>JAVJIX010000039.1:3110000-4310000 GCA_036785185.1 Paratrypauchen microcephalus
CTTTTATTAAAATAAAATCAAGCAATATCATATTTATAAAAGATTCATTTTCCATATTCCCTAATGTAATTACGCAGATATTATGACTTCAGCAACGATAAAAATGTAGGAAAGGCTAATCATTGCCTGGGAATGCCCACCTACAGTAAATATTGAGTTATTGGCGGGCACTTCCACACAAGGCACTAGTGCTCGCTCCCCATGCTCCTCCTGGGACGTCCTCAGCGTCTCCGCGGCGAAAGAGGCGGTCTCAGAACTCCTGTAGGTGGGCGGAGGTTGACATGGGTTTTATGAGCTTTATGTAGAGGAGGGAAGGAACCAGGCTGTTTTTATTGGAAGTGCACCAAATGAAACAAATCTTTTTAAAGTGGGTTTAACAAAATCCTTGCTGGCAGGCAGTGTGGGTGACAAACTTAACCTCGGGAAACAATTGGGATTTGGATTTCTCTGAAAGCTCCCAAAGCAGTCGATGTATGAATCAGCACCTTGGACAGCGATGATGCAGTGACTTTGAAATGTTCAGAATCATTTGGGTTGATTTACGTAGATGTGAATTGTTTGCCTCTTTTCATCTTGTTGGTATTTACTCACTAAATGTAGAATTATGATATCCATACTGGTATTGGGTTCTATCAAGAAAAATGTGGAAAAATGTATTTGTTCAGGATATGGGTTAACAGGCTAAGCCAATCAATTCATTTACAAAAATGTCAATTTACTGGCCACTGTTGATGCTGAAAGTGTCTTTTTTTTTTTCCTTCAGTTTTTTTCAGTTTACACCATGCAGTTGTACACTCATTGATTAAAAGAAAAATCATATATGGCTTTAAGATATGTTCACTAGGATAGAAACAACTAATCAAATCAAATATATCATAACTGTCAGCATTCATGATTAATGCATGATGCAAATGTTGTAGGTATTTAACTTAATCCAATTTAAAGGACATGGCATGTTACTTTGCAAAGCAAGATAAATCTTGGACAGCTCCCATGTATCTGTTTGGGTCATCTGTCCAATCACAGGGCAACTTTGTAGTTTGGGCTGAAGACAAGGGTCAAGCGCCCAAATGAACCAAAACAAACATGTGGACGAGGATGGACATGGGCTTTTTAGCAGAAATTCAGACCATTTGTTTTGGAAAGATGTGCAGAGGGAAGTGCTTGGTGAATTTATAGTGCTTTTCTCTTAACTGGATTTGCTTTATTTTGTGCTTGCTCTGCTTCTCCAAATCAGCTTGAAGTACCTGAATATTCTGCCCTTTTCGCTTTTAATAGGACTAGTCCCAGATCGATGATGTTTAGAAGTTCTCTAAATGGAGTAGACATTACAAATTACTTTACAACGACTATAAATATGATTAATTTAGACCATTTCATGGGTCCAGCACATAAATGCTTAAAAGTAAAAACTGTATGTCAAAACAGTGTAAGGAGATGACAAAGACATCCATACCAAATATCTTCAGCATCAGCATGTCGGAGTGTTGAAGTTTCTGTGGGGGCAAGCAAGATGGAGTTACATACCAGTTCTGCTGAAATTAAATGCACTGAGCAGTTTTTCAGAATCAGATATTATCCCACAATCACCATTTCTTAAGTCTGGAATCAGTGGAATTATTCTGCTGTGCTATCTCTGGCCCCCAGGGAAGGTTGTGTTAATTGGTATCTTTTTGTTTGTGGCGTATTTGACGCACCACAAATATTGTATTTGCTCACTTTAATGGCTGAATAATAACATATTACAGAAATTGTCGTCATAAGGCTCTGACGGCACATGATGCTCCACGAGTCATCGGTTCCCAGCCATCTCATAAATGCCGCATGAGTCTCGGTAAAGTGATCTTATTTTTACAGGAAATATTTAGTTCAAACTCCCACAAGAGCACGGGCTCTGGAAGAAAGAACAGCACTTGTATTTAAATGCACACTGTTACTTTCCCTGATCATTGACTGTAAATAACAAAAAGAACAATATTGTGAACTTTCTGAAACTGTCGACCTGTTCAGATGACTCACTTCAAAGAAATTACTTTTTACTGGGTACAACTGCTCCTGCAGTTAATTTAATTGGTAACCTTTATATTAAAAAAGAACCCATATAATAATATACAATAATATTGTATAATATAATATTGTTTTTATCTTTCTGTTTTTTATGTTATAAACCTTTCTTTATTATTCAAAATGTTTCATTATTTTATAAAGCTGGTAGTAAAACAGGAATTTTAGACAATGTGAAGCATTAAGTTTCATGAAAATATGAACAGTATTTGCATTAACGCTCAAAGACAAAATCTCTGGATTTAGACTCAATTTAAAGGCTTCTGTATGCAAAATGCCAAGTTACCCAAGAAAAAGCAAACTGGCACAAAATGTTTTGAAAATTTGTCAAGCTCATTCTTACAGTATATACTAATATAGCATATAGCAATATTTTCTTAGTGTCAGGTCACAGACCACAAACAGTTGTTTAATCACACTTTCATTTGAACACAGGAAGAACAATTAGCATCTTAGACTTGTTACATTATGTCTGGAATATCGTGTTTACACTTACGGGCCAAGAAGAGGAGTCAAGCCGTGGCATGGCCCCTCCATTTGCATAACATTATGTTCTCTGCCAGGTAGTGAGGAATCTCAGAGGAATCCCAGTGTTTCCATTCACAAACTGTGTGCGTTTGAGATGATACCAAAAGCAACAGTGGAGACTAAGTGCTGTTTAAGTATTTCTGAGGACTAATTTATGAATACGTCACATTTCCTATGTTGTCATAACAAGTCAGATTGCACTTAAAATTTGCTATATATGGTAAGAGGAGACACAGTGACACAGAGTCCTCAAATTGTTTAGATAGTTTCTCAGCAGGTCGTCTGGCCTGTGCTATGCTCGAAGTACAAGTCTCCTGCTTCAGTGGGATATGTCAAACGGCAGTGATACTCAAACACTATCACAAGTACTACCTCTTCAACTACTACTATTTTAAGAAGTCTAACCAAGGAAAGTAAATCAATACTACCACCAGTTCTAAAACCAGGTCAAAACAAAGTCTAAATCAGAACTTCAAGCTTCAAAGTCGTTCTTATCTCACTCTTATTTAAAGGTGCACTATGGAACTTTTATGGTGGAGTCTGGCTTTAATATGGAATGTTCCACAGTATTATTAACATGTCTATTTTCATGGAGACAATCTGTCGGAGTACATTCTTGACTTTCAAAGTTTTTTTTATTTTTTTAAAATAAAAACACTTATAAAGTAGTATGCAGTATGTAGTACTACTGTAATAAAGTAGTTTGCCTTACAGTGGAATTTTCAACTCATATCTGTAACATCACCACTACCACCAGAAAAGTTACATGTGTACCTTTAATTATATTCAACTTTAAACTAGGACTAAACTATGTCTAACCTGGATTTGACCTGCAATATACTGTCACCAGAAGAAGCCACTCGTTATAAATGATCCACAGTCTGAAAACCACTGCTCCACTATGATTTGCCATTGAGTGAGCATTGGGGTGGTCTGGGTGTGGCGTGTTTTTTATGAATTGTTAAATGAATTGTTAGTTGCTGTGGCATGTTAAGTGTAAATTCCCCTGAGGTTGTGTTGGAGCGTGTGAAGGGGGTTTAACTGGTACTGTATGTAGCAATGTGCTTTTCCTGTTTCATTCCATCTACAGCAGAATGAACCTGTGCCAGCCTTTTATACTTGTACATACTTGTTTGTAGATGTAACAGCACTTTCATCAAAACAATGTGTGTGAACCAGAAGGATAGCAGCAAAACTTAAATGTGCAAATAAGTTTTTGGGAGTTGGAAAACTATGTGCCTGTCCTATTTTTTATGTTGTAACTTAAAGTTGTAGGGGTAAATATCGAAATATCAATGTATCATGATACTAAATTTTGTAATACAGTATCATTATCGTGGGCTGCTGTATCGAGTATTTTTTTTATCTTTTAGCAATTTTTTGTGACAGTGCTACAATTGTGTTGCTTATTTAGTGGAAGGAAACTTGTTGCAATACACTTTTGATTATTAAAACAGATTAATTTCATATTAACTTTGCACAACCAGTGGTTTAAAAAAGAAATATTGTTGTTAAAATGTATTTGGAGTATCATAACATATACTGATTTTATTTTTGGCATGTATCACCATATTGTGATAATATTGTATCATGAGCCATGTATTGAGTATTGTATCGAATTGTGAGGGTCCACTGTGATTCCCAGTCCAAGTTTATAGTAACTTTATGATCATATAGTAATTTTTATTGATTTGACCATCAAGTAGTCCTTAATATCCCAGGAATTGCTGCTTCTAAAATACCAGGTACTCAAATCATGTGCAGAATATGAACCAAAACAATAACAGATTGTGCACGGGCACCAGATGTTTCCTATCAGCTCAGTACAAACATTAGGCGTATATTTCCAATTTGTCACGAGCAAGACATTAACAAACCTGTCATAAAATGTAAGCAGACAATCTCTTTATGCCCTATCGCTAATAAACACTGTGCAGCCTGGTGGAGAGGTGAATCGCCTTTTCAAATGCCATGCTCTTTTCGCTTATTAAATTTATTACTACAGAGAGTAATTTATGACTTTTTATTACCGAATCACCTGTAATATAGCAGTTGTTATGAATCTACTGGACTCAGACTTCCACTTTTATAAATGACCTATAAACGCCTGCACGCGCGCTGAGGTGTCCTGTCTAAACTAGCTCAAATACCTCCTTAAATGCCTTTATTTAAACTTGTGCCAGGAGTCAGCAAACAGCAGTGAATAGATGAGGAATGAAAGTATTTGTCCAAACTCCGCGGCATACCTCGAACAAAAGAGAGAGATTACCTGAACATGTAGGCGGGCACTGGAAAGGCGCCTCCAGGCAAAGGGTTTTGTCAACTTATTTGTACTCCTGTATCACTTGCAGGTTTAACCACTTAGATGCTTTTACTGCTCAAGACCTGACCCGGACATGGTAAAAAATAAGTTTCAACCCAGACATTGCCATCCGCCATCAACATAATCTCCTGACAGAGTAATTGGACGAAGCTTTCATGGCTTTTTGAGTTTGTCTGCGCTTACTGGCCATCTGTTTTGGTAGCACCCTGCCCCCATTCACTCAGTCGCCCTGTCTGTACGATAGATGTCATTCTAGGTCTCCTCAATATTTAAATACACTATAGGATGGCAATACACCAACAATATTCAGATTCTCTTTGAAACTTTATTAAAAGAACTTTATTAAAAGAATTAATAGAAGTTCAAGTAATGAGTGAAGTACCGCCAAACTATTTTGAAAACTTAATACATTTAGATCTGGAAGTATTGCAGTTGTTTTGTTTGGGTTTGCAATTTCTGTTTTAATAGATAGAGAAAATAAAGACTGAAATATGAACTGCTAAATGAATAGAAAGAAAAGAAAGAAACATATGCATCACAGAACAGATTGTAATCAATGTTTATAATGTAAAAGTTTTGTACTTTTTTGAAACTTTAAGGTTTTTTTTTCTCCTCTGAGCTGGAAATTGTATGTCTGTAACAAAACCTATTTCCTCTCCGGGACAAATAAAGTAATGTCTGATTTTGATATTATTACTGCCAATATTTTTCTACTTTTCTATTGCCAATAATAAAAAACCTACTGCATATCCAAGAGCTACCCATTTACAACCAGGTACATCCTTATCTAATCTATACCACTGTCAAATTAAGCTGTAGTGTGTTGTCTTAAGGGTTCTGTGAAATGTGTTAAGTCATTAAAGCGGAGCACGGGTGTGTCAGGTGTGAGAGCTGTATTCACAGTCAGGTGCACACGTGCAGTCTGCAGCGTACACCATCTCACAGCGTCACACTGTGGAGGCCAATTAGGGAGAAAATACCACTTGAACTATCCAAGTAGTTTAAAGTGAGTGATTGGGCTGCAGAAGAACACGGCAAATTAGATATGGGTTGAAGCAAAATATTGTACAGAATCATCAAGGTTATTTTTTATTTTGTTATAAATTAGAACTGAAAAGACCAAATAAGATTGTTAGAAACCTTGAATCATAACTGTATAGCATTTTTATGTAATAGTCGTTCATTCATTCATCTTCATTCATTCATCCTCCTGTTTTTTTTAGTAGCGGTTACATATTTAGGGTTAGCAATAACGGGCTTATAGCATCCAGTAATTTGCCTATAGATTTTTACTCCAAATGCCCTTCTCTATCCCTGTATTCTAAAAGACATGAGTTTTGAGCTCATGAACTTTATACAAGTAAGAAGTAATTAGGTAAATATTGGATAGAGAAATGATTGACTGAGATTGTATACAGGCTTGGGACTGGGCCAAAGAGTAGATTTGCATTTTACTGTTAGTTTTTCTTAGAGAAAATTCCATAATTTTTTTCATATACCCAGGCAAGCTTCTTTTCTGAACAGCTGAATTTTCCATTTACTACTACAAAATTTGACTTTCTACTAATTGAATTGTTCCAGCAGACTGGCACAAATTCAGCTTTTTGAAATTTGTCTATTACATTCTGACTCATCTCCCAGCAGCATTTTTGTCCAGTCCTTTGCCACTGAGCCACCTCCAAAAATTCTCACTATGAACTTTGTGTGACAGAGAGAGGGAAATGCAAACCGCTCAGGTCTGCTCTTGCCATGGCAACGGACGCACAAGAAAAGCGATCCCGTACCTGTATATCTGTCTCCCTAATGGTCTGTGTGTTAGTGTAACAAGATCTGTAAAAACTCCCCTCAATGACATTGTAGCTCCCCCACTGTAACTGACCTGGGCTGGGGAGTCACAAGTAGGATTTAGGTAAGTACTTGGCTTCTCTGGTTCCTGTTCCCCTTTTCCTAATGAATTCAACCAGAAGAGGCCCCCTTTTTTCCATATGGCCATCGTTGAGTGAGTTTTCTGCCTGTGTAACAGATATGTCCACTAGTATAAACCACAAATAGTGTCATATCTACTCAAAACAATACAAGGACCACAGAATTCATCAAATCCCCAAACATTGTTTATATTATTACATAGGGGTGGGTGATGGAGTACCTGAATCCAACAAAAATGTGTTAAAACATGTAATTAAATATTTAAGTTGAGGTTTAAGTTTCAGATAAATGTGAAATGAATGTAAATCTAACTAAGGTACAGAAATATTACTTTTTATGCTTATTTAGCTTATTTATTTATTTACTTGTATTATTAACTAAATATAAACTATATACTCAACATTCACATATTGCATCTTCAAAACAACATTCCGTTTTTTTGTTACATCTGCCCACCTCTATCACATAAACATACTATAGATTCAGTTTAGATAGTTACAGTTACCACTCGTCAAAATCCAAAATTAAAATCTTAAAGGCCAAAAAAGTCACAGTAGCTGACCACTGTCTTACAACCCGCGTCCCCCTTACAAGCCATAGTTATTCTCTAGCCCACATTTCCGTAATTGGAGGTTAAATATGAGGTCTATATAAGTTCATTATATGCAAATACTTAGCTAGGAGTTGCACAATAACCTGAATTGTTTTTACTATTGTTTTTGTGTTTTGTTATTAAAAATGCTATGGAGGACCTGAACCAAAGTGTCCTGCATTGTAGCACCTTGCAGCTTAATACTGCACCATTTAAACTACTCCTAACTCTCCTGTTCCCTCTGCTGGCAAAGGCAGAAACTGCAAGACTTTTACCTTTACCCAACTTTGTATTTCTTGTGGAGTCTTCTCACTGGATTGACCCTGTTTTCTTGTGTTTCTTTGTTTGGTCCACACGAGAGACCTCTCTGACATCTCCTGTGGATAAAATATCAATGCCAATGACTCATTCTCCAAGTTTGGTGCCAATCATTGTCGCAAATGCCAAACCTATTATCAACAAATCTCTATCTCGAATCTCTCACATAGTTGTTCTGGGCATCTGAAGGCAGACGCTGGAAATGTTCTAGGTGGGTTCTTGTTGAGAAAAAGGCATTAGGTCCTGTGAGAATAAACTGCTTTTCCCTTAGGCTAAAGGAAACTAGCTTTTTAATTTACCTTTATAAATGACCTTGTAAACAACCAATTCGGCAATCCTGTCTACGCACATTTAATTTCTCCCTCAGTTGACTTAGAGCGAGGGAGGTTAGAGGGAATGCAAGGGGGTGGAACTCCTTATAATACATGAGCTCTACACTACCAATGTTATGCCTGACTGTATGAATTAGCACGCGGTGTTGCTAAATAGAGCTGTGAGATTAATAATGATCAAATTAAAATTGCAAGTTGAATGGTCACATTAAGCACATCACAAAGACTGCAATACTAGCAACCAATATCTCTTAAATTGTCTTGTACTAAGCCTGTAGATATACTAAACATTACACATATCTCAATGCAATGCTCATAAATATCACCAATTAAATATTATGGATTTACAATATATTACATTTGAATTGATATTGCAATTTTTATAGCAATGGCTGCAATCATTCTTTGTCTTTTGTTGTTCTCTGCAAAGAACAAAATATCCTGTCTTTTGTAGAAAAATCTTGTTCTGAAATTTTTGTATTAGTTTTCCACCAAATGTTCATATGTAAATGCTACTGGAGTTGTTTACGTTGTGCAAGCTTTCTGTTTAAGCATACATTGCATATCTCATTGCAGTGCTCAGAAAGTTCACATATATATAGAGATATTTTTGTGAAATCTTGCTATCTGCTCTCATGAAACAAAACAGCACTAACCGTTTTCCTTGAGACTTGATAAAAGACTATTCTGACAAGCACTCGTGTTGATGATCACTTTCTCATGTTTACTTGTAACCAACATTTTCATAAAAGTCTGCTTGCATTATTTTTTATTTATTTGATTTTGTCTGTTTGTGTTTAGCTTTTTCCTTTTTTTTGTACTGAATAGCACAACAGGCAAGTTCATTATGCGTGTGACTCATCGGACTAGCCCACTCCCCCTCCCCATCTGCTGCTGTGCGCTGGAAAGGGAACCGCCATTGATCACCTCTTCCCTCACACATGCACGCACACACCCAGCCCCAGCGTCACTATCGATCCACATGTTTAATGTTTTTGTGGCTAATAGATGGCATTTCCTTTTGTGCCGTGGTGTTCACTACCGTTTGCTGACATTCGGATAAATCTCAAAGTGGGAGTATAATTTGGTCAACCTTTTGAGCAATGTTACACTTGCTTTTCACTGCACCTGTGTGTTTTCTCAGTAGCATTTGCAATTGATATTGGCTGAGTTATGGCCAGTAAAGCTTTTAATCGGCTGGATAAACAGACAGGTTGAACAAAAAATGGAAATAACAAAATATTCATACGTAGGTTTGAATGTTAAATGTAGTAACTTTATTGCCATGATAGTACCGTACTTGTTGGCTATAATGTTATTAAGTTATCTTAATGTTAGTAACTTAAAGGGATATGCCACCCCCAGGTCAAATTTGGGCATCTCCCCACAGTCCAGAGACTAAAATAAGTGGTGGAAAGCGTTTTCCTGCTCACCCAGCCATTGTCCAAGTCTGTCGCCACTGACCGCCGCGGTATCTGCAGCTCCTCCGCCTTAGACTGGAGTCTAACGTCGCCAGAGAAAGATTTCGGCCAAAAGGAATTAATTTGCTCGATGCGTTTTCCAATTACTTTCTGTGTAGTGCGCATTCATATCGAGTGCAAATAAATGTACAAATCAACACGGAGAGCTTGCCTTGGTCATTTTGGGTGGGAACTATTTTCCAGTGCGGAAGAATACAGCCGAATCACGCACCACGTTGTGCAACAGGGGAACTCCCTTCCTGGTGCGTAACTGGGATTCCCCTGGCAGTGTGCTGCGTGATACGGCTGTATTCTTCCGCACTGGAAAATAGTTCCCACCCAAAATGACCAAGGCAAGCTCTCCGTGTTGATTTGCACATTTATTTGCACTCGATATGAATGCGCACTAACTACACAGAAAGTAATTGGGAAACGCATCGAGCAAATTAATTCCTTTTGGCCGAAATCTTTCTCTGGCGACGTTAGACTCCAGTCTAAGGCGGAGGAGCTGCAGATACCGCGGCGGTCAGTGGCGACAGACTCGGACAATGGCTGGCTGAGCAGGAAAACGCTTTCCATCACTTATTTTAGTCTCTGGACTGTGGGGAGATGCCCAAATTTGACCTGGGGGTGGCATATCCCTTTAAAGGTGCACTTTATAACTTTTCTGATGGAGGGTTCATCACCTGCTTGTCTCCATACAAATGTTACAGCCTTGATTATTCCACTGTATGGAAATAAACTTGGTAATGACAATGGAGATAGGTTAATGGTCAGATCTATGGAGAATAAGTCTGTGTCCATGGTACACATTTTTGATATTTTTTTATTTTAGTATAATATTTGATATTTTATCTATAAAACACCTGTAATTGAACAAATGCAAGGGCATATGTTTAATGCCCTACTGTGAAACATTCTAAGCAAAGAAATATAAACATCTGCATGGAGAAAAGCAAGTAGGGGACTGCACCTTAGAAGCTACATAGTGGACCTTAAATTATTAAATAATGATCACTGTCAGCTTTGTTAGATCCTACTTACAGTGTTGTAGTATTTTTGGGGGGTTGTGTACTGTATCTTTAACTGCTTGCTGATTCTATTTAGATTTTTGGAGATTCGATTTGATTGAAAAACAGTTCTCAATCCAATTCCAAAGCAACTATTCATTGTGGCTTTAAATTTAAGTTAAGAAATGCTTTTGCGGGGTGGAAAGATGAAGTAATATAAAGATGAATTAGCCTTGAAAATATAGCAGACTTTGTCTTAGTAGTACATTAACAGCCGGAATCTAGACATAGAATTATGATTATTTTAAAAGACCTTTTCCATGTTGAGTAAAATGTGTCTTGTCCCTGTACATTTTCTTGTCCTAGAATCAGAAAGTGCTCTGTAAGCATGCTAGTTGTTGTTAGCATGACCATAATGGCAAACTCCGCTCTGGCGGAGTTCAAAAAAAGTTTTGAAAAGCACTTATAAACTCATCATGGTGTATAATTAGGATTCTCTGAATGCAGAGAATAAGGCCCAAAGGAATAAGTTGAGATCACTGCAAATCATTTCAAATTAACCAGTTCTGTTTTCCACCTTTTAAGAACCTTTTTTCCCCAACACACCTAGAATTTTTACAAGAGGACAAATTTGATAGTACAACATGCCAATACATTTTCTCATAAGACAGAAATAATTACTCAGGTACAAAAACTGACACATTAACATTTTGTGATTTAAAGTCTTAAGCCTGTATTTCTTTTTCAACATATTGACACAGAAAATAATAATAAAAAAAAAAAATCAAATAATGTATAAAGTAATGTCTAATAATAATGCAGCTAATGATCATTTTGTTTTATTACAAACGCTGAATCAGATGATGTTATTTAATAATACACATTTGTATTTCTAAGATGTTATTGTATCAATGTGAAACCATATAAAAGCTTAAATAATGGTGCATTCTAAGCCCTATTACAAAATTACAAAATTATATCTATCTAGAGTTATTTTTAGTGACATGAGGCATCCTCCATTTCCATTACTCACAATCTGCACTCTGGATGTTAAATTAAAACCCATTGCAAAGAAAGCTTTGCTCTACAACCATTATGGCTCTCCCCACATGCTATTACAGTCATCCAGACAGGCAGTTGTAGTAGTCATCAACCTTGTTCCCGTAGACCAGAGGTGTCCATTTGATTTGTATTGACGGTCATTTTATTTATAATGACACTTTATATATCAATTTTTTTTAAAGCTTTTTTATAGTTTTCTTTTCTTTGATGTTTGTTTTATTTGATGACTGCACTTTACGTGGGATAACATGTTGTGTTACAGTTACATTAAGCCATTAAACTTGATTTTACATTGTAAAGCAATGCGTGAAAAGTCCCTCAGTCGTCCAGGTAGAATCCATGATAACAGGAGAAGTTCAATTTGTCAACTGGACAAAGTTTGTTTGGTTGAAAACGTTTCGCCGCTCATCCGAGAGGCTTCGTCAGCTCGACGAAGGGCTGAGCTGAGCTGACGAAGCCTCTCGGATGAGCGGCGAAACGTTTTCAACCAAACAAACTTTGTCCAGTTGACAAATTGAACTTCTCCTGTTATCATTGTAAAGCAATGCAATTATAAACTGGGCCATTTGAAAGCTACCACAAGTTTATATGATTTATTTTTTAGATGGCAGATGTAAACTCTGTCCCACCTCCCCTCACGTGGCCTTTGTTTGGACTCACCTGTGCCCTGTATATTCTTCTGACAGGTCAAAGCTGGCACATTGTTGGACAGCAGTAACTATTTAGTGGTGTTATGTGAGATTACAGCAGGGCCACATTGGACAATTTAATTACAAATTTGGACTTTAAAGGTGCACTTTTTGTAACATTTATGGTGGAGTGTCCATAGCAATGTTACTGCTTTGTCTGTATGACATTAGATCTCTATTATTTTTTTTATTGAAGTTGAAAAAAAAAAAAAGCCATTACATTGCATATAAAAAAATGACATCTCCATAGAGGCAAGTAGGTGGCAGAACTCCCACTTGACCTCTCCAATGTGACAGCTCACAGATAAACTAAAACTAAAATGATTGGCTGGTTCAAAACTGCAGTTCTTTACGCGTATGTGGAAATGTAGAATATGTAGAAATGTGTGGAGAGGTTTTTAGGAATTTTTAAATTAAGTTTATGAGAAGAAAAAAATTATTTTAAATGTTCTAATGATGTGTGATCTTGGTCTTTATATTCTACCATGTGTTTTAACGTCAGGTTCATTAGGACCACCTGTCTGTTGTTGTCGGTGTAAATATTATGTGGATGAAGTGTGACTGTTATTTGGGTGACAGCTTTACTCACTTCTTTGAATAGGATCATGATACTAATTCATCTGAAATGTTTTGTCTTGTTTAGGTGGTCCTGGACATGACGTTTGGAGGCGGTGGTCATTCAAAGGCCATACTAAACATGG
Organism: Paratrypauchen microcephalus; assembly: GCA_036785185.1. NCBI lineage: Eukaryota > Metazoa > Chordata > Actinopteri > Gobiiformes > Gobiidae > Paratrypauchen > Paratrypauchen microcephalus. The sequence continues at coordinate 3,123,006 of JAVJIX010000039.1, forward strand.
TCCCTGAAGTCACAATCCTGGCATTAGACAGAGATCCCACAGCTATTCATTTGGCCGAGGACTTAGCCAAGGAATACCCGTAAGTGATGTATTGTGTGGTGATGCAAAACATCAACAGTAACACCAGTTAAAGCTTGTTATGAGCTGTCTAGACAAATGTTTATACAATGTCACTGCTAATGGTTTACCAAGATATTTCACTGTCATAGTTTAGAGCTCTGGAGCCTCAGAGCGGGGTCTGGCTTGTGGTCATTATTTCTTAAAACATACTGTAGGTGTGATGTAGTACTGCAGATGTCTATATTTCTCACTTCTTGCCGGAGCCCGATCAAATACTGCTTGCTAAGATGCAGCCCCTGAGTTCCTTCAGCCAATCAAATCCATTCCTCCTCCTTAAGTTAAAGCTTTTCTCCCCCTACGCAAAGCTGGTGGGCCCGGCATGTCATTTGTCAGAGTAAGAGCCCACGCTGCAGAGAGAGGGAGATGCTGCCTCCCACGGAGAATCTATAAGACGTGGGGGGGCAGGAAGTGAGAGAAGCCCTGAGAAGTTTAGAAGTAACAAGGGAATAAATGGAGTCTGCAGTGAGCAGGGAGACACGAGGACACTGCGCGGGGGCGTGCGGGAGTGTGTGCGCGGGTGGATGAAAATGAGATGTTCCTAAGACCGTGGCGTGGGAAGGAATCCTTTTACGTAGATTCTGGGGAAACCTCTCTCAGGGGAATCTTCCAGAGCACTGTGCCTGTGAGCAGGGAATGACAATTAAGAGAGAGAGCTCCACTGTATTCTGTCAGGAGCAATATACCCTGCTGTAAACTCTTCCACACCTACTTGTGATGCAAGTTGAGAGAACCTGGAGAAATCTAGCAATTAACCAATATTATTGGAGCCTGAGTAAAAGACCCTGCCTTCCTACGCAGTGCATCTGCACCACGGGGTTGGAGGATTCTTTCTCTCCCCTACACTCTGTGTTGTGAACAATGTCTAACCTCGACACAAACTGTTGAGTGTTGGTGTGAGTCTCACTGTTGAAAATCAGTTCATCTTTTAAAATGCTTCACTTATCAAACTTGGCCTCTCTTCTTCACCACGTTCCCTTCTGACTTCTGTTTGACTGCACTATTGTACAGAGCATCATTTCATTTCTGCCTGAATTAGTGCATTTGAGCCTCTCAGTATTGTGCCTGTAATGAAAAATCTTTCACCAGGACATGACGACTACTCTTTAGAAGCAGCGTGATTTTTAAAGGTCATGTAGACAATCTATTGATGTGTTCTTGAGAAGAAGATTACAGACTTATTAGTGTTAATGTGAATGTGAATCTGAATCGTTAACCATCACCTTAATGACTGCTGCTGATCTGCTGCTGTATGTCAATTCAAACACTCATTATACTACTACTACTATAATATCAAAATCAAAACAATACAAAGTTGTCAAAGGTTGTTACTCTAAAGTACTGTCATGGAGTTCACTAATCCAGTCTCTTCTCTCATCTCTTGGGAGACCACAGCAGTTAAATATATTGTGTGTCTATTAATCCAGTCTTATTTGACTTCAGGTTTCATATTTGGAAACATTTCATGGATTTTTTTGGCAGATGGTATATGTGAGACATTGCAGTCATGCTTCCTGTTCTTTTTATTAACAAACACACCATTCAATATCCTCAAAGTAAATTTGAAAAAGAGAGAGGCTTGCTGATAGTGTTTGTTCAGTGTTGTGGGCTCTATTCATTTTTCCTTGGCCGAACTGTAGATATTTTCATCACCGCTCCCCTGCTGAAAGCAATCAATCTGCATCTTGTCTTAGGCTTCAGTGACGCAGGTAAAGGAGCTGAGCAGGTCAACACAGGGGAATATTTCAGGCTTGATTTGTGAAGAGGCAGCATCGCAGCCATGGAGTATGCGTCTAAAGACAGTCTGCTGTGAGAGAGAAAGATCTTCATGTCCTCACGCCGTGTACTCTTACCTCCGATGAGCAAAAGCAGCAAATGGACTCTGTGAGAAGTGTTAGTGTCATTAGCAATAGTGTCAAGTAATTTTTGGTCCTACTAGGGCCATACAATAGTGCTAAACACGGGAATATGCCAAACCACTTAAAATATTGAGCTAATGATGTGAGCTAAAAATATTTTAAATGTCAACTTACAAAACATTTAATTCAGTTGCTCTCAAAGGGTCAGGATATGAATATGAGATTTGGGAGGTTTAATATGTGCATGTGCATTTCAGTGTGCATATTATATTATTATAATGAAATGCTAACTTATTAATAACTTAGTGCATATTTTGTGCCAGTAGACTGAATTTATGGGTAGGCTCAGATCATGAAAGATATGTTCTCAGAGCAACTACTTTGCAGCATATGTCTCACTGTGGCATCGCCTAAAGAGCAAAGAAACAGCTGTAATTGAAAAGTCACCACAGAATTAGGTTTGCTTGAGTAAACATTTGTTTTCCATTCCATTTGCCTGCCTAAAACCCATAGTTTCCAGTACAGGCACCTGCACCCCCCAGTGGGGATATGGGTTAGGACCTTTAATGAATGACTGTATTGTTAAAGGCCCTGGACTTGTTAAATACAATTGAAATTGACAAAGTAGGATATTAAAATGTATTCAACTGTTTGATGACTGAATTGATCAGTCTAATAGATTTACATTATTTAAGCGAAAAATCAGATGTATTTCTCTATCAAGACATAGTCTGAATCATCTTTATAGTAAAGCATTTTATATTGTGAATACAAATTTAATATGGTGAATACAAATTGTTCTTACCTCTGATCTTAATTGACTTGGAGCCAAACTACCCAAGAGTTTTTTTTCTTTGTCCTGACTCGTGCTGTCATCATCATTATTTCAGCTTTGTTCGTGGCATTTCACAAGTCCTCCGCTTCAATCTGCACAGTTTGGGTTCCACTGTTGGCTCGGTGCTGGAAGATGCGAGAATAACAAAAGTTTGGCTGCGTGATGACAGTGTTATTTAGTGGTATGGCTCCTAATAGCTGTGAACTCTTCAGCAGTTATGAACCCATGGTCTGCCCCCTGAATCTTGTCCTGTTTAATAATCCAAGACATTACATAATGCATTTATATCTTCTTCATCTCTGTCAAAGGCACATAAAAAAGTTAATAATTCAGACATGTTACATAACTGTTTTGCATATTTTTAAGTTCAACTGTGTCTTATAAAAACATGCTACAGAGAGTTAAATGACTGGACAGAAAGCACAGCTCTTTTACAAGCACTTACATTCTTCCTGCTTTAAAAAGTTCTTCTCAACAATATATATGTGTACAATTGCACAAAAGTCTAGTAATTACATGTAGTATTTTGTTAATAATGCACATTTTATGTTTTAAACCCCCAATACATGATTAAATGGGGGTTTAGTTTTTTAGTTTAGGCAAATAGTATGGTGTAAATCCAATGCAAAAATTGGCCGTAGATATGGTACATGGTAATTCAATTCTCATTATGGTGCCATCCTGATACAGACTCTGCTGTCATTAATTTACTCTGGGCACATATAAGAACACATTCCAATGATTGAGGTTTTCAGAGTCTAGAATGTCATACTCCCTAATGGTGGACTCGAGACAGTTTTACCTATTAATCACATTCACTTTCCAAATAATTGTCTAAAAGGAAAATTCACAAATGTTGAATCTGGTCATTCCAGATTCCAGATATTATTGACTAGAGCTTGCAGTATTAAAACAAAAAATAGTTGCCCCCCATCTTATCAGCCTGTAGATTGTTGAGATATCATCTGGAACCAAGCAATAAGCAAATTATGTTCATAAAACTTAGTACTTTGTAATAGCAGTAGCTGTTACGAGTTACAAGTACACCAGGAACACCGTCTAATATACTGACATATCTACCAGCTTTATAAAAATATAAAATTAGACTTTGTTGATCCACAAGGGAAATTATTTGGACACTGTAGCCCACACATCACAATAGATTATAATAACAAATAGCAAAAAAAAAGGTAATAATAGATTAAAAATAAGTAGCAAATATTGCAAAAAAACAAAACAAAACAAAAACTGAGGTCAGTAAGGCATAATAATATATATGTATATGTACATGTAAAAATAAAATATAGAAATATTGTAATATAAATATCTCAGTTAAATACAAGAGAAATCAAACTTTAAACAATCACAATTATCAATTAACCAATTAATGTTGACACCCCTGGTATAAGGTCATATTTGTTTATTCAAAGCAGCTAACACTCATATCACACAGGCCCATAAGAATTAAGCAGATGTTGTTAATGTAGCCAGCAGCATATGGACACTCACGACTTGGAGATTGGTGATGTTTAACATATAGACGCTCCGTTCTGTTGCTTTCTTCTGCCGTCATCTCTGTTCTCACAATGTTAAAAGGTCACATGAAAAATGCATGACGGCCAGAGGATCTCACCACTGCTGCTTGAGGAAGAAAACCGTCAGACAGTAGAAGATGCTGGAGGAGGCAAAAAATAAACTTTTTTGGATGATGTCCCAGTAGAGTTGCATTTGCAATATTTTAAACAAGTGTTGCGATTGGGATTATATTTGAAATTTGCGTTTTAAAAGTAAAATTCTGTTCAAAGTGCACATTGTAAACAACTCCAGGAGAATTTAATTTTGAGAGAAGACTGAAATATGAACTGATATTACAAAAATCATGAATTTCAGAATGTTTATAGAGATCTAAACAGCAGGTACATCACGATTCGTTGTATATTTTGCATATTTTGTTTGATTTGCAGTGGACAGTCTTTTACTTAAATAAATAATTGCAGTTTTTGCCTTTTCAAACTGCAATTCATATTTGATTGTGATATACACTATATTGCCAAAAGTATTCACTCACCCATCCAAATAATCAAAATCAGGTGTTACACTCACTTCCAGGGCCACAGGTGAATAAAATCAAGCACATAGGCCTGCAGACTGCTTCTACAAACATTTGTGAAAGAATGTGTCACTTTCAGGAGCTCAGTGAATTCCAGCGTAGTATTGTGATAGGACGCCACCTGTGCAACAAGTCCAGTCATGAAATTTCCTCGCTCCTAAATATTCCACAGTCATCTGTCAGTGGTGTTGCAACAAAGTGGAAGTGCTTGGGAACGGCCGCAACTCAGCCATGAAATGGTAGGCCACGTAAACTAACGGGGCGGGTTCAGCAGATGCTGAGGCGCATAGAGCGCAGATGTCGGCAACTTTCTGCAGTCAATCACTACAGACCTTCAAACTTCATGTGGCTTTCAGATTAGCTCAAGAACAAGTGTATAACAAGAAGTGCATAGAGAGCTTCATGGAATGGGTTTCCATGGCTGAGTGCAATACAAACTGTCGTATGCAGTGGTTTAAAGCACACCACCACTGGATTCTAGAGCAGTGGAGATGTGTTCTCTGGAGTGACGAATTGTGCTTCTCCATCTAGCAATCTGATGGATGAGTCTGGGTTTGGCGGTTGCCAGGAGAACAGGACTTGTCTGACTGCATTGTGCCAGATGTAAAGTTTGGTGGAGGGGGGATTATGGTGTGGGGTTGTTTTTCAGGAGCTGGGCTTGGCCCCTTAGTTCCAGTGAAAGGAACTCTGAATGCTTCAGCGTACCAAGAGATTTTGGACAATTCTGTGCCCCCAACTTTGTGGAAACAGTTTGGAGATGGCACCCTTCCTCTTCCAAGATGACTGTGCACCAGAGCACAAAGCAAGGTCCAGAAAGACATGGATGAGAGAGTTTGGTGTGGATGAACTTGACTGGACTGCACAGAGTCCTGACCTCAGCTCGATAGAACACCTTTGGGGTGAATTAGAGCGGAGACTGAGAGCCAGGCCTTATCATCCAACATCAGTATGTGACCTCACAAATGCGCTTCTGGAAGAGTGGTCAAAAATTCCCATAAACACACTCCTAAAGCTTGTGGACAGCCTTCCCAGGAGAGTTGAAGCTGTTAAAGCTGCAAAGGGTGGACCGATGTCATATTAAACCCTATGAATAAAGAATGTGATGTCACTTAAGCTCATATGCGAGTCACGGCAGGTGAGCAAATACTTTTGGCAATATAGTATCGTGCAGTCCTGCATCCTATTGGATTAGTTTCTTAATGAAAGCTGTGACATTTACTCAAAGAAAAACTTCACATCTTTATTTTATTTTATTTTATTTATTTAATTTATTTATTTTATTTTATTTTATTTTATTTTATTTTATTTTATTTTATTTTAATTTATTTATTTATTTATTTATTTATTTATTTGAAAGGGACAGTGCACATTAATGAACATATAATATATATGTAAATATGCCAGATTATAGCCACAGGCTAATTTCCATCTGTTGTCCCTGGACAGGTTGATGGTGCCAATTAAAAGGTCTCACATACAATAAAAACAAGAAAAAAAATAATTTAAAAAATACATTAAACACACAGATTACACACAGGAGCGATTCACAATCAAAAATAATCAAAAAACATAAATTTGGGAGGGTTACACAGTTCATATTGCACAAGTCCTAAAGTGCTGAGTGCTGAATCTAAAGATTCAGTTGTTATCGATTACCATAACACTTTATTTCTACCGTGTATGTTTTGTGATTAATTTTGTACCTTTATGAGTTTCAACCAGTGATAATGGAATAACACCAATTGTTCTTACAGATACACATTGAAGAGTAGATTTTTATTTATTTATTTCAATTATTTGAATTAGGCTGTGTATTTTAACAGTGATTGTAAATGTGGCTTAGACACAAACCTTGACTGATGGATTCCTTTTCCATGACTCCTGATTAGAAATCTACTACCATCCTGTGCTTATTTCTTCACTTAAAGGTGCACTATGTAACTTTTTGGTTGGGGGTCTGTCATGTGATTGTTTCTATGGATATGTCATTGCTCTGCCTGGAATGTTCCACAGCATGACTTTAAACAGCTTTACTTTACATTTTTTTCAAGTACAAGTGGTTATACTGCCCCAACATATCTAGAGAAACAGGTATTCTGACTGTGAGCGGGGTTGCCTCTACACAGATCTGCCCTGTAACTTGGTCTGATTTGGTCTCCATGAAGATAGAAAGGTTTAATACCAGACAGACCTTCCAGATAAAGCAATAACATCTCCATGAAGCAATGCACCTTTTAAAGTGTCATTATTTACATGTCAGTTTAATCTGTACTATATTGATATTTTAGAATATACTGTGAGTCCCTTCTTTGCACAGTCCCCTTGCAAGTAACCTGAATCCATTCCAAAATACGCAGTGTTTACCATTGTGTTTTGCCTGACCAGCCAGTGTCTCGTACATTCTGTTTGAATGCAGAAGTGTCTGGACATGGATCAGTAACGGCGTCAAACCACTGGCCTAACTTTCCAACATTCCAACCACAGCCTAATATGCAGCACATGTCTCTCAAAAGCAGAAGACATCTGCTCTTGAACTTTCTTGTATTATTCTGAACAAAATGTATAACTTATTTTACCACAGAGTTTAACGCTTCGACTGTTGATTCTGCAGAAAGCCTGTTTCTCAGACCTCTGCAACATTTTTTGTCTTTTTTTACTCATAAGCCACTATATTTGTTTTGGTTCAAACAGACCCTGCATTTTTCTGATAGGTTAATCCGCCCTATGATGACATGTTGTTGCAATCAAATAAAGAAATACAAAAATGATCATAAATGATATAATAGACTATAACTTCTTGAGTTTCTTTTAGATTGATGCTTTCCCAGTCGTGTTTGTAGACATTATTGTACACAGCAAATAAAGTACAGGAAACATACGTTCTTAGTGTATATTCCAGTTTAAGTGGATATTGTTTTTAAATGTCTTGAGCTCTGTTTTGCATTGTATTAAGTTACATTTTTGTTCCAGTGGCCGAGTTAGGCCGATCCTGGGTCGGTTCAGTGATATCCTGTCCCTGCTGTCCCACATGAGGATACCAGAGAGAAGTGTGGACGCAGTGCTGTTGGACGCAGGCTGCTCTTCCATGCAGATGGACCAGGCTCAAAGAGGGTTCTCTCTTAGCAAAGACGGCCCACTGGACATGAGGATGGATGAAGACAGGTCAGAGCACTCAACAGTACTGGACACAAGTATATGTGCTTCAATGTGAACTAGAGATGTCATGTCACAATTGATAATTTAATCAATAACTGGCTATACAGGTTGCAAGAAATTCTAGTAAAAATGTTGAGAATTTTAAAATAAGTCATTTCAATTCTATCTATGATAGAACCGTAAACCTAAATGTAAAGTACTGACCTTTATGGCTACATAATACAGCATGTACTTTATATACAACTATTAAAACAATCCAACTTCAACAATAAGTACTTTTTACTTTAATATTAATTATCTTTTTTACAGTTTATTACTTTGATGGCATATTGAAATTTCAAAAAAAATGACAATACAAATACAATTCTTAATTTTCAGTAGTTTTTCATACCTCATGCACAGACTAGCAGTGTAACAAAATGTGTTGTAAAGTGTTGTATTTTACAGTTGTATTAGTAAAATTTGTCATTATGTGTATAAACACCACTTTGTCCCACTGTTTTCTTCAAGTAGGGTTATCAGTAATTCTCTAAGCTAATAAAATAACATAATTTATTACATATTCAAACATTTGTGACTAGGGCTGGGAATTGCTGGGTCCCTCACTATTCAGTATGATACTAGATACATGGCTAACGATGCAATACAATCATGATTTGGCAATACATGTGATAATCGATATACTGCTTATGATATTCTGCACGATATCACTATTTTAAAGAACCAAATACATTTTAACTGTATCTGTTAAACCACTGCCTGTGCAAGTCAATATGGAATAAACTAGTTGTAACCATTAAAACAGAAAAGTTTATTTTCTCTGAACAAACATTAAAATTGTAGCACTGTAACAAAATAATTTAGTAAAAGATTCCAAAAAATACTCTTTGCTATATTGATACAGCAGCCCATGATAATGATACTGTATCACCAAATTCATTATCGCGATATACTGATATTTCAATAATTTAGCACATCCCTATTTGTGACAAACTGTGCTGTCTGTTGTTTACTGAGCAGCTCATATTTCATAATTTCTCCGTCCACAGTCTGTTTGTGTATTCAGAAGTGTTAGTAAATCATAGTAATTAACAAGTGCAACAGAGACGTGTGAACCAACAGCTCTGATTATCTTTTATGAGCCGTGCCACAAGCTGCATCTCCCCTTTCATTTCCTCACAATATTCTCCAAAACATAATGCCTTTGTTTTTTCTTTCTCCTCAGCTGTACATCTCACAATTGTCACCACTGGCAGAGAGGGGAGGGGGGTCGTGACGTCAAGCCACATAATTGGGCATCTCTTTGTGCGTAGGTACCCTGACATGCCCCACGCGGCTGACGTTGTGAATACCTTAGATCAACAGGCTCTCGCATCCATCCTTGGCGCATATGGCGAAGAGAGACGCGCTTGGAAAATTGCTTCGGCCATAGTGGAGGCTCGCCGGTCCAGCCCTATCAAAACCACTCATCAGCTGGCCGCAGTGGTTGCAGGTATAGCCAGTAGTCCCATAGATTTAGCTATAGGGAGAAATAAAACATTGAATGGCAATATGAAGTCTGCTTGTTAGCGGCACATTGCTCCTTTCTCTGCTTTGGCTCCTCATGAGAAAGGAGGAGATGAGACCGTGACTATGTGGCTGTCTCACAATTCAATTGATATCCTCAAAAGCACCCATACATAAACAGCATCTTTCTACCTATCCCCCCTTGATTTAGCTATGTTTCTCATCTGCCCCATTATAGCTGTGCAGAGCGAGTTTTGTGCCTTTCGAGATGTGAGTGAGTTGTCGTTTCAATAGTTATTGCAGAGAGCGCTATGTGCGTCAGTGTCACCGAGGGAGAACAGGTGTGAGTAACTGCAGCTGTTTGATATTTTTTAAAGAGCAGAGCAAAGTCAGCGCCACCAATGTTTTCAGAATAACTATATGTCAGGATTTTTTTAAGGACAATACAAAGGAACTTTATAACCAGCTGAGCTTAACAAAAATAAATACAGTATGGCCCTTTAAAGTGCCATTATATTTAATAACTCATTCAAGTCACTCACCTATTTTACACTTTATTACTATATTAACTTATAGTTATTACCTTATTGAGTAGGGCTGTAGTCCTTTAGTCAATGTTGATTGTGTCTTAGCCGTCCAAAATGTGTTAGTCAACTAATCATTTTATTGTTCGATTATAGGGATTTATATGGGATTACAGCAGAGACGGAGACGTTTGCGAGTGATTGAGCTGGTCCATCCATAACAGAAAAAATAAAGGAAGGAATATCACATAGGACTGAAAAACATCACCAATTTCTGCAGAAATAAAAAGCACTGTACAAACTAACCTGGAGTGAGATAAATTAGAATTTATGACAAATGATCTCCTTTTTTCACATGCATCACTGAAAAAAGACAAATCTGATTGCACGATCATGTTTGACCGGGCTGGAGGTGCGAAGGAGGGCGTGGGGACCAGACAGTCTGTACAAAAATACATGGAGATATCATTCTGAATTTGCCAGGCAATTCAAATCCCTCATTGGAAGGAATTTTGAATGTTGAATTTTCAATGCCCAGACCTGCCACTAACCTTATAATTCATAATCTTACTCTAATATTTTGTTGTTTTGATTTGAATCTCAAAATGCCAAACTTGTAAAGAATTTCCTCTGGTCCCACTTTGCATCAGGTTAGAGCTAGAAAAATATAGATAATATCATGAATGTTTGTTTGATGCTTAAACTTCAACCAACATGTTTTAGCACATCTCTGTTGGATTAATATAATATGGTCTGAATATCTCTCAAAAAAATAATGATCTTTTCATTTTTGTAAATATTGCCATACATCCATACATCAGTTTTAGACACAAAGATGTTTGGACATGTAACACGACATGAATGTACTGACTATTGTACTGGACTTTTCTAATGCAAGTGAGGCAAATGAAATATAAATGCATATATACAGATCTATTGATACAGATACTGGAGATGTCCTTGGTACATGCATTTGAAAGTATAAAACCGGAGACTAGAGAATAAACTATGTAGGGTCACAATGTGATTTCAGGACAGTCTACAGATGAGGAACTCACAGAAAAAACAAAACAAAACTGTTCAATAATGTATGTAGAATATAACCTGACTGGGTTTCACTTGTTTTTGAAGATATGCAAAATTTAAGTATATCGTCATGTTTTATCAATCAATCAATCAATCAAACAATATTTATAAGGCGCCTTTCATACAAAGTTGTAGCACAAAGCGCCTTACAATGGTTAAGGATTAGAAGATTGACCTTTATTGATCTCGCACAGGAGAAGTTGTTAACCAAAATGGGATATTCATGTTTGTCATATTGCATACAGCCCCTAACTACAGAACATCTAAATTTGAGCCCCTCTCTAAAGTTTACCTTTATCAGTCTAACTAGTGCCTGTTTGTGCCCAACACCAGGGTGACACAGTGAGATATTTATAATGATAGAGTGTGAAGGCTCAAGTCGTGACATACAGCAGACTGCAGTTCATTTGGCTTATTTTTATTTTCTTAAAGATTCACACATATTCTTTCAGTAATTTTTCTTAGCACAGTTGATATTAATGAATTTAATGAAAAAATTGAAAACATGTTCTATCAACCTAGTGCAAATGTAGATTGAGCGTGGCTGTGGTGTAAAACTTTTTTTTCTTTTTTTTTTTATAAACACATGCAATTTCTTTTGTTAATTACCATTGGTCATCATGTTAGTATTTGAATTTTTCATTGAATACCTTAAAATCAAGTATGTAAGCCATATATATAGACTATATTGCCAAAAGTATTCACTCACTCATCCAAATAATCAAAATCAGGTGTTCCAATCACTTCCATGGCCACAGGAGAATAAAAAGCACATAGGCCTGCAGACTGTTTCTACAAACATTTGTGAAAGAATGGGTCTCTCTCTCAGGAGTTCAGTGAATTCCAGTGTGGTACTGTGATTGGACGCCACCTGTGCAACAAGTCCAGTCATGAAATTTCCTCGCTCCTAAATATTCCACAGTCGACTGTCAGTGGTATTATAACAAAGTGGAAGCGATTGGGAATGACAGCAACTCAGCCACCAAGTGGTAGGCCATGTAAACTGACGGGGCGGGGTCAGCGGATGCTGAGGTGCATAGTGCGCAGAGGTCACCAACTTTCTGAGTCAATTGCTACAGACCTCCAAACTTCATGTGGCCTTCAGATTAGCTCAAGAACAGTTTGTAGAGAGCTTCGTGGAATGGGTTTCCATGGCCGAGGAGCTGCAGGCAAGCCATACATCACCAAGTGCAATGCAAACTGTTGTATGCAGTGGTGTAAAGCACACCACCACTGGGCTCTAGAGCAGTGGAGACACGTTCTCTGGAGTGATGAATTGTGCTTCTCCATCTGGCAATCTGATGAATGAGTCTGGGTTTGGCGGTTGCCAGGAGAATGGGACTTGTCTGACTGCATTGTGCCAAATGGGCAGTAGCTCAGTTGGTAGAGTGTTTGTCCACTGATTCAAAGGTTGGCGGTTGAAATCCCGCTCTTGACATAAGAAACATCAGTGGTTGAGCGGTCAGATCCACTGACCCACAGGTTGGTACGATTCCAGCTCCCACAGATGAATGCTGCCGTTGTGTCCTTGGGCAAGACACTTAACCCTCCTCGCCCCAAGTGTCTGCGTACACTGGTGTGTGAATGTGTGTGTGAATGGGTGATTGGTTCCTTGCTGTAAAGCGCTTTGGGTGCCTTGAAGGTGGAAAAGCGCTATATAAAGATGTGACCATTTACCAAATGTAAAGTTTGATGGAGGGGTTGTTTTTCAGGAGCTGGGCTTGGCCCCTTAGTTCCAGTGAAAGGAACTCTGAATGCTTCAGTATGCCAAGAGATTTTGGATGACTCCATGCTCCCAAGTGTGTGAGAACAGTTTAGAGATGTCCCCTTCCTCTGTGCACAGGGAAAGACAAGGTCAAGAAAGACAGGGATGAGAGAGTTTGGTGTGGATGAACTTGACTAGCCTGCACAGAGTCCTGACCTCAAACCGATAGAACACCTTTGGGATGAATTAGAGCAGAGACTGAGAGCCTCCTAAACCTTGTGAACAGCCTTCCCAGAAGAGTTGAAGCTGTTAAAGCTGCAAAGAGTGGACCGACATCATATTAAACCCTATGAATAAAGAATGGGATGTCACTCATATGCGAGTCAAGGCAGGTGAGCAAATACTTTGGAAAAATATAATTGCCATGATATAGATGCTGCTATTGTTGTTGTCTAGCAGCATTGTGAAAGGATAAAAATGAGCCTTGTAATATACTCATTTATGGACTTTAAGAACACACAGGAGACTTTGTGGTCTAACATCCGATGACATCCATCATCAAACCAACTTTTTTTTTTTTTTAATAACATGGACATTTTTAAAGTTTGAGAAACAGATTTTGAATAAAATTATAAATCATTACTTACCACATAACAGATAAGACCCCTGTTACGTGTGGGCCTGTTACCAGTGGCGGCTAACTGGCCCAGTGCATGTTGCAGGTCCTAGTTCAATGAAGCCATCAGGACAACAGTGTCTGCAAACAGCAGAAATGAGATCAAGAGACCAGGTCTGATGTGAACATAGCACCTCCTTCGGTCATACAGTGACCGAAGGGCCCTTAGCAAAGGGTCAAATATTTGCCACATTCACAAAGCACATGTGGACTGGATAGAGTTCACCTATCCAGTCCACATGTGCTTTGTGAATGTGGCAAATATGATCCCATGATCCCTCAAGCACCCAGTGGAGAGTATAGAGCTGGTCCAGTGTTCCACCACCGGGACAAAAACCACACTGCTCCTCCTGAATCCGATGTACGACTATCGGTCAGTTTCTTCCCCCTTGAACTTCTACCTTTATCAAGGTGTGAGAGTTCGTAAGATTTGCTCTTTGATTCAGGAGGTTATTTTCACATCTCCACATGAATCGACTAGGCAACCGTTTTTTAACCGCTAACATCACCTATACAGTACAGACTCATATAATGTGTCACTGAGTACCAACCTCTACAGCGCCCACTACCCTGTCTGTCTGTCTCTTCCCATTCAAACAGCAGCAAACAAACACCGGCTGGTTAGCTCAACTGGTAAGTCATGGACTTTCCCCCTGGGGGTTGTGGGTTCAAATCCCCCCCCGGGCAATGAGCTAACCAGTGTGGGTCCTTGGGCAAGACCCTTCACGGTACTGCCCCCCGGGCGCCGAAAAAAGATGGCTGCTCACTGCTCCTGAAAAGGATGGGTCAAATGCAGAAGTCAAATTTCTCCCGTGTGTCACTGTGTGTCATTGTGTGTGAGACCAATAAAGGCTTAAGCCTAAGCTTAATCTAAGTACAGTGACTGCGTGCACATGGTAGGATTGGATCAGGATTGGGTTGTTTTTTTCACGCTTGCTCGGCGGGTGGTCTGTCGTCCAATCCGAGTGCACATGCATGTCGCGCAATCAGATTCAGGTCAGCGACCTGACCGCCTCCGCAATGTTATGTGGCGCTGTAGTCCAACTACTTCCGGGTGATGGCTATTCAATAAAAACACAACACAACACAGCTATCTGGCAGTATACTGCGATGGCTTTTCGAGTAGTTTGACAGAGCAGCATTGGCGTACGTGGTGTGCATTCTGCAGAGTTAGGTTGTTTGTATGAACGACAAAACAGCGTTTTTGTGTAGTCGGCGTTTGATACTACAAGCAATCGAGGACAACGAAAATTACAAGGATTGGGAGCTATACCGCACATGTTTTAATCATGTTCTGCCTTGTTTTTTGTTGCTTGCATCTTTTGTGCCACAAATAAAGGCATTAAATTTGTAGCTATGGGTTTATTGTTCATTTATGTAAGGTCTGGGGAAAATTACACAACCACACTTTCATTTTGTATGTCTTTGTAATGCTTAGCTTATATTCTGTTGTCTCTTCCACTCTGTTTTGTCCTGTCTGAGTGAACAACTTAAGTAAATTTCCACACAGATTTTAATATTTACGTTTTTAATATTTACGTTATACAACAGTTTAAAAAAAACACTCTTCTGATACTATGAGGTCACAATAGATAACTCAAAATGTTTGTAAAAGTACCCTGTGCGTAATTTCAAAAGTTCAAAACTCCATGCACAGCTTCCAGGTGCTGGTAACAACAGGAACATTGAATAATTCCAGAAAAGACGAAATTTACCGCATACTCTTATTCCTTTATCGGGCTTAGAGCAAACAACGCGTTTCGATTCTACGTTATGTTCTTAATCCCGAAATGGTGGAAGAGGGGACTTGTTGGTGCCGTGAACGCTGTCGTAATGCGGGCAAGTTGTACGGTCTTGACCGCTCTCCCGTTGTTCTTTCTTGCCGTGGCACACGCCGCCCTGGCGTTTTTCCACTTGATTTTGATTTGCTCCGGGGTCCGAGCAAACCCTGCCTCGGTCCAGTAGTGCGAGCTTGTAGCTTTCTTCACAGCCATGTTTTCGTCTAAAAGTCCGGCAACAACAAGCACTACTTATGACACCGTAGGCACCCCCTACCACTCCTACAACTTCCGGGTGACATTCCTGACATTGACTGCGTGCACATGGTAAACTCCAAACCATTTGCAAACTGATTGGGGTCGTAATGGCCCCATGTGCACAGGGATTGGTTTGGATTGGGATTGGTCTGCCCCATCCCCCAGAAACCGCTGGCCTGGGCCGTTTGCAAACCACTTGGAGTCGTCATGTGAACGATTTTGGATTGGATTAACATACTGCGCATGGGCGCGCCAGAATTTCAGGAATGTCACCCGGAAGTTGTAAGAGTGGTAGTACCAAGTCAGTACCAAGTACCAATTGTTGTTTCAGAAGAAAACATGGCTGTGAAGAAATCAACAAGCA
The DNA here is from genome assembly GCA_036785185.1 of Paratrypauchen microcephalus. Lineage (NCBI taxonomy): Eukaryota > Metazoa > Chordata > Actinopteri > Gobiiformes > Gobiidae > Paratrypauchen > Paratrypauchen microcephalus. The sequence goes on from JAVJIX010000039.1 coordinate 3,138,980, forward strand.
CGCACTACTGGACAGACTAAGAAACTGGGTTCATGCTGCACCAGGTGCGAGAGATAAACATTTAAAACTTTATGGACGGACGGCGCACAAGAAACGCTAGTCTGTATCAGAAGATAGCGTTGAAGATGGAGCAGGCAGGTTTTGTTCGGACGCCTGAGCAAATCAAAATCAAATGGAAAAACCCCAGGGCAGCGCACGCCACAGCCAAGAAGAACACCGGGAGAGCGCATTACGATGACTCAGGACAGCGGTCCTGCATGGCACCAACAAGCCCCATCTTCCACCATATCTGGATTATGAACGTAACGCACCGGGCAGTTCCAGAAAAGGAGTTTACCGCACACTCGCTTGACTTTACTTATTCCTTTATTGGGCTTAGCGCGAACAACGCGTTTCGCCAGGTAAAATCGAAACACGTTGTTTGCTCAAAGCACAATAAAGTGTGTGTGTGCGTGTGCGGTAAATTTCGTCTTTTCTGGAATTATTTAATGACTGCGTGCACATGGGAAACTCCAAACCGACCGAGGCAGGGTTTGCTCGGACCCCGGAGCAAATCAAAATCAAGTGGAAAAACGCCAGGGCGGCGTGTGCCACGGCAAGAAAGAACAACGGGAGAGCGGTCAAGACCGTAGAGCTTCCCCGCATTACGACAGCGTTCTTAACGGCACCAACAAGTCCCATCTTCCACCATTTCGGGACTATGAACATAACGTAGAATCGAAACGCGTTGTTTGCTCAAAACCCGATAAAGGAATAAGAGTATGCGGAAACTTTCGTCTTTTTCTGGGATTATTCAATGTTCCTGTTGTTACCAGCACCTGGAAGCTTTGCACGGAGTTTTAAGCTTTTGAAATAACACCCAGGGTACTTTTACAAACATTTTGAGTTATCTATTGTGGCCTCATAGTATCAGAAGAGTGTTTTTTTTAATTTTTTTTTATTGTTGTATAACTTAAATATTAAAAACGTAAATATTAAAATCAGTGTGGAAATTTACTTAAGTTGTTCACTCAGACAGGACAAAACAGAGAGTGGAAGAGACAACAGAATATAAGCTAAGCATTGCAAAGACATACAAAATGAAAGTGAGGTTGTGTAATTTTCCCCAGACCTTACATAAATGAACGATAAACCCATAGCTACAAATGTTATGCCTTTATTTGTGGCACAAAAGATGCACGCAACAAAAAACAAGGCAGAACATGATTAAAACATGTGCGGTATAGGTCCCAATCCTCGTAGTTTTCGTTGTCCTCGATTGCTTGTAATATCAAACGCCGATGACACAGTTCGTGTCGTATTAAAGAAACCAAAAACGCTGTTTTGTCGTTCATACGAACAACCCAACTCTGCAGAATGCACAAGTACGCTACTGCCGCTCTGTCAAACTCCTCGAAGAGCCATCGCAGTATACTGCCAGATAGCCGTGTTGTTTTTTTATTTGAGTAGCCATCACCCGGAAGTAGTTGGACTACAGCGTCACATAGCGTTGCGGGGGCGGTCAGGTCACTGACCTGAATCTGATTGCGTGACATGCATGTGCACACGGATTGGACGACAGACCACCCGCCGAGCAAGTGTGAAAAAACCAAACCAATCGGTTTGGAGTTTCCCATGTGCACGCAGTCATTCCTGAAATTCTGGCGCGCCCATGCGCAGTATGCTAATCCAATCCGAAATCGTTCACATGACGACGCCAAGTGGTTTGCTATCGGCCTAGGCCAGGGGTTCCTGGGGGATGGGGCAAACCAATCCCAATCCAAACCAATCCCTGTGCACATGCAGCCGTTATGACCCCAGTCAGTTTGCAATCGGTTTGGAGTTTTCCATGTGCACGCAGTCAGTGTCTGTTCTCCTCCTCAACACAGGATCCCTGTCATCACTAGACCCCGCTTCCACAGTAAATCCATCTCTAGAGAGCCCTCTCTCCCCTCTCTCACCTCTACAAACCCTACCCCCCGCCCTGAACCTACAAACTTTGGACTTTTAAACATCAGATCCCTCAACAACAAAACCTTCATCTGCCAGGACTTCACTAACAACAACAGCTTGGACTTTTATTTTTTATTTTAACAGAAAATTGGTTAACACAAGGTGGCTGTACCCCTCTCATTGAAGCAACCCCCCCGAAAACACTTTTCTCCACCAAGACTGTCTGATAAGGGAGGGGGGATTGCAACCATCTTTTAATAATGTTTTGTAAATGCTTTTCCTGTTTTTATCAAATGTTTAATTAATGTGAGCATTTGTCTTTTACCATTTCTTCAGAAGATCCTGTGTTTCTTTTAGTTATTTATAGACCCCCCTAAACCTAACCCTGTTTTTATTCAAGAATTTTTGGAACTTTTATCCCAGTGTATAGCCCTACACAACAAGGTTTTAATCCTAGGTGATTTTAATATTCATGTATGCTGCACCCTCAAACCTCGCCCTCTAACTTCTGATTTCCTGTAATTAATTGATTCATTCATTTAATTTATCCCAAATATTAACTGTTCTCACCCACTCAAAGGGCCATACACTGGATCGTTGGTCTCATCCTGGGAAATCTTACCACTAAAGATATCTGTGTGTCAGATCACAAAGCAGTTTTATTTGATGTTGTTTTAGGTCCCCAGTCTTTTAATCATGGCCCATCTTATTATTTCCGTGTTTTAGCTCCTCCTCTGCTCCTAATTTTTCCCAGCTTTTTACCCTTTTACCTTTGACTTTTAACCCTAATTTTACCCTGAGGAGCAGGTCTCCTTTTATCAAACCACTGATTTGATCTTAGATTCTATTGCACCTTTTTAAAGAAACAAACCCAAATGGACCAGCCCAACCGTGGCTCAATGAAAACACACATAAGATAAAAAGGAATAAGCAGACAAAATGGACAAAAATGGAAAAAGACCTATATATGTTCTACCTCTCATGGAAAGAAAGTTTAAGAAAATGACCAACAAGTCAAAGAAGCAAGGACCACCACTTGTTAAAACTTGTATTTTACTTATAAAAAAAAGTTAAATTCTAGAGTTTTATTTCAGGTTTTAGACTCAGTCTCCAATCTTAAACCCTGTCTTTTTAATGATACATCATCTGAACTGTGAACAGTTTTTAATCCATTTTATTAAGAAAGTTTTTGACATTAGGAGCTAAATATCTGACTCTAGACAAGCCATTTATGTAAATAGAGAAGCTCTGGATTTTAACTTTTTTACTAATTGTATTTCTTTATCTCTTTCTTTCATAGCTGATGTTTATCTCACATGAAAGCGATCATGTGAAAGCACCGAAAAGATCATCTTTGAGAAATTTCAGTCAGGTTTTAAAGCATCACACAGCACTGAAACAGCCATCTTCAAAGACACACATGGTAGGATTGGATTAGGATTGGTTTGGATTTCTCCCGTTACTCGGCGGGTGGTCTGTCGTCCAATCCGAGTGCACATGCATGTCGCGCAATCAGATTCAGGTCAGCGACCTGGTCCGCTCCGCAACGCTATGTGGCGCTGTAGTCCAACTACTTCCGGGTGATGGCTACTCAATAAAAACACAACACGAGTATCTTACGTGCGAGGAGTTTGACGAGCGGCATTGGTGTACGTGTTGTGCATTTTGCAGAATTTGGTTGTTCGTATGAACGAAAAAACAGCGTTTTTGGTTTCGTTAATACAACACGAACTGTGTCGTCGGCGTTTGATATTATAAGCAATCGAGGACAACAAAAAATACGAGGATTGGGACCTTTCGGGCTCCTATACCGAACACCATTGTTTTAATCATGTTCTGCCTTTTTGTTTTTTGTTGCTTGCATCTTTTGTGCCACAAATAAAGGCATTAAATTTGTAGCTATGGGTTTATCGTTCATTTATGTAAGGTCTGGGGTAGTGAAATTACACAACCACACTTTCATTTTGTATGTCTTTGTAATGCTTAGCTTAAATTCTGTAGTCTCTTCCACTCTCTGTTTTGTCCTGTCTGAGTGAACAACTTAAGTAAATTTCCACACTGATTTTTAATATTTACAAGTTATACAACAGTTAAAAAAAACACTCTCTTCTGATACTATAAGGTCACAATAGATAACTCCAGGTGCTGGTAACAACAGGAACCTTGAATAATTCCAGAAAAGACGAAATTTACCGCATACTCTTATTCCTTTATTGGGCTTAGAGCAAACAACGCGTTTCGACTCCCTGATGACGCTGTAGAGGCGAAACGCGTTGTTTGCTCTAATCCCAATAAAGGAACAAGAGTATGCGGTAAATTTTGTCTTTTCTGGAATTATTCACTGTTCCTGTTGTTACCAGCACCTGGAAGCTGTGCATGGAGTTTTGAACTTTTGAAATAACACACAGGGCACTTTTACAAACATTTAGAGTTATCTATTGTGACCTTATAGTATCAGAAGAGTGTGTGTTTTTTTTAAACTGTTGTATAACTTGTAAATATTAAAAATCAGTGTGGAAATTCACAAGTTGTTCTCTCAGACAGGACCAAAGAGTCCACCCCAGACCTTACATAAATGAACGATAAACCCATAGCTACACATTTAATGCCTTTATTTGTGGCACAAAAAATGCAAGCAACAAAAAACAAAAAGGCAGAACATGATTAAAACGATGGTGTGTTATAGGCGCCAAATCCTCGTAATTTTCGTTGTCCTCGATTACTTGTAATATCAAACGCCGACGACACAGTTTGTGTCATATTAACGAAACCAAAAACGCTGTTTTTTCGTTCATACGAACAACCAAATTCTGCTCCGTCAAACTCCTCGAACCTAAGATACTCGTGTTGTGTTTTTATTGAGTAGCCATCACCCGGAAGTAGTTGGACTACGCCACATAGCGTTGCGGAGCGGGCTAGGTCGCTGACCTGAATCCGATTGCGTGAGCTTCATGTGCACACGGATTGGAAGACAGACCACCCGCTGAATAACGGAAAAAAAAAACAATCCAATCCTGATCCGATCCTACCATGTGCACGCACTCAATGCACTTGTTTGGTTTTATTCCTACCTTTTAGACAGGACATTTCCGGTCACCACAGTTAATTTGACCTCCTCTTCTGCCAGCATTACCTGTGGTGTGCCACAAGGTTCTATTTTAGGTTCCATTTTATTTTCTATTTATATGTTCCCCCTAGGACACGTTATAATGTGCCATAATGTGTCTTTTCACTGCTATGCTGAAGACGCACAGATCTACCTCCCGCTGAGGCCAAACAACTTTGGGAGCCTGGCTGCTGTGTTAAACTGCTTCAATAACATCAGCAGTTGGATGGCACAGAACTTCCTAGAGCTCAACAGCTCCAAATGCGAAATCATTTTAAGCAATCCTCCCCAGTCCATCTCCCATATCAGCAATAGTCTTAGCCCTCTCACTTCCAACATCACCCCTGCCTCATTTTTGACTTTCACCTCAACTTCCACCTTCACATCAAAAAAGTCACCTAATCACCCAAGATTTTACTGATCACTTCTAAAGCTCGTTTAGGTCTTGCATCAAGTTACTTAGCTGTTCCGAAGTCCAGGCTCCAGACTAAGAGTGTTCAAGCCTTTTCAGTCCGGGCGCCTCGGCTTTGGAATGACCTGTCTGAGGAGATAAGGCTTGCACCATCAGTATTATCTTATTTAAAAAAAAACAAAAAAAAAAAACTACAGTGGTACCTCACCTTACGAAATTAATTTGTTCCAGAAGTGGTTTTGTAACGTGAATTTTTCGTAAGTTGAATAGCTATTTCAATGGAAAAAGCCTGATTCGTTCCAAGGCCCCATTCCAAGTTTTTTTTTTATAGTGTAACATTTTTTTATAGTGTAACATTGTGTTCTGCATAGAGACTGTAAACCCAGGACTAAACGTGGACTATACCAGGTCCAGACCAAGCAGCAGCGGTGTACCTCACAAGGTTGAGGCTGAGGCGAGCAGCGACTGCGTGTGTGGGGGGGGTGGGGGTGGTGTGTGTGTGCGCGGACACATGTGTGATAGCGCAGCATGACCCAGCGCGGGGCTGTGAGCAGAGACCCGTGCTCAAACCGTGCCAGGTCTAAACCAGGTCTAAACCAGGTCTGAACCAGGTCTAAACCACCGCGTGCGGGTCTATTTCCTGGTTTCGTTTCGAGTCACAGCTGAGGCGAGCAGCGAGGACTCCCCTCGGGATCGCACGCAGTCTGAGCGCATGAACGAACGCAGGCAAGAGCCACGGTGGTCTAATCCTGGTTTAGACCTGGTTTAGACCTGGTTTAGACCTGGCACGGATTGAGCACGGGTCTCTGCTCGCAGCCCCGCGCCGGGTCATGCTGCGCTATCACACACGTGTCTGCGCGCACACACCGCCCTCCTCCTTCCCCCCACACTTCACTATTAATACATTTTGTTGAAAATCTATGAAAGTTTGAGTGTTTAAACGAGAGACAAATGTGAGAAAAGTTTAAATCCAGTCTGAGAAAAGCGTATAATGTGTGTGGCTGAGCGCACATTATTTGAATTTTTGAGATTTCGCGTTTCGTAACTTGAATTTTCTTTCGTATCTAGAGACCAAAATTTAACGTGAAGGCGTTTCGTAACTTGAAATTTTCATTTGTTGGGTCTTTCGTAAGGTGAGGTACCACTGTACTTAAAAGTAATTTTTATCAGTTGGCCTTCCTTTAGCTGGTTTTAGCTTGATTTTATTCCTTATTTATTTTTATTCTATTTTACTAACTTATATTTAATTGAATTGTTTGCTTCATTGTCTGTTTTTGTATGCTTTCAGAATGCTATTTGTATTGTTCTTTGCTGCTTGTACAGCACTTTGTAAACCTTGTTTTTAAAACTGCTTTATAAATAAAGATGTATTATTATTAGTAGTTAAGAAAACATTTTGTGAATGCCAAACATTTTCATAAGAAGGCCTGTACAGTACAAATTTGTTTGTAAGAACGCTTCATGAATATGGCCCATTGATTATATCTATTGATTTCCAGTTGAGTCATAACTGTAAGCTATATTACATTTCTAGTTGTTAATTTGTGTGCTGTTTAATCTAACAGGTTCCTAAGGCTGCGGTTGCTTCTTAACTACCTGCTTTTCCCCTTATGTACACATCTTAATCTCTTCTTTCCTCCATGGATGTGCCGCTAGGACCTTTGAAAGATGAATTAGAGAGGGCCCGGCTTGGTGAGGCTTGGTCCTCTGCTGTGCAGGCATTGTATTGATTTCAGAGTGACTCACACCTTGGGCTGTTCAGTGCAGGAGGAGAGAAATGCCACATCATTCACTTTGCTATTTATTGCAGTTCTTCCATGGGTCTATACAAGTGCTTAATTGTTTTTTTTTTCTCATGTGTGGTGTGGTTATGACTTGTTAAAGCTGCACCGTGTTGGGAGATTGTTTGTTTGGTGCCAGATTTCCAGTCCCTCATGATCCCAGTGTGTAATGTATTCAGTGCGGTGATTCATTCATGCAGTTTGTCAAACAGGTGCAGTGGCCAGTAGGTGCAGCTTGTTCAGTGTTTAAGGCACACGTTTCAAGTCTTAATACATGGCTGCGACCGCTTATTTTTGACAGAATTTATTTAAAGGGGCACTGTTTAACCTTTCTGTGGGGAGTCCGCTACCTGCTTATCGCCATAGAGATGTTATACCTTTTCCTCAAATATTTCACAGTATAACATCCTATGTATGAAGCATTTATTTTGCATTTACAGGTGTTTTTAGTACTCAAATTGACCTTGAAAAACATGCATTCATTATGTTAGCAGTATGACTGATCTGACCTGTAACTCGATCTGTTGATGTCATCTGCTTGTCTCCATGTATGTTTAAAGGTACACTGTAGGTAGGTAAGGTAACTTTCCGGGGGAGAGGTCTCCCACCTGCTTGTCTGATTGTCATGATGTTATTGCTTTGTCTGGAATATTCCATAGTATCCCATTAAACGTATCCATAATACAATACCTTGAAATACATGCATTCTTATCTCTTCATAGATCTGGCCTGTAGCTTAGCGTGGTGGCATCATATGCATGTTTTTCTGGAAATGGCCAAGCCTAGTACCATATTGTAACGCATTCCAGGCAAAGCAATAACATCTCCATGGAGACGAGCAGTGAGCTGACCCTCCACCAGAAAAGTTAAATAGTGCACCTTTAATGATACACTGTAAAACATAACAGGCAAATGATTATCATCTCCATGGAGACAAGCAGGTAGCAGACACATCACCTGAAAAGTTGCATACTACACCTTTAATGTATTTTTATATGAATATTTATCACCATGTACATCTGGTGTCCGATTACAGTCTGACTGCTCACTTTACATACAGGTCAAAAAGCCAAATTGCTGCTAACGGGATCTAAGAGGCATTCACAGCATCTATGAAATTAATGAAACATTAATGCTAGGTCTGTCATTACTATATCAAATATTGTTTAACAATGTTTTTATTTTATTTTACCTATATTATTTATGCTATTTATTTATTGTGTTTTATGCTATTGTACAATTACAAAAGGGAAGCTGGGATTATCCTGCTTTAGGGTTTTTGTGTCTGTGTCATGAAGTAGTCTTCAGTTTTATTGTTTATTGGTTTTGAAGCAATATATCTCCATTCAAAATGTTTTGTAACACGCCAAATACTTTGTTACAATGAAGAGTGAACAGGCTAATGTATTATAGTTTTTCAAATATTTATAAGGAGCAACTTTATATTTAAAAAAGTTATATGCATAAATTACAAATCAAACCACTACAAACTACAAAATCTATATATTATAAATGTTTCCACCATCTACAAAATTCCCATTTCTTATTTGGTAAAGTTTATTAAGCAATTGTTTTGAGTTATGGGTGGACATAACTCAAAACAATTGCTTAATAAACTTTCCACTAGCACTGTACAAACAATTCATTATCTGTGTGGTTATAAATACCAAACTAATGTAACTAATTAAGGACATTTCAACAGTAACTATGACATGACTATAGTTTTGTATTCTACAAATTAGAGTGCAAACTTGGCAGTGACTGGAGCGGGAGATCACGAAGGCATTTGGCAGAGACATGTTTCTCAGTATTTTAGTGACACATCAGCCATGTCCACACCATCTCCACCCTCCATCTGCTTCACATAGAGCCTCTCAGTCATGCTGCAGGCTGGCGATAAGGCCCTGTAAAAAAGAAAATGGACAATATATTACTCTAAAACCATATATAGTGAATAAAGTAGACAATTTTGCTGTGACATGAAAGGCTAACATTATGGGGCCAGAAATTAGTACCATATTTGAGCATGGCAATGGTGAAGTTACCCCTGCAGCATCTGTCATCAGTTGTCTCTATAGTTTCATCATTGTAGTAGAGAGAGTTAATATAATGTGCTTAAAATGTCTTGCCCAAGGACACAGCAACAATATGCACTCTGACAAGGTTTGAAACCTCTGCCCTGTGGGTTAAAGTTGAGCATATAAAACACACAATGACGTTTTCAATATTAAAGCTAGAGGATTTTAAAATCTTCTGCATCTATAAGATGTGACACAAAATTTGTGCAGACCACACAGAGTTAAGGACATTTTGCAATGATTAAGTAAGGACCCTGTTACAGTCATTGTCATCACAATGATGATAAATGAATAAGTTTGCACAAACTCCATGTTGGTGTCCTCTACGCTATTTCTACAGTACAAGAGCTGTCACTAAGCAACGGGCTGTTGTAAAGTTGATCACAGACAACAATCATAAATATCCCAACATGTAGGAACCTTACGAATTGAGGTTTGGGGGCAGTGGCCCGGCAAATTCAGAATCGCACTGACCTCATGAACATGAGGAGATTATTGGTCTTTGCTATTGCACTGAATTGCATTTGTTGGCACTGTATAATGTTGGTATCTTCACCATCTATTTTGGTGCCCACAGGAGCCTTCCCTGCTGCTGCGATGTATGCCCGTAAAGACAGACTGAACCGGCCCTCACATGTGGCCACCAAGACTTTCCAGGCTCTGCGCATTTTTGTGAACAATGAGCTAAATGAGCTGCACGCTGGTCTGCTGGCAGCACAGAGCGCTCTGAGGCCCGGAGGACGCCTGGTTGTGATCACCTTCCACTCTCTGGAGGACAGACTGGTCAAAAGGTTTTTACAAGGGGAAGACATGTCCAACCTGGATGAGTTTCACTTTGAACAGAAACAGAAAAAAGCAAAGTATGTGGAGAGACCAAGAGAGAGAAGTGAACACTGGGCTCCAATCAAAAGGAAAGTGGTGACTCCAGAGAAACAGGAAATGTTAGAAAACCCAAGAGGACGTTCAGCTAAACTCAGAGCAGTGTCAAGACTCTGAGAAATACTCTAATCAGGGTTAATTTTGTTCAAAAGAATCATTTGAGCTTTTAGTGAACATGTGAATTGGTAAAATCAAGTTTAAAGTAACTATGCGTGAAGAGTCCCTCAGTCGTCCAGGTAGAATTGACAAATTGAATTTCTCCTTTTATCATTAAAGTAACTATGTGTATATTATGTTTGGAAACTAAGTATGGATGGGCACAAAGGACTCTTCACAGTTGGATTTATTCTTTATGTAAAAATGAACCCAAAAGTGTGTCAGATGGGTAATTGTGCACAATCATGACTAAATGTCTTGAGTCATTTTGGTTAGTCATTTAACTAGCTACAATGGTTGGAAAAGATATCTGACTAAACCCAGACCAGTGATTGTAAGAAATTAATTATACTGTTTCCTCTCAAGGACATAGCCTTTCTTGACAATTGCCTTATGGGTCAATTAAGATTTAAATGACTTTCAGTCATCAAATGATCAAAGAACTAGTAAAAGCACCCAGTATTTTAGCATTGTCATTGAGCTACACAAAATACGCTACAAAATGTTACATTTAACATTTACAAGGGATTTATTTCTTGACAGTGCCAGCATTATTTCACATGTTGCAATTGATAGAAAAAAATCATTACAATAATTAAAAAGCCCTGTTGAAGAATTTTTTTTATTTTTTGTGATCATTTTTATTTAAAAATTATGACAAAAATGTGTGAAAATATTAATTGGTGTACAATTATTATTTAATGTCTTATGTATTTTTTGTTAAAGGTACAGTGCCCCCTCACCTATGGTCATGAGCTCTGGGTAATGACCGAAAGGATGAGATCGCGGATACAAGCGGCCGAAATGAGTTTCCTCCGTAGAGTGGCTGGGCGCACCCTTAGAGATAGGGTGAGGAGCTCAGTCACGCGGGAGAGGCTCGGAGTAGAACCGCTGCTTCTCCACGTCGAGAGGAGCCAGCTGAGGTGGCTCGGGCATCTGTTTCGGATGCCTCCTGGACGCCTCTCTCGGGAGGTGTTCCGGGCATGTCCCACCGAGAGGAGGCCCCGGGGAAGACCCAGGACGCGCTGGCGGGACTATGTCTCCCGGCTGGCCTGGGAACACCTTGGGGTCCCCCCGGAGGAGCTGGAGGAAGTGTCCGGGGTGAAGGAGGTCTGGGCGTCCCTGCTTAGACTATTGCCCCCGTGACCCGGCCCCGGATAAGCGGAAGAAAATGGATGGATGGATGGTACAGTGTGTAGGATTCGTGGCGCATAGGTGGATGGTGGCTATTGCACTTCCTGTTTTAGCTACGGCAGACCTCGAGGGTCACCCGGGCGCGCCGTAATGCGGACAGCTCGCGTACCCGCGCACGAACGCGTGATGCGCACCCGGCGCTGTGCAAGCCCTCGCCGACAACTACGGTATAAATAAATAAACGCGGTAAATAAATAAAACGCGGTCCCGTTCACTGTTTTTTTTTTTCTTTTCGCATGAAAGCACACATTCCCAATCGTGTACCATGACAATCTACACATCAAATGAAACCTTACAGTCTCCTCTTTTTATGATAAAGGAGAAATTCAATTTGTCAACTGGACAAAGTTTGTTTGGTCGAAAACGTTTTGCCGCTCATCCGAGAGGCTTCGTCAGCTCTGGTTCTAGTGCTGGTTAGACCCTGTTTATATCTAGCTGCAGGGAGGGGCTCCCTACACTGAAATAGCTCTGAAACTATCTCAACTAATCTGTCTCTTTTGTATTATGAATTCCTCTGGCGTCTAGTATTAGCATATCTATTCAGCCCTAGGAGGCGCTCCCTACACTGAAATAGCTCTGAAACTATCTCCACTAATCTGTCTTTTTTTTTTTTCAAATTTCTCTGGCGTCTAGTTTAGCCTCCCTATTCAAGCCTAACGACCCTCTCCACCCCTCTGCCCTGGATCGTCTGCCCTAATGTTACTTTGTCTGTTTTGACTTGGTTTGAGAATCGAATTATAAATGGGAGACAAGTTATGTCTAACTCCTCCATTTCTGTTTAACGACGGATTCTCTTTTTTGACAAAAATTGCCTCTTTAACTCCCCTCTCAAACCAGTTCTTTTCCCTGGCTAAGATCTGAACCTCACTGTCCTCAAATGAATGGCCCGTGGCTTCTAGGTGAAGATGTACGGCAGATGACGGTCCACTCTGGCACGCCCGCCTGTGTTGGTACATCCTCTTGTGAAGTGGCTGTTTGGTTTCCCCAATGTAGCGCTCACTGCAGTCTTCACTACACTGAATGGAGTAGACCACATTACTTTGTTTGTGGCTCGGTGTTTTGTCCTTTGGGTGGACGAGTTTTTGTCTTAAAGATCCCGTGACATGGTACTTCTTGATGCTTTTATATGGCTCCTTAATGGTTCCCTAATACTGTAAATGAATCCTTCTTCAAAATCAACACTCAGTGCATGAGAAACAGAGATAAGATGAGAAAGAATATTTTTTCTCAGGTCATAATGGGCGTTGTTGCTTGAATGCAAATGAGGAGAAAAGAGCTGGCCAATAGTAGAGGGTGGGGGCGTGGCCAAACTCTCCGCTCAGAGCTCTCAGCTGATCCATTTCCGTGTTTTTGCACGGGAGATTTGAAGCGTTCCATTGAAAAATAAACACATTTCCACCGAAAATAAAATTAAACCACTGCTGTTCAAAGGTCCAGAGGCTCAGATAAAGGACTTCCGAGCCTAGAAACACTCGGACGTGCCTCCAGGCAAATAAAAAAAGGCATTTCGCATTGCCTAGCGCATTCGCAGTCCAAACTCTCTGGGCGTGATTTACAGAGACGCCGAGTACAGACAGACGGGGGTGGAACTGCATTTGCATTTCTTTTTTTCGATCTGACGTCAATCAGGTGCCTTGTTCAAAATCGCCCGTTTGAGCTCCGATTTTTTGTAACGCAGAAAAGGATCGCAAATGCTCAGTTTAGACATTTCGCAACTTTTAACCATGGGGGGGGGGGCTAAACAGGGTAGGGGAGCTCACATTAATGTTCAAAAACCTCAGAAAGTGAAAATTTCATGCCATGGGACCTTTAAAGTGTTTGCGGGTTTGAAATAAACTGGAATTTCATATTGTCTGAATTTCATATTTTCCCCCTGGAGGAAAGGGGTAGTGATTCCGTACCTGGCCGACGTTTCGGAAAAACTACAGAGGATTTTCAGACAATATGAAATCCCAGTTTATTTCAAACCCACAAACACTTTAAGACAAAGACTCGTCCACCCAAAGGACAAAACATCGAGCCACAAACAAAGTAATGTGGTCTACTCCATTCAGTGTAGTGAAGACTGCAGTGATCGCTACATTGGAGAAACCAAGCAGCCACTTCACAAGAGGATGTACCAACACAGGCGGGCGTGCCAGAGTGGACCGTCATCTGCCGTACATCTTCACCTAGAAGCCACGGGCCATTCATTTGAGGACAGTGAGGTTCAGATCTTAGCCAGGGAAAAGAACTGGTTTGAGAGGGGAGTTAAAGAGGCAGTTTTTGTCAAAAAAGAGAATCCGTCGTTAAACAGAAATGGGGGAGTTAGACATAACTTGTCTCCCATGTATAATTCGATTCTCAAACCAAGTCAAAACAGACAAAGTAACATTAGGACAGACAAGCCAGGGCAGAGGGGTGGAGAGGGTCGTTAGGCTTGAATAGGGAGGCTAAACTAGACGCCAGAGAAATTTGAAAAACAAAGAGACAGATTAGTGGAGATAGTTTCAGAGCTATTTCAGTGTAGGGAGCTCCTCCCTGCAGCTAGATATAAACAGGGTCTAACCAGCACTAGAACCAGAGCTGACGAAGCCTCTCGGATGAGCGGCGAAACGTTTTCGACCAAACAAACTTTGTCCAGTTGACAAATTGAATTTCTCCTTTATCATGGATTCTACCTGGACGACTGAGGGACTCTTCACGCATCTCCTCTTTTTGACTATGCAATTCATTTCCCGGCACAACAATCACTCCCCGAGCACATGGGGCTTTTATACGGAAAAGCACAAAACAAGGTTTGTTACTTTGACTCTGTTACTTTGTTACTTGAAGGCTCTGGACAGGTCAAACTCAATATTTTACCATAAGCTTGGTCTCAATCTGTCCGTAAGGATCCAGCGAATAAAATCCAGTAAAACAATTTAGTCCAAAACACGTGTTAGATCCTTTACGACGTGTGATCTGGCAACATGCTTGTCGTTTATCCAAACGCGAGCCCTTGCCGAAGGCGAAGGCGGAGCCCAAATGTCCTTCTGCGGCTCTCGTAATCAAAATGGCTGCCTCTATATGGGGAAGATCCCCCTTTTATGCAGGTATATCTAAGTCCAACAGAATACTTTGATTTCATGATGGAAGTGAAAAGGCTTGGAAAACACTGTATTTTTGAATGGGTATCTTCAATTTCGGTAATTAACGGGTAAAAATCTTACACACTGTCCCTTTAATGTTTTGGCTCTCAAAATCGGTGGGTTAGGTAATTAAAACAGTGAGTGAAAATGTAAATAGTAAATGTTTTGTTTTGTAAAAAGATAGCTATTTTTGTAAACCAGTTCATTCACCATAACCCACAACCCAACAACCATAGATCGCATAGTGTTGATCCCAACATAATGCTGCTAACTAGTAAAGAATGTGTTGCTATGTTGATACACATAAAGCCCGACTTACACTACCAGCAGCACCTTGGTGGAAAATGGGTTTGACAACTACTTGCGACTCCATCCACTGGTACAAAAGAGCACTGCGCCTTTTGGTCCCTGTTAATCATCTCATCACTCAAAAGTCAGACCACCTTTTTCCCTTGAATATGTTCAACACGTATTTTTGCCATTGTTATTTGCTATGAAACAGTGAGTCAGAACACCACAACTTTTCAATCCAAAAAACTTCACCTGCGTCAGCTCTAGTGATACACCTACTTTGTGTCCTTGCTGTCTTGTTCAGCTTTTGATTTTTTTCATCTTATCATTTTATTATCAGAAGCAACTTCTGTAATGACCCATAATTTAATGAAAAATCAGTATGTATGCATTGCTTATGCACTTGATTAAGTAGCCCTACTGTACCATATGAAGACCTCTAAATGAATGGGTGACGCAGGTGTTAGAAGTGGCGCTGAATGAGCTGCTTGTTCTTAAGCATGTTCTCACCTCCGGCTGTAAGCAGTTGAGGTGTTTGGATCTTTACTATTTGCTTTCACTAATTGTGATTGCTCGTAAAGATTATCAACACTTTTTTTTCTTCCTTTCTCTTGTCTCACTTTGGTGCTCTCTAAATATACCTTGTTCTTGTTACCTTGGAAACGAAATGGCGCAAGTAACATTTAACAGTGTCTAAAAATATGCTGTCTAATATGATGCCATAACTTGAGTGAGTTGTTTGACATCAGTGACTTCTTGTTGACGAAGGAAAGTTGAGGATTTGGGGACTGTTTTCCCCTATGCTAACTTTAAGAGCAGTACTATAAACAAGGCTGGAGACAAGACCAGGGCAATAGATAAACTACTTAACCATAAACTATAATTTGACCTTGGCAAAAAGACAGTGGGTCAGGTTGTGTGGTGTGTTGGTACATTCAGGGACAGACTTGAGAAGTGAGTCTAGTGGATAACAAATGACTGTAAATAACATAATAATAATAATAGAAACTATTATTGGGTTATGATAAAAGGAGAAGTTCAATTTGTCAACTGGACAAAGTTTGTTTGGTTGAAGACGTTTCGCCGCTCATCTGAGAGACTTCTTCAGTTCTGGTTCTAGTGCTGGTTAGTCCCTGTTTATATCTAGCTGCAGGGAGGAACTCACTACCCTGGAATCATTCTGAAACTATCTCAACTAATTTGTATCTTTTGTTTCCCTGGCGTCTCGTTTAGCATCTCTATTTAGCCCTATGAGGAGCTCACTGCTCTGAAATAGCTCTAAAACTATCCCCTCATTTGTTCCTTTTGTTTTTCGAATATTTAGCATCTCTATTCAGACTACAGACCGTCTCCACCCTTCTGTCCCTGACTTGTCTGCCCTAATGTTTTTTTTCTCCGTCTGTTATGATTCTCTGTTGTCTTGTTTCTTGCCCTTGTCTCAAGAAACAAGACAACAGAGAATCCGAACCCAGGAGGAAAGGGGTAGCGATTCCGTACCTGGCCGGCGTTTCGGAAAAACTACAGAGGATTTTCAGACAATATGAAATCCCAGTTTATTTCAAACCCACAAACACTTTAAGACAAAAACTCGTCCACCCAAAACACCGAGCCACAAACAAAGCAATGTGGTCTACACCATTCAATGTAGTGAAGACTGCAGTGAGCGCTACATTGGAGAAACCAAGCAGCCTCTCCACAAGAGGATGTACCAACACAGACGGGCGTGCCAAAGTGGACCATCATCTGCCGTATATCTTCACCTAGAAGCCACGGGCCATTCGTTTGAGGACAGTGAAATGGGGGAGTTAGACATAACTTGTCTCCCATTTATAATTCGATTCTTAAACCAAGTCATAACAGACGGGGAAAAAAACATTAGGGCAGACAAGTCAGGGACAGAAGGGTGGAGACTGTCTGTAGTCTGAATAGAGATGCTAAATATTCGAATAACAAAAGGAACAAATGAGGGGATAGTTTCAGAGCAGTGAGCTCCTCATAGGGCTAAATAGAGATACAAATTAGTTGAGATAGTTTCAGAATGATTCCAGGGTAGTGAGCTCCTCCCTGCAGCTAGATATAAACGGGGACTAACCAGCACTAGAACCAGAACTGAAGAAGTCTCTCGGATGAGCGGCGAAATGTCTTCAACCAAACAAACTTTGTCCAGTTGACAAATTGAACTTCTCCTTTTATCATGGATTCTACCTGGACGACTGAGGGACTTTTCACGTATTATGGGGTTCCTTACAATATTCTAGGCCTTTATTAAAAGCAATGCAAAACAAGATATGCAATACATATCTTTTGAATGGGTAGTTTCTCACAAATGCTTCAAGGAATATGCCTACCACCAACCTGTACAATTTGAAAACCACTTCACATTAATAGAAACTAAGAGAGTACCATACATAAAAAGTTGCCTTTGTTGAATAAAAACTAAGAGGTATGTTTTGTTTTATTTTTGACAGCTCAAAAGATCTCAAGATGCAGAAAAAAGTTGCAAAGTTGCAGTCCTCTAATGTAGTTTCTCTTAGTCCAACACATAAGCATATTAAAACTGACTGTTGACGCCACAAATCGTTCAAAGCAATAAAACAAATCAATGGACTAAAAGTGAATCAATACAGAGGCTTTGGGTGTTATTTTGGTGTTATTCTGCTAACACTTAAATATTGATGTTTATGGCAGATCAGGGGTTCCTAATGTGCTGTAAAAAGTGCCTAACCATGGAAATGTTAATTGCTTTCCTTGAAATGTCCCACTGTATGGCATTAACATTTCTATCTCCATGAAATCAAGACAGTAATGCCTCCAGGGCAAAGTCACAGGTCACATGTGTGGAGAAATGTCATGTACAATGTAAGAATGCATGTTTTTCAAGTTTTCAACTGCAATAAAAACATCTATGATAAAATAATTAAAAAAAAAAAAAAAAAAAGCAAGATATGTAAGTTTAGTGTGGAATATTCCAGGCAAACATCTGGGTGTTGACTGGCAGGTAACAGACCCTCCCTAAGAAAAAATACATAGTGCACCTTTATCATCACTTGACAACCAAGTTTTTCCCTTTTAAACTTTATTTATTTTCCCCTACAATTACACACAAAAGCAGTTGACACATTTATTGCACTGAATGGGTTTTAATTGTTTATCTATTGCAAAATAATTGTTACTATACAAGTGTTCCCCATGTGGCTTTAACAACCTTAAATTCACCTTTTTCCAGATGAAAATGGAAAATGAATAGTCACCGTGCTGTAACGTTTTTATTTATTGGAGATTTTGTGTGAGGCTATAAAGCTCATGCAGAGACAAGAAACAAGACTATAACTATAGAATAAAACCAGGAAAAATGTGCTGTAAGCAAAAGCATGAAGCTATAACTCAATTTTCTTCCTCAGAACAAATGACTGTGCATAAGATCTGTCATCTGTCTCTCTGCCCTGCATTGTTTTTCCAGACACTCAAAGTTGCTTTACTTTACTGTACTTACAATTGCGCGCATTCTTCATTCACTCCACAGTCGGTGTTGGTAAGCTACCATAGTTGCCACAGCTGCCCTGGGACATGATGGAGGCTGCAAATCTGTGCCATCAGCCCCACCGACCACCATCACAGTCACACCACATTCATACCAATTGATGTGGGTGAAGTGTCTTGAACCGGGACACAACAACTGGCACCTCATTGTACTCCTACTTTTGTTTTTTATTTGAATTTTTTATTACAATCTTTATAAAACATCTGATAAAAATCTGATGAAAATTGATTCTGGACCAAATGTGGCTAATAAATTTCATAATTATCAATGCAATATGTTTGCAATACCTTAAGTGCTCTTTATATTGTTACAGATGAAAGTTTTGTGTAACTTTAGTGAAATGTTCTAAGTTTGACAGTTTATTGTATGAATTGCCCTACACAAAAAAGGCATAAAATTTCAAAAGGAGAAATGCCAAACTACATAACAGACGTCCATGTTGGATATAGTAACTCAATAAGGGGCACGTTTTGCATCATTTTAGAGTCCGACCAAAAGCTGCATTGAAAACATTAGCCTTAAAAAAAAGGTTTTTGAGGGTGTATTCACACTGGTTTGGCAATTGAGTGTGGTCCTGTTGTCTTGATTTTGTCTTGGTTTAGTTCTGCATTTAATTCCAGTTTAGTCTCAAGTTTGATGTGACGTCACAGAGCAACTGCATTTCCCCTGGTTTGGTCCTGATTTGGTTCTGGTTTGGATTTTCTTGAGCATTGATGTAGTTTTTTATTTACTTCTGCTGAGTTATGGTTTAGTCCAAATTTTGATGTGGGGTACGACCAACTCACACACCCAAAGAACAACCAGTTGCTTTTTTGCAATTTCCCTTGTGCCATGAAAAATTAAAAAAAAGAAGAAGACATAAAGAAAATACAAAACACATGCAAGTCTGATAACAGGCAATGTCAGAAATATTATATACATACATACATATTATCCATGGGTTTCTGAAGTAAGAATAAAAGGACTGTTGCCATGGTAATTGACAACGTAAACAAAATATGTTATGAATAGTAAAAGGTTCTGAAAATGCTGCCTATGACGAGTAGATTCAAATCATGAGTTATAGATATATCTCTGTCCTGGGTCCTTCTGGCAGCTGTGCAGGTTGTTCTCATAAGGCCCCAAGTTTCTGGTGTCTTCATCTGATCCTTAACCTCTGAATGTAACATACACCTTACCTCACAATATTACACATAAAAATACTACAAATTATTGTATTATTTTCCAATCCAGTCATGTACTGAATATAGTTTTAGGGCATTTCCAACAGAAAAGTGTGTAAGATTTTTATTTCTACTCCAGAATATAGTTGTTGGAGTTAATGCAGTAGTAGTAAATGTCCGGGTAATCAGTCTCTATAGCAGTATAGCAATAGAAAAATGTTAGCAGAATAAAATCACTAACATACAGGTCTATATCTTACCACAGCTCCCACTACTCCCCCCACTTACGGCCATTATTGCTGTGAATTTAAAATTGCCTGTCTGAGTCCAAGCCTGCAATATTCCCAGCAGTGGCCCATTTGGCAGAGAGCTGTGGTGAATGGCATGTAACTGAGGTCGCTCCCTGGGGTTACAATGATAGAGTTGGTCTGGGTGTAAATGACTCTCTAACAGTCACCATCTTGGCTTCAATGCATCCTCCCCAAGACCTGGTTACAACGAGTGGGTACAACAGTGATGAGAATCTGCTCTAACGCTAGGATGTGTGGGTTTTGACCTATTTTACATTTTAAACAGAACCACAAACAAAACAAGAAAAAGTACAAGCTCATATATTCTCTGTTTAAAGATGCACTTTGTAACTTTTCTGATGAGAGGGGAGCGGTTTTTGCCAAATACTTCAATGCTGTGGAACATTCCAGGCAAACTATTAAAATCTTCATGGAGACACTTTTTGGGCTGTAGATTACTTCTATGATTTGTTTATTTTGGTAAATTAATGGACAAAAGGTGCAAGGACTTTTATATTTAGTTTGGTTGTATGATTATGATAATTATTGTTATTATTATTATTTGTTATTTTTATTACTATTTTTTATTGAATGTTTTGCAGTTTTTTATATACTTTGAAATGTAAATATTTACATTGAAAATATCAGATTTTTTATCTGAACGTGCTGCTCATCTAAAATGGGGCCAAGACTTTTTCATAAATCTGACCATGAAAACAACCACTTGTAAGAAATTATACAAACAAACAAAAAGTTATAAGACAAGCAAATTGTGCTTAAAGGGATAGTACGGTTTTTTGTTTTTTTAAAAAATGTTAATCTGTATGGGTTTCCTTCTAAAAGTTATGTGTGTTGACACCGGCTTACCTCTGACAGTCTCAGTTGATCCCAGTTCGGTTCGCTTTCTGGATCCCACGTAAGTAGGTCCAGTGACTTCCCTGGAACGTAAAATAAAGCTTGTTTTTCTTCTCAAAACAAAACATTTGTCCGAAAGGTGATATATTTGCGTCCAAAACAGTTGTCCATGAAACATCCAGCAGCGTATTTCGCATTCGCGTATTGTCTCTCTCCACTTGTATCACTACACCCATGTTAACTCTATCAGCCTGTTCATTTGTAAACTTTTGCGTAGACATCCGCGGAAGGTGAACAGGCTAATAGAGTTAACATGGGCGTAGTGATACGAGTGGAGAGAGACAATACGCGAATGCGAAATACGCTGCTGGATGTTTCGTGGACAACTGTTTTGGACGCAAATATATCACCTTTCGGACAAATGTTTTGTTTTGAGAAGAAAAACAAGCTTTATTTCATGTTCCAGGGAAGTTACCAGACCTACTTACGTGGGCTCCAGAAAGTGAGCCGAACCTGGATCAGCTGAGACTGTCAGAGGTAAGCCGGTGTCAACACATGTAACTTTTAGAAGGAAACCCATACAGATTAACATTTAAAAAAAAAACGCACTATCCCTTTAATCCTCGGAATATTGATCTTTATTTTTTGTTTCCAAACCAGCATAATTGTCAAGCTGTCAAATTCTGAGGCTGAAAATCCCATGTGTCCCAGTTTGCTCATGTTTCCTTCAATTAATTTAAATTCCTCCTTAAAAATTTTCCTGGTGCAGTCTATGCCACTCCCAAGACTGGGTACATGGTAAGCAAAAGACTGACACTATTTACGATGTCATTCCTAAGCTATAATGACATAATATGGCAAATAGCACCCATGTAATTTCAGTGTATTCCCCCCTCCATCTGTAAAGCCCATGTTATTTAAAGCTTTGTGGCCTGTCCCAGCTGGAGGTCAGTCTGAAAGTTGTCTTTGTGTTTGGGGCTTAGTCAAAGTCCAGCCTTGTGCCTGTACAGCTCACACAGTTGTTCCCAAACTCTTTCTCTTTTGTAAAGGCGGTTTCCAGGCAACAGCATAAGAAGGACATTTTTTCACAAACTTTTAATTAGTATTTCTGAATTTGATTAATGAATTTTGCACTAGTGAGCTACATGTGTAAATATACATACAGTCTGTTCATGTGCATGCTGTTATCAATGTGCTTATTGTCAATGCATGTTTTGCCTCTTCTGTCTCTTAGTGTGGCTAGATGGAGTTGAGAGCTATTTCTATAGTGTTTGTGCTGATAAAGATATATAAGTGCACTGTAATTTTAATGCAGGCTTTAGGAGCTAGGGTTAGGATATTGATTAAGTATTTAATAAGCTGGAATCATTCTTAAGTGCTCTGTCTTTGCCCATGCTTTACTGAGGCTTTTTAAGGTGTTAATATCATGTGTTTTTTCTATTTATTTATTTTTCATTACAGACACAATGATTATTTGCTACATAATTATCTACATATACAGTATTTACTCTCTGAAAACTCCAAAACAGCCCATTTCCCCCAAAATGATTCATTTAACCCCTCAACATTTGATCACAGATTAACTGTCCGCCTCTGTATAGATCTGGATCCGTTGCTAGGAGTAAATGTCCCCAGCACTTTCTTCTATAATGAATTTAATACTGTGCTCATCCCATGATTATAATGCCAGCCGCCCACCTCCAGCCGCACATGCACATTTGTGTTTGGTCCCTGGGGAAATGTGGGATATTAATTCTGCTGCAGCAGTTTAGAAAGACAGGTATGTGACTCACTGCTAAGTACGCCCAGGACTTACAGATGGATGTGCCTATAGTCTGCCCTGGCTCGTCTGCTGTTAGTACACGCCTGGCCACTGTACAGGTGCGAAGTGGATTTTGGCTCGTATCCTCATGTGCTCCGATTATGTTTGGTTGGTAATTCATGACAGGTGACGCACTTTTGTCGGCTTCCGAGTGCCCCGCGTGGCATTTGGAGAAGACCCGTAGGTGTGAAAGGGCCTAATGCTTTTTATGTGACAGAGAGAGCATGCACCAAGGCCAGCCTCGCCGCCACCCCCTCATCCTCCGCCCCACCCTCCTGGCTCCCCGATCGGGTGGAAAGTGGTGGTGCATCCTCACGGTGGGGGAGGCTCAAGGCAACACAGCAGAATGGCTCAGTGCGTAATGACAGATTTCAGACAACAGTGTAACAGGACTGGTGATGATCTGGTGAAATGACTTTCAATTAAAGGGCCCATATTACACCATTTTCTGTTCTGTTATATTGTTGTTTGCTCATCAAAAACATACCTGGAGTTGGGTTTTGTTTCATTCACACATGCTCAACACACAAATCCTGCATATTTAGGCTTTAGAGAGTTTTTCTTTGAAACCGAAAGCACTCAATTCCACCTTATGATGTCATGTAGTAATACAGGAAGTGTTCTACTGTGTTTTTTTAAACATCATACACCTTGACTAGAATCATTTGGATGATTTAAGCCCTCTGATTACCAATTGCTACTGAACAAAAGGTAAAAAAAAAAAAAAGAAAATGACTGTTTCATGACATCACAAGGAGGAAACTAATACACCAGGATTACTCAAATGTGTGAGTGAAACAAAACACTTTTTGTTTTACTGCATGACATAACTAGATGGAGTGTTTTCAGTTTGAGAAACGAACTGAAAACACTCCTAAATATACAGGACACAACATTATAACATCAGAAAATAGTGTATATTCTGTAAAGATTGTTTCTATTTTATTATATTTTTTACATGCTTCTCTTTATCTTATTTATCTGTTTTAATTTATTTGTATACTCTTGGCATCAAGTGTGGTCAGCAAAGTAAGAATTTTATTGTACAGGGAAACGTGTTCCTTTACTGTGCATATGACAATAAAAGCTTTGAATCTTGAATATTGAAAATAGCGTAATCTGGACCCATTCGAGATCCAGAGTGGCACACATGAGTTATGTTATAGTGCAGTTCCCAAGCGTGGATACACCAGCTCTCTTTACTGAATTTGCAAATTTTATAGTGTCATATATCCATTTTCTTTCTTATGTCTCCTATGGGGCAGGTTGGATAGTCAATTGGTCCCATGTGAAAAAGATTTATTACTATAGCAATCTTTGTTTACAGACTTCTTATTATAACATCTGTATCTGATATGCATTATTTCTGAGCAAATGTACCATGTGTCCCAAATTCTAAATCTGTTAGTGCTTCTGGGATAATGTCATTGCTAAATTGCCTTAAGAAAGTAATCAGCAATCAGAAAATATTTGGAAATCCAATCTCATATTCTTGGACTGTCTTTTCTAACACAAATACAGACCTGCCTGTTTTTAGTTAAAAGTTTGACCAGATGTCCCCCACTCTTTCCATATTTTGGAGGACCTACCACACCGATTAGAGTAAGAACATGTTTGTTTATTAAAAACCTTAAAGCTGCACTGCTGCTTAGAACTTATGAATCTCCATGGTGACTTGCAAGCCAAATCACAGGTTAGATTTATGGAGAGGCGACCTCGCTCACAGTAAGAATAGATGTTGTTTTATATATATATATTTGAAAAAAATTATCTAATTAGAGTGTGAGAGGGAGAGATTGTGAGTGAGCGAGCGAACGAACCCACTTTGCGATTGAGTTTGTCAGTTTTTCTGCGGTCACTTTGCTCATTCGTTTGCCAAATTCTGCAGCGTGGTTTGGTGGTTTGTTGAAGTGCGCTCACGTTCGCACTATCACCGGTAACGATGGAACTTGTTGGGACGTGTTTATCATTAAAATGATCCGTCAGGCTGAAGTAGTTTCGGTGATCGGAAAATTCTATTTGACAAAATCTCCAAATCACGTCGTTCTTGTTCATTGTCCCGTATTCATTCTTTTTATAAATAAACTTGCCGTTCAAAGGCCCTGGCACCAATTTGCTCGCCGCACGCCAAATTTAAAATGCGCGCACACTGAATTGCCACTCATAATTAATTGCGTTAATTTTTATAACATGTTAATTTGCAGTGTAATTAATTAATCAATCTAATTAACGCGTTAAACTGACAGCCATAATATATCTATATCTATATATATATAAACACCTGTAGCTGTATGTAGCATCTCCATGGAAACAAGCAGGTTGAAGACAGGTTGTTAAATATGTAAATGCAAGCAAGGGTAAAAGCAAACAAATTTGGGGGGAAATGCTAAACAAATCTATATTCAGTATGTGTTTCACCTATTTCAGAATTGTGTGTACATGCCATATTTGTTACTGTTATTCCTTCCTATTGAATGTTATTGTGCATTCATGTGAGTACTTAAAAATATGCACTGCCATCTCAGTGTATTATTACTATGACAAAGTTCTGCAAACCAAACGGGCTGCTGTTTTATTCAAACTGTTACGGAGCAAGACTGGTTTCCACATTTAGAAATCCCATGCCCATATGCTTATTATAGCATTATATCAAAGAAGTAGAAAATGCACTGTGAAACCGTCATTTTCTGCATTGTTTTGATAGAGGTGGAGGTTGTTTTTGTTTAGTCCCCCTACATCAGCACAGAGCTCTTTGGGCGTGTTCAAAGAGCCAAAGTCAGACAAGCATCGATGCAGCAAGAAACTCTTTTACTCTTTACAACTTAAACTATTGTTAGACATGTGCGACTATTATTAGGGTTGAGCTAAAAGTCCTGTTTTATACTTAACACCGAGTGAGTCACACCTGCACTTTACACTGGGGCTAAAATAAACGCCAGAACACAAGACAGGTGAATGGGGACAGACAGAGAACATTCTATACCTCTACCTTGATCAATATATAGATGAACGATTATACATATGGTATGAGAGAGAGAGGGATGGGGAAGGAGAGATGTTGAAAAAGAGAGAATGATAGGAGGGGGGGTTTAGATAGAGGAAGAAATATGAAAGAGGAATAGGAGACAGATAGAGAGATAAATACAGAAATACGGACAAGAAAACCTCCGCAGATCAGTACGTAAATTACTATATAATGAAATATTTCTCTAGGTGAAAAGATCAGGCAAATTGTGGTACTTCTGCAGTTGTTTATTTAATTAAGAAATTTGTATTTTCTATAAATTTATGCTGTTTTCATCATGATTATGGATGTTTAGTTCTGTTTAATTCCTTGAGTAGTTTTGGGTTAGTTTGTATCTAGTTTAGTTCAGGGTTAGGCAGTTTAGTTAGGTAGTATCTATATATTAAATCAAGTATATAAAGTACATTTAAAGACAAATATTTTCTGAGAGTACGAGGGAAGGATGAGGGAGAGAGATGAAGAAGTACTAAGAGCATGACTAATACTAATAACTTTATATAATTCATAGTAATGTACATTATGTCTTGTATCATATGATTTTCTTGACACTCAAAGTTGACTAACAGTACAGTTTTTATTTATTTTGCACACTTTTTCAGTTCTAGAGCTGGGAAGTTAATCACATTTTAATTAAGATCAGGATTCAGTAATTTCTAATAATCAACTTGGGTCTGAGAGGTCTACAGCTAATCCAATCTGTAAAAGAATGTGTTTTGGAACAGAGTTTAGACAACTGAGGAAGAAATTTGCTTGTTTTTGTGTTAATTGGCAATAATTAAACTTTATATTGTTTATTTTTTTAGGAAATGAATATTGAAAACTGATTGTATTTATTTTTTATTAGACAAAAAATAATTTAATCAGAAATTGTGACTGATTAATGATGCAAACATGGCATCCATTTTTGTATCTAGTTTAGTTCAGGGTTAGACAGTTTAGTTAAGTAGTATCTATATGTTAAATCAAGTATATAAAGTACATTTAAAGACAAATATTTTGTTTTTATTTTGTTTTTCTTTTTCTTTTTATATATTTCTTTTTTTTAGAGGGAAGGATGAGGGAGAGAGATGGTAAAATAGAGTTAGAGGGAGAGAGAAGAGCTAAGGAGAGGAGGAGAGATGGAAAAAAGAGAGAGAGAAGGGGAGCGCTGAGAGATAGATATAGAGAGTTCGAAAAAGGGATGGAGAGATTTTGAGGGAGACAGAGAGAAAGGGAAGGATGGAGATAGACGGAGAGATAGATTGAGAGAGGGGGTGGGGTGAGAGAAGGAGGAGAAAGGGAAAATGGGAGAGAGTGTTATAGAAAAGGAGGGAGGAAGAGGAGAGGCAGAAAGGGAGATAGATGGAGAGAAGTGTCTAGAAGGAGAGAGGGCGAGGGAGGAATGGGAGAGAGATAGGGGGATAGATAGAGAGAGGTGAATAGATAGAGACAGAAAAAGAGAGAGAGAGGGAGGAATGGGAGACAGAGAAAGGGAGTTCGATGGAGGGAGAGAAGTAAAGAAAACGAGGGATGAATTGGAGTAAGATGGATAGATGGATAGGGGTGGGAGAGGAAGAAACGGAGAGAGATGGATAGATGGAGAAAGGGGAGAGAAATGGGAGAGGAAGAAAGGGGGATAGATAGAGAGATGGATAGATAGAGACAGAAAAAGAAAGAGAGGGAGGAATGGGCGACAGAGAAAGGGAGTTAGATGGAGGGAGAGAAGTAAAGAAAATGAGGGATGGATAGATGGAGAGAGAGGGGTGGAGAAATGGGAGAGGAAGAAAGGGAGATAGATGGAGAGAGAGGGGGGATGGGAGAGAGAAAAGGAAAATGGGAGAGTGTTATAGAAAAGGAGGGAGGAAGAGGAGAGGCAGAAAGGGAGATAGATGAAAGAAGTGTCTAGAAGAAGAGAAAAGGGGGATAGATAGAGAGAGATGGATAGATACAGAAAGAGAGAGAGAGGGGGGGCAGAGAAAGGGAGTTAGATGGAGGGCGAGAAGTAAAGAAAATGAGGGATGAATTGGAGAGAGATGGATAGATTGAGAGAGAGGGTAGATGGGAGAGAAAAGGAAAATGAGAAAGATGGGGACAGAAAAAGAGGGACGTAGAGGAGAGAGAAAAAGGGAGATAAATGGAGAGAGAGGGGGAGGAATGGAAGAAAGAAGGAAAGAAAACAAGTCAGGAAAAGGAGAGCAAGAGAAAAGTAGATGGAGAGGGGGAGAGATGGAGAGACAGAGGAATGGAAGAAAGAAGGAAAGAAAACAAGGGTGGAATGGGAGAGGAAGAAAGGAAGATAGAGGAGGAGGAATGGAAGAAAGAAGGAAAGAAAACACGTCAGGAAGAGGAGAGCAAGAGAAAAGTAGATGGAGGGGGCGGAGGGATGGGTAGCCAGAAAGAGAGAGACAGAGGAATGGGAGAGAAAAGGAAAGAAAACAAGGGAGGAAGAGGAGAGCAAGAGAAGAGTAGATGGAGAGGGGGAGGGATGGCTAGATGGAGAGAGAGACAGTGGAATGAGAGAGAAAAGGAAAGAAAACAAGGGAGGAAGGGGAGAGGAAGAAAGGGAGATAGATGGAGAGAGGGAGAAAGGGAGATAGATAGATGCCCTCTTTCATGTGAAAGAGGGAGGAGTGGAAGAAAGAAGGAAAAAAAACAAGACAGGAAGAGGAGAGAGAGAGAAAAGTAGATGGAGAGGGGGGAGAGATGGATAGATGGAGAGAGAGAAAAGGAAAGAAAACAAGGGAGGAATGGGAGAGGAAGAAAGGGAAATAGATGGAGAGAGAGAGGTTGGATGGGAGTGAGGAAAAAGAAAAGGAAAATGGGAGAGAGGGGGACAGAAAAAGAGGGAGGTAGAGGAGAGAGAGAAAGGGAGATAGATAGGTGGCAAGAGAATGGAAGAAAGAAGGAAAGAAAACATGTCAGGAAGAGGCGAGGAAGAGAAAAGTAGATGGAGAGGGGAGAGGGATGGATAGATGGAGAGAGAGGAATGAGAGAGAAAAGGAAAGAAAACAAGGGAGGAAGGGGAGAGAGAAAAATAGATCGAGGGTTAGAAGGAGAGAGCTGGATGGATGGATAGCTGTAGTATGTCTGCTGGCGTTCACAGTGAAGTTGAAGCAGAGATGCCACAGCGCGGGTGAGTGACGTCAAAGCAGAACCCCGTGGGGACGAGGTGAGTCAGAGCCACGGCCTCGGCAGCAGCTCTCCACCAGCGGCAGCTCAGCGTCATCACAGCCCAACAGACACCCTCTCACATTTCTCTGCATTTGCCTCTCTCCCCCGCCCAAACCCAAACACCCACACCCGCCCAACCAACCGCCTCCCCCCAGAGCCTCTCCCCTCTCCGGTGTGAGACGCCGCACGCCAGTCCAGCCCGTCTCCATCTCCACTTCACATAATCAACTCCTCTCCATTATAATGAGGCTTCAATTTCAAACAAAGTGGAGGGGGATTTTTTTTATTTTTATTTTTTTTACATGCCTTCCTTGACTTTTGTGGCCATGGATACTATATTACAATAAGCACTAAAATATAGACGTTTGATTAAAACACCATGAGTCACGCCGGAGTTAAACGTTGGTGGAATATCTCAGTTCAAGCGCTAGAAAAGAATTGTTTTGGGAGATGGGGTTGTGAACGGTTTTGTATAAGAAAACAAACTTCAAGATTCAAGATTGTTTATTTTTCATATGCAGGATAAGGACAAGGTCGACAATGCAATGAAATGCTTAGGATCAGAAGAACCGGTGACTCGCTAAGATAGTCAAGAATTTCTAATAACATGACTAATACTGTACTAATAACTTTATATAATTCATAGTAATGTACATATGCCTTGTATCATATGATTTTCTTGACACTCAAAGTTGACAGTACAGTTTTTTATTTATTTTGCACACTTTTTCAGTTCTAGAGCTGGGAAGTTAATCAAATTTTAAATAACATCAGGATTCAGTCATTTCTGATGATGATCGTCTTGGGTCTGAGAGGTCTACAGCTAATCCAATCTGTAAAAGAATGTGTTTTGGAACAGAGTTTAGACAACTGAGGAAGAAATGTGCTTGTTTTTGCGTTAATCAGCAATAATTAACCTCTGTATTGTTTATTTTTTAGGAAATGAATATTGAAAACTAATTTTATGGACAAAAAATAATTTAATCAGAAGTTGTGATTGATTAATGATGGAAACATGGCAGCCATTTAAACACAAGCGCTGCAGCCAGTGGATGTGAGGAATTGATCTGTTAACCTTCGTCGGTGTGCAAAGGTCACCCATTTAGATATGAAGTTAACGTCTAGTTTGAATGCCTGTTATTGAATCCTCATTTGCTTATTTTGATACTCTACTCTTGTGACAAACTTGATATTTTTCCAATGTTTACAACTATTTATTTGTGAGGAGAGCTCTTCAGTTTGACATTTTCATTATTCAACCCATGGGCATTTGTTTGAACATTTTCCAAGGACAAACATACAATTTTGGTCTTGTGTAGAATCCCTCTGTCGTCCAGGTAGAATCGGTGGCAAAAGGAGAAATTCAATTTGTCAACTGGACAAAAGTTTATTTGGTCAAATACGTTTCGCAGCTCCAATTTTGGTCTTGTTCTTCTTGTACAAATTGGGTAAAACAGACTAAATCTAAAACAACACATAATAAAATACCAAGGGATGCAGATGTTTGTTTTGACCATGCCTTCAGACAGTTGACAACACTTGTTCATTGTTTTGTCCGGTTCCGTCAGGTAGGGCATGTGCAGCAGGAGAGAGGGGGAGCAAAGGGCGGGTGAGAGAGAAGAGGTCTGCACCACATACAACATTCAGGCGGACATCTGACGTCAGCACATCAATAATTAAAGCATTTTATTCATAGCCTGAGAGAAAAAGAATCAATTGACAAATCACATATTCACTTTGAGTTTCTTCAAACGGCAGAACAATTAGCATGCACGCCGGACCATGGTTTTATGATGTTCTGTGGACATTTTCTATTGATAGACTGAGTGGTGAATTTGCATGTGTCTGGTGGTGCATGATATGAGGGTGTGAGTCATTTTGGTGCAGGACTGTCCTTTGTGTAGGACAGGTCAAGAGGTGGGCCTGAATACATATATAACACTGATGTCGCTAAAATGACATATTAAAGAAGGATTCAAATTATAACAAGCTTACAGCTCATTTTAGTTTGTCATTATGAGGCAGTTATGATTTTTTCCATGATGCTAAAAAACTGCAAATTCATTTCATAAGCAGAAAATGATCTTTGTGGATTTCAATATAGAGAAGTGATCGGTAAAGCGATTTAGCATCTCACTTTGCAGAGCTTGTCAACTTATGCAGCTTTACTCAGGATTTGAAGGTACTGTATCATAATAATGGATGTATTCCTATGGGCCTAGAACAAAATGGAAAGAGGCAGGAGTTTTCACACTGACAGAGCAGTAACAACATTTGTAAAATATAATTTGAGTAAACTACAGAAAGTACATGACATTAGACAGAGAATTACAATGAAATCCAAGCTGTTTTTGCAGATTCTCTATAACAAACAACAACATTCATTCATTCATTCATTTTCTTCTGCTTTTTCCATTTTCTGGGTCACGGGGGCAGCAGTCCAAGCAGTGTTCTGCTGCCCAGAACACAATGCACCAGCCCCCATGAATCCTTCTGCGGGTGGTGGGTCCACAGGAGCAAACAACAACATAACTTTTTTTTTTTTTTTTTTACAAAAACAAAGCTGAGTCCAAACAAAATACATTCAGTTGTTAGAGACATTAAAGCAGCATTATGTAAGTTTTTGGTTTATTTAGTTTAGTTTATTTATTTGACAGGGACAATGTTCAGGAGCATTCATCACAAAAAATGAAAAGATGCTTTGTACCAGACTTTAGCTCTCAGAGATAATTTCCATCTGCAGTCCCTGAGACATTACAAACAACGTTACAAACAATGAACATAAAGCATAAAAATAATGCAATTCATAATATTTACAGTGGCGGTGATACATTTCATCAATTAGTAAAAAAATAATTAAAACTCTTTTCTCGATACCTGTACCCCCTTCTCATGTCTAGTCTTTAATGTTGACACGTCTGCATTAAACGTCTTAGAAATTGTTTAATTTCCAGGCTAATTTTTTTTAAGCATTTGCATAATTTTAGCTCAGTTGGAAGTTTGTTCCATTCTGAGATTATTTTAGTTTTGGTGGGCCCTCTCATGCATGTGCCATAAGAAAATACTGTGGAACATTCCAGACAAAGCAATGAAATGTCTATGTAAACAAGCTCATCCCCTGGCTAAGCTGACAAGTCAGGTCTGTCAAAATGTTAGCCCACTCAAAGTATGTATGCATGTTTTTCAAGGTGTTTTAAATGGACCCATAATGAATACAATGCATGTTTGTCTATCGTTGATTTAAAAGTCATGTGGTGGGCTTTAATATGCTTAAGATATCCTAGTTTTTATGCTTAATGATCATGTACTATTGATTATTCACGGTAGGTAGGTTCAGAAGGTAACAACACTGTAACAAAGGCAGGTTAGGGTTAAATAGAGGTTATTCAATCATACTTTATTTACATTGTCTTTCCACACACGTCCAGTGGTAGCATCACAGCAGACCCTGACCTTAGTTGTGTCAATGTCGGCGACTCCTCGACCTTTCACCTTTGACCTCTGGACGTTAGAAACTGCCCTCAGGGGTTAAGTCCATGTTATTATTGCGATCAGAGTCTAGTCAGAGCTTTGCTAACATGGCTGCAGCTGTGACTGAATCCACAGCAGATGTCAGTTCTTGTATAAAAAACACAGCAATGAGATTATAATGGAAAGAGGAAAAAGATGTTTTACACCGCCATGTGCCGAAGAGAAATCTGATGTTTGTACTGGTCTAAAATTATATAGTGCTTTGCGAGCAACATCAAGAGAATCATTAAAGACTGATTACAGTTTATATAATCTATGAAGTAGGGATGAAACATGCCCCGATTGGATGTTAAGTCCCATTTGATCAGAACACGTCGCTTTGAAAATCCATCAATAGTTTATTTACACAGTGTAGCCGCTTCTTGTACAATCATCAGCTGTATAATCACAAGTTAATTTTGGTTCCTTTCCATTAGTTTAGACCTGATCTGCACTATTTAGTACAGTGTGTTTTCTTCGGTAGAACCAGTGAAGGAAAATAAAATAATAAATCTGTCTCTATGCAATTCACAGAGCAAAGGCAACAAAGGTAAAGAACCCCAGGACTCCATGTTCCCACTTGTCAGGATGGCTTTGTAATACAACAAGTTTCACCAGCATTTGTACAGCAGCAGTGATTTTTATGAGCTAAGCAGATCGGTCTGAGCATAAAAACAAACTAGAACATCAATTTTATTTACACATCCACCTAGATTTGGGTTAACAGTGCTCAATGTGAAGTTATTTGTAAGCAGTAAATTTGTTTTACAGTTTGCAGGGCCACAGCATGTTTTTTTATTTGTTTATTTTTTATGTTTTTCTGAATGCCCCGCAAAAGTTTTCATTTATTTACTAATATAAATGTGGTTTGCAGCTTCTTCTGTGCTTCAGTGGGGTTGGGTTCACTCCTTTATAATTGGAAACATGGAATATCTGGAACTGTAAGTCATAAATTTAGTATTGATACTTTGCAGATGATGTCGTCAACATTCCCTCGGGATATGATGCTAACTGAAAGCACTAGTCTATTTGAAGTTCTGTTACTCAAGTTAGACTTTAATCTGAGTTTTGTTTCAACACAATCTGACCTGAAAGGGCTGACATAGTTGGAACTACAACAGGTGATCTGATTTGTGCCGATAAACAAGTCCCTATCAAATTAGCCAAGTTTTTCAGGATGAAACGCTCGTAGTTTTCCATCATATTTTGTATTTGTATTTGTATTTGTTGTTCACTTTTTAAAACTTTCTGACAGTATTTGCATTGTGTCTCCATGGTAACTGCTGAGCATTTAACCCTAAAGTAACATGTAGAACGTCACTGTAAAGTAACGATAGACCTGAACCCTAACCTCTCAAATCCAAACATTATCTTAGAACTTGGTGTGAAATGTTTTAGGAGCACTGGTAGTACACTTTAATATGCCAGTTTTTAGTTCATGGGCAGGCCTGGACTGGCCATCTGGCATACCGGGCATTTTCCCGGTGGGCCGACAGTCCTCGGGGCCGGTACCGGTGCTGTTTGTTTTTTGTTTTTGTTTTAACTTAGAGCCCGGTCACTGGCCCATAATTTAAAGGAGGCGGCCCATTGGTCCATCTTCAATATAGACAGTGGACTAAACCAATCAGGATATAGAGAGCGGTCCCACCCCTTTCCCTGCACTGATCCCCGCCAGTTTCATAATCATATTGTTGAGCAAATGAGCGGGCAAACACGGAAACGCGCAAGAAACAAGGTGCGGAGAATTAGCGGGGCGAAAAGATTAAAAAGCCTCACTCTGGAGGAGCTGCTGGAGCCTCCACGTCCACGTGTATCACAGCAGGTAAGCACGTAGTAATGTTAATGATAATACCGGGACTTTTAGGTGATGGACAGGCATGCCGCATGGATAGAAAACGGCGAATTTTCAGCAAAGTTTGAAGCCAAAATAGGTGACCTACGTGAATGTAGATTCAATGAGAAAAATGCTTCGTTTCCGCAGGGTGAAATCCAAGTGCTAAGCGAATTTCGCCTGGGGGTATGGTTGCAAAAACGTGGTGTACTAGCCCGGACTAGTGATTATTTGCTTCTACTAAGACAGGGCTCTCAAGTCTCACGCTTTGAGAGTGTGACCCCCCCCCCCGCTCCTCAGAAAAATATCACTCCCCCACCCACCCCCCTCACCCCCCCGCCGGATCTCACACCAAGCTTCAAAACTTGAGAGCCCTGTACTAAGAACATAATTCATATTAACAACAATCCATGTTCATGGTTACAACAAGGTCACCCTAAATCATTTAATCATTTATTGTTTCCCTCATGATATTAGCCTACTTCAGCATACAGTAAATGGATTGGAAACGTAGTTAACTAGCTAGTGGGCAACTAACTAAAAAAAATAAATGTTTAGATGGCAATCTACAGTGGTCTATTTGCTTATATTTACATTGAGTCTAAACAACAAACCATGTTGATTGAATAATAGATAATACTCCCTACACCTGTATACAACTGGTACTGTACATCATATTTGATACTGTATTTTATATTTGAGTACTACTTTTCTATTTAAATCTGATTGTACATATATATTTCTTATCATTATCTTATGTATAAAATCGTGTCTCATCTGACACAGGTCTATTGCTCTTTGGTTGCTTTTCCATCTATTTTTCTTTTTGTTCTTTTACCCTCTGTTATACATATTATATTTGATGAGTGAGCAAAACAATTTCCCTTGTGTATCAATAAAGTTTGTCTAAATCTAAGAATACACTTTAGGTTAACAAGAAACCTTTTAATCATGTAAATGTTTCCACACTCACACTACTGACTCTGGTGGCATCCATATTGGTCAGACTTTTTTTTTGATAAACAACAAATTCCATACACATCATACATTGAATAGGCCGATTTAAGAGCACCATTACTTCCTTCGTGCTGCTTTAGTATGAGATTTATTTGATCATTATCAAAAATAAAAATGTAACCTAGATACTAAATGTTTTGATGGTTTAGATAGTTCCACAGTTTTTCCAGATAGTTCCCAATATTTTTATTTTTAATTTAGGTTTTCTATTTATCACTTCATAAACTGTAATAATCTGTCCCTCTTCCTGTCTAGTCAAGCCAGGCTGTTGAGGAGAGAGAAGAGAGAGTAGACTACTTTTCCCGTCCAGAGCCTGCTAGAATGTAAGAATTTTTAAATCACCACCCAAAGCAAGATACTACAAACCCTGTAGTGAAGAAGGTGTTTCCCCTCGGCCAAGATGTAACAATAGGAAAATACATTACTTTGGGGAACACAAACATAAATTAGTCCGTTGTGCTCCGCTAATTATGAGGGGCCGTTCTGAGCCAAAAATGCCAGGGCCGTTTTTTTGTCCCAGTCCAGCCCTGTTCATGGGACAAATCAGTTCATCATCAGCTGAGGAGAGTATACAATAGTGAGATACTATGTGTGTGATATGGTAAAATTATAATGTCATTTATTTCTTTAGCAGCTCCTGAGAGAGAGCAGCTTGGAGTTTGAGGGCTGCCAACAATCAGTGTTTTCATTTTAAATAATTTACAGAACCTCCAAAAGATATATGGCTTGTTTTTTTCACTCTTTTTTTTTTATATCAATACTGAGGACAAATGACGCCTTCAGAGAACTAGTCAATACTGTTTATAGCATGCTAACATGTCCTTCACATCTGACAGGTTTGTGCCCTTGACAAAATCCCTAAGGCCCTCAGATCACCTCTGTCTCCCTCCCTCCCTCCCTCCCTTGCTTCCTTCTTCTTTCTCTCTCTCTGTTCTCTCGCACCCTCCCTTCCTCTCTGTCTTTCTCTCACTCCCTCTCTCTCTCTCTCTCTCTCTCTCTCTCTCTCTTCCTTCTCTCCCACCCTCCCCCTCTCTCCCACCCTTCTCTCCCACCCTCCCTTCCTCTCTGTCTTTCTCTCGCTCCCTTTCTCTCTCTCACTCTCCCTTCTCTCGCACCCTCTCTCTCTCTTCTCTTGCCTTCTCTCTCTCTCTCTCCCACCCTCCCTTCCTATCTGTCTTTCTCCCTCTCTCTCCCTTCTCTAACCCCCACTCTCTCTCTTCCTCCTCTCACACCCCCCTCTCTCTCTTCTCTCTCTCTCTCCCCCTTCCCTTGTACCCTCTCTCTCTCTTCTCTTGTTCTCTCTCTCCCACCTTCCCTTCCTCTCTGTCTTTCTCTCTCACCCCCCTTCTCTTGCACCCTCCTCCTCTCTCTCTCTCCCACCCTTCTCTCCCACCATCCCTTCCTTTTTCTCTGTGTCTCTCTTTCTCTTTCCCTCCCTCCCTCCTTCACTGCTCCCTCTCTCTCCCATCCATTTTCTATCTCCTCTCTCTCTATCACCCATTCTCTCTCCTCCCTTCTCTCTCTCTCCCTCCATCCCTGTCTTTCTCTCTCTCTCTTTCTCCCTCCATCCCTCTCTCTCCCATTCTGTTTTCTCTTTCTCCATCTCTCAGTCTCTCCCTTTCTCTCTCCCTTTCTCTGATCCCTCTCTCTCCCTCCATCCCTCTCTCTCTTCTTCTCTCCCTCTCTCCCTTTGTCTGTCCTCCGTACAGACACACAAGTCAATATTATCAACATGTTTTAAAGTTAGTTCCATCAGTGACTCAGGCAGGTTTAAGGAGACGACACTTATTCATAAAATCTGGACAGTGACAGTGAGACGCAGGCCAGGCTGTACACTTTGGCCATGCCACTTCAGTCAGTGTGCCACTCTCTGACTCATAGCGCCTGATCGGCAGGGGAAGGAGGAAGGAGGGGGGAGGAGAAGAAGGGGGGGGTAACGCAAATAGAAGAGGAGGAGAAGAAGAAGAAGAAGACGAGCTTGGACAAAGACAGAGACGTGAAGTGTTTTCTCCCCCTGCTGACTGAACAATGTCTGCTGTTGACGGGGAAAATCGTGCATTATGTTTCTATCACTTGATCTTAATTGTTTTGACTCAATGGACTAAAATGGCCATTATTAAAAGGAACATGATGGGACTCATGTGTGGACTGGTCTAGAAGGTCTGGTATAAAATGTGTTCAAAGCAGGGCTAAAGAGGACTAAGTAAATATTTAAGTTAAAGATACAGCTCTGATAAAAAAAATAAAAATAAATAAATAAGAGACCACTGTAAAATGATCAGTTTTTCTGATTTTACTACGTATAGGTATGTGTTTGGGCAAAAGGAACATTTTTGTTTGAGTCTATAAACTACTGACAACATTTGCCCCAAATTCCAAATAAAAATATTATCATTTAGAGCATTTATTTGCAGAAAATGCCAAATGGTCAAAATAACAAAAAAGATACATGTTTTCAGACCTCAAACAATGCAAAGAAACAAGATCAAATTCATTTTAAAACAACATAATACTAATGTTTACACTTAAGAAGAGTTCAGAAATCAATATTTGGTGCAATAACCCTTATTTTTAATCACAGCTTTCATGCGTCTTGGCATGCTCTCCACAAGTCTTTCACATTGTTCTTGGGTGACTTTATTCCACTCCTGGTGCAAGAACTGAAGTAGCTCAGCTTTGTGTTTGTGTTGGAATTCAATAGATGCTGGAATGGAATGGCTGTAATACATGTAGAGATGCTGATTTCAGGGGGGAAAAAAATGCAGTAGCCTCTTATTTTTTTCCAGAGCTGCACACTTCAGATTTTCTGTTTCTCCCGTGTTATCCCTCCCCACACTTAGCTCAATACTTACCTGCCTTGTTTGGATCTGCTGGGTGTGACCTTGGCTCCTCCTCCTGCTCCTAGGCTGGACTGTACATCTGGGTCTCATCTCTCATCTTCATCAGTATAAAAGCCTGTGGTCTCCTCACCGTCTCTGCCAGATCATCAGTTAACTGACGTAGTGAACATTTGCGCTGGCCGTTTTCTGAATCGTTGCCGAGTGTGTTTTGCAATTTTTACTTACCTACTCAGTTTGTTCTCTGCTCCACTTCCTCAGCCAGCCTACCTATTCCTGCTCCTGCTCCACCCCCAGCTCCAGCCATTTCAGCCGTGCCTTCCACACTTGCCTGCTGCTCCCGGATCTTCCTCCCATCCCTGCAATATTGATCAATTCCTGTAAATAAATCATTGTTAAACCTTCCCTGGATTTTGTCTGCTGTTGAGTCCTCACCTTGTTGAGATGTGACAAATAAAATGAAATGTGAAATGAAAATGAAATAAAACAAAATGAACAATGAACAACAAACTGATTGAATTACTAAATTAAGTTACATTAAATGGGTTCCCAAGAGAATATGTGGGGTAAATATATGGAAGTCTGTATCACATATTTTGAGAATCACTACACTGAAAAGAATACCCTACCGTAGTATTTACAAACAATTTCAATTTTATTTTTAAGATGTGCTTTGAAACTTTTCTGGTGTGGTGGTCTGACACTTGCATGACATTGAGCTTTTCTATCTTGTATTTATTCCCTGTTTAAAACTTTGAAAAGCAAGAATTCTTACTATCAACTGAATAACCTCCACAGATCTGACCTGTCTCCGTGGGATAGCGGTAAGATTTCCATGGAAACAAGGATATGATGGACCTTCCAACAGAAAAGTTACATCGTGCACCTTTAAAGAATGAATGGATTTGACATTACATTTGTGCACCTGGAGATTTATGGATCTTTTCTCCAACAGTCTGTAAAAGTGTTTCATGTCGGGGGTCTGGGTTTTCTGCTCAAATCAAAAGGAGGTGTCAAAATGGAGACGGTTGCCAAGAATCCCGATGTCCCCTCTGACTCTCATCCTCTAAAACTCTTGTTACATTATGAGGTCCAGACCCACATATTTTATCTATTTTCAAGGGTCACGTTTTGTGTTTAAACATTTCCACCAATGCTATGTGATGACATTTAGTTTGGTTTATACCCTTCTGTGAACAGTATATCCAAATAATCCAAATCAATAATAATTCATTTGTTTTATAAAACTGTACTTATATGAATTGCATTTAGTGTAAATGTGGTTGTCAATCTGCACCAATGGCCTTCCCCACCATCATTATCACACACAACATTCAGACAGTGGTGTTCGTATTATTGGTGGTGGGCATATTTCTTTGTAGAGTTCTTACCCTGTCTCGGTTTGTCTGGTTTTCCTTAAAAATGTTTATCCTCTAGTTGGTGGTCTTGGCCGAGCTTAAAGGTCCTACATTACACCAAATTGACTGTTGTGAGCTTTCAGTCATGTTTTAATCTTGTCAGTTCATCAAAAACATACTTGGAGTGGTGTTTTGTTTCATTTAACACATAATTGAGTAATCCTTTATTAGTCTGTCTTAGTCAAAATGCTCTGTTCCACCTTTTGATGTCATGCAGTGGTAGATTTACAATTTAACAGCCACCGTTTACCTTTTGTTCAGTAGAAATTGGCAGGGATGAAATCATCCAAATGATTCTAATAAAGGCGTATGGAATTTAAAAACACAGTTGGATACTTCCTGTATTACTACATGGCATCACACGGTGGAACAGAGTGTTGTTTAAGAAAATAAATATGCAGGGTTTGTGTTTTAAACATGTGTGCATGAAAAAAAACACAACCAGGTATGTTTTTGATGAGGAAACAATATTATAACATAGATCAGAAAATGACATAATATGGGCCCTTTAAAGAATGGGTCAAATGCAGAGGACAGTTTCCTTATACAGACAATAAAGTGTTGCATTGGAAAAGTGTCTCACCTTAACATAATAGTAAATAAACATACTAGTCCCAGCTGGAATTGAGGTAAATTATAAGATTATGTTTTTGAATGGATCTATATTGATTCTGCAGCTTTCTCTTGATTGACTTCCTGTTTAAAGGTTGTATAGACAATTTTCCAAGGAAGGAGAAATCCAGCGGCTGTTTGTCCTTTTTCAAATGTTGCACAGCTCCCTAAGTAGAAACTCCTCCTCCTGCCTCCTCTTTACGCTTACGCTGTTTGTTTATAGCCAGTGCGCGTTCAGAATCGCTGTTACTGCTGTAACTATACTGTACGTTTTCAAATGATAAGCAGAAGTTTCCTGTCCAGAAGTAATTTAGTGACCAACGTGTCAGTCTTTAGTCTCTCTGCTTCAGTGCACGCCATCGCTGGAAGGAATCGCCGAGAATCACCTTAGTTTAGCTTAGCTCCTTTTCCCCTTCTCTTCTTTTAGCAACCTCCAAAACAGACTTTCTTTTGTGGTTCTTTTTGCTGGTAGTGAATTCTTGTCTGCCATTTTAACAAACTTTATGCAAACTGCGAGGAAGCTACAGTTGGAAAAAGACGCAAAGAACCGCTGTGTTGGTTGAGTAAACAGTGTCTTGCATCTGTATGTGAATGTGTAAGATGTGTACGTAAACCATGTAATCCCAGTGCACCAGTGAGTTACGCTAGAAACGTAGGGAGTTTGAGTGACAACCTAACAGCCAGTAGATAACGAGGTAGCCTTGTTATCTATTGGCTAATGTTTATCTGGCCCCACCACGTCCACAATTGATGGATTTTCATTCTTTTTTTTTGGTCATCATAATTACAAGGCTGCTGCATCACTATAATGCTATTATTGACAATTTGAAACAAAAAAAAAATTCTCCATACAACCTTTAAGCCCAATCTCCTCTATGTCAGTGCACTGTTTCTTTGCACTCTCTTCATTGCTTATCAACACATGTGCAAACAACAGAGCTGATCAGCAGGTGTGAATTTGCCTGATATCTTCACTCTCTCACACACATGTCCATGCACGTGTACACCAGCTCTACATGGTTTGTGATATTTTTCCTGTGTATTTTGAACATGAAAAGGCACTTCCACACCCATATATTACGTGCTAAAAATAGTCATGACGTCAAACAAGTTTCATTTGGTCAGCTTGCATTTCCCCCGTCCCTTTAGGAAAACTTTATCCTTAACAACTTTTGAAAATATTTTTTTAAATAGTAAATGGCTATCTTTCTGTCTGGGGGAATTGTGACTTGCTTACCTCTGCCTTCTGCATATTTGATAGTTTGACTTAAAGGTGCAAGTGTGCAACTTTTCTGATGGAAGGTCATCAGCTCATCTCCATGGAGATACTATTGATGAAATGTTCCATCTATATCCCCATAGAGTCAAGCAGGTGACACGTCTGGGCCGCGTTACAGGTCAGATTTGTGGATAAGTGACCCTGCTCTCCTAAGAATGCATGTTTTTCAAGACAATAAAATCCGCTGGAATTAAATAAATGCAAGTTATACAAGTTTGATGCAATACTGTGGAGCATTTCAGGCAAAGTAACAACTTCTCTATGGCAAGTGATGGACCCTCCCCTAAAAAGTTACACAGTGCACCTTTAAACATCAAGCGGCATACATAATAAATAGTCCACTTGTGTGTCTGAGTATCGTGACATAGAACATAAATTTCTTACTACATTTCCCAAGAGCAGGTGTAAGTTTGGGATGGTTGTCTTGATAAGTATTCTCATCACATCTCTGCAGTGAAGCTTAGATATGAGTCATAGTCTCGAATCGTAGGAGGGCACATTAACAGAGCGACTTTTTATTACCACTTGCCGCAAACAAATATCTCCAACAACTGGATCCAAGTGACTGTATATGACTATATATGGTATTAATGACTTTAAGTTAATTGGTATGGTAAAAGTAATATTTATCCATATAAGCTGTAAGTCATATGAAAGTAATTAATTATGCAACTGTAATAATTATGCGGGGAAAATAGGACCAAGGTTGTGAGCGCTGCATGTTAACAGGTAATATGACCGATGAAGAAAGCACTTGTTGCTATGTGACTTAATATGATGTATTTTTATTCTGGTGTAATTATGCAACAGTGGCTGCAATATTAATAGACAATATGCTCCAACAGTTACCAGTGCAGGATTGTTAGATACTGTAGAGTATATTGTGGCAGAGTGGTTGTGATCATAGATTCTTTCATGACTTGCTCCCAGTGTTTAAAACTGTCAGATTTTGAGATTACAATGTTTACCATTATTGTGATTTCATCATTACTCACAAAAACAAAAGAGGTTTGGGCTGCTCAGTTGCCTGGTAGTCGATGCTGTGTGTGTATTCTGGGCTCTGTGCTTGCTTCAGTGTTGTGAGATTGATTCCTGGTTCAACAATTTTGTCTCTCTACACTCCCCAAAAGTGTGACAATTCAAACAAATAATACAAAATAATCCTTATAAATTTTACTTTTAAAGGCCCATATTACCCTATTTTCTGAACTATGTAATAATTTAGTTTCCTCATCAAAAACATATCTAAATTGTGTTTTGTTTCATTCAAACATGGTAATACAGGGAGCACTCTACTGTGTTTTTAAACTGCATACACCTTCATTAGAATCATTTGGAACTCTGCTGAACTATAGGTACCGCTTCAGGATACCATATGGTGAAGGAGAGCATTTTGTGCTTTAGAGATGTAGACAAACTTATAAAACAGGATTGTTTTGTGAATCAAATAAAACCCAACTCCAAGTATGTTTTTAAGAGGGTAACAACCTGATAACATGGTTTAAAGCTCATAAGAGCCAATTTTGTGTAATATAGGCCCTGTAAAAGATAAGAGCACAGCTACAATCTTTTCAGTCTTATACACAAGAAAACTGAAATGTTTTGAGCTTACATTTAAATATTTTCAGAAAGACCAGCTTTATTAAATCAAAATTGCTGAATTAAAGAATAATGTTAATGGTGTCTAAAAGATGTGGCGAAAATTTAAATTGTAATTTTCCTTAAAACTTCTTAAAAAGATCAAGTGCTATATTGTAACGTTTATAAGCATGATTGGTGTCCTATTTAAGTCAAGGTACGAACAATGGAGCCACTGTTATTTGAGCACAAACCTGACTCTTAATACTTTCTACATTTGGACAAACTAAATATTTCAAATACCAACCTCCACACAGAGATATTTTAGTGATTACCAAATGGCTCCTATTGGAAAACAAGACTGTGGTATGTATTTAGACCTGAGCAAAAATGTAAACCTTAAATTTAGGTATGCATTTAAGTCCAGCTAAGACATTTCTGTTTACATACTTCAAGGGTGAGAAGGATATTTCTGAATGAGACTTGTTTAAATACCTGTCGTCATCTTGGACAAGAAACACATCACAGAGGATAAAGTGTTGGCTATTAAAATGCCTAAGACCAAAGTTATCCAGTGGATCTTTCAGTAAGTCTGATTTTCTATTCCCAGAAGTTGTCGCACAAATCTCCAAACTATGAGTGTCGTCATCGTGTCCAGCACCAGATAGTTCACTCAGGTCTGGGAAAACACAGCTCATGTGCAAAACAAGATCTGCTCTCAATTTCATCTGTCCTTAAAAAGCCAAAGTCTGAGCATTTTTGATATAGAAGTGCCAAGTAAATCTCAAAAATTGTGTTAAATATGTAATCTGTAATGTGTAATGCAATAGTATGCTTTGGTTATTAAAAGTCACTTAATTGTTAATGCGTTTGCGGTTCTGACGCATACAACCCAAGTCTGCTTTTCCAAAATGTTCTTTTTCTAAACACAAGGCTTCTCTTTCCATTGACACTGTTTGCTTACGGACAAAAAAGTGGCAAGTTTTAGCTAAAGTAATTATGTAAATAGTAAATAGTCTGAAATTTGGTACTAAAGAACATTACACCTTCAACGTAATATAGCACAGTTTGTATTGTGATTTTAATGTCTTTCTTATTCTGTAAAGCCCTTTGTGTACTTCGTGTACAAATTGTGTTATACAAATAAACTTGCCATGCCATATAGAAGGAGATTCAGGTAAATAACATAGCATAAATCAATAACGTAACATAATTCCCACTTTATAGGTGAACTTTGGAGGGATTGTCCACTTCTTGTCCCCATGGAGATGTTATTGCTTTGCCTGGAACAGTTGGACATTAAACTT
Organism: Paratrypauchen microcephalus; assembly: GCA_036785185.1. Classification (NCBI taxonomy): domain Eukaryota; kingdom Metazoa; phylum Chordata; class Actinopteri; order Gobiiformes; family Gobiidae; genus Paratrypauchen; species Paratrypauchen microcephalus. Next base: position 3,183,154 of record JAVJIX010000039.1, read on the forward strand.
CTCTATCTCCATGGAGACAAGCAGGTGACTCCACCAGGCCATAGCTCAGATCTGTGGAGAGGTGACTCAGTTCACAGTAAGAATGCAGGTTTCAAAGTACTTTTGAGCAAAAAAAACCCTACAATTGAATACATAAGATAGACAAGCTAATTGTGGAACATTCCAGTAAATGCAATTACATGTCCTTGGACCATGGAGACAAGCAGGTGACATGCCCCATATGAGAAAAGGAGAAAAGTCACATAGTAGAGCTTTAAAACCATTAACCGCTCCCGTCAGGGTGCAGTCAGATGAGAGCACGTCACTTCATTTGCTCGATTTGAGCTCCTGGACCCTGGTGCAGCTGCAGGGGCTCGGGGCTTGTGGGTACAGCAGCAAGAAGGAAGTAATAACTCTTAATGTTTGGCACTTGGGAGATGCACGGGCCTCGTTATCCTGCACCTAAACGCCTCAGGCTCTCCATTGTACGCGCTCACACCCACCGCTGACCTATGACTCACCAGCCCCTCTTCCTTCAGCCTGCCATTATTACATTGTCTTAATAGTGAGTGTTATGTCAAAGGGTCGAGGGTAGCACAAAGTCTACCTACGTGCCGTTTATCAAGTAACCTGTTTGCCAAGAATGTATATACACTGCTTATACTAGGAGCATTTTTCTCCCATGATGCATCAGGAGACAGCAGAAACACATTGTGCAGACTGGGGCAGGCCACTATCCCTGCGCCTCACACAAAGTGCTGATTGACGTCAGTGCATTCAGATGGAAGATGAATTGACTTTTTTCTCTCTCTCTTCTGATAATGTTTTTTTTTTTCTTTGACATTGTTCTGACCTACAAGGCCATTGACAAAAAATAAAAATAAAACCATGAAGCAAATACATTTATATTTTAATGTTTGTAATGTCATTTTTCCAGGAATGTTGAAAGACTGAGTAAAGACTGCAGCTGGAGAAATGCCCTCATTGAAAGTCTATCAGTCTGGAAAATAAAAGCTTTATTCTAAAAGTCCTTGTCAAAGCAGAAATTTAGAAACTTATAATCGTTTACCTGGTGCCATCTTTCAACTGTCAGATGCCCTTCCAAACACCCCTTTTTCATTTGCCCAAGCACATGCCATCAACATTCCCCTCTGTTCCTCAAGTTAGACTTTTATCGGAGCTTTCTTTTAACCCTGACCATAAAGAACTGTCTTAGCTGGATCTAAAACAGGTGAGATGATTTGTGCTGTTAAACAAACAACATAACATTACATTCACAACTTAGTTAGCATTTAGGTAACAGTTTCAATTAGTCACTCTCACCTAAACAGGGCCATGAATGCTTGTATTGAACACGGGCTCCGGAAAATGTGTTGTTTAAACCCATTTTGTATTTTTTCTTGTGTTTTCAGACCATCTTAAAACTTTTTGGACAATGTAACGTGTGCATTGCGTCACCATGGTAACTGATGAACATTCATATCAATTGTTCCTGTTTGCTCCCATGCATTTGACCCATCCTAACAACTGTCTCTGGGCAAACTGTCAGGAGTAGTGAGCGATTGACGATCCAATCACTGTTGCTTATTCGTAAGTGTGTTTCAAATGACATTTGCTCTCAAAAATAGTTAAGAGGTTTCATTCTGAACTAAAATTAAAACCTCTCTCACATTTGCCTGTTTATTGTGCAGAAGTCTGTGCTGTTTTTTCTTTTTTTACATGTAGGTTGCCATGTTTACTCTGACATGAATGGACCATGCTTTTCTCTGAATCGTTAATCCGCCTGTCAGTTTTTGCCACTTCAGAGTTGTGGGAGATAAAAACCCACCCCAGACTGTAGTGTAAATAAGTAGTGAAAAGTAGTGAAAATAAAGCTTTGTGGCTGGCCAGGTGTGAACAACAGCCCTGACCCATCTCCTGATGTTGATTTCTTGGGGGATCAACAGTTACTATATTGTTTTAGAGTGAGCCCATAACTTGAATCCCTCTAGGCCTTATGAGTGGAGGGACCCTCAGGTATCTCTCTTAGACCTGACTTCAGAGTGAGGACAATTGAGGGGTTCCCAGACTCACGTGTACTGTAAAATGTACAGTTTCATTGATTGTTTTCAAAGTTTCTAGCCAGCCACAGAGGATTTGAGGTCTGATACTATATAGCAAGCATGGATGGAGCATTGTGTCAAAAAGTGTGTTAAAATATGCGGTAGTTCATCATTTTTGGATACTCTGATATTAAGTGACTGACTACTATAAACAAGTAACAATACTGAATCTGAATCAGATCTAGTATGAAACCACACAATAATATTTTATTAAATAATCTACCTAAGGATCTTATTTTGTTTTGAAAACTACACCCAATCTTGTTATATAATAATAATAATAATAATAATAATAATAATAATAATAATAATAATGTGTTATAATACATTATTATTATTATTATTATTATTATTATTATTATTATTATTATTATTAAGGTATTGAAATAAATGTTGAATATCAAGTCTTTCTTTTGTATTATACATTTTTTATATTGTCGCTTTAGGCACATTCTTTAAAAAAAGTTGAATGAATAACTTGCAAACTAAGTACTAAAGTGTTTCATTTATATATTATTTATTATTTCAGCTCATGATTTTTTTTTTTACAATATTGTACATTTAGAATAGTTTTTGTGCTTTAAATCTTCTTGGGTTATTGTGTCAGTGGCATAAATTAGTTACAATATTATCATTTATCGTCTATATTTACTTAAGCAATATATATCACACTTCAAAAATTGTTATCGTGACAGGTGTAAATTACATCACTATTATATATACACACAACGAGATAAGCGAAGTGAGAAAATGTTAACTAAAAGAATAAACATGATGCAAATTCAACCATTAACTTAAGAAAAATGAGAATCACATTTGCTGGTGCTAAGTCCATAAATCCAGGTTGCAGCAGGTACACAGCTGTGCTCGAGGTCACTGGTGCCTCGAGTGTCTGTTTTGTCTTTCTCTCAGATCCAAAGGTTTTCTTCACAGCCAGAGGCCAGCGGCACCACATTCCTGATTTCCAAGGCTCTGTTGGGCTGATGAGTCATCTCCCAGCCTTATTACAGGAGCAGCTCAGCCTCGCGCCGCTCCAATCTGCGCACACCTCATAATGGAACAAGAGGCCTATGCACAAGACACAGAAAGGCCACAAATTGATTGCAAACAGTCCTTGAGGATCTTGAGGAGATATAATGATTTTAACTTTGCAATATGAAACAAATGTGTTCATCTTTGATTCACACCAGGAACTTCAGCGGCCAGGTCAATGAAAAGGATTCAGATCCCTACAGGCACATAATGACCGAAATCACACTGTCAATGCACCAATATTAAGTAGAGTGTCACCATTTATTTATATTTTTTTTATTTGATCCATCTTTAAACCAGGGGCAACCTCCATATCTACAGTAACCACAACTCACCCTCTAACCTGGGTCTAAATCAGGAATAGAGGTTAGGGTTTTGCATATTTTCAACTGAAGCTGCGAGTACTTGCAAACCAGCCAAGACGCAGGGAGAACAATGACACCTGATATGAGAATCAAACCCAGAATCTTCTACGTGAGACAAAATTTAAGGTGCAACATTTTATTATTACTACTGTTTTTTTGTAAACTTTGTCACTGCCATGCAAACTGGAATATTTAAAAACAAAACACAGGGACTCAGATGGCTAAAAATCAAAATATTATCTTATTCAATGATATTGTGATTTGCACAAAAATATGTCATATCATAGCTACAACTTGCCACACTGGCCAGTGGTATCTGAGCAAAGCTGTGGTGCTTCAGTTGGACTCTTCAGACCAAACAAAAGTAGACACACTTTTAATGATGTCCTCTTCTCTGGGCTCTGCTGGATGCCAACACTTCACTACCACACTTATTATTTTAAGGCCGTGTGTTCATCTGCTTGTTTTGTCCTCCTGCCCTCTAGTGGACAGCTATCAGATAATGCACTTTTCAATGTAAGGCTCCTGTGTGCAAGCATGTAATTATATACACATTAACGTTCGCTGTTTGGGATTCATTCTGATGCCTAGTTAAATCTGTCTTGTTAAAATTTGAAAGTTAAGTGAAAGTTGTGACAGTTTTTGTCAAAACAATCAATAAGATTATTACAATGACGTTTCATAGCTGGTGTTAATAGTTCATCAATGTTAACAGAGTAATGTAACTAATCCACTAGGTTCATTAAACTCTGATATCTCCCTTTTCCTTCATGATTAAACAGTGCAGGCTTGAGTTTAATGGCAAGGCTGGCGATGAGTCAGCCAAGCTGCAGTTAGGGAGGGACACAGCAAAACGCAGCAAATAGAGACAGTGAAAGAATAGCATTAAGGATTTGTGATATCCTCAAAAGAAAGATTTTACCTTAAATGACCGGCACCCTTTGAAAACTGAATGATGTACTGCATTCATAATCCTATACAGATGAATACATGCATTCACTCAGAAACAGAAGTGGAATGTGGTGGAATACAGCCAACTATGGATTTGAAATAATATTTGGGTTTACATTTGAATCCAAATATATGTAATTATCCTGTAATTATCCAGATTAATATTTGTTGTAGTGCTGTAGTAGCCCTATTATTCATCTGTCTACATCTCCAAAGCTCAAAATACTCTGTTCCACCTTATGATGTCATGTCATGTCATGTCAAGTGGGAGTTTTCAACTTAACTGCTACCTTTTTACCTTTAGTAGAGGTAGAGGTTGGTCATTCCAAGGCTGAAATCATCCAAATGATTCTAGTGAAGGTGTATGGCATTTAAAAACACAGTGGAGCGCTTCCTGTATTACCACATGACATCACAAGGTGGAACAGTGTTTTTTGTTTGAGAGAAGAACTCCAGGTCTATTTGTGATGAGGAAACAACATTATAACAGAGATGAGAAAACAGTGTAATCTAGGACCTTTAAATATTTTACTCTATGGGCAGGGTTGTCTATTCATAAATCCATAAATAAACTAACATATCTCCTGTGTTTTCTGTATACATTACAACAGTAGTCGAGTTGTAAAATGAAACCGGGGGGATGGTGAAATTTTTAATTTATGTGACATATTTTCCGGGAGGGGGGGGGGGGGATTTTGGATTTCTTCGATGCAATTTCCTGCATTCTAGTCCATTTTAGGGTGACTTGCTAGACATGGCAAATGTCCCATCTGATTCATAGCTTGCATTCTCAGTTGCATGGCCTCCACAAGACAATACTATTTATCGGAAAAAAACAACTCCCCTGGTGAAAGCAGCACATTCTGAAGCCAACAATCTGAGTAATTCCCTGTTAAAGATCTGCTTGTGGAACAGAAAGGAACTAATTTGCCTGACATTAAGCTAAGCCCTCCCCATCACCAGTGTTGCCATAGTTACTAATAGTTAAGTAATCTGACTACTGGCTACTTCTTTAAAAAGTAACTTAGTTACGTTACTGACTACTTGCTTTTAAAAGTAACCAAGTTAGATTACTTTTAGTTACTTTCAGCAGAGGCTTGTTATATTATTATATTATATATTATAATATTATTATATTACATTTTATTATATTATTATATTATATTATTATTATATTGCTTGTCCAGGTAACTAGAAAAGCATGTTCTGTGAGGCAGCCCAGTATCGTTACTGTAGGGATCTTAGATACAATGGCACAAAACGATGGTGAGTCAACAGTGTTCACAGGCAGCATTTCGTCAACCACATAATGCCCAACCATCTTATTCAACTCCGCCCCACTTACTGGTTTTACACCGAAATCCAGCTTCCTTTGCTTGCTAGGTCTGGGACCTCCTTCACCTGTGACTTTCGCATCGGGCGGGTCTTGCTCTGTTAGCTTCGTTGTGCTGTGCAGTTTATCCAGATGTTTTTGTCAGGTTTGACGTTGTGTTTTTGAAGGTAGACAGCACTCTGTCACCAGCACAGAGTGTACAACGGACCTTAATGTTGTCATCCTTAGCCGAAATAAAATCAAAATAATGCCTGTATTTCCAGCTGGAAAAGGCGAACCTCTCTCCTTCCATATTGTTTACATCGACTTTGGCACCGCGGAGCCGAGATGACGTAACCTCGTAAGAAACGCGTAGCCAAAAAATAAGAATAAATAAATGTAATCTACGTTCCCTCGAAATGCAGAAATAGTAACGCACGGTGTATTAGATAAGTAACTGTAATCTGACTACTGGTTTTGAAATAGTAGTTGTGTTACACTACTCGTTACTGAAAAAAGTAGTCCGACTACAGTAACACGTTACTAAGTAACGTGTTACCGGCATCACTGCCCATCACTGACATCACTGTGGTGTGGTGTTTCTGGGCAGGGCAGAATTAGAAGGTGCTTTGTTAAAATGGAAATGCTTTTATAACAAAAAGTCCATATAATTATTCAATAATTCAATAATACACAGGATATAATCACACACGTACACGTACACGTACACGCACACGCACACGCACACACACACACACACACACACCTTGGTCCTGGTTCAGACCTGGTTTAAACCCGGTTTAGTCTTGGTTTAGTCCTGTACACACATGCTGACACAAGCCCCCTGATGTCAGCTAATCTACACGCACGCACGCACACACACACACACACACACACACACACACACCTTGGTCCTGGTTCAGACCTGGTTTAGACCTGGTTCAGACCTGGTTTAGTCCTGGTTTAGACCTGGTTTAGACCTGGTTTAGTCCCGGTTTAGACCTGGTTTAGTCCTGGTTTAGTCCCAGTTTAGTCCCGGTTTAGACCCGGTATAGTCTTGGTTTAGTCCTGGTTTAGACCTGGTTTAGACCTGGTTTAGTCCTGGTTTAGACCTGGTTTAGTCTTGGTTTAGACCTGGTTTAAACCTGGTTTAGTCCCGGTTTAGTCCTGTACACACACACTGACACAAGCCCCCTGATGTCAGCTAATCTACATGCACGCACACACACACACACACACACACACACACACACCTTGGTCCTGGTTCAGACCTGGTTTAGACCTGGTTTAGTCCCGGTTTAGACCTGGTTTAGTCCTGGTTTAGTCCTGGTTTAGTCCCAGTTTAGTCCCGGTTTAGACCCGGTATAGTCTTGGTTTAGTCCTGGTTTAGACCTGGTTTAGACCTGGTTTAGTCCTGGTTTAGACCTGGTTTAGTCCTGGTTTAGTCTTGGTTTAGACCCGGTTTAGTCCTGGTTTAGACCCGGTTTAGTCTTGGTTTAGTCCCGGTTTAGTCCTGTACACACACGCTGACACAAGCCCCCTGATGTCAGCTAATCTGTTCCTTTGATGCAGAAATAATCTGATAATATGACTCACTCATAAGAACGCGGTCACTTCCGATAGTTTGCGTATGCGCGTGTCGGGTATATCCATGGTCTTTAATAATCCGGAGATCCAGAGAAACGGACATATTCCGAACGTATCCCATGTCCCCAGGTGAGTTTCTTCTTACGTAGCATTAACATAGCAAGTTAAGGATTCTTCATCTCTGGAAATGCGCGTACATATCACGCAGCTCGCACACAGCTGATCGGCGAACAGGCGCAAACACAACAGCGCAAATTGTCATGATTGGCGGGACGCGATCGGTGCGTAATTATACTGCAACATGATTGGACCTATGACTGGCTCTTGGCACTGGCTATTTTTACTTCAAAACTGCGAATTTCGCCAAAAGGTGAGGGATTTTCATGCCTGATTGACAAAATCCGACAGGGGATGGAAGAAGGGATGACTGTTTTAGAAGAGGGATGATTTTGACTATTTTTTAGCCCAGGAGGGATGCCATCCCCCTCAACTCGAGTACTGCATTACACTAAATATAATGTTAATCCCACCTTCATTTCATAGCTCTCTGAAAGTCTCATCAAAGTATAACTACTTTGGACAGTAAGGTATTTCCGTTCAGAACATTGCAGCTCTTCCCACCTGTAAAACTGCAAAATATGTTTTGGTAAATGTTGTTGATAAATGGTTATTTGTTGGTATATCTGAGGAACGAGAGACCTTCTTCATCAGTGAGATATGAAATAGGTTTATAAAGTTATTTTAAAAAGATTCAATATTATAATATTTTTACTTGAATGTCACATTGTCATGAACTAATACAGTCGTGCACATCATCTGTCTAGACCCATTGATTCACATCTTCTTTGTGTTGAAAATTAGATTTATCAAAAAAATATCTGTCTGTATGAGTGATGAGAGCTTATCATCAAAATTCATTGCAGTTAACCCTTTTATTTCCTTCTATCAATGACACACCATTGTAGGATTGTTTTCATTTGTATTAAGGATATATTGACAACATATTGACAGGAGATGAAGGACAGATTAAATTTGGCGTTTGAGTTTGACCACAGGACACGAACCCCCAATATCAAATTGTTCTGGGAATGGGACGTAGTTTGCTCATTTTAGAATTCATTTTTGTGTTTTGAGAGTGAGTAAAATCATCTCTGAAATGGAGGGAATATCGGTTGTGATAAACTGTGAGAGTGTTTACAGGGAGCTTTATAAACAGTGTAGTGAGGTATATTGTGTGTTGACATGAGCCCTGCATGAGTGACTACAGTGAGGGGAGCGTCTCTGGTTGAGGGGGCACTGCAGACACGACCAGAGCAGACCAAGGCTGAGGTGTCACAAACAGCTCTCAAACATCACTGGGTTAAGGGTCAACACTGTGGAGTGCAGGTGAGACTTTTAAACAATACTCAATATAGAACTACTACAAAATAGTGGTGTGTAGTGTAGTAGTTTGAAATAAATTCACTTTAAGCTTAACGTTTTACAGCGTGGTAACATATAAACATAGGTTATAGCCAACGTAAATGCCCTATATTATGCAAAACTGACTCTTGTGAGCTTGAAGCCCTGTTATAATGTTAAATTCTCAAAAACATACCTGGAGTTATGTTTTGTTTCATTCCATTCGCATATGCGTGAGGAATCCTGCAATATTAGTCTGTCAACATCTCCAAAGTTCAAAATGCTCTGTTCCATGTTGTAATGTCATGAAGCAGTAGTTTTCAGCTACCTCTCACCTTTTGTTTAGTAGAGATCAGAAATTTCAGGGCTGAAATTATCCAAATGATTCTAGTGAATGTATATGGTATTTAAAAACACAGTGGAGCACTTCCTGTATTACCACATGACATCATAAGGTGGAAAAAAGTGTTTTCTGTTATAGGGAGAAGGATAATGCAGGATTTTTATATTAAACTTTTGTGAATGAAACAAAATATAACACCAGGTTTTGGATGAGGTAACAACAATATAGCATTGATCAGAAAATAGTGACATATGCCCTTTGAAATAATACAAAAATAATACAAAATAATGGGTTGTTTTATACATATCTTTCTTGTTTCCCTGAAAATATATATTAAAGTACAGTGGTACCTCACCTTACGAATGACCCAACAAACGAAAATTTCAAGTTACGAAACGCCTTCACGTCAAATTTTGGTCTCTAGATACGAATGAAATTTCAAGTTACGAAACGCGAAATCTCCAATCCAATCCAATCCAACTTCATTTATAAAGCACTTTAGAAACAACAAATCTCAAAAATTCAATTAATGCGCGCTCAGATGCACGCCCCGAAACGAGGGGAGACACAACAACACATCATCAGTATGGTAAAACTCACCTGTCTCATGACGGTCTAAACCCAGCTCACGTTCCCTTAGTGAGTGAACAATGCAACACTTGGTGAATTCTGCTTCACAGTGATAGGAAGAGCCAACATCGAAGGATCATGTCGACACGGCACAAGGTCGCGCTACACCGGGGCTGCGGGATGCAGCCGTGCCTCCTCCTCGGGGCTGAGCACGCGCGGGCCGAGCACGGGGTGATTTATTCCTGCTCCGGTCCTGGTTTAGACCTGGTTTAGTTCTGGTCTAGACCTGGAAGTCACATAGAACCAGCGCCCAACCCGAGCGAGACCCCGCGGTCTTGCCCGCTGTTATCCATTCCTGCTCTCATCTCCTAACCGTGGTTGAGCACACAGGGGAGATCGTCTTCTCCAGGGCCGGAGATAGCTTTCCCTCCGGGGTTAACTCCCTTGTGGACATCGCGCACTTACAGTGGTGGAGAATGCAAGTAAAAAAAAGGCAGTTTTGCTGCAGAGTGGGGCTTTATTGTCTCCTCTACTCCGCGGAGACATTCATCCAGCACGCGCACACGGCGCGCGCGCACACACTCGCAGACTCTCTCTTCTGCACTGAGCTATAGACACAAGATAGACACATCTCACAACACCGCCTATAGAGCACCTTCCTCGGCCTGTTAGCTCACAGTCTCAGCGCCCCGGCTCTGGAGGTCAGATAGAAGCAGAGCCCGCCCCGCACCGCAAGGTGCGCGGAGACACGAGCACCGCACTCCTCCAACGGCACTGCCATGTTATAATAATAACAGGTCCAATCCAGGTTTAGTTCTGGCCAGACCTGGTTTATTCCACGTTCTTTTAGTCCTGGTCTAGTCTCTTAGCCCACCAGGATGCAGAACACAATGTTACACTATAAAAAAAAATGTTACACTATAAAAAAAAACCTTGGAACGGATCAGGCTTTTTCCATTGAAATAGCTACTCAACTTACGAATTTTTCACGTTACGAAACCACTTCTGGGACGAATTAATTTCGTAAGGTGAGGTACCACTGTATATGCATTATTCTCTATAACAGTTATTTATGTATAACGTTTTTTATGTACATTGTGAGTGCATATGATGCAAACAGAACCCACATGTACCACTGTGTACCTACACCATTTTAAACAGCTCAAAGCCAGTGTTTGGGTACTTTCTGCTCATTCTGAAGGTTGCTCTGCTCCTCTCTGTGCCTCTTGGAGCTCACAACTCCTTTATTAACAGCGTCTCATCAAACACACAAATGCCTGCAGGTCTGTGGGAAAGCCTGGCCTAACAAAGCACCACAGAGAGGCAGTGACGCAGTACTCCAGCCTCTGATGTCTCTCATGGAGGACATGGGCTTAGAAATTATTAATTAGTTTAGCTCAGAAGCAGTGCACTGGAGATACTGTCGGCTATACTTAGAGCTCTAAACTTCACAGAAAGACAACGTGCTGCACGTGTCCTTGGCTTTCTGTTAAGTGGCAATCAGACAGGTGTTTTTATATAACGCTATTCAATGAAAATGTATTTGTGTGAGACCATTGTATAATAACTGGGTCATTCCAGAATTGGAGGACATTTTGGCTTTAAAATTCTTGAAAAATAAACCTTTACTTTTCTGATTTTCTGCTACATATTCATCAATAATAGGTAATAAACTATCAAATGCTTGATTAGCTCAGCTCACGGATCAATGGTTCAATTTCTATTACACGATTTATTTGGTTTATTTATTTATTTACAGGGTTTCAAGTAACAGGGTTCTAAATCCACACTAAAGTTAGCTTTATCTCAGGAGTAGAAAAGTTTAGCTAGCTGTTACTGCTAATCAAGAGAAAAAACTTATTTATGCAAATAAGTAAAGGGAAATATCTTATTCTGATCATTTGCATAACAGGGTTGCATGAGGTAGAGTGAGACATTCAATCAAGGCTAACAATGTTATAAAAATATGAAAAATAGAAGTCTTCTTCTTCTTCTTCTTCTTCTTCTAACAACCTAAAAAAAGTTATGGTAACAAATCAAATCAAATCAAACAATATTTATAAAGCGCTTTTCATACAAAAATGTAGCACAAAGCGCCTTACAGTGGTCAAGGATTAGAAGATTGACCTTTATTGATCTCGCACAGGAGAAGTTGTTTCTATATTTGACCCAGGGACCATCTCCATAATTTTGTTTTGTTGCTTGGTCAGGCCCTAAGCTGGAAGATTTTACCTATGGCGCATGTTTAGGTTGGTGGGGGAAACCGGAGTGCCCGGAGGAAACCCTCCCAGACACAGGGAGAACATGCAGTCTCCACACAGAAAGGCCCGGGCAACCCGAACCTTCTTGCTGTGAAGCATGAGTGCTAGCCACTCAGCCACCGTGCTGCCAGGAAAAAAAAAAAAAGAAAAAAAAAGACAAACAGATGGACAAACAAGCAAACAGACAAACAAGCAGACGAATCCAATCCAATCCAATCCAACTTTATTTCTATAGCACATTTTATAAACAGAGACAGTTTCCAAAGTGCTGCACATAAAAATCAATAGAACTTAATAATAACATTACTAAAATAGCAATAAATAAAGTGCTAATAATACAATCACTAAACAAAAGCAATTATAAAAACATTACTAAAAAAGCAATAAATAAAGTGATAATAATAAAATAACTAAAAACAATAAAAACACAGAGGACCACACAACTCATGCGGGATTAAAAGCCAGAGAATAAAAGTGGGTCTTAAGACGAGACTTAAAACACTCCACAGTGGGAGCTGTTTTGATGTGAGGAGGCAGAGCGTTCCACAGCTTTGGTCCAGCCACAGAAAAGGCTCTGTCTCCTCTGGTTTTAAGTCTCGTCTTAGGAACCACGAGCTGGAGCTGGCCCTCGGACCTCAGAGCGCGGGCGGGGGTGTAAATCTGGATGAGGTCCGAGATGTAATCCGGGGCCAGTCCATTCAAAGCTTTAAAAACAAACAATAAAATTTTAAAATCAACTCTAAAACGAATGGGGAGCCAGTGCAAAGATGCTAAAATCGGAGTTATGTGCTCTCGTTTTTTGGTACCGGTTAAAAGGCGCGCAGCGGAGTTTTGGACTAGCTGTAGACGAGAAAGTGCATGGTGGCTCATGCCAGAGAAAAGTGCATTACAGTAGTCTAAACGAGAAGAGATAAAAGCATGCACGACTTGTTCGAAAGATTTAAAAGATAAAAAGGATTTAATTTTGGATAAAAGCCTTAAATGATAAAAGCCAGATTTGACGACCGCATTCACGTGCTTATCAAGCTTAAAATCATTGTCAATAGTGACGCCAAGGTTGGTAACAGAAGATTTGACTTGTTGTTTAAGTGGGCCCAAGTCCAAGAGGGGGTCAATTTTGCCAAACACCACAACTTCAGTTTTCCCCTCATTAAGACTTAAGAAATTGTGGGCCAGCCAAGCCTTGACGTCACTCAGACAAGCAAGGAGAGGTGTCAGGGGACCGGAAGAGCGGACCGGAAGAACAAACAACAAACAGATATACAAGCAAACAAACAAAAGAACAAACAAAAGACAAGCAAACAGACGACTGAAGTCAATCAAAGGCCAAGCTAAACAGGTGAGTCTTGAGCCCACTCTTAAAAACATGAACGTTCTCTGCAGCCCTGAGGTCCTCCGGCAGGCAGTTCCATAGACGAGGGCCGTAGTACTGAAAAGACGCCTCTCCGTGAGTCTGTGTCCTGACCTTGGGAATGACCAGGAGCCTGCTGCCGGAGGAGCGCAGGGCCCGTGAAGGTTCGTAAGGGGAAAGCAGTTCTGAAAGATAAGAAGGCCATTAAGTAAAAACCAGTAAAAGAACTTTAAAATCTATCCTGAAACTCACAGGGACCCAATGCAGAGATTTTAAGCCCGGTGTAATGTGATCCCGCCCTCTGGTCCTAGTCAGGACACGTGCTGCTGAATTTTGTAATAATTGCAAACCTGAAATCCTCTTTTTGGGAAGACCAGAGAGCAGGGCATTACAGTAGTCTATACGGCTGGTGACAAAAGCATGCATCAATGTCTCCGTATTGGCCTGAGAGAGAATAGGGCGGACTCTGGCTATGTTTTTTAGGTGATAGAAACCTATTTTTGTGATGTTCTTGATGTGTGGGATAAAAGTCAGCTCAGAGTCAAGAATGACGCCCAGGTTTTTCGCTTGAGGAGATGGGTTCAAAGACTGTGCTTGTAGTTTTGATAAAAGTTTCTCTCTCTGGGCCTCAGGACCAATGACTAAAACCTCAGTTTTGTCCTGGTTAAGCTGGAGAAAGTTTCTTGCCATCCAGGATTTGATATCTAGAATGCAGTTAAAAAGAGCATCCATTGGCCTGGTGTCATCAGGAGACACGGAGATGTAAAGCTGCGTATCATCTGCATAGCTGTGGAAGTTGATTCCATGTCTCCTGATGACGCCGCCAAGGGGGAGCATGTACAAGCTGAAAAGCACAGGGCCTAAAATGGAACCCTGGGGGACACCACATGTGATTTTATGGATCTTGAAGGAGTATGTGTCCATACTTACCATAAATGTTCTGTCTGTGAGATAGGACGTGAACCATTTGTGAACAGCACCAGAGAGGCCGAGGTGTTTTAGGCGAGTTAAAAGAATCATGTGGTCTACTGTGTCAAAGGCAGCGCTCAGATCAGTCTACTGTTGAAATCGTCAGTAATTAAATCACAGGAGGCAGGTAAAACCATTGAGGGATTTTTCTCTAACACCTCGATAAAATTTGCTGCCACTTCAGGGCATCTGACGATGGCGCTTCCTCACAGTTCTCACAGAGGTCTCCTGCTGTATAAAACCAGTGATATTAAAAAACACACAGTAGTGGTCAGACACGGCCTGGTCAGCAACAGAGGACACACTAGTGGTCAGGCCGTAAGTAATGACCAGATCCAGAGTGTGCCCCCTGTTGTGAGTAATCGATTAACGATTAATTGTCGATTAAGACGTTAGTCGAACAAAATGCATTAATTGTAATTAACCGCGTGGTCACGAAACAAGGCAACCGCGCACCGCGCTGCGCTCGATTCACAGCCGGCCGCAGGCACCAACGGCACTGCTCAGCAGCCCCGGGTGTACGTGCAAGGCGAGATTGAACCGCGGCGCCCAGGAATGCGCCGCAATGTGCCGCTGCTGGTCCCGCGCGGCGAGCCCGCGGCCCGGGCCCCGAGTCCCGCGCGGCAGGCCCGCGGCTCAGGCCCCGAGCCACAAACCAGCCGCACGAAACCAGCAGCGGCATGCAGCGGCCCAATCCTGGTTCAGTCCAGGTCCAGACCCGGTCGAGTCCCGGTCCAGTCCAGGTCCAGTACAGGTCCAGACCTGGTCCAGACCTGGTTTAGTTCTGGTCTAGACATGGTCCAGTCCACGTTTAGTCCTGGTCTAGTCTCTTAGCCAATCAGGACAGAACACAATGTTACACTATAAAAAAATGTTACACTATTTAAAAAAAATAGAGCGAGGGATTACTGCATTTTGTTATTCAGCATCAATACATTTGTCTGCTTTTTACTAAGGAATAATTAATTGAGGAATATACAATATAATAATACTATGATATATTTATGACTCAGTGTTATGTATACTATAGCTTATATTCTTAAAGACCCTATTGAAACACTAAAATTCAGGTGAAAAACGCCGCTTATCAGTTAATCGTTAATCGATCGATAAGGTCAATCAACTATCAATTAATGAATTAATCGATAATTTGCATCCCTAGTCCAGAGATAGCACACTGTTTGTCTAAACTGTGGATTGTAGTAATAAGGGTTTTGAAGTTGTCCTTGAGTTTTTCTGACTGCTGCAGTTTAAGATAATTTGTTCCAACATGAACAACTACCGTTGACACTGTGGGAAGGGCACCCAGGGTGGCAGGGACAGAGTCTATGATGTCCTTCATGAGAGCGCTTGGGTGACAGGAGGTATGGCCTTTGTCTATTTGCACGTGCCGGACCATGGAAGAGCCAAGAATCAGCACGGACGGGCCTGGCCCGGACTCCGTGGCCGAGGGAGCCGCAACGGGGGGAGCCGCAGCGGGGGGATCTGCGACTGTCGCCGCCGCAGGCGCAACGGGCGGAACCGCCGCAGTGGGCGGAACCGCCGCAGTGGGCGGAACCGCCGCAGTGGGCGGAACCGCCGCAGTGGGGGAGCCGCCGCAGCGGGGGAGCCGCTGCAGCGGGGGAAGCTGCCGGAGCCGCCGCAGCGGGGGGAACACTCGCGTGCGGAGAGGGGACAGTGGGACTTCCCCCGTCACGCTTAGCGGGCGAGCCCGGCACGTGCAAGGGCAGATCTCCGGGCGGCGCTGGGGCCATAGTTGGGGAAGTCCTAGAGAGCAGTGGAGTATCACTCTCATGTAAATTACCCAAGGCTGGTGGCGACACATTAATAGCCATGCCCTGAACTCCGGGGTGGTCTGATTTTGGAGCCCGGGGTGAAATGCAACCGGCCCTTGAAAGTGCGGGTTAGTGGGGGAAGATCCTCATGTTCCAGGATACTGAATTTATTTGACAAAGCTACATTCATAGAAGAGGAGCGCTTACCATGTCCGAAGCCATCACGGGAGGAGGAGCGGGACAAGCGGTTTATTCGCTTACCTTGTCTGCAGTCTTTACGGGCTACGACAATCCAGGGATCTGCCCGGACTGGAGTAGAGCTAATCGGGGCTTTGGGCCTAGCCCCTCGCTGAATCCAATACTGTTCGTCTGTACCTGGAGCACCAGAGTCGGGTGGACGGGACTGGTGCTCAGAGGCGTCTTCGGAGCAGTGAACCGTGTCAGCCAGTTCGGCACTGTTAGCGGTGGCCTGAGTCTTGCCCAAAATGATATCCAGATCGCTTTCCACTCGGCTTTCGCACATGGATATGCGTTGTTCCAGGGCAGCCACCCTCTGACTGAGGGCGGTGCCGCTGTCACAACTGGATGTGGAGGTGAGTGGACGCATGACTCACCTGTAGCTACAGGGCCTAATTGCGCACTTTTGTTGGTTGGCTTAATTGAAACCTTTGTGCTTGTATGGGTAAAAACACAGGTCCAGGTAGTGAATTAAGTCAAAAAGCTACCTCGATGTTTAATATCGCCCTCTAAAGTTGTCTAATTATCTGTGAAAAACAATTTGTTTGGGAGTCGAGCTAACGAGCAAAACAGAACGCCGACACATGCGCAGATATGTCAGGTGACTGTAATCGGGAACACTCAGCTGTAAACATGGCTGGCCGTGTTCGTTGTCCACAGGGTTGCATGTTGTGGGACACATGTTCCATGAATAATAATAATTATTTGAAATATTATTTCTATTAAAACGAATGTTCCCACAGTTACAAGAGATGGCAATGAAACAAATAATACACACAAAAAAAAAAAAAAAGCGATTCAATTTGGCCAGTAGAGGGGTGGGGCAAGAGGAAAATGGCATTTTGGGGGGTAATCCAGACTTATTTGGTATTTTTAAAAAATATTTTCAAGCATTCTTTTCTTTTAGTTTTTTTTAGATTTGGTCTCAGGACAAGTAAATTCACTGTTTTAGTATTTTGTATGTGGTTTATTTAATATTTGATGGGTGGGACATAAAATGTCTTCCAATTCTGGAATGACCCAACTATACTTTTATTAACCTTAATAAAACACAAACTATTTTCATAATGAAAATAGTCCATTAAGTTATTTGATTCAGGATTAGTAACTCCTTAAAGGTGCACTATGTAATATTTCTAGTAGAGGGCCACCACCTGCTTGTCTCCATGGAGATGTTATTGCTTTGCCTGGGATAATCTACAGTTTTTGACTTATATTTCCATTGAGACAAGGAGGTGGAACCACCAGACCACAAGTGGGAAAGTGGCCCTGCTCACAGTGAGAATGCACATATGAGTATACTGTTGTTGTGCCCTTGGACAACACACTTCAGTCACATTTCTTTCCGCTTGAAGAACTCATATATATATATAAAATATTATTTGTAAAATGAATGAATTAAGGTGACTTATATTGTGTGATCCATGGTTATAAGCATCTTCAGGAAAAGTATAAGAAAAAGAAAAAAGCCACAGTATGTAACTTTTTAGTCAAACAAAATACTTATTTTATCCCCTTAACAACTTTTGCTTATTTTAGGTTCACTACAAAAGTTTGCTTTGACTAGTTTAGACCATAGGCGTTACTTTTTCCATGCAAGATATTTCTGATTATTTGCTTTCAGTAGATTTCTGTTTCCTTTTATTTTAACTTTCCTTGAAATGGCACATCAAATCTACCCTAAAACACATATCAGACATATCAGAACATGCATTGTTTGATTTGTTCTATTGTTGTGACCACTGGGCGTTATGAAAGCAACTGAAGATCTTCGAATGACATCACTCAAACAAACAAGCACATTATTTGTACACTAACACTTCAACCCACAAAAAGATGTTCAAATAATGCAAATGTACCTTTCTATTGTACAGACATGAATGCCCAGAGCTGACTCAGTCCATAATGTCTCTATCAGATCAAGCTGCAATGACACATGCTTAGAAATAAATGCAAATGAAGCCAGACTGGAAGCTTCAGCAGCAGCGTAAATGCTATTATACAGTAACCGGTGAGCTATTAGCGGATGAATAATATCTAATTACGCACTTCAAACACATTTAATGCTCTTGATTAAACCCAATTGAATTAGGCCTGGCCCTTTATTGCCTCTTGTTTGTCACCAGACGCCCAACATTGGTGTACGGTCCACATACGGACTATCTCACGATGGATAGTAGCATGATTGTCTACACGTTTTCAGAGGGTGTGGTGACTCATATTGCGTTTGATATAGGGACTGAAATAGCAGGCAAATGGATGAGAATAGTGAGCCTACCCTTGAGACTAAGCAGAAGAAAAAGGTAGAAAAAGAACGAATGAAAGAAGTGACAGAAGGAGAAGAGAGGAGAGTACGAAGGTGTGCGTTGTATAAGCCATCGGTGAGTCACTCGCTCTGTTTGAATCTTGACAACGAATAGAAAATTGTTTGTTTTCTCTCACTAGGGAGTGGGTTAACTCTGCAAGGACAAAAAAGGAAGTAGGACGATTTGGGAAACAAACAAGGATTCTTTTATGTAACACATGTCAGGGTCGACGTGCTGTGACATTACGCATAAAATGAACTCACACTAGGTCAGGAGCCAAAATGAAAATACTACTCCAACAGCAATAGAGTAAGCAACCTACATTGACTTCCAGTGCCATCAGCAACAATTACATGATCTTCCTCCATTTCTTTCATAAGAGTCCATGAATGTTTGGGGTCTAATAAGGTGCACATGTCGTCTCACAACAAGAGGATTCTGGGTTACAGTTAGATCATTTACATCTTCTCCCTTCGAGCTCTCCTTTGGGTGCTCAGGTGAACCCCATCCAAAAACATGCACATTAGACTAATCCTAATCCCTGATGTCTCCAGGCGTTCAGGTTGTCATATTTACAGCTCTGGAAAAAATATAAGAGACCACTGCATTTTTTTTCTGAAATCAGCATCTCTACATGTATTACAGCCATTCCATTCCAGCGTCTCTTCAATTCCAACACAAACACAAAGATGAGCTACTTCACTTTTTGCCCCAGGAGTGGAATAAACTCACCCAAGAACAATGTGAAAGACTTGTGGAGAGCATGCCAAGACGCATGAAAGCTGTGATTAAAAATAAGGGTTATTGCACCAAATATTGATTTCTGAACTCTTCTTAAGTGTAAACATTAGTATTATGTTGTTTTAAAATGAATTTGATCTTGTTTCTTTGCATTGTTTGAGGTCTGAAAACATGTATCTTTTTTGTTATTTTTTGTTATTTGTCATTTTCTGCAAATAACTGCTCTAAACGATAATATTTTTAATTGGAATTTGGGGGAAATGTTATCAGTAGTTTATAGACTCAAACAAAAATGTTCCTTTT
The DNA here is from genome assembly GCA_036785185.1 of Paratrypauchen microcephalus. Classification (NCBI taxonomy): domain Eukaryota; kingdom Metazoa; phylum Chordata; class Actinopteri; order Gobiiformes; family Gobiidae; genus Paratrypauchen; species Paratrypauchen microcephalus. The sequence goes on from JAVJIX010000039.1 coordinate 3,202,739, forward strand.
GCCCAAACACATACCTATACGTAGTAAAATCAGAAAAACTGATAATTTTGCAGTGGTCTCTTATTTTTTTCCAGAGCTGTATGTCATATGTCAATATGTAACTTTTTCTGGTCCAGGGTTTGGGACCAGTGCTTCGCCTGGCCTGTTCCACTGTATGGCATTAAATGTGTCAATCCTGCATAATCAGTTACACGTGTTTTACTGGGGGAAAATATCTCCACAGGTCTGACTTGCAACTTGACCTTGACTTTATTGCCATATTACCACACAAAACTGTAACATATTCACCTATACAAGCAAGTGGCATGCCCTACACCAGAAAAGTTACATGCAGTTTAATTAGCATCTTTCAGACAAATGAAGGAAACATGCGATTTCCACTTTCTGACAGTACTTAGTCGAGACATTTCAGACACTTTTCAGTCACTTCCCTAAATGCAACCAGCAAGACCTTCTTTGTGCTCGGTCTACGGGAGAAGCAGTTTCACACTGAGACACAGATATGACTGTCTATCAGCAGGGCCCAGATTGAGAGGGTGAGAATTAATCTGACAGAGAGCTTTCAGGGACGTTCATGTATGCACTGTGTTGGTAACTTTCCATTATCAGTTTCATAGTTGTACAGAGAAAGTCTTTGGTACTGTGAAGCTGCTCAGAGGTGCAAACTTGTGCGAAAGAACACTCCTGAAAACAACTACAGGTATAAAATAAAATTAAAATAAATAAATACCATTTGATTGATAAACTAGGAAGACTAACAATTACAAATATTAGATCGATTAGAAATAAAAATGATATGTCAGGATAACATCATTGGAAAATACTTAAGGAGGCACATTATGTAGTTTTTCAGATGTAGTTTTTTCATATGGAACTTCTAAGGTGGAGGGTCTGCTACTCCATAGAGATGTTATTTCTTTTCCTGGAATGTTGCACAGTAGGGCATTAAACAAATCACCCTTGCATTTATTCAATTACAGGTGTTTTATCAAACAGAAAATTCTTACCATGCGCAGGCTTGCTTTTCTATAGATCTGACCATTAACCTGTCTCCATCGTGATTACCAAGTTTACAACTGCACTGTGGAATAATCAAGGCAAAACAGTAATATCGCCATGGAGACAAGAGCCTCCACCACAAAAATTATACAGTGCATCTTTAAACGTTAATGTGTCGCATTTATTATTTATTCCACTACAGATGTTTTATTTCTCAGAAATTCCTTAAAAAACACGCTTACATTCTTACTCTGAGTGGGCTTGCCTCTCCACAGATCTCACCTGTGACGTCCCTTAATTTTTTTCCATGTAGCTATGATGCCCCCACCACAAAAAGCACTCTGGGCCATATTTCATTTAGCTAAAGGGCAGGAGATTAAACTCTGTGTAATATTTTATTGCACTTTTTATAGCAGCGCCCAAACAAAGCACATTCTGTTAATGTGACAGGAAGTCATTTGTCACCAACAATAGTGAACAGTGTGATAATGTTAGCTGTTACACGAAGAAAGCTGGGGGCAAACGCATCACAACACTCACTTATCCTGATGACGACATGAGAGTGGGTCACACAAGTGCAGTGTCTAGACAGGCATTTTTCACTGTTTTAAAGGTCCTACATTACGCAAAATAGACTCTTGTGAGCTTTAAGTCATGTTATAATGTTGTTACCTCTTCAAACACAGTTTTGTTTCATTCACACATGTTTGAGTGATGTAGTGGTAGTTTTCAAGTTAACGGCGCCTTTTTACTTTTGTTTAGTAGAGATTGTCAATTCCGGGGCTGAAATCATCCAAATGATTCTGGTGATGGTGTGTGGAGTTTAAAGACACAATGGAGCACTTCCTGTATTACCAAATCACAAGGTGGAACAGTTTTTTCTGTTTGAGAGAAGAGTATGTTCAGCTTATTAAATATGCAGGGAGTATGTGTTAAACATGTGTGAATGAAATAAAACACAACTCCAGAGATGATTTTGATGAGGAAATAACATTGTAATTATAACATAGATTAGAAAAGTGTAATATGGGCCCTTTAAAGAGTGATATCAGGTCACCATTCAAGAGAAAAATAACAATGAATACGTTTGAATCTTACTACATCTTTTATTAAAATCTTTTATTATTTTTATATTCAGTCAAAGGCTTTAAAGAACAAAAGTAAAGAACAGTATGTCCCCTGCAGCTGATAAGGGCTGTCTCACCTTTTATTATGGGAACTGTTCACTTTAATAGTACTAGTCTCCACTCAGAGTCAGAACAATGTGACCTTAATCATTTAAATATAAAAATCATAAAATACAGTGGATTACAATGGCTCTATGCACATCCAGCAGAGTGAATAGTACCTGTGAGTCATGTCTTGTTCATAAAACCCAAATGAATGGATTCTTTCTAGAGAAAGATGAAAACAGTTCAAGTGAACACAGCAAGAACAATTTTATACATGAACAAAATTAATTTTAAGGTTAAAGGTTTTATGTATTTGCCTCTCAGGAGAGAACTTTTTAGTTTAGCTGTAAATTATTTTATTGGAGTGTATTACAGTTACTGACAGTTGTTAACATACCACAGAAAGACTGGTCCTCTGTCGAGGCAGCTAGCAGAAGCTCATAATTCAACTGGCTAATCACATCAAGATCAAAACCTTCATTGGTTGGAATAGCTATATCTGAAAGTGTCTGGTAACAGACAGAGGGTTAGACTGTGTTCTGACATCTGATGATAATTTCAGAAGGGCAAGGGGCCTAAATAACACTATTTTAGGGATCTTTTCCAATCTTTTCATCCATAGTTGTTAAACCTTATCATTATTTGGTAGGGATTGGCTTTACAAACTTGCCATATTAATGAAATGGCTAAAAGTTTGAGCGGCCAAATGATCATCTATCTTGTCTGGGGCTTCATGCTCCTGGTAGGGTCACCTATGGCAAACACGTCCTAGGAGACCGGTCAGACTAATAGCTGTTCAAAAGCCTTTTATGACAAGTTCACAAACAAGGTCAGTTCCATTGCCTGCAGCCAGACCTGTTGTGGGTATTTGATCTTGATCTGAGCATCTAGTGGCAGGGCACAGCCCGAAGGAGCAACGTGGACCCACCACCTACAGAAGGATCAGTAAGGGGCAGATGCAGAGAGGCAGCAGTAGAAGACGAATGTCCCGGGCATGGCTCTAGGGACATAGAATGACATGGCGCTGGGGGAAAATCAGCCTGAGCTGGTGCAGGAGTTTGAACTAGAGATGAGCCTCAGCTCCACGCACAGCTTGGGCTCTGGAACCCAACTTCTTGAGAGGGGTGGACTCTCCACTTCTCTGTCTCCACGGGGAGAGGCAGTGGACTGGTGTGGGCCTGCTACAGGTTGTGTGGGAGGAGTTCATGGGGGCCATGGAGGAGGACTATCAGTTGGTCTCAAATAAATTCTGGCAAACCCTCCGATGCCTCAGGTAGGAAAAGCAACTTCACCAACACTATTTGGGACTGGAGATGTTGTCAAATGGTGGGAAAAATACTTTGAGCATCTCTCACCATCACATCTTCCGAGGAGGAAGCACAGACTGTGGATTCGGGAGTGGATTCATCCATCACCCTGGCTCAAGTCACTGAGGTGGTTGGCAAGCTCCTTATTGGCAAGGCTCCGGGGGCTGATGAGATCTGTCTCCGTCTCTCTTAAGCCTCTGTAACATCGCGTGACAGTTGGGGACAGTACTTCTGGGTTGATAGACCAGGATGGTGGTCCCTCTCTTTAAGACGGGGGACCAAAGGGTGCACCCCAACTACAGGGAAATTACATTTCTCAGTCTCCCCGGTAAAGTCGATTCCATGGTAGAATCCTTACGGGCCAATAGAACCTTGGATTCAGAAGGAGCAGTGTGGTTTTCGTCCCGGTCGCAGAACACTGGACCAGCTTTATACTCTCTATCAGGTGCTTGAGGGCTCATGGGAGTTTGCCTATCCAGCCCACTTGTGCTTTGTGGATGTGAAGTGTGAAAAAGATGTTGACGTACTAGTTTTTGTTTCATGTGGATATAGGTTACCCAGTTATTAGATTATTATTAACCATAAACCAGGTCAACAAACCTGCAATCCAACAACAATTAAATTAAATTAAATTAAATCCAATTAAACAGTAAATTCTACCATAGGATTCTGACCTGTACTCCAGCTCAAATTTAAATTACAGGAATTCTTAAATGTCGATTAAAAAGAGCTTCACCTTGATGTGAAAGGAGTGGCACGATGTACGAAAGTTCACTATGGCTTGTGCTCATGGTCTCTATACTGTCTCTTTATCTGGTATTTTCATAGTCTTCCCTTCACAGGATTTCATTCTCAACTCATTTAAAGGTCTTTTACTGAAAATAGATAATATTGTGAATGTTGATTTAAAAATGTGCTAAATTTCAATTTTTTTTCCGCAAAAAAGAGCAAATTTAAAAAGTGTATGTTGTAAACTCACAAATAAGATTATAATTCTACTTTTTTGGGGGGATTTTTTCATTTCACAATTGTCTGATGCTTTAACACGTCTCTATTGGATTAACATAATATTAACATAATATTACTACTCAAAACATATATATATATATACAAATATAATTTTTTGTCAATATTGCCCACTTCTACTCTCAAATCTGTCATTTATTCACTGCATATGGTGGAATTTATTGTTGTTATTTAGCTGTACATTGCAACTCCAATGGCAACAAATCACACCCTTAAAGCCCCCTGAAAACACAGCAGTGATGTCCCAAGGTTATTTATAATACAAAATGACAAGTGCCTCATTTATTTACCTTGAGATGCTTATTTTAATGGTTCATTTCACAACCGTCTCTGCTGCTCTGGACTTCAAACTCTGCTTTATCCCTGTCATGTGCAGTCACTGGACAAAAGGCGTTTTATTACAGCCTGGAAATGACTAATTCTGGGCAGAAGAAGATGATCATCGTGACCGCGGATTCTGCTATGAAGATATACAGTGGCATCTAGCGTTACGGTCACCCTATCCCTTCAGCACTAATAACTGTCCAGGCTTCAGTATTGAGCCAGACTCACGACTGGCCTTTTCCATTGAGTGTCAGGGCTGTGAAGGGGACAGCTGATGCAGGCGCACACAAACATCACAGTGACTAATACTTCTCACATCTACAGTAGAAGCAGCTGGGGAAAAATTAACACGACCTCCACAGAGGTATATATAAGAAAACACATACGCAAAGGTGGATGGTGTCTAGCCAAAGATTACACTATTATTACTTCAAAATATTATTACTCAAGTAGAAGTGTTGGTCCAAGAAATGAGAGTAAAAAAGTATTTTCAAGTCAGAGTCAAACTGCCTGGACATGACTTCTGATGAATTACAATGACTACAAATATTATTATTAGGGGCCAAGCACCGTAGGTGCTAGGCACCCTATAGTTATGTACCTGAAGTGTGTATTATTGTGTACCTTGTAATAATAAAAGATAATAAATTTTTTTTTAAAAAGTGTTTGTACTGCGTTGCCTAGCGACGTTGCCTAGCAACCCTTTGATCTTTCCTTTGATGTGTCTGGTCCCCTGATTCTTATTATTATTATTAGGGGAAAAGCACCGTAGGTGCTAGGCACCCTATAGTGTTTGTACTGCGTTGCCTAGCGACGTTGCCTAGCAACCCTTTGATCTTTCCTTTGACGTGTTTGGTCTCCTGATTCTTATTATTTTATATTCTTTTCATCATGGGAGTCTATGGCAACTCTGTTAGACTCTGTCAGACTCTGTTAGACCCTGTCAGACTCTGTTAGACCCTGTCAGACCCTGCATGCGGCCTACATGCTGAGGCCTACATGAACCTTCGGTGCTTGTCCCCACATTGCTGCTTGCAACTATATTTATTATTATTAGGGGGACAAGCACCGAAGGTGCTTAGGCACCCTATAGGAATTGCTTTGCGTTGCCTAGGCAAGTTGCCTAGTAACCCTTTGATCTTTCCTTTGATGTTCTGGTCTCCTGATTCTTCTTATTATCATTATATATTTTTTCTTCAATGGGAGTCTATGGCAGCCCATAGAACCGTCTGGTAAAAAGTTGTGAAATTTTGCATGCACATTCTAGCCAGTCTCCTCATTACTCACAGCAATTTATAGGCCCCCAGCCCCAACCGTCTAGTGGCACCAGCAGGTCAAAAGAGAAATTGAAATTGCAGAAATTTGTCAATTGCCTAGCAACGCACCTAGCAACCTTTGATCTGTCTTTGATGTGTCTGTTCTGACAGGGTTAGACCCTGACCCTGTCAGACCCTGTCAGACTCTGTTAGATCCTGTCAGACCTTGTTAGACCCTGTCAAACAGTGCTTGGCCCCCACATTGCTGCTTGCAGCTATATGTATTATTATTATTATTATTATTATTATTATTATTATTATTATTGCGTGAAAAGTCCCTCAGTCGTCCAGGTAGAATCCATGATCATCTATTATTATTATTATTATTATTATTATTATTATTAATGTGTTACGGGTCTGAAATGCAGTGCTCCATAGTGTCTGTTACATGTTAATGCATTAACATGAAGAATTTTAACATTGTTTACCATTTTACTTTGAAATAGTGAATTTAAATGTATTGTCTGTTATTGAGTACATGGTACATGGTGCCCTCCACAGGGACACACAGATCAAGAGTCTGCAGCACTGAGAAAGTCTAACCACTGTGGGGTACTGTTTCCCTTCTGAACATACTCCATTCATTTGGCCAGGATAAGTAATTTAATTACGAACCAACTTCTGCAAGTAAAATAATATAGATTTACTGTAATTGTAAACATAGCCACACAAGGACATTCAATGGAGCACAAAATCATCATAGTCATCATAGTTTTATATGGACTTCATAGTATCTGGTATTGTTGCACTTAGTTTTATACACAATTGCCATAATAATTACTATACAGGCTATATACACAGGCTTGGTCTTCTGCTTATAACTGACAGACAGACAATCCAGCAAAACAATCTAACTGACATGAAGGGGACAGAGGCAGTACTGTCTTCCCCCATTTTCACAAAAGATCCGTGATGAATAGGACACAGGGGCCTATGATGTCCGATACCCCACGCACCCCATCTTGAGTGGCGGTTTGTAATCTAACTCCTGCTCCCCTGGTCCCCATATGTGCTGCAGCTGCATTGTATAGTGAATGTACATTATACCATGCCCTGAGCACCTTGAGTCTGTCAGCCTGGCTGCTCTTTCACCTCTGCTCCACTGATCACTGCAGACGGTTGAGGTCTCAAACTGGCAGGTCCAGTAAAGCTAAGTGTTAGTAATGTGTGAAAAGGAATTTAATTACAGTATATTAACATATCCAGAGCTCAAATGATTGACAGAGATGTGTCAAAGTTTTTCACATGTCAAAAGATCTTCACGAGAGCAAAACAGTATAAAAGGATACTGAAGTGGAAAACAACATGCAAATATTTAAAAGATTTTCTGCTAGAGGATCATCTACCTGCTTGTTATTGCTTTGTTTGGTATGTTCCTCAGTATGGCATTAAGCTTATCTCTTTTCATGGTGACAATCAGGTGACACCACCTGTTCAGATCAGATCTATTGCGAGGTTAGACTGCTCACAGTGAGAATGTTTTTCAATTTATTTTTAGCATTATTTTTAATTGAATAAATGCAAGACTGATATGTTTAATACCATACTATAAAAACATTCTACGCAAAGCAGAGGCATCGACTTGGAGACAGCCAAGTGCTGACGAACCACCAGAAAGGGTACAGAGAGCACCTTTCATTTCAAAATTGATTGATTGATTGATAAAATTGTATTGCCTGTTGATTTGTTTGTGATTGCAGATGGTTTAAGACCAGAAGTGAATGGAGTAGCCAAAAATTGTACTCAAATAAGAGTAACGGTTTAGCTGCGGCACAAAAGTGTCCCTCCTCTGTGTCCAGCAGCATCCAAAATAAGCCTGGACACAACAGGAAAGGCCTCACTCTCACTCTGCCCTGGTGCTGAGGTCGGTGATGAAACAGGACATTCCCTCAACGAATTTCCTCTGGAACGTCTTCTGCCACATTTGAAGAAGAAGTAAGAAGCCACATATGGTGTAAAAAGTCTATAGCATCTCAAGGGTCCTAGCTCCATAGATAGCCTCTTGCACGGTCTCCATGTGGGAAAAATAAACCATTTATTTCACACAGTTCAACAGTTCCTTACTTTAACCCGCATGCCGCATGCTTTAGTTGGTTAAAATCCTATGATATGTTGTTAAAACCTGAGATAAAAATTTGAAATTTACTAAAAATGCTCAATGTGTGAGCCAGGTAGCCACAACAGCAGCCAACCATTTGCAGCCAACATGGGAATAATAATATTACTCAAGTGAGTAATATTATTATAATAATATCATATATAATATCATAATATTAATAATATATATTATATAATAATATTTGATATTATTATACTATTATTGATTTTAATTGTATAATAAAAAGTTATTATGATAGGCGATAGGCTATATTTATGATCACAATTGTGGCATAGCCCTATTTGAACAAATAAAAAATAAACCTTAAACAACATTGAGACTAAATGTGATATTACACAATAAGTAATATTGGCCTAATTAGGCTATTTATTGCCATTTATCAAGGTCATTAAACAACACAAGACTTGGTATGTCTTTAGTATGTGGACGTCATGAATATAACTGAAGTAGCCTATGGAAAAATACTGAGACATGCCATATCAATAACTTTTAATTGTTTAACTGTCACACAAGTTAGGCCTACATGGGTCAACCTGTTGAGCAATCAGTGTCAGTCAGCATTAGATGTTCTTTACACTTTTGTACAAAAATAAAAACAGACTAATTAGAGCCTTGGATTGGATGAGATTATAAAGGCTTTATTACAATGTGGTTAAATATAGCTTATAATTGTATGCAGGATAAGCTCTTTATTTATTTTATATCCCATGAACATGTGCCATGCTCGCATGCTCGTGTCCCACACGTGTTGTTTACCTGCAGAGGCTGTGAGAGGAGGTTGTTTACCTGCAGAGGCTGAGAGAGGAGGTTGTTTACCTGTAGAGGCTGAGAGAGGAGGTTGTTTACCTGCAGAGGCTGAGAGAGGAGGTTGTTTACCTGCAGAGGCTGAGAGAGGAGGTTGTTTACCTGTAGAGGCTGTGAGGAGCAGGATGGAGCCCGGGCCCATGCCGCACGTTGTCCGGTAGGGTGCACGCTCTTCATGTCAGGCGCGAGGAGGGGGCGAGAGGAGGAATGGCTGAAAGCTGACGGTGCTCTCCTCCCGTGTAGGACACAAACCAGGACGAAACCACTTCACGGTGCGATTACTAGACTCCGCGGTGCAGGACTTTAGCCTTTTAGCGACTCGTTAGCAGCCGCCGCTGTGCTCTGGCTAATTTGATGGGAAAGCGCAAAAGACGCAAGGTAGGCTCCTGTCGCAATCACTGCTACTTTATTTTTATGGACTAAAACGACACACGGGGCTGAGACATGTTTCAAAACGAGGTGAATGCATCGCGTTTGAAAACAATATTGACTTTTTAGCAACGACCAAAGTCTATTCGTGAATATTTTGTTGCCGAGCTCGTATGAAGTGTGCATGCGTTGTATTAGTGTTTTGAAAAGCGGCGGCTAGGCTTCACCTCTCCATGCCTCAAGTGAAGTCTTGAGGGTAGCTTAAATCGCGCACAAAGGCCCTCTTATTTCACTGGCACCTGATCAACCGAGGGGAAAATGCACGTGGATCTGTTCTGGTTGTGTTTTTTGGGGGTTCTCCGGTTGGGGGCTACTGGTCAAGGACAGCCGACCACCACCGTGTGCTCGCCCGTGTGCAGCTGCGATGAAGATGGGGGTGCCGACTGCTCCGGGAAAGGGCTGACCACGGTACCCACCGGACTCCGAGCGTTCACCTACTACCTGTAAGTAACCACAAATACACACAAATATCACAGAAAAACTCATTTGTGGCGTAGTATGTGTTGCTTGTGAATGCGGGATGAAGGTACCACGGGCTGAACTTTACGCACATGGCTGTAGTGTGTGGACCTAATGAAGATGTCAGAGATGAGCTGGTCCATTTAGTTACCTTTGGGACACTACAGCAGACTATTACCGTGGGATCGTGTGTTTTTTTTCCTATAGAGGCTATCTGGGTTTAACTGAGTTAGTCCAATAACATTAAGCATGGTCATTGTATAACCCTGGGCCACATAGGGCCAGTGAGGGCCAGTGACTGCTCCTCTCCAAAGCACTTTAGAGGAAATTAAGATTCAAATGCTGAATGATAAACACAACTTTTCTTAATGAGTTGGTTTTATTGAATGTATATGCAGCAGTTACAACAACAACTAGAATTTACCTGGAAAGTGTGTCAGTTTCCTCTTGACTATAACAAGTTAACAAGCCTCTAACTGAGCATGTAATTGTTAACTTTGACTCTGAGGACACTGGCTGATCATGGGAAAGTGTGCCTAGTAACACGTGTACTATATGTTTCAAAAGTTAAGCAATCCTCCATATATGACCTATTTAAAGATTGTAAATTTGAACAATTTTAATATATTTTAGCCTACTATTTACATTACCACCAAAGGGCCTCATATAAAATGCTTATAGCCTACATTCCTATAAAGATGACACGCAAGTTTTGAGATTTGTGATTTATGACATTTTATCTTAATGCAGTCCTGCTTTCACCTTCTCTTTATGTTGCTTACACTTTTTCATAAGAACAATTTTGAATTAGGATTTAAATAATTGAATACACGCTGTAACAACCAAGACACATTTATTTTCCATCCATGTGCTTTTTGAATTTTAAGAACTTTGTTAAATAAGGCTTTCCACTTTCACACACTTACTTATAACCAGGTCACAAAAAAGTAAAAACTAACTGACAGTTGTCTCCTATATTTTCAAAATGTCAGCTACACCTACTTTTGGTATTGAGTGACAGCACTTCTGCACTAAACACTGCTTTTTTCAGTTTCATAGTTGTGACAAGTTTGTACATACCTGTCCCTCACTAATACTAACAACACTAGCTTATTATAAATCACGTGATTACTCCAAAGCATTTAAAAATCAGAAAAATCAGGAATCCGACTTGTTTTTTTTTTGCCCTTGCCATCACAAAGGGCTTTTTCATCACAGCTTAAATCATACAGACAATGTACAACTAGTGTGTGTATAAAGTTGGCACATGCTGCAGTATAGGAGTCGTAAAGAGTTGATGATTGCCCCATGAAGAAACTATTGAGGTGGATTTCACAACTCTTGGGTTAATCATAAACCACACATGCCAGTCACCCCACAGCGAGTTAATAGCTGAAATATATGAGGGCTATTGTAATTACTGTTTCGCTGGCAGTGAGAGCAAACAAATAAGTGAGACCATAAGTTTACTGAAGGACAAGCCTAAGTACATTATTCAAATTCATTGTTATACTAAGTGTTTGTGAAGTCAGCTTTTGAAATGTTTGTGAAGTCAGCTTTTGAAAGCGGTGTGAGCTTAATTTTTTTTTATTTTTTATAGTATACTGTTGTTTATTTTAACTGCTTTAATAATGGAATCTTTGTGGAATCACCACATCAAAGTTGGGACTAAACCAGGACTAGGACAGGACCAATCCAAGTCTACATCAGGACTAAACCATGAAAAAAAACAAAAAACAAACAGGACCGAAGTACTATAAGTGTGAACATTGACATTGTTTTCATAGTAATGTATAAAATATAATGATAGTTAAAATGGAAATTGGCTTTAATCACTTCCCTTTACAAGATTTGTAAAACTACAGCAACTAATTATGTTTTGTGCAAACCCAAATGAATTACTCTATTATGAAAAAATACAAGGCAAAATACAGTGTCTGTTGCTTCAAATTCCTTCCTCTGTCATAACTTTATCACTTGTACAGATTAAAACGTGAGAAATGACAGCGTAATACCAATGCATTCTAAAAACATTGCTAAGTAAAATAAAGAAAAAAAGTTTTGAATAAGTTTGTTTGGTTTGCTGTCCCTTCTTATTATGTGTTATTAGAGACCTCTATTGTTAATGAAGTGTTAGGTAATGTCAACAGAGGATGTAGATGTACTTTGTCATGACATGCCATGCCAGCCAAGCCAAACTGCTCACGCAATCTTTTACCCAGAAACTGAATCGATACATTATGGGCACTGTGACATTTTCACTTAAGCAATGTTTTTACAGAGCGATAACGTGTACCCCTCTCTGCCACATTCTGAAAAACAATGTGTTGCTTTTTCTAGATTGCACTATCACATTGTCCAAAGACTGTAGCAGGTCCTATATTACACAAAACTGATTCTTGTGAACTTTAAGGCATGTTATAATTCTGTTACCTCATCAAAAACATAGCTGGAGTTCTGTTTTGTTTCATTCGCACATGTTTCAGTAATCATTTATTATTAGTCTGTGTCCATTTCCAAAGCTCAGAATGCTCTGTTGCACCTTGTGATGTCATGTAGTGGTAGTTTTCAAGTTAACAGCTACCTTTGACCTTTAGTTTGGTAGAAATGGGAAATTCCAGGATTGAAATAATCATGATTTTATTTACGGTGTATGAAGTTTAAAAACACAGGGGAGCACTTCCTGTATTACCACATGACATCACAAGTGGAATAGAGTGTTTTCTGTTTGAGAGAAGAACTCAGCCAGATATATAGGGTTTGTGGGTTAAACCTGTGTGAATGAAACAAAAAAAAAACCTCCAGGTATGTTTTTGATGAGGAAACCGCATTATAATATAGATCAGAAAATAACGTAATATGGGCCTTTTAAAGTCGCAAATGCAATAGTCTTTTTGAGCTAGTAGTAAAATAGGTATAATTAGGACTGTGTAATTAATGAAATTTGAATCAAGAGTCAGCCATTTGTAATTGTCAATGATATGCTTGGATCTTTTTAATCAAGAGGTCCACAGCCAATCCCCTGTCAATAAAAAGCATGTGTTTTGGAGCAAAGTTCAGACTTTGAAGGAAGAAATTAGACTATTATTTGTGTTAGAAATGATTTGAAGTTTATGTTCAAATTCAGAGCATTTGTATTTGTTTTTAGATGACAAAATAAATCAAACTGATAATCCTGATTGTGTATGAGCTGCACTATGACCAAACCAGATCTAAACCAGATATGACTGAGCTAACCCTGGTCTGAACCAGGTCCAAACTAAGGCTATGTTCACACTTACACCGCATCATAACTAAACTGGGACTGATAGAAGGGCTAAACGTGGACTAGAACAGGACTTAACCAGGATTACAAACCAAGTCTATATCAGGACTAAAGGGGGCACGGACCAGGACCAAACCAGCACCAAGGATGAACCATAGACTGTGATCATGGATGCATTTCCGACTCCATCGACTCTGGCTCCAATTGACTTAACATTGAAATGTTGTCACTCCTTTCCCTGTAACTACTACAGTGAGCCTTGTCATTTGGTCTTAAAAAGTTTGTGTTAACCCACTGTATATGATCTTGATGTTTTTATTTTGCTATTTTGTCCGTTAATAAATTCTTATTCCTAGTATTGGACTCGGCTCCACATTTGCTCCTATAACTCCTAGCCTTGTGAGCTTCATTTGACTGAAGCTGAACGCTGTGGGTGACCTCACACTTCCTTAGTCCACTTCTTTATACAGTCTCTAGGGTAAATGCATCTTAAAAAGACTTTATTAAAAGACTTTATATTATTCCTTACTTGCGCAATGACTCTAATTGGACAAACTGTTGCTTTCGGCAATATGGCAACAGCATTTAACAATTCTCAGTAACAATAAACTGATGACATATTGTGCAGTCCTAATTGTAAGTATGTGGAAGGGTCTTGGCCTGTCGTTTCATTTGTCCCTCTGGTCTCTTGAACTCTGCCTGTCCCTGGGTCTTTTGTGTGTGGAGCTGGGGTGAGGGATCATGATGGATTAGTGGGACGTACTGCAGCTGCACAGGCTCCTGCTCTTAAGCCATGCTGCACTTCGATGTAAACACTTGAGTCTTATCACAGGGTTTGTCGCTATTTTTATGGTTTATTAGCTGTGGACTTAGATGCCATACATAGATGAACTGATAACAGAAGGCCAATAGTGCACAGTTGTGCCAATATTTTGTGGTAGTTTATGCAATTCACAGAGAAAGTGGTTGGATGAGATGGTTAGTGTTCAACTATTATCTATAAGAGTATCCATATTATGTGAAAGTATCGGATATTGGCACCGATACTTGATACTAAAAAAAAATGTTGGATCATATATTGGATGTAATCAGTTTACAGCTTGTAGTCGGTCCAGAAAGTTTCATAATGTTTGAACTTTTATTTAAACAAAGTCTTTCTGTAGTTACTTGTTGGATAAATAACAGCTACATAGCACATTTGGATCAGTTTTGTCTTATTTTATTTTCGTTGAAAGGAATTAAAGTCTCAGACAGAGCTTTTAATACAAGGGTTTTCTGTAGTTACTATAAATAAGTGCTATGTTATACAGTACATTTTGTGATATCATATTTTTTTATTTTTAGGAAAATAAAATCTATTTTTAGTCCCTGTACTGGAATCGGTAGATCGGATATCAGCAGATATTTAAAGCCATAGTATCGGAAAGGGTACCGGAACTGAAAAAGCTGGAGCCGTGAATCACAATTATTTTTTCAATATAGATTCCTGCTCAGATAAGTAATTTCAATACAGTATTGGTTGCTATTTTGATTGGATCACTTTTGTCTAATTTTTGTTGAAAGGAATTAAATACAATTTTCAGTCTCTGCACTGGGATCAGTTGATATCAGGTATCTGCAGATACTTGAAGATACTTTAGTATAGAAATCAGTACTGGAACTGAAAAACCTGGATCGGAACATCTCTAATTGCTATATATTTTAATTTACATGATTTTTCATATGCAATGCAAGACACAGAGCCTAATTTTAGTCCATAATGTGTTACTATAATAACCAAACAAGTCATGTAGCAGTCTTTTGTTAGTCACTGGGGTTTTATATGAGCGCTTTTTGCAATTGTGGATTGGAAATGTGCACTTCATCTTTGTATATGATGCTGTGTGAGTAATCTTTCAAAATTGTTTTTGAAAGATTACTTTCAAAAAACCCCGGGGGGAGGGGGGTAATAGTTGTGTTGCTCAAAACTCCCTTGGGTTTATTCCAGGAAACACTTAACGTCTATAAAGTCTAGGAGACATATTGATTTTTGACTGGATATTTGAGGGCAAAAGTTACAGAGGTTAAACAAATCCTCTCTATCGGTGTGGCTCTAGGCAGCTGTACTTTTGCACCATTATTCACGGCTTGAAGACTTTTTCTTCAGGAAGGCCTGTTGGAAGTGGAGGAGCTGACATGTCTCTATAAATCAGATGACATTGTTGGAGTGGACTCTTACCTACAGCCCACAGGGGCCTGGGCTTTGGCCTGTGTTTTGGAAACAGAGCTGTAGGAAAGCAGATGAGAACAGGAGAGGTCCCCAGCAATGACGCAAACACTCTTTCACAAAGTCTGAGACTAGTACCTGCAAATGTCCCTATCCGATCAACAGTTTAAACAAAAATCGGAAAACAAACATCTGCATTGTACAAGACCAGACGACAAAAAATTATTAAAACTATAAGAAAACTCATTGATCATTAGAACTAGACCAGTATACCATATGATAACACACATTATTTTGTCACATTATAATCAAGTGTCTACAAACTTGTTGTTATTATTGTCAGCTGTAGTGGTGCAGTGGACTAAAGAAATTCTTGGTCGAGTAAAGGCCTGTGCCTCAATTTATCAACTAAAAAAGGGTATGGTGGTGTGGCACTGACAAAAGCATAAAAACAACTATGTACAGAGAAGTTTTAAACTCCTAAAACTCCAGTTAACTCACTCCATGCATTTCCTTATAATCCCAATAAAACTTTTGATCACCTAACAATGGTTGACTGAGATACCATTGAAATCACAACAACTGAACAACTAAACAACATCAGTATCAAGTATCAAAATCACCCCTACTAAAAAGTTATCATTGTTGGTATTATAAAATGTAATATTTGTAGAAACTTAAGGATAAACCAGAAAAGATCAGCTCAGACCAAGCTAAACAAGGTACAATCCACGCCTTTTTGGATTCACAAGAAACCTTAAAAGAGAGAACCATCAGCTGTGGCATTAAGCAGCTCAGCATGAGGGGTCTGCTCTGAGGACTGTGTGGCTTCACCGCTGGAGCCCTCAGTCCATTTTAAACTCAATGATACTTTTGTTCTTGGTCAGCAGAGGTGAAAGGAGCCAGTCAGGAGTTCCTGCTCTAAACAGGACAACTTATGGCCAGAGAATACTTAAGCTTCATCCTTGTGGCTTCTCTGTTTGGGAATGCAGTGTGATGGCTAATCAGAAATAGCATTTTTTTTAAGTGATTAAAACCTACCAAGTTTCTTCTACCAACTCTACTTGGTTTTAGTTATTATTTATATATTTATTGACTATGTTTGACCTGGTTCAGTGCTTATGCAGTACTAAAATGTCAAACTTAATTTCAGTACTAAGAAAAAGGCTTGGTACCAAATACCAATTTTGATACCGCAACAGTAATTTAAAATAATCTCTTTTCAATTCAATTTAATGCCATTTCCAACATTGTGATAAGAGCCATTGATTCAATATAATCGATCATTCAAAAACTATGCAGAAAGGGTTTTTTTTTACGGCATAATGCACACTTTTCTGCATTGTTTAATGATATTGGTTGACTGCTATTCGTTATTCAAAAATATTGGCAATACTTGTATATATACTC
This sequence comes from Paratrypauchen microcephalus, assembly GCA_036785185.1. Lineage (NCBI taxonomy): Eukaryota > Metazoa > Chordata > Actinopteri > Gobiiformes > Gobiidae > Paratrypauchen > Paratrypauchen microcephalus. The sequence continues at coordinate 3,219,575 of JAVJIX010000039.1, forward strand.
AACAAAAATATAAACGAATAAATGAAGAGGAGTGGACCAACATTCCACAGGCCACAATTGACAATCTGATCAACTCTATGCGAAGAAGATGTGTTGCACTGCATGAGGCAAATGGTGGTCACACCAGATACTGACTGGTTCTGAGTCCCCAGACCCCCAATAAAGCAAAAGAAATGCACATTTCGGGGTGGCCTTTTATTGTGGGCAGTCTGGGGCACACCTGTGCACTGGTCATGATGTTGGATCGGCATCTTGATGTGGCGCACCTGTGAGGTGGGGTGGATTGTCTCGGCGGGGCAGAGGTGCTCGCTGTCACACATTTGGACAGATTTGTGAACAATGTTTGAGAGAAATGGTAGTGTTGTGTATCTGTAGTGAATTTTGGATCTTTGGGTCCATCTCAGGAAAAATGGGAGCAAAAACAAAAGTGTTGCGTTTATATTTTTGTTGAGTATATAATTTTGCATTTGGCTTTGCATGTACCAACTGTCTGTGCATGGTACTGTTATAGCTGTATTTCTCCCATAGTAAGTTTGTACGTCCCTGATTTTGCAACAGGAAGCTATTATTATCATTACCTCAACATTAAACGGGTTGGTCCTGTGTGTATTGTCCTAGACACTCAAAGTTGTTTTTATGGAATTAGTCACGCACCACTGGTCAAACTCAATGAGGCTTATAACCTCCGCCAAGGAGAGAGTATGTTCTTAACAACACTTGATAGTTACATTGTTTGTTGGCAGTTTGTCTCTTAGCACTAAAACTTAAAAACTAACTAACTCAGACCTTCATAATATTCCCCAAACTAAATTGCCATGAAATACATAACAAATCACAACTTTATCCAGGCATTTTGTCAAAAAATACTGTACCACTGCAAGATCAGGCCTAGTTTTCTCAAAGCATAAAAACTAGAATTTGAAACAAGCACATGCGTAACTTAAGATGGCAGAGATAAGAGTGAAACACATTATAGCATGCACAAAAATGCAGACAGACTAGAGCTGTTATTGTGGTAGAAAGTGATGGACTTTCAGGTTTTTAACTTACTATTACTATGTATTTACCACTTGATACAATGTTCAGAGCTGGCATGGCTGCAGACTTGGTTACAACTGTAGGATTATTACTAACAAAACATAATCAGTAGGGGTTATTGGATCATGTCAAATACAGCCGAGCTTATGACTAACTAACAGCATTCTCACTAACATTAACTCTGCTAAAAAGTAGCTGTAACCGCTAGTTTCATGGATTATAAACCATCTTAGGGAGGGAGTATCAGTAAAATGAGTTCCTTGATGAAATATTATGCTATTGTGGACACTTGCTTGCCTCCATGGATATCATTGTTTGCTTAGAATGTTCCACAGTATGGCACTAAGATTTTCTATCTCCATGGAGACAAATGTGTGATGCCATCAGCCAAGTTAGTGGTCAAGCCTGACAAGGTTTTTCAAGTTTTTCAAAGTATCTGAGAAATAAAATCACCTGTAATTGAGTAAATACAAGATGGAATAGTTTAATGCCATCTTGTGGAACATTCAAAAGCAAAACTATGTGATTTCTTTGAGGGCAAGCAGGTAGCTGACCCTCCACCTGAAAGTCACACAGTGCACCTTTAACTTTGTTTTTAATAGTATGCAAACATGAATTGGTATGTGCGTTCATCTATTTTGTGTGCCCAGGATTATTCAACCATTAACCTCATGTCAAATCAATCACACATCTCTATAAGAAACAATTCTGAAATTATTATGACATCTTATCTTAACATGTACACATATTAGATCAAACTGTTAATAATGACACCTTCTCTTAAAAGACAGAAATCATTTCAGTCTATCAGTGGAAAGGTTCAGGCGAAAAAGCCCCTGGAGTTGTCAGTTTTTGTATCTTTATTGAAAGCAGAAAGCCTTATACTGAAATTACATTCATCTCTTATCTGCTATGTCAGATGTTCAGATGCTTTATTTCATTTGGTGGAGATGAACAGGGATATTATACAATTTATAATGTGCAGTTTTGGTTGGCTAGTTTTAATGTGCATGAAATATAAGCAGTGTGTTCCCCAGTGCTCCTCAGTACATTGTGCATTATCAGTTGAGATGGTTTATTGTTTCCCATTCAAAGTGCTTATCAGATGGTGCAGTCATTAGTTAAAATAACCGCTTTATATAAGGCAGGGCTGTGCAATTACTCACATTTATAATCATGCTTTTACTGATTATTATGTTCACTTATTAATATATTTTTGATAATACATTACCTTATGGTTCTGCCTCTCAAAGACATGTTTTTAATCTACATAGGCTAATAAACCAGTTGTTCTCAAACTTTTCACTTCAAGTACTACCTAATATAATATTTGTCTTTCTGAATAACACCAGATCTAAAGTTTATCTGGTCAAAATTAGAACTTAGAACTAATTAGAACATGTCTAAATGAGACGAAACCATGGGTAAGGTAATTCTAAATAGTGATTAAACTAAACAAGAACAACATCATGAATATATTTGTCTCTAAATAAAAGAAATACATAAACTGCAAAAGGCCCCACATACCATCAGACATGTAGCACAGTTTGAGAAATATAGTTCCAAACAAAATTTTCCCAAAACTAAGGTAGCCTGTACTTTCTCTACAGGCTTATTTTAACAGTATACATATAATTGAATAGATTGTGATTTCAATATTCAGCCAAAAACATGTTTAATTTACGCCTTAATCAAGCTACCCTCGTGTGTCACCATGTTTTTCTAGTTCCAACCGACAGCTGTACATTTTCAGACACACTTTCCCTCCTGGCTCCAATGAAAGCACCTGGAATAGACATTTTGTGATACCTGTTTGCCGAAGTGCTTAGACCTGTCACCATTTATCACCTCTGCATTTTTAGCATCCTGTGTAATCTGTCATAGCGTGAACAGAGCAGACCCGTAATGAGTCTAGCAGCCAGAATCCCAGGAAGAAGAAATCATGATCCCCCCCAAAACCTGCATGTGGTTTGTTCTGGGGTAGATTTAGCCAAATGTTTCAAAGTGTGGTTTGGGATCTATGTGTCTGACCACCTGCGGTTGCCATGGCTGTTGTCAAGGAAAGAAAAAGCGCCATACTGTGTGTCTGTGTGTATATGTTGACTGAGGTGCTGTTTAGTGGGAGAGTCCTTAGGGTAATTGGATAAGCAGGTAAGTGGAGATGGGACAGGGTCACTTGGATGGTTAGGGTCTGTCATGGCCTTCCTTTTAAGGGGGTAGGGATGTGTGTGCGTGTGTGTGTGTGTGCATGTGTGTGTGTAAAGGGGACTGCAGCGGAAGGGCAATATGATCCCAACTGGATTCAGGGGCCCACACTTTAGGTCCTAGAGCGATCTGGCAGTGAAACTCAAGATGCAGCGTTTGGAGGGGTGCAGGGCGGACTACTTATTTGTGATGTTTGTTCAGGCCTAAAGTTGCTGTAGCTTTAGGTGCCTGTAGTTTTTTTTTTTTTTTTTTAAATATAAAACAGGATCCATATTTCTCACTAGAACGAAGCTATTAAATGTTTGGTACAAGCATTGACTGCTACTGATTGTTTTCAGTTGCTATAATTTCTGTTCCTCTTTTAACTAAGAACAGTAGTATAATTTTTTTTAATCAATCAAATAAAATCTGTCACAGTGTGTATTTATTTGTTATTTTGTATTTACCTCATTCCAGCACAGAATCAGCTTTTTAAAAATAGTCATGTCATCTCAAAACGTCAGACAATGTAGTGAATCTAAAACTCTGCATTTGGTGCCTTTATGTTTGGGAGATCTTTTAAAGTTGCACTGTGTAATTTTTGTCTCCATGGAGATGCTATTTATTTACTTGCCTAGATTAAATTGAATATATTACACAGTACGGCATTAAACATATCTGTCTCCATGGAGATGAGCAGGTGATGCCACCAGCCCAAGTTACAGGTTGATTTGGAGAGAGTACGAAGGTGGACTGACAGTAAGAAAAACATCCACCTTCTTACTGTCAGTAAGAAGGTGGATGTTTATTCAGTGTATTTTTGAGCAATCAAAACATGCAGAATTGAATTAAAGCAAATGGAAAAATGCAACACTAGTGGAACATTCCGTCAGTAGCGGACCTCCCATCAGAAAAGTTAAAATAGAGATAATAAAGATAATGATAGAAATTGAACTTGCCGCAGTGGCACTAAACCAGGTACTCCCAGGGCCAGAATAATGTTTTCCTTATTGACTGATGTATGAATAATGAGTGAAATTAAGGAATGTTATTTAGTTTCATAGGTTGGACTTGACTATAAAATGTACACTCTATTAGCTGTGGTGTGGAAGCAGATCAAGTCCTCTGAGCATATTTGTCATGCTGCTACACGCCTATCTTCACTTGGAAGTTGAAAAATGAAGATCCCCTGGGCTAAACAGGGCCTTTTGGAGGGTTTTTTGTTGAGGTTACAGTTATGCAGGCACAATCAAAATGTCTGATATGAAGCATGGGTGACACGATAGCCATCCTCTGTAAATGCACTGAAGATATTTCATATATTAGGGCTTGATTACAATAACAAAAAAGTTGATTTTGTTTTGCTTGTAACAGATTCAATATCACTTTGGCGAGTAGAAGTGAATTCATTATCCTTCTAGCCTTCACTTATTTCATGATAATGTGATATTGCTTTGCCTTAAATTTTCCACAGTATAACATTAAACTTATACATGTTGTTTCAGATTTTTTTGTAAATTACATATGTTTTTACTGCTCAAAAATACCTTGTAGAACTTGCCAGCCAGGTCACATCCCCATTCCCCACAGATCCATCCTGTAACTTAGCCTGGTGGACTCCCATGGTTGTCTCCATGGAGAGCCAAGCCAGAGTCATGCATTGTTGTAACCATTCTGATAAAAACTGTGTTTTTCTTTCCACAGTGATTTGAGCATGAACAACATAACTGAACTGCCAGCCTTCGTCTTCAAGAACCTGCCCTATTTGGAGGAACTGTGAGTACTTGCCCCCTGGTTAATGATGTATTTACTTTGTCCCATGTTGAGATAAGGGCTTTAGCTGCAAGATATGCACCTGGCAGTTTGAGTTATTCCTAAAACAACATATGTGTAACCCACAGAGGCTGCCCTTCCTCTGTGCTGTAGGTCGCTTACTAACAACTGCATTTTGGCAACAGTCACCATTCATGAAATCAGGCAGTTATAAAGACACACTTAAGCTCTATCAAAAAAGGTGAGACAGCATGTATTTACCGTCATGTGACATCCTGATTTATGCTTTTAAGGGATTAAGGGTGGCAACAGTTCTCTGGAGCCGTACAGCGCGGCACCATCTAATCTCACTGTGCGATTGTTATTTCTCTGTTCTTTAAATGCTCCGCTGTCTGGCGCAGAGGGCTCGATAAAATCAGTCTACCTGATATCAGGTAACACACACAGCCCTGTGAATGACCAGCAGTCCTTTTGTGGCAGTGTTTTTCAAAGCTCTTTGCATCTTTCAGCCCGAGCTTTCCTCCTCTTCTTGTCCGTGCACAACTCCAATCTGCTTTGTCAAAGGGCAATTTACTTTTCAGCGCATTGTGTGGAGGAATGCAGGGCAGGAAGGAAGAAGGCAAAACAATGGTTACCGAAGCAACAGGGCAAAAAGACCAAACCCACCTAGTTTCTCCCGGGCCTTTTGGAGTGTGGATGTCCAACACAAGGCTCAGGGGCCAAATATACCCATGACTCACTATTTTTGGTTCCCAGTGATATTTGAGATGTATTTTTGCTATTAACAGCTACAACTTCCCAATATAAACTCATCATAGGAGGCAATATGCAGCATCTCCGCCTCTTAAGTCTCTGTGTTTTGCAATAAGTGGGTACAAACTTTTGACAGCAAACCATCTGTCTCTTTAATTTGAAAATATCAAATCTACATTGTGTAAAGATTGACCGATATGGGCTTCTTATGCAGTCTTGTATCAGTGCTAGGGGTGAGCACAATGAATGTGCTTCTGACTAGATACATGCATATTATGGCAGTAACAATTAGAGTTTGGACTTTGCAGGAATAAATTAATTTGTAAAATGGTACTGTTATGTTTCTGTTATGTATTATATTATAGGCAATTTGTATTTGTTTTTAAATCAAAATGGATTGATCCATAGTTTTGCTCTATTGCCAGCCCAACTGGCCAATATTGTAATTTTAACCCAAGCTACAAACTTACATAAATGCCAAATGAAAACTTGCATAAGTAATAGCTTTTTTTATATTATACGGTAGCCTTTCTTAGTTTGAAGCGCGGCTGCCTTTGATCTCCACTATCACTGTCACTGCGGTGTGTTTTTGATCATTTGTGATTGACAGACCATTTCTAATCCTCATTCTCTTTTCCTGGGAATTAAATTGTGAACTTTGGTCGATGACTTTTTCGCTGAAGGGCTGCAGCAGCATGAGTGAACCAGAGCATGAGGCCTTGGGGCAAAGGGAGAAGAGAGAGAAGACAGAGACAGATCAGGCAGCTACGAGTGAGCAGATCTTTTCTTATAAGACCCAACACAAGCAGAAATAACATCGCCTCCTTCGTAGTCACGCAACTCCCCTCTGGCCTCAGTAATCCCAGCCAAAGGCACAACAAAGCTCTGCAGACGTGATGACAGCTCCTCAGCAGTTTGTTGATATTCGTGAAACTTACCTGTGACCAATAAATCAGGCGAGTGAAAGCGTGACATCTGGGCTATGGCTTTATGGTTGGGAGGTGCCGAGTGTTTGTTTTTGTACTCATTTATATATAGTACGGTGGAAATAACTAATCTTGAATGTGACATATTGTTTTCCATTGCTTTTATTCCCACATCATTGTATATAAATACAGGATTTGTTGATGTTTTTTTTTTTTTATGTGCAAGTCCAGTGTAAAGTCCAATGTGTAAAGTCCAGTCCAGTGAAATTTCCTCACTCCAAAATTTTCCACAGTCAATTGTCAGTGGTATTATAACAAAGTGGAAGCGATTGGGAATAACAGCAACTCAGCCACAAAGTGGTAGGCCACATAAACTGACAGAGTGGGGTCAGTGGATGCTGAGGCACATAGTGTGCAGAGGTCTGCAACTTTCTGCAGAGTCAATCGCTACAGACCTCCAAACTTCATATGGCCTTCAGAGTAGCTCAAGAACAGTACATAGAGAGCTTCATGGAATGGGTTTCCATGGCCAAGCAGCTGCATCCAAGACATACATCACCAAGTGCAATGCAAAGCATCGGCTGCAGTGGTGTAAAGCACACCACCACTGGACTCTAGAGCAGCAGTGACGCGTTCTCTGGAGTGACGAATTGTGCTTCTCCATCTGGCAATCAGATGGACAAGTCTGTGTTTGGTGGTTGCCAGGACAGCGGTACTTGTCTGACTGAATTGTGCCAAGTGTAAAGTTTGGTGGAGGTGGGATTATGGTGTGGGGTTGTTTTTCAGGAGATTGGCTTGGCCCCTTAGTTCCAGTGAAAGGAACTCTGAATGCTTCAGTATGCCAAGAGATTTTGGACAATTCCATGCTCCCAACTTTGTGGGAACAGTTTGGAGAAGGCCTCTTCCTCTTCAACATGACTGTGCACCAGAGCACAAAGCAAGAGCCATAAAGACATGGATGAGAGAGTTTGGTGTGGATGAACTTGACTGGACTGCACAGAGTCCTGACCTTGGAACATGGGATGGGATTTTGGGATGAATTTTGGGATGAATTAAAGTGGAGACTGAGAGCCAGGCCTTCTCGTCCAACATCAGTGTGTGACCTCACAAGTGCACTTCTGGAAGAGGGGTCAAAAATTCCCATAAACACACTCCTAAACTTTGTGGACCGCCTTCCTAAAAGAACTGAAGCTGTTATACTGTACCTGCAAAGGGTGGACTGACATCGTATGTGACCAGCTGCGGCAAAACCAGTCACAAGTCGCCCCGGAGGCGTTTGGAGTTATTCACAGATTCTGAAAGTGTAGATTCTAAGCTTTCCAACGATGCCTAACACATGGAACATTTGAAGAATTTGTGGCCATTTGAAAGCATGCACATAACAAAACAACAAGCTGAGAAAAGCCGAGGTAAAGATTCTCTCACTCTAGGCCTGTGGTGCACAAAGGTGCTCATTTACATGACATTAAGCATCACTGACATCACTGTGGTGTGGTGTTTCAGGGCAGGTCAGAATTAGAAGGTACTTTGTTAAAATGGAAATGCTTTTATAACAAAACGTCCATATAATCATTCAATAATTCAATAATACACAGGATAATATGTTAAGTCAAAATCACCTGTATTGTCAATTTAATACAATACAATATGAAACATATTATACAATGTAAAATGAAAAAGAGAGAAAGAATAAAGATAAAAGTAAAAAATACATTTAAAAAATTAGCAGTATATAAGTAAATATAGTATAGGATACACACCTGCACATGTACACACACACTCTGGATGTTTTCTGTTCCTCACCCTTATGAAAAAAAACTGCAGTGTATAACAGGAAAACTGCTGTTTTTCATGTCCAAAATACTGCATTATGCAGTACAATGCAGTAGCACTTCACGCACTAGTCTAGCAATTCAAGCATTATTCACATTAATCGCCCATCGCAAATCAAAAGTAGCTGTAATGGGCGGTTTGGCTAGTAATATGATGCTAATGTTGACAATTACACAAGCCCCCTGCTTTCAGCTAAATATCTCCCTTTGATGCAGAAATAATATGACCACACGAATGCTGAATTAGTATTTAAACATGTCCTAAAGTCTGTAGTGTCAAAGTTTACTCACCTGCAAACATCCTGTGTTCCTGCAAACATCATCAGGGACACGGGGGTCTTTCTGCTGGAAGGTACCCCCAGATTATTCATGTATCCTGGCACTGTCTTTTGGCAGCTAAAGAATCTGATCACATTCACATATCATGCTTTTTTTTTTTTTAAATGTGTTAAGAAATTACTATTTTATAATGCTGAATAAAGTTGAATGTAACATATTTTAAGTGTTTAGTATGTGTTTTGGATAATGTAACTTAATCTCACTGTTTTGATTGGTCTGTTGTTATGCAGCTTGGATGTATTGAAGTGTATTGTATTTTAAATTGGACCCCAGGAAGACTAGCCTCTATGTTTGTAGAGACTAATGGGGATCTGTAAATAAACAAACAAATAAACAAATAAACAAATTCTGTACATGAGCTCCGGAGAAAGTTTCTGGCTGAGCGTGTCCCGAGGAGAAAGTTCTCCTTCCTTCTTCCTCCGTCCGGCGTCCAGTAAAACAGCCACGATTTAGCTCATCCGCGAAACATTACATCTTTACAAACAGCTCCGCAGCGTAAATATTCACGAGGTTCGCTCACAGCTGATTGACGGAAAAAGAAAACAAAAGAGCGCTAATTGTCACGTGAATGTTGCCTGGAAGAATCCATGACTCATCGCTGTACCAGCGAGTGAGTCTGGTAACGCTTGATCCACAGAATGCGCTGCGGTTGCGCGTAGACAGACAGCTAAGTGAACCAATCAGAGATTGCGCCATCTTGATTCAAAACTGAGGCGGAACTTCCGCTGCCTAAGAGTGACTTTGCGGGCAAAGGCGGGTGCACTGACGTCACCATCTTTGAACGAATCAGAATCGCGGAGTCGGTTTGGAACCGGAGGAGCGAGAGTGGATGGAGAGTGTCCAAATGGTATCGCGGTGTATAGGAAATACAGAGAGATATCATTTGGCTGGCCAGGTAAACGTGAATGGCCAGTAGCACCAGTATGGTAATCATGGTAATTTACACACACCCTGATTTTTTCCAAAAAACTAGCCAATTTGAAAGACAAAATGTATGCTTTTAAAGCAACCAATGCTGTTATCTGAAACATGGAGTGGCTTCTTCATGATCTCAACTAGCACGTTTTGCAAAAAAAAAAAGGAAAATCACAAATTAAAAAAAAAAAATTGCCGTGGCGGGTCACATATATTAATGGATTAAGAATAGGATGTCACTTAAGTTCATATGCGAGTCAAGGCAGGTGAGCAAATACTTTTGGCAATATAGTATATAACTTCTAAATCTCTATTGAGGCCTGTCACGATAATTATTATATCAACTTATCGTTCAATATATGAAAGCTGAACAATGTATTTTGGGGCTCAATATTTATTTTTTTGTACAATTTCTTTGCAAAAGTGCAATTTTTTGCCATTTTATGTAATAAGGTAAGATTTGAGCTGTAGAGGGTAGAATAAATAATGTCTATGGCTAATTATTGTTTCATTCTGCTATTTATTTGATGCAGCTCAACCCTTTGATGATACAGTTTAAAATTTAAAAACTTACTGGATATACTGGCTGCATCTTGTTTTGTGCCAGTGGCATCAATATGATCGTTTACAACATTATTCCTAGGGGTGGGTATTGGCAAAGAAGTCACGATTCAATTCGAATCACGATTCATACGCCACGATGCGATACTATCACGATGCATCACGATACTTGAATTATTGCGATGCATTGCAATATATTCGACATACAAATAAAAAAGAGGATAACTTAAATATCAGTGGCTGTGTATCTGGGTAGTGTCTTCAATTGATACATAACTCTGAGCAACTCAATTCAGAACTGAATTTATTTAATAACAAAAACAAACCAAACCAATAACAAAAAAAGTGCATAGGATTTTTTCTAAAACAAAAAATGATGTTCAAACATTTGCCATTTTGGAGGTAGCTACCATCATGACAAACAATATCCTTTCACAAAGAAAAAAGTGCATAGGATTTATAAAAAAATAAACTAATAATTTATTTATTTATATTAAATATTAAATTATTAAATATTAAATTATTAATGAATAAAAATCGATTTTTGGCATCAAGAATCGATGCAGTATATTGTGAAAGTTAGTATCGCGATGCATTGTCATGACGATTATTTTGCACACCCCTAATTATTTCTCTGTATTATTTTATCGTACTGTAAAATTTGTTATCGTGACAGGCCTAGTCACAGTTAGAGTTAGCTTACAGGTCCTACATTACATTATTTTCTGATCTGTGTTACATACCTGGAGTTGTATTTTGTTTCATTCACACATGACACATACTCTATTCGATTTTGTGATGTCATGTGGTAATACAGGAAGTGCTCCACTGTGTTTTTAAACTCCATACACCTTCACTAGAATCATTTGGATAATTTCAGATCTGGAATTGGCAATTTCTACTGAACAAAAGGTAAAAGGTAACTGAACTTGAAAACTATTACTTCAAGGAACAGAGCGTTCCGAGCTTTGGAGATGTAAACAGACTAATAGGGTTACTCAGACATGTGTGAATGAAACAAAACACATCTTTGGGTGTGTTTTTGATGAGGTAAGAACATTCTAACATGGCTTGAAGCTTACAAGAGTCAATTTTACTGTCTTATAGGTGTAGGTATATGTATAGAGCAGATGCAGTTGCCCCTGTGCACTGGGCGGTTCTCAGTGCGTTCCCTCCTGACAAAGGTAGACATGTGGGAGTGGAGTTTCACAAGGAGAGGATTTAGGCTTTTCTCCTCCTGAGATTTAGCACATTCTTGGGTCTGGTCGGTCCCTGAGGCGACACATCCTGAGTGTGCTGAAAGATGCATGAGGTGAGAGCATCTTTATGTTGGGAAACTTACAACACTGGCCATGATTTAAACCGCAACCTTTAATGGACAATTGTAAATGAAAGGCAATGCTAATAAATCAGAATAACCTTTGTTCCCAATTCGGGCTGGGGTTTCAATTTCAGGTTTTCAAATGGATCAAAAGTTAATGTTAATGAGCCATACAAATAAAACAGGCATTGGGCTTTAGACACTGTAACTATGGGACTATTCATTTAATTTAATTATGAGTCCAGTTGTATCTTTGGTATAAAAACATACGTAATAAAATAAATGATAATTAAATATATACAGTGGTACCTAACCTTACGAAATTAATTCGTTCCAGAAGTGGTTTCGTAACGTGAAAAATTCGTAAGTTGAGTAGCTATTTCAATGGAAAAAGCCTGATCCGTTCCAAGGTTTTTTTTTATAGTGTAACTTTTTTTTTATAGTGTAACGTTGTGTTCTGCGTCCTGGCGGGTTAAGAGACTAGACCAGGACTAAAAGAACGTGGAATAAACCAGGTCTGGCCAGAACTAAACCTGGATCGGACCTGTTATTATTATAACATGGCAGTGCCGTTGGAGGAGCGCGGTGCTTGTGTTTCCGCGCACCTTGCGGTGCGGGGCGGGCTCTGCTTCTATCTGACCTCCAGAGCCGGGGCGCTGACACTGTGAGCTAACAGGCCGAGGAAGGTGCTCTATAGGCGGTGTTGTGAGATGTGTCTATCTTGTGTCTATAGCTCAGTGCAGAAGAGAGAGTCTGCGAGTGTGTGCGTGCGGCGTGTGCGCGTGCTGGATGAATGTCTCCGCGGAGTAGAGGAGACAATAAAGCCCCACTCTGCAGCAAAACTGCCTTTTTTTTACTTGCATTCTCCACCACTGTAAGTGCGCGATGTCCACAAGGGAGTTAACCCCGGAGGGAAAGCTATCTCCGGCCCTGGAGAAGACGATCTCCCCTGTGTCTCCCAACCACGGTTAGGAGATGAGAGCAGGAATGGATAACAGCGGGCAAGACCGCGGGGTCTCGCTCGGGTTGGGCGCTGGTTCTATGTGACTTCCAGGTCTAGACCAGAACTAAACCAGGTCTAAACCAGGACCGGAGCAGGAATAAATCACCCCGTGCTCGGCCCGTGCGTGCTCGGCCCCGAGGAGGAGGCACGGCTGCATCCCGCAGCCCCGGTGTAGCGCAGCCTTGTGCCGTGTCGACATGATCCTTCGATGTTGGCTCTTCCTATCACTGTGAAGCAGAATTCACCAAGTGTTGCATTGTTCACTCACTAAGGGAACGTGAGCTGGGTTTAGACCGTCATGAGACAGGTGAGTTTTACCATACTGATGATGTGTTGTTGTGTCTCCCCTCGTTTCGGGGCGTGCATCTGAGCGCGCATTAATTGAATTTTTGAGATTTGTTGTTTCTAAAGTGCTTTATAAATGAAGTTGGATTGGATTGGATTGGAGATTTCGCGTTTCGTAACTTGAAATTTCATTCGTATCTAGAGACCAAAATTTGACGTGAAGGCGTTTCGTAACTTGAAATTTTCGTTTGTTGGGTCATTCGTAAGGTGAGGTACCACTGTATGTGTTATATTTAATAATCAATGAGGTAATCATGATTTCAATTAAGACCCAGATAATAGCCTAATTATTATTGCTTTATTATTACTTTAATAGGACTGGGTGATGACTTTTTCTGGAATTGATCAATCACAATTTATGTTTTAAATCTATTTAGTCTTAAAATGGCTTTGACTACATACCTCTAATCAGTGTCATTTATTACAAAGAGTAGTCCCATTTCTTCCTCCAAAGTCTTGCGTCTGCTCCAAACCACATAATAATGATATTCATACTTTTTATTTATTTAGCACTTTTCAGGGCACTCAGCAACTCTTTACGAAACAAATATTAAAACAGTCAAAAGAGCAATAGGCAGATAATACAGTAGAGGTTAAAAAAAAAAAAAAAAAAAAAAGTTAATCATATGCTTTTATTGGCAGAGCCTTGGCTGTAGATCTCTCAATTCAAAAGCCCTAAGCTGATCACTGCCAATTTGTAACAACTGAATCTCGATTAGATAAAAAATTTATAACTGTGCATCCCTATTTCCCATTTACTACATCTCCCACACTTCCTGCTTCCGGGAGGGCATCTGGCATAAAACATCTGCCTTGTGTGACTGCCTCTACATTATATTGAGTTATGCTGTTATAAAGTTCATTAACATGGCCACATGGCTGGTAGCGTGTGACAGTGGCTGCAGTCTGTGGGTGATTTAAGTTCTCAAACTCTGAGGTCATATGAACAGAGCGATGTTATTGGCTGCAGAGAAACAAACATGATTCAACAGCTCCAGGCAAGATTTCTGTCACCGTAGACTCATTTTGATTTATGCCACTTATTTAGATGTTACATGTGAACTACTGAGGTCTCATGCTTAAAACAACAGAAGAACAAAATAGCCCCGTTCTGATAAGCTACGGTTATTAATGGAGTTTTTTTCTAAACTTATTATTTATGCAAATACAATGGAAACATTTGGAGACATTTAACGACTGAAAACAGGTTAGGCACACACTGAAGTTGTTCCCCTCACGGATTATAAAGCAATAATGATAAGGTTGCGTATAGTCTTACGTATGACATGTTAACAGTTATAGGTGTGTCAGCTGTCTGCACCACTGCTCTTTAAGAAATGTATTTATTGTAACTGTGTTTTTGCTGTCGTAGCCTTATCTATTATCTATTGCAAATCTTTGTTTTTAGCTTTTGTCCAGCTTTTGTAAATTTTCATGATTATAGACATTTGTTCACTAACCAAAGAAATTGTATAAAGATGCACCAATCTAGATACCGTTAAGCCCTTGGGTTTTGAACATCTGTTGTGACAAACCAGTATCAGTGTGAAGGCTTAAGGCTCTTAAGATTGTTATCTTACTGTAATATGCTAATATATATATATCTTTTACCTTTGCACAGAGTGAAATTTATTTGAAAAACAAACAAACAGAAAAACTCCTTTGGGCAGTATTTTACATAAAGGTGCACTGTGTAACTTTTCTGGTAGAGGGTTCACCATCTTCTTGTCTCCTTGGGGATGTGATTGTTTTGCCTGGAATGTTCCACAGTACTGTATTCAATTTAGCTGTTTTGCATTTATTCAATTACAGGTGATAAAAGGAGAAATTCAATTTGTCAACTGGACAACGTTTGTTTGGTCGAAAACGTTTCGCCGCTCATCCGAGAGGCTTCGTCAGCTCTGGTTTTCAAACTGGTTAGACCCTGTTTATATCTAGCTGCAGGGAGGAGCTACCTACACTGAAAAAAAGCTCTCAAAACTATCCCAGCTCCTCTGTCTCTTTTGTTTTACGAATTCCTCTGGCGTCTAGTATTGGCGTCTATAAGCCCTAGGAGGCGCTCACTACACTGAAATAGCTCTGAAACTTCAGTGTAGTGAGCGTCTCCTAGGGCTTATAGATATGCTAATACTAGACGCCAGAGGAATTCGTAAAACAAAAGAGACAGAGGAGCTGGGATAGTTTTGAGAGCTTTTTTTCAGTGTAGGTAGCTCCTCCCTGCAGCTAGATATAAACAGGGTCTAACCAGTTTGAAAACCAGAGCTGACGAAGCCTCTCGGATGAGTGGTGAAACGTTTTCGACCAAACAAACGTTGTCCAGTTGACAAATTGAATTGCTCCTTTTATCATGGATTCTACCTGGACGACTGAGGGACTTTTCACGCATCAATTACAGGTGTTTTGCTGAAAATACCATGAAAAACAGGCATCTTATGCAGCTTTTAATCTATCTTAGCCCAGTTTTGTTTCTGTTTATCTTCATGGACATAGATGACTTTAATGCTTTACTGTGGAACATTCCAGACAACAGCTCCATGGAGAGCAGTTGGTAGACCCTCCACAAGAAAAGTTGCACAGTGCACCTTTGACCTATTGGCCTAATTCCTAACCATTGTTGATCCATTCTTGATATCAGTTTATTGGATTATTATAATATTTTACAGTAACATTGCGCAATCACTCTATTCTAAGTCTAGCCTGTATTTGTAAGTTAGTGCATGATTAGCAGTAGCTGGATGGACCATGTCGACATAGATTGGCAGCCATGCTTAAGTCATTTATTATTCCCATATTTGTTTACATTTTTGTGCTGTATACCTGCACAGTTTTACCCCCCTGTATGCTTCAGGGGCATCTGGCCTCCAAATGCTGTGGTCCTGGTTCACACCCAGCAGCTCTTGTTGCAGGGAATTCAGCCTGGACTCAAGTTGCAGAGTGATAAATCTGCTGCTAATCTCCCAGGCCAGATAATATACTGGGGATATGTGCTCCGCTCAGCCTGTGCCCTCCTTATTTACACCCCTGTTTCCTATGCACTTCCTCTGCACCCTCCAGGAAAGGGCGGAGTGCACCATCTTTAAACGTCCGATGTGCTGACTGAGTAGATGCAATGTGGGTATTAAAAAATGTTATTAAAATAATATCCGCTAAAGACAAGTGGTTTATATGGCCCCTGGGATCCGTGAATAGTGAGTGTGAGAAGGTCAGAAGGCGATAGGAGAGAGGGAGATCCAGGACCAGCCTAATCTGCTGGAGGTGACGGACGAAGTGACAACAGGCCGTGGCAAACACACATGTCTTTGACACCCCGGGATGGAGCACAGGGGTTCTCTAGTGATGGGAAATACTCAAAGTCTGTTATTTTTAAGGAAAAAATACATTCTCGCACAAAAAATAAATAAAATACCATGTATCAAGCGTGTATCAAGAAATATACATGTACATTTGTATAATTATGCCTTATTTGGCACCAGTCTCTTACAAGTTTTGCTACTTATTTTGGACTTATTATTATCATTTATATTTTTGCTCTTTGTTATTATAATATAATGTGATGCGATTTGTGTTCAAATAATTTCCCTTGTGGATCAATACAATTTGTCTTAGGTCTAAGTCTTAATAACAATTATATAATATATATAAAATATATTAAATGTTTGTCTTTTTTCATATATTATTATTATTTCCTTATTTAAATATTATGGGTTTTTTTGTTTTTTCAGTATGTAATGTGATACAGCTGCACACTTTCAATTTCAGAACAAATATGAAGTGGAAATTTTGAATTATTTAATAAGTAATCAATAATAATAATAATAAAATAATAATAAAAACATCCAAATATTGAAAGTGTATCTTATATTTGTTGCTTTTGTGTCTTCCAGGCGTTTGGCGGGAAACTACTTGTCATTCATCCACCCTGAGGCTCTGTCTGGACTCCATCAGCTCAAAGTTCTGTGAGTGTGGCCTCCTCCTCCTTAAACCTGCTGTACAAAGACTCTCACTTAGACCGGTCCTGTGAACTTTTCCACTCACACCACAGAGCAAATATTAGCACAAGACTGCTAACACTTGGGTCCTTTTAGTACACTGCCACACAACTTTATCTACCTATGACTAATTGTAATTGTAAAACTATTTTTGCATTCTTGGCTGTAAAAATGACATACAACAATTTTCTTGATTATTATCTACAGCGTATACACTAAAAACACAATGCCTCTACATGCTGACTCTGCCTTAAGCTAACATTGCAGAGAGCTGTTGACCTGCAGTTGAAACGTTGAATAAGAAGCTCAAACATTTAGGGAGGAAACTATTTTTCTATATTCAAATCTTAAAACTACACGGCTGAAAGCAAATCCAGTGTTATGTGATGATAAGCAAAACCGGAACAACCATTTTGTAACCGTTGAGGTCCAAATACAAGAAAGTCTTTGTTTTGTTTTTTTGGGATGACATCTTTCTACTAACATTCATTCTTACTGATGGTGACACTTTGTTCCAAAGTAATGGAGCATAAATTGTGTACTAAGTAAGCATAAGAAATGGGACATTCAGCATATACCAGTATATGTTGTAAACACGGTTTTCTTTTTCTTTTCTGTAACTTGACCTTATTTAAAAATGTATTTCTATTACAGGTTGTTCTTGTGTACAATGTCAATATGTTAAGAATTTACATTTTAGATAATCTCATAGTATTTCAGTGCATTTGTGTATGGAGTTTCAAAACAAAACTCCAAAAGTAAATTAATATGAGAGTGTGGTGTTGCCATTGTGTATTTGTTGTTGCGTATTTTACACCTGATCAAAACATACATAGTTGTGTTTTGTTTCATTCACAAATATTTGAGTAATCCTTTATTATTAATCTGTCAACATCTCAAAATGATGATCTGTTTACAAGTTAACAGCTACTTTTTATCTTTTGTTTAGTCAAGGTTGGCAATTCCAACATTGAAATGATCCAAATGATTAGGTGTATGGAGTTTAAAAACACAGTGGAGCACTTCCTGCATTGACGCATGACATCACAAAATGCAGGAAT
Source organism: Paratrypauchen microcephalus (assembly GCA_036785185.1). Lineage (NCBI taxonomy): Eukaryota > Metazoa > Chordata > Actinopteri > Gobiiformes > Gobiidae > Paratrypauchen > Paratrypauchen microcephalus. The sequence continues at coordinate 3,237,615 of JAVJIX010000039.1, forward strand.
GAAAGAGTTCCGCCTTTTAGTGGATCTCCTCTTTTTTTCAGCCACTTGTTTTTTGGGTTTTTTTTCTGTGCAAATGCGTTGAGAAAGATTTTGGGTGTGTGTATATGTATAGTTGTGTTTAGTGTCACCAACCGTTCCTTGAAAAATGGAATCGTCCCGTATTCAGAAACAAAAGTACGCGTCTCGTATTAAAAATCTACCGCGCAAGCCCATGTGAGCCGCGGGAGGACACCGCACGTAACAACGCGCGCCACGAGCGCCATGAGCGCGCGCAGGTCTTTCGCAACAGCGTGTATCACAGGGGCATACCAACGGGGCTCATTTCTGAATATATATTTTTCTTGCAGGATGCTTCAAAACAACCAGCTGAGGACTGTGCCGAGTGCTGCCCTGAAGAACCTCCACTCGCTCCAGTCCCTGTGAGTCATGTGACCGGGCTGCTGTTGTTGTGTTTAAGTGGGCTTTTCCTTTCTGCTTCCACCAGGGTCTAAACTCTCATCACTGTTGAGACACGATATATGTCGTTCAACAGGGATTTTGGTAAAGTAGAAAGAAAGCTTAGCAATACAGTACATAGGACCATACAGTGAAGAGGACCATGCTTTAATAATGGTTATATGGGATGGGTCAATGCATTTCAACACAGGAGTGGCATAGTTAGGCCATTTATATCAATCATTAAGTGACTATCTTTAATAAATATGTGTTTGAATAACAGCTTTTAAAGTTCCCTGAATGAGTTAAAGGTGCAGTGACATTTCTGGTAAAGGGTCGTTTAACTGCGTAAATGAGTGCAATCACTTATTCATCCAGGAGTGGTCCATGGTAGAAATCTTGACACTGTTATTGAAATTGACATTTTTCAACTGCTATAAATAATCTGTCTTTAAAGTCTTTTCTGCTACTTTGCCTGAAATGTTCCACAGTGTGGAATTTATTCAGTTAAAAATGTTTCATTGCTCAAAATACCTTGAATACTTGTATTTTGACATTGAGTGGGCTCACCTCTCCATGGATCTTTATTTTATTTAACCTTTACCTAACCAGGTAAATGTTTGAGATCTGATTTGCAATTTGGTCATATGGCACCGCTTGTTTTTCTCCATGGAGATAAATATGTTTTAATGCCATACTGTGAGACATTCCAGAGAAAGCAACAATATCTCCTTGGAGACAAGCTGGTGGCGTACCTTACACCAGAATGTTACATAGTGCAAATTTATTTTTGTTATTATTATTTCTCTAAAAGAGTCTTCAAGTGTTGTTTTGCATGTTTACTTATTAAAGAACAAAAATGCCCCCAGGGATCAAGTATTTGCTTAACAAATGTATGCAAATGAGGTCTGGGTTAATTTGTTTTAGACTAAAGTCAACAGAGCAGCTTTCGCACTGTGAGTGACAGCTTTTAAGATCTGTCAATAGGAGTTAAATAAATGTATCCTTAAGGTCATAGTTGCTGCAGAAACACTTCCTGTTAGTCTCCAAATGTCCCTTGTCCAATATTAAGTTAAATTCTGAGTGACGAGAATGGACCGGTTACACTGTTTATGTAGAAACACACTTAGATCTGTCTTAATTTACACTGTTTAATTTACACTGTCATGACGACTAGAGCAGTATTGCACAAGAACAGTGACAATGTTCTAGGGTTGTCAAAAACGCAAGACCTCATTACTAATCAATTCTAACACTAGCATTGACACTAGATACTCATTTAAAGGGCCCATATTACACTATTTTCTGAACTATGTTAAAATGTTTCCTAATCACAAACATACCTGGAGATGTGTTTTGTTTCATGTTGTTTATAACTCAAATCCTGCATATTTAGCCTGAGTTCTTCTCTCAAACAGAAAACAATCTGTTTCACCTTGTGATGTCATGTGATAATACAGTGTTCCACTGTGTTTTTAAACTTCATTCACCTTCACTAGAATTATATGGATGATTTCAACCCTGGAAATGCCAGTCTGTACTGAACTAAATGTAAAAGGTAGCTGTTAACTTGAAAACCACCACTACATGACATCACATGGTGGAACAGAACATTTGTAGTCAGACTAATAATAATGGATAACTCAAACCATTAAACCATTCAGTGTGTGAATGAATGTTTTTGAGGAGGTAACAACATTCCAACATTGGTAAAAGCTCACAAGAGTCAGTTTTGCATAATATGGGACCTTTAAACAATGATCAATTCTGAAAATATGTCTGACTTTTGTTAGTATTTTTGGAGGGGTCTTGATCAATGTGGGAACCAGCATTAGACCTCATGCGTTATTGTTTTGTATAGAAAATTATGTCAAGTGTTATTCTTAGTATGAAGTTTGAAAATTTCGCACCTCTGACCATAGTAAATTGGGCTCAAATCACTCAAGAGCTTACAGAGAGGACACCATAGTTATAATGTATTTTTTATGCAAAGGTTTTTATGCAACTTCAAAAATCAAATAAACAAATAAAATAAAAATAAGGACCATGTAAATGTATGTGTTGCTGGGTTTGTCATACCTTTTAGTGATTAGCTTAATTATAATAATTAGTAAAACGAGCGCACTCATTTTATGATGCTTCATTTAATGTACTAATTAATAGAAACACTACATAGATATTGTCCTTAACTTCCTCTGGGTTTAACAGATGGCTCAAGTAATATTCCTCTGAAAAAAGTTTGTAAAAAAAAAGAAAAAAAAAAAGTGAAGGCTTCATGTCAATCAGCCCTGTTTTTCTTCCAGCCCAGACACTTGTGGAATTTTGAGGGAGTGTGAGAAAAAGAATTTGAACTAATGCTTCAGTGAATAGTGAGACGTGCGTTCAAAATAGTGGAAATTACTTTTTGAAGGTACATGAGGCAGCAGTAGTTCAATACAGGACAATGTAATGGGAAGTTCTGAGTGCAATAAACTAAACTAAACAAAAATATACATTAACTTGGCTTGGACTGACCATCATTTGGGGTATTAAAAAAAAAAAAAAACAGATTCTAAAACCAGTATCTCCAGTATCAAAACAGTTACCTTTTTAACAGTTCACCTTTCCTGATATAATTTTAGAATGGGCTTCATCTATATCAGAACTAGTAACAGACAATGTTGTAATATTACAGAGACTACTATGTTGTGTTGAAAATTTACATTCCAAAAAAAGTGTGAGCATTGTGGTACTGAAATTGTATAAAGTATAAAGTACGGTCCTTTTCTTTAGGCTCTCAAAGCACTATGTAACTTTCCCGGTGATCCATTTACAGTAAGAATGCAAGTTATCAAGATATTTGATTGGATTTGCAGTACCTCTAAGTCAAATCAGTTCAATTCAAAATAGTTTAATGCCCTACTCTGAAACTACTCCTGTCAAAGCAATAACTATTCCATGGTGGACTGACCCTCCTCCCGTAAAAAAGTACATGACAACACTATTCTTTTTCTTAACATACCTTTCTTCATTATACTATGTTAAACAATACAGAAAATATTAAAGATTGTAAGTTCCTGCACGTTTACTGTGAGAATCCAAGGACAAACATGAGACGGCTCCATTGTAATTATATGTATTACACTTCACTGGAAATCTGCCAACTATGCGATTGTGAACCAGTGTCTTGAGCACATAATTGTAGGTAACTACTTCACTAGTTTTCTCATAATGGTTGTTAAAAATAAATGTGTCAGATTGCCCCGTCTATGAAAAATGGTGCCACTGTGTTTAGAAGTCATCTTGAGCTTTTAAGGATTTTATAATTGAACATAAACAACTTTTGGGCCATTATAATAAAGCTCTATTATCTAAGGACATACCTGTGTTGATAGAGTGATTTCAATGAGTCACTGCCCAAAATTTTGGACCAAAATCAATACTAAACTTACCAAGTCAAGACAAAATGATGTCTCTGAATATTATAGATTTAATCACATCACACAATGTACTTTGATTGAATGTAAAAATTGGCAAATCTCATGTCAGATACATATACACATAACAAACTACACATTACATTTAGGTTCAGATGGGACACGATCTTGTGCGACAAGATCTTGCAAGATAAAATCGCATATGAGATATAAGATTGTGCAAATATGTGGAAAATAATCTTGTGAGAATTCTTTTCAATGTGTTTGAATTTGGCTTGGGCAAAAACTGCTGCTGAGATACATCTCTCTGTCAATTTTGCACTGCTTTTTTAAACTATGTATATATAAGGCCAACATTTATTTATGTTAAAGTATGTTCCAAATCTTTGTGGAAATTGTCTCTTCCATAGACTGTATATATAAATGGACATAGCTAACCCTCTAGCCTCCATGTTCTGAATAGGAAGTGTCCATCGGGGCTCTTCCGGCTCCATCGACTCAGTTGTCACCCATCTCTCTCTGTAACTGCTGCTGGTGGCCTCATCATTTTAGTCTTTTAAAATGTTCATATTAACCCGCTTTACATGCTAGTCCACTTCTTCATACAGTCTATGGTCTTTTACCATCCCAATTTTGCCACAATATAACATTTGTTCCAACATATTATATTCCAACCTTGTATTTCTATTGTCTAATACCACATATTTCCTCCTCTCATCCACAGGCGTTTGGATGCCAACCACATCACCAGTGTCCCGGACGACAGTTTTGAGGGGCTTCAGCAGCTCCGCCATCTTTGGTTGGATGACAACAACTTGACGGAGGTGCCAGTGGCCTCTCTCAGACACCAGGCCAATCTGCAGGCCCTGACTCTGGCACTGAACCACATCTCACACATACCAGACAACGCCTTTGCTAACCTGACCAGTCTGGTTGTGCTGTAAGTCTCATCTGTTTAACTGGGAGTTTGAGTCATGGTTGTCAGCTCCGTGTAACATCGTTTCTGTCTCGAAAGCATCCATTCACTATAAATCACTTGTGACATATCCAAATATGCAGATGGTAGTCTGGCGGCACTGGCTATGCGTAGGCTGTCAAAATAATTACTATATTGACATATCCTTCAATAAATTAGAGCGTGACCAAGCATTTTGGGGGTTAATATTTAGCGTGGGTACTTTTTATTTGTACTAGTGGGGATCTTTTTGTTATTTTTCTGTACCACAATCACATTTGAGCTGCAGAGGGTTGAATAAATAACTTTTTATGACTCATTCTGGTTACAACCAACTCCTGAAGTGTTTCATTCTGCTATTTATTTATTGTAGCTCATGCTTTTTTTTTAAACAATATTGTATATTTATAATTATAACGTTTTTGGAGGATAATCCTGCTTTAGGGATATTGTGTCACTGGCACAAATTAGATTCAGTATTATCATTAGTCATCTATATTTTCTTCAGCAATATATCACACTTCACAATTTGTTATTGTGATAGGCCTAGATATGCTGACATTTTGTGTAGGTATAGTCAGAATTGGAAAAGCCTTATCTCCATAATAAACATGATTTTTAGAATGTGCTTTGCGATTTGGTGCAATGTAAAACAAGGAGTCATAATAGTAAAAAATGAATAAAAGAAAATAAAGACAAAAAATAAGGTGAAATAAAATAAATTAAATATACAATATACAATACACAATACACAAAATGTATATGACAGCAGCTCCATGCAGCACTGCAAAATTACAAGGTATATCTTTCATTTGAATTCAATGCCGAGCCTTCAGCCGCCCTCTTGATTTAGTTTGGGGATTGTGTCCTGGTTTAGACTTGGTTTATCTAAATAAATGAACAGTTTCATAACCAGACACTCACTACTCCAGTGTTATATCTATTATTTTATGTTTAGTTTTTTATGTTTTAGATTTGTGCTGAACTGAGATATGTGTTTTCATGTGCAACCATCTCTCAGCATGTCAGTATCTTATCAGCCCAGTGTCAGGACCAGTCCTTGTGAATGAGCAGTTTTTCTTTTTGAAGGTCATAAAGTGATATTTAACACCTTTTTCCTGATAAAAGTTACAAAACAGTGTGAGTTTTGTTCTACATTTTATAATATGTTCCCCAGCCATTTTGAACAACTTCAGTATTAGTTACATTCTTCTGTTTAAGTTGTAAGCATAATGTAATGTGATGTAATGCAACAATGGTCATCTTGAACTACAGTTTTAAGTAGTACAGTGTTTGATATTAATTAAAGTGAACATCCTCCACAATAGCTCTGATAGTGGCCCTCATAGGCCTATATCCTAAATAACTCAGCAGGACCAACCTGCTGGTAGAGTTTGTAGGCTTAATTAAAGAGGCACACTGTTTACAAAAATGACCTGAGGGAGAAGTAGTGGGAGTTGAAATCATCGAGCGATAAGTATTTCTCCAGTTAAGACCTACATAAACTCTACCACAGCTGTGTTATGGCAGAGAGCGCTTGTATGTCCGTTTTAAGGGCATTTCTGGTACAAACATTAACCCACTTAAGGATATTTATAACTTCACATTTAGGACAGTCACAGGGGTCAGTACCTGTTGAGTCTGTCCAAGTCCAACTTTGGGATAAACTGAGAGTCTGTATCAGGAAGGTCATCTGGTGTACAGTGTATGCCATATCGATAGTATTTAGTATAGATTGCAGCCAGGACCGGACCAGGATAGACAACGAAGAAAGCCAATTATATGTTCTGTACTTTTCAATAGGACCATACAATTTCTCCATTTAACCACACATTTCTACATAAATTAGGCCTGATGCAATAACACAGTTTGAAGTGAGATTTACTGCCACTGAAAACAACATGGTAACATTTTTTTTAAACCCATTATACAGCTCAAAATGTGAATGTACTAAAAAAAAAATCCAGATTAGGGCACATAGAAGATACACATGATAAAGACTGAAAATAAAACCTGCATATACTGATCTGGTCTGACTAAAATCTTGTTGAATAGTGGCACAAGTTTGGTACTAATGATGCTTAGTGTTCTTTATACATCCAGTCACACATAAACAGAGGTGGGTGCAGAGTGGTTTAGCTTCAGGCCCAATGTAAACTCATCAGGATAAACAGGAAGAAGAGCTCTGTTCAAGTACACAGTCAGACACACCTGATTCACTAACCACTGCCTCTCTCAAATGAACTTGGCTTTTGTCCTGTAAGCACTAAACCACAAACTTGCTGTCTATTCACATCATTCTGCATCATACTAGTAAGGTTAAATACTTTTAATTCTCTTTTTGTAGGATTTGTTCTTTAAAGAGTAGTTTTATCAGAACATACTCTTACTTAAACATATTCTACTAAATTTCTATGTTTAATATGCTACTTCTACTACTACTACTACTATCCATAGTAAACACTACTATATACTTTATAACTAAAAACTACTACTATTTCAGAATGACAAAAAATTAAGACCTTTCAAATTGCAATTGGCAATTTAAAACAACACTTTATGTGTTTTGAATGGTGTAAACCTCTTAAAATGTTGCATGTATCAGGAAGTTGAAACCGATGAAAATACAAAACATACAGATAGTGCTTGATTAATACATTCTTTTATATTTGTATGTGTCTACTGTACTGATGGTTTCAACGCTTTGTCTTTTTCAGGCATCTCCATAACAGTCGTATTAAGGCCATAGGGGAGAAGTGCTTTGCTGGTCTGGTGAATTTGGAGACTCTGTGAGTAATGTTTGTAATAGCACTGTGTTTGTGTACATTAACAGCTCCCCGCCCTCTGCTGCTCCACTCCTCCAGACATCATTGTGTCCACTTCCGTCTTTAATTGCTCCAGGATAAATAGAGCAAAGTACACGATGCTTATCGACTCTGCCCTCCCACTGTTCACTTCCTCCGGCTGGAAAAAATCTGTCTTCTTGACCAGTGTCACTCTTCCTCAAAATTGAGAATTTAGTACATTTTAAGCTTTGGTCCCATAAATACACTTAATAACCTTAATGTGTATAATAAAACTTCTGAAGGCAGGGGTCTTCAACTGATTTCTTTCCTTGGAATGTTACACCGTAAGGCATTGAAACTTATTTATCTAGAATGTGTGTGTATGTAGCATGTATTTTCATTACTCATGTGGCGTCTCCATAGAGGCATTCCTAGGAAAGAAAACAGTTGAAATCAGCATTTCAACAATAATATCCTCACCAGAGAAGTTACATAGTGCACTTTTAACACAATTTTAGAAACGTCTTAAGTCACTAACCTTATTTAGAAGGTTACACTGCAGGTTTTGTGGTTATTTTTGTAAATAGTTTTTACAGCCAAAGACAATATACTCACTATTCTAATCTTGGCTATCTCCATAACAGCAGGTATCATCCACCGACAGCACAGACAGAACCTGATAAAAATAAATAATGAACCAATAGATCAATATGCTTATTATTAGCATTTAAGACAGTAGCAGAGGTAAATCAGCCTCATAAATGAAAACTGCACCTTTTCGTTAAAATGCTTAACTTATTTTTACTTGCAGCTGTTACTTTTCAGCATATTTAAAAATTACAACAATTTTGTAACTTCCTGTTCCTATAATTTGTGTTGCAGAGATCTTAACTTCAATAAGTTGATGACTTTTCCCAAAGCGATCGAGGCCCTGCCCAAACTTAAAGAGCTGTGAGTATCCGTCCTGCTGGAGCTCCCTGAGGGGGTACATTTTGTTATGGGACAATGAGGGTAGTCTCTACATAAAGAAGTCTTGTCACTGCATATAAAGGGACTCAGATATAGTGGCTAACTGGAAACTTTGAAATTAGCCCTACAGTTCATTCATTATGTGGAGTCTCATTTGGAGCACATTCCAGATGCCTTTACTCAAATGTGACACACAGTATATAATTAACTTAATTTACTGTCATTTGAAGTCTGTGGAAATAGAAAATGGACTGCCCATTAGCAGACCTTTATTACAAATTACATTTAGACATTACAGTAATCCCTCGTTTATCACGGGGGTTAGGTTCCAGAAATAACCCGCAATAAGAGAAATCCGCGAAGTAGGACAACTTTATATTTTACAATTATTCTACATGTTTTAAGGCTGTAAATGCCTCACCACACACATTATACACTTTTCTCAGACTGGAATTAACATTTTCTCACATTTGTCTCTAGTTTAAACACTCAAACTTTCATAGATTTTCAACAAAATGTATTAATAGTGACGCGTGGGGGGAGACACGTGGACAAATCCCCACCCCTCATCGTGGACAAATCCGTGACAGAGCAGCACGTGTCGCGCACTTCTCCAAGGGGTTGGTGCGCGTCTCGTCCCGGGACGTGGCAGTGCTGCTCGCGCGTCTGGCGGGGCTTCCGGGGCCGTGTCTCCCCCCACGCATCACTATTAATACATTTTGTTGAAAATCTATGAAAGTTTGAGTGCTTAAACTAGAGACAAATGTGAGAAAATGCAGCGCAAGGCCGCGCGTACACCGGGGCTGCGAGCACGAGATAGAACCGCGGCACCCGGACCGCGTGCTCTCAACCCGAGCCACAAACCGAACACGCACAAACGAACGCAAAAGCCGCACGGAGTGATTTAATCCTGGTTCAGATCTGGTCTAGTCCCGGTTTAGTCCAGGTCTAGACCTGGTTTAGTTCTGGTTTAGTCCAGGGCCAGTCCAGGTTTAGACCTGGTTTAGACCTGGTCTAGACCTGGTTTAGTCCACGTTTAGTCCTGGTCTAGTTTCTTAGCCAATCAGGACGCATGAATACATTGTTACACTATAAAAAAAATGTTACACTGTAAAAAAAATGAAAAAAATAAAAATCAATAAAAATCAGCGAAACAGCGAGGGTGAGCCGCGATAGAGCGAGGGTTCACTGTATATAAATTATAAAATTTAAATTTGCTGCTTTTGTAAATGTTTAACTGAAAAAAATGGATATTCACAAAAGATGTGACACAAGCATATGCAAAGCTTTCATTAAAATTGTACATATGTTAAATGTAATATATATGAAATATAATTTTAGTGGATGTTAACAGTCCTGTCCACTTCAAGGCCTTCTGCAATGTACATTTTCTTCTGCAAACTTTAAAAAAATTCACATATTAGTTAGCTATTCAGTTATGCAGTAACTAATATTTTCAGTCCAAAAATATTGTAATAACTGCTGTTTATAATGTTTCAGAAATGATCATGTTTACTGCTGTGTGGAGCCACAGTCTTGATTGTCTCTTTGACCTTCTTCCTGCAGTGGCTTTCACAGTAACTACATTGCTTCCATACCTGAAGGGGCCTTCCATAACAACCCCCTGCTACGAACCATGTAAGGTCACTCTCTGATCCACTAATACTGCGCTCAAATACACTAGACACATTAATGACTGGGACAAATACCAGTGCGGTCTCTCTGTGTGAGCCTCGTATAATACCAAAGCAGTTTAATCAACATAAGACGAGACGACTTTTTGTTTATTTTTCAGGAAAAGTTATTAGTAAAACATAAGGCAATATTGTTCATTCACTTTATATGGATCACTTATACTGTATCAAAGAGCCTTGGTTTATCAACTAGAATTTCAAATATTGCTTTTGTTTCATTAATATTATTATTAGTCTGTCTACATCTCCAAAACTCAAAATGCTCTGTTAAACCTTGTGATGTCATGAAGTTGTTTGCTTCTTTACTTCATTACTACCTTTTACCATTTGTTCAGTAGAGATGGGCAATAATTCCAGGGCTGAAATTATCCAAATGATTCTAGTGAAGCTGTATGGAGTAAAGCACTTACTGTATAACCACTACATGACATCACAAGGTGAAACAGAGTGGTCTCTGTCTGAACGAAGAACACAGCCTAAATCAGGATCTGTGTTGTAAAGATGTGAGAATGAAATAAAACACAACTCCAGGTATGTTTTTGATGTGTAAACAACATTATAACATGGATCAGAACATAGCAAACAGAAAGCATACTTTTCATTGTCTATAGCTTGTGTCTTTTGTTCACTCAATCTAAAAGTTAGAGTTGTTCAAATCAGCTCATTCAGAAGCCTGTCCAGTGTCCAGAAGATGGTGCCATTGTAAACTACTGCATTGTGACCTCTTCTTTTTGTGTTACAGACATTTGTATGATAATCCTCTGACCTCTGTGGGGGCCACGGCGTTTCAAAACCTGTCTGACCTGCACTCACTGTAAGTATCTCTATCTCACAATCTCACAATACAATAAAATGTACATTAAAGGGACAGTGTGTAAGATTTTTACCCATTAATTACCGAAATTGAAGATACCCATTCAAAAATACATTGTTTTCCAAGCCTTTTCACTTCCATCATGAAATCAAAGTATTCTTTTGGACTTAGATATAGTCACATAAAAGGGGGATTTACCCCATGTAGAGGCAGCCATTTTGATTACGAGAGCCGCAGAAGGACATTTGGGCTCCGCCTTCGCCTTCGGCAAGGCTCGTGGTTTTGGGTAAACAACGACAAGCATCTTGCCGGATCACACGTCGTAATGGATCTAACACGTGTTTTGGACTAAATTGTTTTACTGGATTTTATTCGCTGGATCCTTACGGACAGATTGAGACCAAGCTTATGGTGAAATACAGAGTTTGACCTGTCCAGAGCTTTCAAAGGTAAGCCAAGTAACAAACCTCGTTTTGTGCTTTTCCGTATAAAAGCCCCATGTGCTCGGGGAGTGATTGTTGTGTAGGGCAACGAATTGCATAGTCAAAAAGAGGAGACTGTAAGGTTTCATTTGATGTGAAGATTGTCATGGTACACGATCGGGAATGTGTGTTTTCATGCAAAAAGAAAAAAAAAACAGTGAACGGGACCGCGTTTTATTTATACCGTAGTTGTCAGCGAGAGCTCGCACAGCGCCGGGTGCGCGCGGGTACGCAAGCTGTCCGGGTTACGGCGCGTGACCCTCGAGGTCTGCCGTAGCCAAAAGAGGAAGTGCATGGTACCTACACCACCTATGCGCCACGAATCCTACACACTGTACCTTTAATGTTAGGCAAGTTTATTTCTATAGCACATTCTGTACACAAAGTAATTCAAAGTGCTTTACAGAATAAGAAAGACATTAAAATCACAATACAAACAAATAAAAACATCATAATTATCATAAAACTGACATTAAAAGAGAAGAGTGCTCAATAAAACCCTCTCAGTCATATGCACAGCTAAACAGAACCGTTTTGAGCCTGAATTTAAACATTGTCAAAGTAGGGGGCCCTCTCTTGCATCTTCATTAGAAAACTATTAATAGGTTGTGTTCACCATAAAGAATTTAAAGGCGCCCTGCATAAGTAAGGCAAAGCAATAACATCTCCATGGAGACAAGTAGGTAGCGGACCCTCCACCAGAGAAGTTGCGCACTGCACCTTTAACTGTTAAAAATAAATAAATAAAAATGACTAAACAAAAAACCCTCAAATATCAATTCCAAAGTTGTCTTATTATTTCTATGATTTGGATTATTATAGCGTTTGACACTAGAGTGAGAAAATCATTTCATTTTCACATGAACAGGCCCAGTAATTACAGAATAATTAACAATACCATTGGCATTTTCACTTTAATAGCAAATTATACCGTAGTGTTTTTAGCTGTTTTTAGCTCCATCACAATTTGAAGTTATGGGCTCTATATCACATCACATTACTACAGTGGTACCTCACCTTACGAAATTAATTAGTTCCAGAAGTGGTTTCGTAACGTGAATTTTTCGTAAGTTGAGTAGCTGTTTCAATGGAAAAAACCTGATTCGTTCCAAGGCCCCGATCCAAGTTTTTTTTTTTTATAGTGTAACTTTTTTTTATAGTGTAACATTGTGTTCTGCGTAGAGACTGTGTACACCCAGGACTAAACATGGACTATACCAGGTCTAGACCAAGGTCTAAACCTGGACTAAACCTGGACTAAACCAGGACTAGACCTGGACTAAACCTGGACTAAACCAGGACTAGACCAGGTGGATTAAAGCGCCGCGTGCGGGTCTATTTCCTGGTTTCGTTTCGAGTCACGGCTGAGGCGAGCAGCGAGGGGTCCGCACGCAGTCTGAGCACATGAACGAGACCCGTGCTCAAACCGTGCCTCCTCTAGACCTCCTCTAGATCAGGTCTAGACCAGGTCGAGACCACCGCGGCTCTTGTTTGCGTTCGTTCATGCGCTCAGACTGCGTGCGGTCCCCGTCGCTGCTCGCCTCAGCTGTGACTCGAAACGAAACCAGGAAATAGACCCGCGCGCGGCGCTTTAATCCACCTGGTCTAGTCCTGGTTTAGTCCAGGTTTAGTCCTGGTTTAGTCCAGGTTTAGTCCTGGTCCAGTCCTGGTTTAGTCCAGGTCTAGACCTGCTGGCAGCCCCGCGCCGGGTCATGCTGCGCTATCACACGTGTCAGCGCGCAGTTTTCTCCCCCCTCCCCCTTCCCCCCACACTTCACTTTTAATACATTTTGTTGAAAATCTATGAAAGTTTGAGTGTTTAAACGAGTGTTTAAACTTTTCTCACAAATGTGAGAAAAGTTTAAATCCAGTCTGAGAAAAGCGTATAATGTGTGTGGCTGAGCGTGCATTATTTTTTAAATTATTTTTGAGATTTCGCGTTTCGTAACTTGAATTTTCTTTCCTATCTAGAGACCAAAATTTAACGTGAATGCGTTTCGTAACTTGAAATTTTCGTTTGTTGGGTCTTTCGTAAGGTGAGGTACCACTGTATTGATAAACTAAATGGTTCTGTGGACTGCTTTATTCAGAATGCTGCGTGGGGCCAGCAAAATGGAGAACTTTCCCATTCTCACAAACACAAACAACCTGGAGAGTCTGTGAGTATCATAAGCACTTCAGTATTTTTGCTGTTTTATTTTTAAAAATGACTCATTCTGTTTTGATATTTTCAGGACGCTGTCAGGTACCAAAATATCTACAGTCCCTGCCCATCTGTGTGACGACCTCAAGCTTCTGAGAACTCTGTAAGAAACAATTCACTTTTTAAGTGTACACGTATACATTAGTCTAGAAAAGAAAAGAAAAAAATTGAATTGATAGTTGATTCTATGTCAAAATAATACTTTATTGAATTAAAAACAGTATAGCACTGAAAAACTAAATTATCATTTCAGTAATTTCACCTAATATAATAGCATAATAACTTCACTCAAGTGAGAAAAATACGATACCATGAATTGCTGGTTTCAGCTGATATCACAACATTCTACTGGACATATAAATGTCATATTTATTACAGATGAGATAGGGGTCAGGTAAAATGTTAAAAATATATATATTTTAAAATGCTGATTTTTGTTGAAACAAGCCAATTCTTCTATGTAAAAATGATTCAAATGATGGTTTGTTCACCAGGGACCTGTCTTACAACAACATAGTGGAGTTACCTTCTTTCCAGGGCTGTGTCCGACTCCAGGAAATGTAAGAAAAAAAATGAATTAAAAAGTGATCAAACTTAAGTTAGGAATAAATTACTGATGAAATACAAGAAGTAAAGTAGTGGTAGTTTTATTATATTAATTGTTATTTTCAAATTTTCCAATTTGCAGAAGTTTCCAGCATAACTCCATTCAGAAAATCGACCGAGACACTTTTCAGGGTCTCTCTTCTCTGCGTTTGCTGTGAGTCAACCACCACAACACAACCTCCAAATGTTTACAAGTCACACACTGAACTATGTGCTATTGTTGTTTTTACAGAGACCTGAGCAGGAACCAAATTCGATTCATTCACAAAGATGCTTTTCTCACACTGTCAGCACTTACCAACCTGTGAGTATTACAGATAACGTTTGTAAAGGTACCACAGTTGTGGGGACATAGCTCTCATTTCTAAATGTATGGAAATTGTTGGATTTTTCCATGTGAAAAGGCAAATTAAACTATCCAGTCACTCCCAAAAACCCCAGCTAACACTTTCCGTGCTTTCTCCTTTCTGCTGTTGTGCATTTAAATCCTTATAATCCCCCAAACATAATTACTTGATTAATAAATAATAATAGTAGTAGGTGTGGTAGTAAGGCCCCAACCACACTGCACATGTCAGCGTTTACGTGCGCAACCTCGCAAACCTACAGCCACACGTAAACACGAAGACGGCCACACGGCATCTCCAGCAGGAGTGTTTGTCTACAGTGAAAATAACTGAATTGGCTTGTATTTACCATCTGCCCAGGAAGGCCACAGCAAACGGCAGGATTTCCAAAGTAAATAAACTTTCTGAACCTGGGCTCCTTCAAATGACATCTAACTGTCCCACATTGTACTAATGGTAAACAAAAATGCATGTTTCTGTGTAATTTGATTAGAATACTCATAAATGCCTACGCTCCCCTAAAGCGTGAAAAAAAAGGTTGGATTTTATTTTCTGAAATCTACGTTTGCATGACGCGCTGCTCCATACACACCCCTAGTGGGGGCAGTGTGGCCGTCCTCATTCACTTTTAATGCATTCTAAAAAATACACGTTCTAAACGTGCAGTTTTTAACTCGCGCAGAAGTGCGTGCTCAGTGTGTCCTAGGCCTAAGACTGGAAGTAGTGATAAATAAAAAAAATAATAGTAATAGTAGTATCTGTCCCAGTAACGTGTATAGTGCCTTTACATTTGCTAATAAATACTGCATTTCTCCTCCATGTCCTTCAGTATGTCAAATTACATTATGATATGGAAGAAGAAAGTAGCAGCAGAACATTTGATATTATTAATTAGTGTTTGGTGAGTATTAAATAGCTTTTGTGTGTTTAAAATTAATTTTGCAGAGACCTGAGCATGAACTCCCTGACCCTGATTCCCACAAGTGGACTGAGTTCACTGAGTCAACTCAAACTGTCCGGAAACTCACAGATGAAAAATGTGCTGCCTGCAAAAACACTGCCCAAACTCAGGTGAGGGACAAGTGCTGCTTTTATGTAATGTATGTTTAGGTGAAATAAAAGCTTAATGTTTGTAACTGGACTTTAAGTGCTGTGTAGGGACCAAATGCAGCTTCTTCTTGACCCTCATGATTATTGGTGAATTGGTCCAAACTACCATAAGCAGTATATTTTACTGGAGATCCAAGACCTCTACCTGAATCCATTATCAAACATTTGTGTTAAATAAGTGGACTAATTCTATTTAATCACTCCCCAAACAACCAGCCTATGGCTCACAATCGGCCAATTGCTTTGTTTGTGTTTCAATATGTGCCCACTGATGAAAAATGTTCGGCTACCACACACGTATGTAATG
Source organism: Paratrypauchen microcephalus (assembly GCA_036785185.1). NCBI lineage: Eukaryota > Metazoa > Chordata > Actinopteri > Gobiiformes > Gobiidae > Paratrypauchen > Paratrypauchen microcephalus. Next base: position 3,253,739 of record JAVJIX010000039.1, read on the forward strand.
TAACAGTGCCCAACTCTCACTGTATGTGCACACACTTGTCTCACAGTATCAGAACTGTTGCAAGATTGATAAAAATGCGAATAATTACTCATATTTCAAGAGATTTTGTATTATTTTATGATATATTGCTACGTCCACTGGTACATTCCTTCTTTAGTGTATAATCCATGTAAATTCATGTAAACGTATGTAACGTGTTTTAACTTAGGACCATCATCTGTTTTAATGAGAAATACAGGTTAATGACTTAAATCTGCCAGCGGAAACATTAAAATGAATAAATGTCTGTGGCAGCCTCATTATTTTTATGTTTTCCTGATGTCGGAGTTTTGGGACACTCTGGAACAGGATGTGAAGACTGTTGAATAATTACAGTATTTTTTTGTAGGTCCATCTCTGTGCCCTATGCCTACCAGTGCTGTGCTTTTGTCGGATGTGATCAGACCAGTTTAGAAGAAAACGACGCAAAGAAATCAGGTGGGAAAGTCCAACACTCGAATTATTATATGTAGATAACATAGATAAGATAACCTTTATTTGTAACACAATGGGGAAATTTCACTAGGCCTGGGTAATTAACTGAATTTTAATCATGATTAAGATTAAGTCAATTCTAATCTTCAATGATTAATTTTATTAGACTGGTCCCCAGCCAATCATCCGTCAGTGAAATCATGTGATTTGGAGCAGAGTTCAGACATTGGGGGAACGAATGAGACAATCTTTTGTGTTGGAATAGTATTGATTACTAGTCAGCTTTGTTTACTTCCAGAAAATTAAAATTGAAAGCCATGTGTTGTGTTAAATAAGACAAAGTAAAATTTAATTTAAAACATCTAAATCGATCAACACTCGCACACTCAAAAACTACAACAACTACCCATCAATCATTTAGATGACACACCCATCTAAATGATTGAATAATGTTTATGTTTCAAGATGTGGCCCTTGGTGAAAACATTTTGGACACCCCTGGTTTAGTTCATATTATATTATTATTATTATTATTATTATTATTATTATTATTGTTATTGTTATTGTTATTATTATTGTTATTATTATTATTATTATTATTATTATTATTTTTATTATTAATGATATTATTATTATTATATTTTCTATGGACACATTTTATGATTCCTCTGTTGTTTGTGTATTGTGATTCATTCATAATATATTGTATACTGTATATTAAGTTCTAAATAAACTAATACTTTACTGTAGGTGGCGAAGAAATAGAAAGGATCTCAATGTTGATGCATTGCTCCCCTTCACCGGGTAAACATTCAAAGTGTAACATAATTCATGTTTAATATTTAGATCATTTTCAACACATTTTTTGTACGTTTCAGGCGCCTTTAAACCCTGTGAGCACTTGTTGGGGAACTGGATGATTCGTCTGACCGTGTGGTTCATTTGTCTGGTGGCTCTGGTCTTCAACAGTTTGGTTCTTGTTGCTACATTTGGACCCACTCACCGAACAGCCCGACAGCCGTACTCTCTGGCCCCCAGCCTGCCCCCTGCCAGGCTGCTCATGGGGCTGTTGGCACTGGCGAACCTCCTCACTGGAGTCTACGTGGGCATCCTGACTGCTCTGGACCTGGCGACATGGGGCTCGTTCGCTTCGTTCGGGGTGTGGTGGGAGATGGGCCCTGGTTGTCAGATCACAGGGGTGCTGGCAGTCTTCTCCTCCGAGTGGTCCATTCTGTTGCTGGCGTTGGCTGCGGTGGAGCGAAGTGCATCTGTACGTGTGATCCTAGGGAAGGTCATGCTGTCCCCTCGTAGGAGTAGCTCTCATGGGGGGTGCTGGAGAGGGGGGTGGCGCTTCAGTCTGGCTGCGGGGGTCTTGGCTCTGCTGGCTGCAGCTGGAGCCTGCCTGCCCCTTCTCACCTCCAGTGACCAGGCCTCGCCCCTGTGCCTGCCCTTCGCGGGAGTGGACAGTCCAGCTCTGAGCGTTACCGTGGTGCTGGTGCTGCTCAATGCTCTGGCGTACCTCTTCACTGCTGCAGTTTACACACAGCTCTACTGCCACCTGGGCCGAGTGGAGCTGGCCGACCCGGAGCAGTCTGGGGCCCTGCGACACGTGGCCTGGCTTATCTTCACCAACTGTATCTTCTTCTGCCCCGTTGCCGCCTTCTCCTTTGCCCCTCTCCTCACAGGGTCCGCCGGGGGTCCGGAGATCGCCAAGTCTGTCACACTGATCTTCTTCCCTCTGCCCGCCTGTTTGAACCCTGTGCTGTACGTGTTCTTCAGCCCAGCCTTCAGAGAGGACTGGACTCGGCTGCGCGGCCTCAGAGGGGCGTCCCGAGAGACCAAAGGTGAGGGTCAGTGTGACGATGGGGGCGGGAGCTCAGAGCTGACGGACAGAGGCTCTTCTACACTGGGCTCAGAGTGTGGGCTGTACTCTCAGCTCTGTGCAGAGGTGTGTGAGCGCTGTGAGGCGGCTCTACACGCCCGGACCTGCCCCTCCAGCGCCTCTGTGTGCAGACACTTAGTGAAGGCGCACAGCTGTCCCACCCTCTCGGGGGCGCCATTGTGCCCACGCACAGAGGGCTTTTGGGCAGATAGCGGCACGCCTCTGGCCCAGTCGGAGTATGCAGACGAGGGCGACTCTTTTGTGTCGGACAGTTCAGATCAGGTGCAGGCTTGTGGCAGGGCCTGCTTCTGTCAGAGCAGAGGACTGCCACTGGTACACTACTCATACAACATACCTCGAGTCAAGGACTGACAGGTCGTGCACTATCACAGAGACGCTTCAACTCAATGTGCCAACTACCATTTTAAAAGACTACGAAAGCACTTAGGTATGTACTTACTGTGTAAACAGAAATGCAACCATTTATTTAAAGGGATCTCAAAGAGTGGCGCTGTTAAGAACATGTTTTTATTCTGAGCACATCACGTTACAGACTTAAACAGCAGCGAATCTGTTGCCACAGTGCCTGCCTCTGGATCTCGTGTTGTCAGACTCAGCTTTTAAATTGTTTTATTTGTATGCTTCTTGTTTATTCCTAAGCAACTTCACCCAAAATTATTTTTATTTGGATGTATGATTTTTATAAGTGAAATGTAGCACATGTATCACATTTCTAGGTCTGAGTGTGAATGTAATTTGAGGTGGTCTCTTTCGCCCTTCGGTTGAGGACACTAACTTCAGCAATAACTTGTGTATGTCTGTGATGTCAATCAGCACAAGAATGATTTAGCTCCACGCCCTGGTCCGTGAATAAACACCTCTGGTTTGGTGTAATCAAGACTAAGAATGTGATTAAAGTAGCAGATTTCACTGTTTGGACACAGCTCCCATGCTCCATGCTCCACGGGACATTATTTATTGTTGGCGCAGCAGGAAAGCCTGAGAGTATTCAGCTGTGGAAATGGCCTTTACATTACAACTCTAATACACCATAATTCCAGGGATTTACATAGTAGAAACAATGTTTAAAAATATAACATGTAAAACAAATAATATATGTGGATTATATAAGCAAATAGATTAAGAATTACATCATCATAAATGCTAAAATAAAAAGTTAATGAACACTATTTTTCAGTGTACACAGAAACAGGAATTTATATGAGAGTTATCCCAGTTTTCCTGGTTTTCTGTTGGATATGCATCAAACAGGCAGCTGAGTCAACATGAAACAGGCCAGATATTTTATAATGAATTTTACTAGCCAAAATGTCAATCTTCAGTCACAGATCAATGTACAACCAATATTAGAAAAGTATTACAGTGAATGACGCAACAGTCTGAAGATTCACTATCAAAATAATTTCATCAGATGTAATTGGAAATGTTCCCTTTGATTGGGCCTGGCTGCAGGTTTAATGCAGAGATAGGGGCTACAGTGCGGCAGGGTTTGGCTGGTGTTTGTAGAGCATGACTGTACACATAAAGGTGGGTCCGCCCTTTCAGCATGTATCCACAAGTGCACGTCATGTGAGCGCTCAGGAATTTAGGCAATGTTCATTTATAGTTTGTTCAATTCAAACTTTTTTATAATCTGTTTAGGCATTGCATTCTGTCCTGTTTTTCTGTTGATTCCAAATATGTGTGTGCGATGGTAATATGATGAGTGCTTGTAAATCTGACAGAATAAATGTAATCAAGAATGGGATGCTACATTAAGGAAGCTACCTCCATAAATGCATAGGCTGCGCTTTGTTTCATGGCTATTTGCTTCATGTTGATACATGTTTGTACCATATTGTTTTGATTCTAATGTGGGAGGTTGTGTACTGTATACTGTGATTATTTTGTTAGCCAAAAAATAAACTATGAATTATTATTTTGTCTTTTATAGATGGGATGAAAAAAAAGATTCACAGAAATTCAGTCTAAATTAATTTAAATTTTTTAGTTATGTTATCCTTCTTGACAGAGATCCCCAGGTTTTTGTTCTAGTAAAATAATTTGTTGTAATTGTGAATAAAAGAATTTGCATAAATTATGTATTTTAATATGTACCTTTGTTGTACTCTATTGACTTATGTGTTCAAATACAGGTTGGTTTTGATAGGACAGAGCAGCAGATGTCACTACTCTGTAATGTTCCACAGTATAGCATTAGCTATCTCGCTTTTATTCAACTTCAGGTGATTTATTGCTCAAAAATACTTTGAAAAAACATGCATTCTCTCCACAGATCTGAACTGATGGTGTCACCTGCTTGTCTCTATGGAGGTAGATAAGTTTAATGCCATATTGTGGAACATTTTAGGCAAAGTAATACAAGAATCATTACAAAAGTTAGAACGTGCTCCTTGTATGTTCAAAGTTATACTTATAACGACATAACTTACACGCAACATATAGGCAAAACAGTAATAACTATTATTATTGTTATTATTATGCTCTGGTATTTTACCTCCTCCCTCCCTGTGGGGACTAATTGACATAGATTAGTTTGTTATGATTCATGACATTCACTGCAGCCAGATTCAATGTAGTATTTTTTATATTTGATAGGATAATTGTTCCTAAAGTTAAAAGAATTTATAAAATATGTGTTCTGTGCACAACTTCAAATACATTCAAAAAAATACAGATTGGTGTATTACAGTTTACATTGTATAACATTTTATAGAAAAATATAATAACTCTAAAATGTCAACTTTTTAAAATGTATTGCTATGAAAGAAGGAGGCAGGAGCTCTACTGCTTGTTGATCCTCCGTCTCTTCGCCTTGGTGGAGCATGTCTGGAGATGTCTGGTAAGAACTCCTCATCCTCTTCTTCTGGTAGAACTAGCTCCACCTTCAGATCTTTTTGGACATTAATGACATCAACATTTGGGGTGCAGGATTCATCTGCATTGCCAGCTGTAGATATCAGGTGAACCATCTGCAGTTCAGTGGTTTTTAGTTGGGGTTTTGACAACTCAATAATGGCTCAACGATAGCCTTGAGCACATGGGGCTGAGGCTCCAATTTTGTCACTGAAAGACTGGCGTGTTCTGGCAGAGTCCACATTCAGGACAGCTCAAGTTCTATAGCCTTCACTTCTTTTTTGTTTCTGCCCTTCCTGTTCTTCTTCCTTTCCTTTCTGGAAACTATGAGACCCTCACTTGCAGCGTTGAGTTTAGGCTCAGACAACTCAATATCAGGGTTCTCAGTGTTGGCCAGCAATGTCAGGAGCTCTGTTTCTGGGTGGGCTGGAGGATTAACTAGTTCATCAACTAGTGTCTTACTAGTCTCATTGCGCACAGGTTTCAGGTGTGTTTGGACCTCACTGTCTTTGAGGTCCAAAACCTTACAGGAAGAATCTGTCACAGACTCTTCATTTTTAAATAAAAAATTTAAGTAACTTTTCCAAAGTTCTGACTTTCCTCATTAGATCCTCCTCTTTTTTCCACTTTTTTCTCCTCCCGCCACTGTTTCGCTGCCACTGCAGCCTCTGAGAGCACAGATCAGTCCCAGTGTTGTGGACATGGTACCTTTCATCAAAGGAAATGCTTCACACTGGTGAGGAGTTTTGCTGAAGCAGTTCATAGTATGTGTTGTCTGTAGACTGTCACAATGTGATATGACACGTGAGAAATGAGAAACGTGCTGTGCACAAGCTTGGATAGAAGTGAATTGTGATCACTGCATCATCGTTGTCATGGTGATGGCTGACAAACTCCAGGAATGGAAGGCTTAAGACCATTATTGAGAAGAAAGTTGGCTATACTAGTCAGATTTTTTTTTATGTCATAAATTTGTATTTATTTTTGACAGATAAGTGAGAATGGAAAATTTTCATTTTTCATTTAGTAATTCTGCACATTAATAATTGCCCAATAATCAAAACTTCACTTTTACTCTCTTAAATATTCAGGTTTAGGGTTTATTAACATGCTGTATTGACCGACAGCACTGTAGCTGTTCAATTATAAAATTAATCCTCATAAATACCACATGCCTAATAATTATGCACACAGTGTAGAGTGAAAAATAGCCTCCTTCAACTGCATTAAGACACACTGTGAAACTTGATGAGGCGGTGAACTCTGTAGCCTTGTGTATTTTAGGTGTAGTCTGTGTCAAAACACCTGTAAACATAGACCCACAGTGACATGGGGGCTATGTGTGTTATTAGCAGAGGCCTGACATGTCCAAGGCCCATGCACAGATCCTTTGCAGCTGCATGTAGAGTGCCTATGGGAAATATTTACATGTGTGAATCAAAGGGGGCAGTGTTGAGTGACGGGGGAGCTTCTGCTTTTTAAAACGCGCCATGTGGTTCTCCTCTGAGCTATTTAGACCCCTGTCCACACATCACACATTCCTCACACATAGAGATCTGTTCAGGCTTTGTTCAATAAAACTGACGCCCTCCGCAACTCCTCCGGACTTTGGAGGATCAAGAATATGCAGTTAGAGGTCTGTGTCTAGGTCTGATTTAGTAACATAAGAGATATACTGCACACAAATCGCATTATAACCCCATTTCTTTATTGTTTGTAAAGCATATTTGAGTGTCCAAAAAGAGCTATATAAGTCTTATGTATTATTATTATTATTATTATTAAGATTATTATTATTATTATTATTATTATTATTATTATTATTATTATTATTATTATTATTATTATTATTAATAATAATAATATTATTATTATTATTATTATTATTATTATTATTATTATTATTATTATTATTAACAACTAATTTAATGCTTAGAGGTAAGTGAGTAGTTTCTTTTTTTTTCACTTTTCACTTCTCCTATTTACCTGCTTGTTTTCATGTTGTTGATTTCCTTGGAATGTTGCTAAACTAATCTCATCTTATGATCTTATTTTTAAAAAATACCTTGAAAACTATGCATTTGTGCAGTAAACATCCTCACCTTTCCATATATCTGACCTGGCCTGGTGACCACACCCACTTGTTTCCATGTATAGAGATAAGTTAAATGCAATAAGGGTTGTTTTATATTTTTAAAAAGCAAATACATAGAATGACATAACTTTTTGTGTTGGAGAGATGATATCCCCATTTATTTCACATAAACAAAGAAGAGTCAATTTGATATGTTATATCATTTTGCATAGCTTGATATTCTTAAATTAATGACACATTGTTAAGAGGGAAAAGGCCTGTGATTGTGAATGATGATAATTAACACAAAAATATTGCTGAATACTGCACGCATCTCACAAAACACAAAATACATACATTTTGGCAAGAGCTCATCACAGTTGAACAATAAACATGGAGTCCACAGTGACAGCATGCAGGAGGGTCTCAGGCTGCAGATTCATTTTTCTTAGTGTCTTCTTTGGTGATTTGAGCTGTAAAAAATATAAAATGAATGGTCAATTTTACATCAAACAACAAATGTGCCATCTGCTTGTTTTCACAGAAAGATTATTGTTTTGCCAGAAATTTCTCAGTTTGGCATCAAAGTTAGTCAGTTTTTTTTATTACTCAAAAATACTTTGTAAACCACCCATTCTTACTGTAAATGAGGTAATCTCTTCACAAATCTGATCTGTAACCTGGCCTAGTGGCATCACGTACTTGATTTAAAAAAAAGTTACATAAGTACATTATGTAACTTTTTTTTAAATCAAGTACGTGATGCCACTTTAAGATGGAGCTAAAGCTAACATACTGTACATAACTTGTGTGTATCATAGACTGTATAAAGAAGTGAACTAAGGGAATGTGACGTCACTCGTAGCGGTTGACTCCAGTCGAATGAAGTAGTTAGGAGCAAATTTGGAGCTGAGTTCCATATTAGAAATAGGAATTTAAAAAATAGCAAAATAAAAACACCAGGATCATGTAGAGTGGGTTAATATGAACATTTTAAGACCAAAATGATGCAGCAGTTCCAGAGAGAGGGGTGATCATTTTTCAATGTAAAGCCACTTGGAGCCAGAAGTGCCCCTGTTAACACTTCCTATTTGAAACGCAGCAGCTAGTGAGTTAGCTATGTCCATTTATATACACAGTCTATGGTGTGTGCTTCACTTACGGCGTACTTCCAGTTTGCACTCCACTATGTCCTCCCCACACTCGTTGACTGCTTTGCACATATAAACTCCTCCGTCAAAGGGGCAGGGCTTTCGGATCTCCAGGGTCAGGATGCCTTGTTTACTGAGCATCCTGTATTTGGCCTCATTTGAGATGTCCATCTTGTTCTTGTACCAGGTGACTTTAGGCTGAGGGAGGATACACACATCAGAGATAATAGACCTAACCTAAAGCAATATCTTTTGGTATTTACAATCCTTCCTGCCTCGGTTTGAAGACTTTATCATGCAGTGTGTTGATGGGAAAATAGACAGTTGATTTACAAGTCTTTAAGTGTTGACAACTTTTAAAATTAAACATTTAAACTGTAAAACATAGGAAGCCCATTAACTTTATGATGCATGTTACAATTTTGCACTATGTCAATAATGAAAAAAATCTCAATTATACAACTACTTTAATATAGGAGTTGTATAATTAAGATTGCGTGTGGTAATGTTATCTGAAAACCAACAATTCCAGATAACACCATACTCAATACTAAATTGTATAACTGTGATTTTTTCAGGCCACAATACAGCTGTAAGAACCTAAAGCTAGTCAGATACTAGAGCAATAGTAGACAATTAAACATTAGACAATAAGTGTGAATTTAAAATTTAACTTTTGTTTTGTTTAATAACCATGAACAATGGCTAAATCTGGACCAATTTCTTACTGTCTTTTGTAACATCCCTGCTCAAGGCCTATTCTGTTAATTGTAATGAGGACATATTGAGAGCATTACCTTATTTACTCATAAATCAGTCTATCGGGTGAAAACATAATTTGTTTAAAAGGTGTATTTTGCAGTACATGGCCCACCTTTGGTATGCCCCTCACTGCACAGCTGAGGGTTGCGTTGTATCCTGCAATAACGGAGCGATTCACCAAAGGATGAGTGAACTTCGGGGCCTCTGTGAAGTCATGATCCTTGTAGCTGGGCGGCTTGTACTCCATACCTGAGGAGAGGGAGCGTAAGGACCAAGATGAGATTAACTAATTAAAGTGGCGCTAAACTCCTAAACGGCACAACTGCAATCCAAGTGAGCTGATTAACAGGGCAGTGCAGGAGGACTGAAAGGTATTTTGGGAGTAAATGATGAAAAGAGAAAGAGCAATAAAATAAATTAATAAATTAATAAATTAATAATAAGTGAGCCTCTCTCAACATCAGAGGTGTGTGATGCAATAAATGATTCAGACCTGTTTTCTGGATATAAGCGCTGTCCTTCGTGTTGCACGGTTCAGGACTGAGGCCCACAAGGTTGGCAGCATAGACACGAAAGATGTATTCATTTCCCATAATCAGGTCTGACGCCACACAGTGAGTCCGTCTGTACTGTTCGTACACAGTGAACCACTCCTGATGAAAAGAATGGACCATTATAATGTACAACCTTCATATATTTGTTTATTTATAGGATCTAGTTGACTGCACAAAGAAGTGAGGTCAAATATTTACTTTACACTAAATCAAATGCTGTTAGCCAGCAGCATCTATTTACTGTTCATATGCATACATATTATAATATAGAATATATTAAATACATAAATGTATGTATCAAATGTATAGGCACTAGTATGATCAGTTAAAATAATAGTAATAACATTTTAAACACAAAAAAACTTGAGTTCTTATCAGTTCCTATATATAGATCAAGACCATTCTAAAACGATTAATGAAAGGTCCCATTGTGTCTTATTTATGTGAATTCTTTTCTGTATCAATTCTTGCTCAAAAGTCTGAATCTAATTTTGATATTGGTTTTAATATGTTTAAATGCATAGACAAAAGCAGTCCTCCGTAGCTCAGTGTTGTAGATATGTCTTTCAAATCTTCCTTTACAATTGTGTGACCAAAGGGAAAAGGCTTGTCATGACAGCTTAAGTAAACAAAGAAAAGATGTGACAGATGAACAGGTATCCACACACTGAGGCATCTTCTTTTTAATTGGTAACCTGATCATGTTTTTGTGGGAATGAAATTAATGAGCTCTAAAGAACAGCCCAGTGGAACACGAGAAGGAGTCATGCAGAGCGGAGGAACAATGGCGGACGTCAAAGTGCACTAAGTCAGGACGGGCCAAGGCCTAGGATAAGATTAGCACATTCTTGGCAGCTTGAGGTGCTGCATAGTGGAGCTGGGCCTGTGTCACTGCTGCACATGTGATTAAAGTACAGTCACATGTATGGAAAGTTGTATTACTTTACTGGGTCTTGAGGAACAAATTTAATTCTGTCTGTGTTTCTCTTGCATGTTGATTTTAATAGTGCACTATGTAACTTTTTCTACTTTGCCTAGAATGTTCCATAGTATGGGTTAAATGTATCTATCTCTATGGATATATATATAAGTGGCCAGATATATTTAAGGCCATACTGTGTAACATTCTAGGCAAAGCAATAACATCTTCATGGAGACAAGCAGGTGAAGGACCAAAAAAGTTGTATAATGGAAGAAGCAGTGATTATAAATGACGGTCTGTTGGTAGATAATTTCACTTTGGTAGAATTTCAATTTCACTTTAAGCAAGAATAGTGTAAATACTGAAATAAAGTAATTTTTGTGTTATTTATTTATGTAATTTCAATACTTTTATAATAAACTCATACTTGACCATTCATTATAAGCCCTCACAGAAGTTAATATCGCATTCCCATTACCGTACCATTGTCTTTTTGTCTGCTTTCTGAATGGTGTAGCCAGTTATTTCACAGTTGCCATTATCTTTCGGTGGCTTCCACTCCAGAGCAGCATTAAAACCCCAGACATCCACAATCTTCACGGCTTCAGGAGGTCCAGGGAGGTCTATAAAGAAGACAGAATATTTCATTTTCTCAAATAAATAACTTAAACTGTGTAAATAATATAAAAGCAGTGTTTCATACCCACAATCTGTAGCGTGACTGAGGCTTTATCCTCCACATTTTCGATCTGCACGTGGAGTTCATATTTGCCTGAGTGTTTCATCTCTGTATGACGGATGAAGAAGATGGTGTCTGTGTCACTGTTTCTGACGTTGGCCATTGATGAAGTCAGCGGCTCTCCGTCTTTTGTCCATGTAACCACTGGCCTGGGTTTGCCCTGTATCACATGTAAAACACTTTAGAATTCAAATGTTTATTACTTTTTAATACATTCAAAAAAACAAGACCTATTCAATTTACATAAAAACACTTACACATTTAAACATTTAGCATGTGTTATACTTTGTAAATAACCTTTAAAATGTTACTGTTTATTTTAGTAAACAAAAACACTAAGTGACATCAAATTCACACATCTGCTGTCACTCAGTAATTCTTTGAAAATAGATTCTTCAGCCTCCATTCCTGGATTTTGAACATGACATTTTAAAGGGTGAGTTGTATTGTTTACTGAGTTGTATTTCAAATTGCTTGATCTAGCAGCAAGCGTGGCAATGACAGTAAGCACTCATCTAGTGGCTAGGTGATCCTGGACTGTAGCAAATGATTGTCATGATGTTCATTTAATTGGGGCATTGACCAGTTTGGTGTGCTGTTTTACTTTGTTTTTACTTCACCTGAAAAGGTATCACAATATTGACACATTCTCCAACTTTCTTGATTAGAATCTGGCGGAGACTTCTGGGAAGCCAGATCTTTGGTCGCTCTACAAATATAGAAACACACATGTTGTAAGTGAAAGAGCAGCGTAGAGCTTATAAACGTGCCCAGTGTACTGACGCATTATCTCCCTGATGGTGACAGGTTGAGCCAGAGTGGCAGGGACACTGGGTCCTGCCATGTTGTATGCCCGCACTCGAAACTGCAGCTTGTCTCCAGTGGTTAGACCCCTGACGATGAGGGACGTCCTGTCGGTCAGGCCCTCATGGGCTGGGATCCACTCATTAGCTGGAGCACAAACACATACAGAGCTACACAGCTGAGCAAACATGGGGGAGAGCGTGATGGAATTTGTTGACACGGATTTGATTAATTACTGTTATTGATGTATACTTTAAAAGGCCAGAAATCAGAGTAACAGTGAGTGTAGTTCAGTTGGTAGAGTGCTCTCCTGATCCGAAGGTTGGTGGCTTCAGTCCTGCTCCCATCTATACTGTTGTTGTGTCATTGGGCAAGACACTTGGCCTATCTCACCCCAGGATCTGTGTACACTGGTTTATAAATCCGTGTGCTAAAGAATAAGTGGTTCCTTGATGTGCTTTGAGTGAATTGACAGTAGAAAAGTGCCATATAAATTTGCCCATTTAAACTGCAGATTTAAATTGAAATCTGCTAATTATTGTGCTAAAAGTAGTGGATTGTTGTATTCGTGGCTTGTATTGATTTAAGTAAAGCACTTTTCAGTCTTCAAAAGTAATTCTTGATGGAAAGCAGGGGTTGTCTACAGCACTTACTGCCCTCCTTGCAGTACTCGACCCTGTACCCCTCCAGTTCAGCCGCTCCGATCCTCTCGGGCGGACGCCACTTCAGAGTGATGGAGGTGTCATTGATATCATCCACACTCAGGCCCACGGGCTCACTGGTCGGTGCTGCAAACATATTTCAATATGTGACCAAAATAAGAAAATCCTCAACTCAAGTTTCCAAAACCCTGGTCAGTTCTGGTCTGTTACATTTGATCTTGGATTACGCAGCATCTAGAAACACACATTTTAAATCAAAATACTATTAAGTGTATTTCTTCTCTATGTTAATGAATGACATCAGAGGTGAGTAATAATATAGTATATAATGCATTAAGAAAATATAGCACATACTGTATCTAAAACTATGATCTGCATAAATAAGCACAAAAGAGGAATGCATTCATAAGAATCAGGTTGATACTAAAAGCATAAATGTCACAAATAAATGTAACAAATTGTCTTTTTTTTTTTTTTTACATTGGGGCAAATGTCTGTGTTTTTTGTCTTGTCTTTAGCAGTGCTCAACACTGAAGCACCTTCTGCCTGTGCGGCCCTGAAAGAGCCGCCTCCAGGTGCCATGAATATTCTCAAACAAACACTGTGTTTGTTGTAGAGACAAAACTGCACTTCTCCTGCCAGGCATACTTACTGTATCTAATCTTCCATCATACGCAATGGCCATTTGGATCTTTCAGTCATCACCAAGTGGATCTGAGGCTGCTAAAAGGCTCACTGATTCAGATGCAAGACAGACCTGTGTTTTGTTTGTAGTTTTTGGTAAATGCAAGCACATTTCTCAGACAGCGTAATATAACATAACATACAGATCTTTATTTTGCTTTCATTTTATATAACATGCTAACATGTTTTTGTGCCATGTTGAGGTATAATGTGATTGACATGTTTCTATAGTGGATTGAAACCCTTTAGCCACACTTGGGTCCCATGGCATGAAATTTTCACTTTCTGAGGTTTTTGAACGTTAATGTGAGCTCCCCTACCATGTTTAGGCCCCCCCAATGGCTAAAAGTTGCGAAATGTCTAAACTGAGCATTTGCGATCCTTTTCTGCGTTTGAAAAAAACACAGCTCAAATGGGCGATTCTGGACAAGGCACCTTTGTTACGTAACATCGGGGAAAAAAATGCAAATGCAGTTCCACCACTGTCTGGATGTCCAGCCCCTGTCTCTGGAAAGAGAGTTTGGACCGCGAAGGAGCTACGCAATGCGAAATGCATTTTTTTATTTGCCTGGAAGCACGTGCGAGTATTTCTAGGCTCGGAAGTCCTTTACCCGACCCTCTGGACCTCTGAAACAGCAATGGCTTAGTTTAGTTTTATTTTCTGTGAAAATGTGTTTTTTTCATTGAAATTCCTGTCCTGAAATTCCTGGAGCGGGTGGGGGGGGTGGGATGCCCACCCGCTCCTCTAACCCAATCTCTGTCCTTCTCATTTGCATTCAAGCAACAAGGCCCAGAATGAGTCGTTCAGACAGAGAGAATATGACTCTGACTGTGTACATGTGTCTTTCTCATGCACTGAATGTTGATTTTGAAGAAGGATTCATTTACAGTATTAGGGAACCATTAAGGCACCATATAAAAGCATCAAGAAGTACCATGTCATGGGACCTTTAAATTAGAACAAAAGCCAATTTGAGCCTGTTGTGTAGTGGCCACTAAGTATCTGAACCTGTGGCCTGCAGAAACCTACACCGTAAACACAACTGTCAGAAGCTGTACAATGTAAATGTGTCTTCTGTCCTGAAGGTCTGTGGACTATTTTAAAAAGCATGGTACACACTCACCCACAGGTACAAATGGTTGTGAGGCAGGGCTATGGCGGGACATGCCAATGCTATTGACAGCATACACTCTCATCTCGTACATCACTCCTTCAATCATCCGCTTGGCCTCGTAGGTCGTGTCAGGGTAGGGGTCAAAGTTCAGTCGCATCCATCTGTAGCTCTTGGTCTTCTTTCTCTCCAACACATAGCCTGTGAAAAAACATGATCAGTTTAAGTGAAAACACAAAATAATTTTATGAAAACTTTCTAGTAGCCTGTAATAAAAATGTTTTACCAATGACAGGCTGTCCGCCATCAAAAGCGGGAGGATCCCACTGAACAACACAAGAGTCTTCTCCAACACTAAGGATTCTGGGAGCCTGAGGTGGATCTGGTATATCTGTAGAAAAAAAATAATCATTAGATGAAAATACAGAGAATAAACTACAGCATAAACTAAAGTAAACCTACATTTACCACACCATATCAAATGTATGTAAATGTTGTTATCTTTGCTTTATTTTTGCCTTACCAACGACTTTGACATGTACATCAGCTGTGTCCTCTCCCGCTGGGTTTCGGACCACCACAGAGTACACGCCCTCGTCCTGCCTCTCAGCTCCTTCAATGGTGAAGATGCAGTGGCCTTTGGCGGTCTCAACATGAACCCGGCCATCTTCCTCAGTCAGAACCTGAAACGTATGAAAGATTTTAGTCCCAGAATCCACTGCGCACTATCTCTCATGTGATTGGTCTAATAAACACTATTACCACACTGAAACCGCACCAATTTACACCAGTTGTGATGTAAAGATAATTAAAGGTCCTATATTACACAAAATGGATTATTGTGAGTGTTATTCCATGATATAATGTTGTTATCTCATTAAAAACATGCCTGTTGTGATAGTGTTTTCCATTTGAGAGAGCCTAAATATGCAGGGTTTGTGTGTTAAACATGTGTGAATGAAAAAAACACAACTCCAGGTCTGTTTTTGGTGAGGAAACAACATTAAAACATCGATTGGAAAACAGAGTAATATAGGCCCTTTAGTGAATCATGCTTTAAAGAGAAGGGTATTATAAGCAGAATCATATGTCATGTCCCTACTTTCAACTCTCGACTAATATATTTATAATAACTACACTTTAATAATGAAAAATAGTTCATTAAGAATGATACAGGCTTAGCAACTACTTAACTGGTCAACTAACCCTAACCACATGAATGGTTGCTAAGCCTGAATCATTTTAATAAATAGTTTTCAGTAAATCGCTCATTCAGTCCCAGGCTTTCTTCATGCTTTACTACGTAGTTATTATAAGTGTTACCATATTTTTCTTTTGGATTTGTATGAATAATTTATGACTCACTACAAACATGATACTTACAGCATAGATTCCTTTGTGAGCGACGCAATCTCAGGACATGCTCCTACCTCTCACTGAGCAACATGCAGACACTATGAGGTGTTTTTACTGTGTAAGACATGCATGAGTTAGAGTCAAAATGCTGGAGTTTTTTCTATTTTTTAATTCTTATGTGTTACAACGGTACAGTACTGAGAATAATACAGTAGAGCTTTTTTGGTTTTGGTCTGCTGTCTATGTGTCTCCATGGTGATGTTATTGCTTTGCCTGGAATGTTCCATGGTATGACATTAAAAATATCCTTCTAGCATTTATTCATTACAGGTGTTTCTGTTGCTCCAAAATACAATAATTCCTTCTGTGAATAGGGGCGACTTTTCACAGATCTGAAATGTAAAGTAGCATAGTGCTGTAACCTGCTTGTCTCTCGTAGGTTTAAACACTATCTCCGGGTGATTTTCACCCAAGCAAAATTATTTACATGATTTTCAATATGTTGCATTTTTCTCAGTGTCATGGGTCCCTGGGTAACTTCACCATTGTTTTTGACATCTTTGAAGGTGTAGGTGTTTCCCTACCCCAAAGTCCACTTTTTCCTACAGGCTTTCGGGTGATTTTCACCCAGCAATAGTGAAAGAGGAATGTAAGAATGTAATGAATTTAATGTAAGAGGATGTAAGGAATAGGTAAGTCTGGAATGTGTATCTATCCTTATTTAGAGCAGTGGTTATGAATAAATACAGTGAACCCTCGTTCTCGTCCAGGGACGTGGCAGTGCTGCTCGCGCGTCTGGCGGGGCTCCCGGAGCCATGTCTCCCCCCACGCCACTATTAATACATTTTGTTGAAAATCTATGAAAGAGTGTTTAAACTAGAGACAAATGTGAGAAAATGTTAATTCCAGTCTGAGAAAAGTGTATAATGTGTGTGGTGAGGCATTTACAGCCTTAAAACATGTAGAATAATTGTAAAATATAAAGTTGTCCTACTTCGCGGATTTCACTTATTGCGGTTGCCTGGAAGAATCCATGACTCATCGCTGTTCCAGCGGTGAGTCTGGTAACACTTGGTCCAGAATGCGCTGCTGTTGCGCTTAGACAGACAGCTAAGTGAACCAATCAGAGATTGTGCCATCTTGATTCAAAACTGAGGAGGAACTTCCGCTGCCTAATAATAATAATAATGCATTTTATTTAAAAGCGCCTTTCAGAACACCCAAGGACACTGTACAAGAGTGACTTTGCGGGCAAAGGCGGGTGCACTGACGTCACCATCTTTGAACAAATCAGAATCGCGGAGTCCGTTTTTAACCGGAGGAGCGAGGGTGGATGGAGGGTGTCCAAATGGTATCGCGCTGTATAGGAAATACAGAGAGATATCATTTGGCTGGCCAGGTAATTATTGCGGGCTATTTCTGGAAACTAACTCCCGCGATAAACGAGGGATTACTGTATCATAAAGTGGTGATTTCAAAGGGAATTCTTATGGTGAAAACAATATTTTAGTCAACTGGTCATTTTTACCCACTGTAAAAATGTTCCTCTCTCTTGCAACTGTTCATGTGTCAAGGAGTCTGTGCTTCACCAGGGAAGTCTCACATGTCCCAGGAATGACTGGACCAAAGACCAAGTTTTGTTTTTTGTTTTTTGTTTGTTTTTTTTTGGAATTTTTTGTTCTCAAATTCCTAATTTTTCAGTCATTTTGGAGCATGAATTTAGGGTCTTCCTTTTTTTTTTTTTTTTTTTTTTTTCATTTTGTTACACATACCACTGTTGAAAATAAAAGAAAACCACTCTAATTTATCATGTGTTGTCATATTTTGATCTATTTTTCATGACAAGTACTTTTTGTTGGGTATATTATATCAGGTAAAAATTACTCGGCTAAAGTGGCGGTGTTACTTTTTATAGCGAAAGTGTTCTAGGGTTAATCTATACTGTGGAACATTTTAGACAAAGCAATAACATTTCTATGGAGATAAGCAGGTGACAGACCCTCCACACGAAATGTTATGCAGAGCACCTTTAAAACATTAAAATAACCTGTATAATGTAATAAATGCGTGAACATGCCCTAATCAAGCAAGCGCTCATTTAAAAGGACATGCACACTTACTTTCCCGTCCTGCACGATCCAAGAGCCGTTTTTTCCAGCTGTCTCTTCTCCATCAGGTTTTAGAGAACTAGCCTACATTTGAGCAGAGCAAAGCAGCAGAAGCAACAGAGAGGATATCAACCCTCTCATCCAGCTAGCCACCCGCAGCAGTTAGTAGCATTGCACTGGCCAGCTCAAAACAGCCAAGAATACATGCAGATAAACACAGTGGTGTGGATGGAAGACCAGCCGTCTGATAATTGAAAGATTATAGGTTCAAACCACTAGTACTGTACTAGTCACTTCATTCTGCCCTTTTGTTCTGTGTTATGTTATGTGTGTTGTCTGTGAGATGAGTGGTGGTTGGCCTGGCAGTTGGTGCAAAATGAAAGCCACATGTCTATTAGTCATCTTCAGGGCAGGTGTGGCTACAGAAATAGTCAATGAATGCTGGAGACTGAAAAGTTCATCGTGGTTAGAAAACACCATAAAAATCTATACCATTTAACGTATCATGCTAACTATAACTTAAAAGTGCTCTATGTAATTGTCTGGTTGAGGTTTCCTGTTTCTCCATGAAGATTTGATTTTTTTTACACTGAACAAACCAACAACAACAACAACAACAACATGCAAAACTGACTCTTGTGAATTTTAAGCCATGTTATGGTGTTATTTTCTCATCAAAAACATGCCTGGACTTGTGTTGCTTCATTCATATGTTTGAGTAATCATTATTCTGCCTACATCTCCAAAGCTCAAAATTCTCTGTTCCACCTTGTGATGTCATAAAGTGGTAGTTTTTAAGTTAACAGTTCTTTTTACCTTTTGTTTAGTAGAAATGGGCACTTCCAGGGCTGAAATTATGATTATGATTCTAGTAAAGATGTATGTAGTTTTAACACACAGTGGAGTACTTCCTGTATTACCTGATGACATCACAAGGTGATATGCAGGGTTTGTGTGTTAAACATTTGTGAATGGAACAAAACACAAAACTCCAGGTCTGTTTGTGATGAGGAAACAACATTATAACATAGATCAGAAAATAGTGCAGTATGGGCGCTTTAATGGCTGGTCTGTTGAAATCCGTTGAAAAATGTGCTTTCTTACTTTGTTGCTTCTCCACAGATATGACCTGTAAGTTAAATGCCATTCTGTGGAACATTCAGAAAAAGCAATAACAACTCCATGGAAACAAGAAAATAGTGGACCCCCAACCAGCAAATTGACATAGTGCATCTTTAAATATAAATAGTGTAAATTAGATCCTCGACTTGTCCATGTTTTACCTTTTCCCCCTTGGTCCAGATGACAGTCGGCGCAGGGTCTCCTGTGATGGGTACGTCTAGCCTCAGTTTGTTTCCAGCCACGACTATGATGGTGGACTCAGAATTGCGTCCCATTGTGTCTAAGTGGATCTTGGGAGGATCTGGAGAAAAAATCATTCAATTGACAGCACATATCAATCTTAACAAGACTTTTCTTTAGTCCTGAATGTGGTTTGTTTACCTTGGCGTGGCACGTAATCAATCTTCACCTCTGAGAGAAAGACAATGAGTCACTGTCAAGTCTATTCGTAGGGGAAAATGGAAAATTGAATGATTTTTATATAAAAAATGATTTAAATTACCAAGGAAGTTCAATTTGGCTGAAAGATTGAAGGCATGACCATCTGGCACAAATGTATAATCTCCCTCATCTTCAGGCTTCACATCGTCAATGGTGAGTTTATGAATTCTTTAAAATAAAAGCATACGTTTTATAAATAACTAAGTCTAAATGTAACATAATCATAAGTTCAAAACTCCATGCACATCTTCAAGGTGCTGGTAACAGCAGGAACATTGAATAATTCCAGAAAAAACAACACGTTATTCGCTCTAAGCCCATAAAGAAATAAGAGGAAAATCAAGCGAGTGTGTGGTAAACTTCTTTTTTCTGTAACATAATCATAATTGAATTCAATATATTTAAAACATTTAGTATAAACTCAACACTTAATGCACATTAGCGCTCTCTAGAAGTACTTAAAATATACAGAAAAATGATATGCTTTAAAATATGATGTTTATTATGACCACTACCAACCAAAAGTTTGGACACAGCCTTTCATTCAATGTTTTTTCTGTATTTGTACTACTTTCTATATTTTATACACATACAGAAGACATCAGATATATGAAGTAAGATGTATGGAATTATGTAGCAAAGAAAAAATGTTTCTATTTTATTTATTTATTTATTTCTTTATTTTTTATAATATTTTTTTTGATTCAAATCATCACAGTAGCCATCCTTTGCTTTGTTGACAGTGCTACAAACCCTTGGCCTTCTGTCAGTGAGCTTCATGATGAAGCCTCCTGAAATAGTTTTCACTTCACAGCTGTGCCTTGCAAACCAGGGTTCAAAGCAAACACATTTTGAATTATTTTGAGTTAATTTTTTTGTTTACTACATTCCATAAAACTATGTCCTAGTTTTGGGCCTTCAGTGAGATTCTACAACGTAAAAAATAGAAATAAAGAAGAACCATAATGAAAAAGTGTGTCCAAACATAAAATGTCCTGTTACCTGCCAATATGAGATATGTTAATTCTTTCATCAGGTTTGACCTCCACACCATTTTTCAACCAGGTTCCTTTAACAGTCTCATCTGAAACTTCACATTTAAAAACAGCCTGGTCTTTTGCCTTCACTGTCAGGTCTGCAATGCTCTGGTATACCTCCAGCTCCTTCTCTGAAATGTCAGGAAAAAACACACAATTGCGACAATGCATTTTCTATAGAATTTGAAGACGCATAATAATAAATAATAAATTGCAATATGATCAGGTGTTGTCGTACACGGGTAGAGATTAATGCAGATTATTATATGTTGGGATGAAATGGTTTTAATATGTTCTGTTGAGATGTGTTCATTATCCTGCTGCACCTTTGTGTGTTGTATCTTAGCAACTAACACAAGGGGTGCAGTTAATTGGATTTATGGAAGAAAATAAAATAGGAGGATATGAATGCCAGATGCAGCAAGAGCCTTGAGCCGATATTGAATATTACAGGAAATAAAATACCTACAGTTATTAAGTTATAACAAACACAAACAGATAGGCCTCTGCATACCACTTGAAAAGACTATAGTTTGTTTGTTTTTTCTCATCAAATAAGAGTCTCGCTTTTGTTGATCCCCACAGAGCTGTGACAAATATATCTGGCAGCTCTTGAGATTTTTTGTACGTACATATTTTTAACTAGGCCAATACAAGGAGAAAAATATATATATAAAAAAAATCAAATGTGTGTTTACTTGAATATGAATATGAATATAACCAGATAAAATCAGATATCTATGTATAAAATAAGATAAGATACATGTCAACTAAATTACAATAAAATTCTGATTAAAAATAAATGTTTTGATGGATAAATCAGCTGTTATGTTATTGAGCAAAATGTATTTTTAAACAATATGTGTGATTTTATATTTTAAAATAATAGTTTCTCTATATTTTCAGATAAATGTTTCAGTCTACAGCAGCAGCCCTGTCACTCTGGGTATGAGTCACCATGAGTGAGTGTGCCCTACATGCCTGCAATGCCATTACAGGTGCTAGTGATCGGAGAGGGCTCCACACTGAGCATGTATGTGTCATGTGTGTGTGTGTGTATGCGTGGTGTGTGTATGTGACCACATGACTGACACTTACCCTGAACTATGAGCTCTGCCACAGACTCGCCGCCGTTCGTCTTAACCTTATAAAGGCCGCAGTCTTCTTTTGAGGCTTCATTTATAATCAGGACATGTTTACAGCCGTCCTTCTTGAAGCGATACTTGAACGACTCATCTCTGGTCAGCTCCACACCATCCTTCTCCCTGCACAGTTAGGTACAGATACTGCTTATTCAAAGGGCAAATAGCACAACTTCACAACACACCAAAAACTTCATGCTACACATTTTTTCTCCTCAGTAGAAAGGTTAAAATCTTGGCCTTTTCATTGGGGTAATAAGTTAAGAGTTGACCTTACAGGAGCATGCAGTTTGTCACAGAGATCTGAGCACAAATGTCATCTGTTAGTGTTCCACCTCCAGCCAGAGGACCCAGACCTCCACCAGGATGCACCTCCACCCACATGTCTCTATTTTTTCATTAGTTTACTCTTGTAAAGCTCATTTCATTTTTTCACTTATTAGAACGTCAAAGATTGTCTCTAAAAATCTCTCTTAAAATGTCCTAATTTGAAATTAACTTGGTGTATTTTCCCTGCTCTACTCTGCTCACATAATAATAATAATAATAATAATAATAATAATAATAATAATAATAATAATAATAATAATAATAATAATATATTAGATGTGTTTTGTCCATGAAAAGGTGCACTGTCTAACTTCAGTCATCTGCTTGTCTCCACTGAGACTTCCAAGCCAAATAACAGGTTAGATTTGACTAGAGGTGGTCCCACTCACAGTAAAAAAAAAAAAGTTTTTTAAGATATTTTAACACCATATTGTGGACAATTTAAACCAAAGCACCTACACCTCCATGGAGACAAACAGGTTGCTGGCCTTGACCAGGAAAGTTACACAGTGCAGCTCTAAGGTTTGTGCTTTAATGTAAACCTATGCCAACTTTTGTAACGTCAGGAATTTTTAGACTTTGGTGGTCTTTTTGGCATAGCTGCTGTTAGTTTCCTTTTAGGGCCCTGTGGATGGAGCTAAGTCACATCGGGGTCCTCTGGGTGGAGGTCCCTCTCAAACAAACACTGATCAGACTTATTCTGTAATGTGATGTCAACATGTGAGCATGTTCAGAGGCAGCACCTGTTATCACACTGTTGCTAACTATATGGTATTTTAATGTACAAGCTTGTTTTCTACATGAGCAAACTTAATTGTTTCTTTCTACGATCTATTGTCCAATCAGAGGATAGATAATATGTAACTGAAATTCAAACAATTAAAGATGCACTGTGTAACTTCTTAGTTGGGGGTCCATCACCTGCTTGTTTTTTCTATGGATATGTCATTGCTCTGCAGTGGCGGTTCTACATTGAATTACTCCCTGGGCGAGACCCCCTCCGAGCCGCAGCCGCAGTTTGGCCCTTGAACCAGAGAGCAGCGCGGAGGAGAAGGTCGGGAGAGCATGAGGGGAACAGAGTCCAGAGAGCAGGAAACAGTTTGTAAGCGCTCCTGCAGGAGCAGTGAAAGGTTTGAGGCAACCCAGGCAGAGCGTTCCGCGCGCGCTGCGCGAGAGGGAGAGAGGGAGAGAGGTTTTTTTCAAGCGCTCAGCACGGCACCCCTCACAAAGTTGCGCCCTGGGCAATTGCCCCACTCGCCCCCCCCCCCAAGAACCGCTACTGTTGTTCTGCCTGGAATGTTCCACAGTATGACATTAAACAGCTCTACCTTAGATTGATTAAATTACATGTGATTTTATAGCTGCAAAAATACCTATAAAAACAGACATTCTAACCACAGATCTGACCTGTAACTCAGTCTGGTTTAGTTTCCATGAAGATAGAAAGAGTTAATGCCATACTGAGAAACATTCCAGACAATACAATAACAAAACATTTGATGGACCCTCCAAAAAGTTACACAATGCACTTTTATTTGTTTGAATATCATTTAGATATTATCTGACCTCTGACTGGACAATAGACACTGATATTGACATTGTAGATTTGTATTTGAAATGGTAACATAAGACATTACTTTAATAAATTGGCAGCATCTCGTATGAAAGTGCTTTCTAGATCAAATTATTGTGTATGTAGAGCTAGAACACAGTTTAACATAATTAAAAAAAATATTAAAACATAATTAAAATGTTCTGACCATTTGACATTGGCTCCTTCCTCAGACACTACACACTCCAGCTCCACTCGATCGCCCTTCATCACCATCTGATCCTCCAGGTTCTTCACTATTGTCACAGGGGGCTCTGGGCAAAAACAACAACAAGCAAGTCACAGAAACGTTTATAAATCTACACAAGCTGTTAAAGATGCACTATGTAACTTTTCAGGTGGAGGGTCAGCCACCTGCTTGTCTTCCATTCAAGGAGTTGTTATTACTGTACCTGGAATGATCCACAGTAAAGCATTATCTAACTTGCTTATTTTGCTTGCTTATTTCACTCTAGGCATTTTATTGCTCATAAATCTCTTATTTTCCACAGATCTGACCTTTAACAGGTGCAGTCACTTGTTTGTATTCATCGAGATAAGTTTAATGCCATATTGCAAAACATTCTTGACAAATCAGTAGCATCTCCATGGAGACAGGTGGCAGGACCGCCACCAGAAAGGTTCCTGAGTGCACATTTAACCCGAGAACACTTTCGCTATAAAAAATAACACCATCACTTTTGCCGGGTAATTTTTATTCGATATAATATATCCAACAAAAAGAACTTGTCATGAAAAATAGATCAAAATATGACAACAGGTGATAAATTAGAGTGGTTTTCTTTTATTTTCAGCTGTGGTATGTGTAACAAAACAGAAAAAACATAGGAAGACCCTAAAAACATGCTCCAAAATTACTGAAAAATTAGGAATTTGAGAACAAAAAATTCCTAAAAACAAAAATAATACTGGAAACTCTCACATGTCCCAGGAATGGGACATGTGAGAGTTTCCAGTATCATTTTCCTTCCCTGGTGAAGGCACAGCCTCCTTGACACACGAACAGTTGCAGGAGATTGTGATATTTATTCATAACCACTGCACTAAATAAGGATAGATACACATTCCAGGACCACTCTTACTTACCTATTCCTTACATCCTCTTACATTAAATTCATTACATTTTTACATTCTTTCACTATTGCCGGGTGAACATCACCTGAAAGCCTGTAGGAAAAAGTGAGCTTTGGGGTCGGGAAACACCTACACCTTCAAAGATGTCAGTAACAATGGTGAAGCTCCCCAGGGACCCATGACACTCAGAAAAATGCAACATATTGAAAATCATGTAAATACTTTTGGTTGGGTGAAAATCACCCGGCGATAGTGCTCTAGGGCAGTGTTTCCCAACCACTGCCCTAGAGCACCCCTTGCACACTGCAAGGGGTACTCGGCAATGTCACTGCCAGGCGCAGGGGGAGATTTTTTTGAATTTTTTAATTAAAGAAAAGAGAGCAAATGCTTGATAATTAAATGTTAAAGTTAAGGAGATGGAATAAAATGATTTTCATTTAATAATCCGTTGTGTCACGTTCTACTTTTGGAGAATTATCAACACGTATGAGTGAGGGGGTACTCGAGGTATGACAAAAAGGCTCAGGGGGTACACAAGACAAAAAAGGTTGGGAAACACTGCTCTAGGGTTAGATTCTGATAAACTCGAGCCTTACCTTTGACAAAGAGCTCTGTGGTGCACTTCTCCTCTCCCACCACACAGCTGTAGGCGGCGTCGTCGGCCAGCGAGCAGTGGTTGATGGTGAGGTAGCGCATATTGCCTACACTCTCAAAGATGTACCTCAACAAAGAACAGATCACATCACACTCTGTTCAAAGCAGTTCAGAAAAGTCCTTGGAAACTTTAATAAAATAACATCTATTATATGTTTTTTCACTTACTTGCTGAAGAAGGGTCAAGGGAGTAATTTCAGACCCCGTTGAAAGCACCGCAATGAACAAGGAAATAAGAGAAAAGTGTTACTGGCCATGAATCACTACTGCACTGCCCAAGGATTATATGATGACACTCTATGTCTCACAAATACAATAACAAAACTTCCATAGATTTTTGTATTCGTACCTTCCAGTGGGTTGAATTTCTTGTCCATTTTTCAGCCATTTTACATCTACATCTGCATTGGCAACTTCAACAGCGAGTTTAATTTTGTGTCCCTTTGTCACTTGATATGCAGGGTCCAACTTCTTAAGAAATGCTTTTAAAACAATAAAACAGATGTGCGCTTACGTTCAAAATATTCACTTAACTATGTAACTTTTCTGGTACCATGTTGGCCACTTGCTTGTCTTCATAGAGATTTACCTCAAAGGTTTCTCAGTATGGCATTAAACTATCATTCTTTATTGAATTAGTTTTTGTGTCTACATATACCCTGAAAAGCTTGCATTCTTATTCTAAGCAGGGTCGCCTCTCCAAAGACCTGTAACTTGGCTTAGTGGAGTTGAGATAAGTTTAATGCCATACTGTGGAACATTCCAGGCAAAGCATCTCCATGTACATTCTATTGCACATTACTGCACATTTCACTGCTGCATCTTCCATTGCACCTTGATGCACACTGCACATTTTGGACATCTGTAAATAGGTTTTTATTTATTCTTTGCACTGCTTTTAGATTTTGTCTTTAAAGTTTTTTGTTTTGTCTTTATATTGTATTTTGTACACTGGCCAGAGAGAAACGAAATTTCGATTCACTGTATGTCGAACACATATGGCAGAATTGACAATAAAGCTGTCTTTGAACTTTGAACTTTTTTGGACACAAACTGGTAGCATATCCTACAAACGAAAAGTTACAGTGTGCATCTTTAATTTTCTGTGCTAACCTTCACTTCTCTTCTCCTCCTTCTTCTTCATCTTCTTCAGTCTCTTGAGCAATCCTCGGAGGTCTGTGATGCCGTACTTAAAAGCAATCTTCTCATATTCGGAGGGAGGAGAATTTTTGAGGATTTCCCAAATGTCCACATCTGACTCTGAGTGCACCTGCACAGCCCTGGATAAAACAGTCACATTCCATAAAACTGCATTACACATGTATTGTCTATGCATTTAAATTAAATCAAGCAAACAATGCAATAATACAGCTCTAGAAAAAAATAAGAGACCACTGCATGTTTTTCTGAAATCAGCATCTCTACATGTATTACAGCCATTCCATTCCAGCGTCTGTTGAATTCCAACACAAACACAAAGCTGAGCTACTTCAGTTCTTGCACCAGGAGTGGAATAAATTCACCCAAGAACAATGTGAAAGACTTGTGGAGAGCATGCCAAGACGCATGAAAGCTGTGATTCAAAATAAGGGTTATTGCACCAAATATTGATTTCTGAACTCTTAAGTGTAAACATTAGTATTATGTTGTTTTAAAATGAATTTGATCTTGTTTCTTTGCATTGTTTGAGGTCTGAAAACATGTATCTTTTTTGTTATTTTGACAATTTGTCATTTTCTACAAATAAATGTTCTAAACCAGTGTTTCCCAACCTTTTTTGTCTTGTGTACTCCCTGAACCTTTTTGTCATACCTCGAGTACCCCCTCACTCATACGTGTTGATAATTCTCCAAAAGTAGAACGTGACACAACGGATTATTACATGAAAATCATTTTATTTCATCTCCTTAATTTGAACATTTAATTCTCAGGCATTTTCTCTCTTTTCTTTAACTCAAATTTACTCAAATTAGAATTTAAAAATTCCAAAAAATCTCCCCCTGCGCCTGGCAGAGACACTGCCGAGTACCCCCTGCAGTGTGCTCACGTACCCCTAGGGGTACTTGTACCCCTGGTTGGGAAACACTGCTCTAAACGATAATATTTTTATTTGGAATTTGGGATAAATGTTGTCAGTAGTTTATAGACTCAACAAAAATGTTCCTTTTGCCCAAACACATACCTATAAGTAGTAAAATCAGAAAAACTGATAATTTTGCAGGGGTCTCTTTTTTATTTTTGGTCTATTTTTTTATTTTTTTATTTTTTTCCAGAGCTGTATTTGTTAGTGAATAAAATATTTAATACCATCTACCTTTCCTACATAAGCCCCCTCCCCCCTTTTCTGACATAGGAGAATATGTAGTACCACACCTGTCCACTAGATGCTCCCAATAAGGTGATCATCAAATAAACGGAACAATAACTGCTGACTTTAACAGTGACAGATCTATCCACCCACCATTTTTTTGTGCAAGAATATGAAATTAAGATGCTTATAGCAGACTCTTACCGATTTGAGGGTTTTAGGAAACTGCTGCTCATTCAGAAGTTGAATTCAAGATGCAAAACAAACCAAATGCATTAAAGCAGAGCAAAGCAAAATGAAGACAAAAAAAAAAAAAAGACCACACATTAAAATTATGAAATTATTAGCAAATTATGAAACCTTCAGCAGAATTACACAGAAGCAGCAATAAGCAAAAAAGGTCATTTTACATCCAGTGATTATTCATGGCATTGAAAATTTAAAAATAACAGTAGCAGTAACAGTAACTAGCAAGATGCATGTGAGTTTATGAAATCATGAATTAATTTGGGTTATTTTGGTCCAGTGTATGCTTGTCATACACATGTCTGTAACTGTCATTCTGATTAGTGGGGTTGAATAAAGGGAACTTACTCTCTGAGTCCACGAGGGCAGACAGGAAACAAGACAGACAAACAAATGAGCACATTTTATATGTAATTATAATTAATAATATTGTTCATTCACCTCTTCTTTAACAAAGCGCTGAAGTCCAACTCTCCCGAGTCTTCTTTTCCATCGAAACTACTGCAAAAACATCAACATACCAATGAGTTACTTAGGAAAATAACTATTTTATTTTGGCTGCGAGCATTATTATTAGGCTGATGAGCATGTCCTAACGTCAGAGGTCAGAAGATAGTTTTAGGTAATAAGCTGGGTTGGTTATTTTTGAAATGTTTTTGAGATCAGTCAGTATATCAAACAAGCTATAAAGCCCAGGAATTCAATTTTGTTTGATTAGGCATGTTGTCTTGCTCTCTTTCTGATTTGCTAAAATATATTAAGTTAAACCTTTAAGCTAAGTTACAATACTTTTGAGCAAAAAGCCTGCAAACCCCAAATGGTAAAATGGAAAGCATGCTCAAGATTATAGTATGACATGCATAGTTTTCCATATCTTAAAACTGACGCATCATTTTTGTTATTTCACAGGTTAGTTTAGGTCATTTGGGTGAATGACACAAAACAGCATTGGTGCATTTCCTCTTGGTGCATCTTGTGGAATAATGTCATAAAAGCACTGTGTGGTTTCTTGGCACAATGTATTTCAGTTCAATCAGACTAAAATAATAAGTGTGCATCTACTTTGCTATTTAAATTGAGAATCAGAAGTAAATCATTGTAGAGAGCATATGCTCACATATTACAGATTTGTGCAATAATAACTTCTTTAAGCTCACTGTGATCTCACTTCACATATTCTCACATTTAAAACAACATTTTAAAACTTTGTGTCCCAGTTTTTGACTTGACGTCAGAGAAGAAATGGGTTGCATTAATGTCATTTTTCGACAGTCAGATTCATCATCAGTGAAGAAACTAAACCTTAACTAAAACAGGACTAAACTATGTCTAGATCAGTGTGAACACAACCTATAGCAGAACCCAGGTCTGTACCAAGAACTATGTGTGTTCATTTTTTAACAAAAAATGCCAACAACTGTAGCTATCGTCTCTATCAAACCATTAAAGCTGGGACTTGTGAATGCAATAAGGTTCTTCAACAACAACTCACCCTTATGTAACAGATAATATTCCCTACAACTCCCTACAACGGATAACCTAATGCTCTGTCAATCAGTAGATTATTGCACTACCGTTCCTGTCTCCTGTGATTTTATATTTTATTTGATATTTTATTACTTATTTTTCCTATTTTATTTTGACTTGTACATGTACATTTATTTTTATAATTATGTCTCATTTGACACCTGTCTCTTGCCATCTTTTTTGCTATACCATCTATTTTTGTTACTCTGTGTTATATATTATTGTGATGAGAGAGCTACTGTAGCCAAATCATTTCCCTTGTGGATCAATAAAGTTTGTCTAAGTCTAAGTTCAAACTATCAAACAATAAGACTTACGTTCGCCTGAAGGCTGCTCTTATGTCCAAACCATCAGATACACCAGCCTCTGCAAGGAAAATCGAATCAGGGTTCTCAAAGTAATGTAAACTAATGCCGTAATATATTATTGGATCATAATGAAAAATGAAATGACTCACCGTGCACAGTCAGGTCAAAGTTACAGCTGTCAAATTTGTCTCGGGATGAAACTTCACATCTGTAACCTCCGGCATAGTTAGCCTTGGCTGCGATAATTTGCATCTCATATGTATAAATCTGTAATCAAATAATTAAATCAAATTATTGTTATTAATATAATTTTATTACAATTTTAAACCATATGAAAACTGGCACATACTTTACTGTTGCGATCATATGTCTCCTTGAGCTGCAGATGTTTTCCTGATTTGCTGGCGAGGTCCATCCACTTTCCCTTGAACCATTTGATTGTGGGTTTCTTCAGCAGAGACGTTGCGTTCACTTTAGCCACAAACGTAATATTTCCTCCTGTAGCACATTGTATTAAGGTCTATAATTCATTAACAATTTATTCATTTATTTCTCAAATATTTCAGTATTTTGTCTACTCACCCACAGTGACCTCTCCAGACTGCGGTTTCTCAGTGAAGAGGCCAGTCAGGTCCTGCCTGGTGTCCGAAGCCTGCCCATCTGGAAAAACAGGGAAACGGCAGGTAAACTAAAATGTCAGTAGAACTAATAATGTTTACTTTCTCCATAATTGTAAAACCACGTAATACAAATTGACCGTTAACAGTTTTATGTTGATGTTATACTGTTTGTTCAGGTAAATCATCAGCCCACCCTCAGTTGTGGGAGCAGCGGTCTCGTCTTTCTGCGGTTCATCTGCAGGGGTAGCAGTGGTCTCTGTCTCTGCACTCAGCTGCACAGGTGCTTCTGCAGGTTTCTCCGCAGGTGTCTCCGCAGGTGTCTCCGCAGGTGTCTCGGCAGGTGTCTCGGCAGGTGTCTCCGCAGGTGTCTCGGCAGGTGTCTCCGCAGGTGTCTCCGCAGGACTTGCTGCGGGTGTGTCTATAGGGAGTTTCTCAGGGGCTTCAGTAGGGGCTTCAGAAGGGACTTTGAAAAACCAAAAACACAAGAATGAGCTATTGTACCAAGTTACTGAGATATTTTCTACACTTCTATGTTGTCCTCAAGTGCAGTTCTCACTATAAACAAATAAAATCACATGATTTAACACATTTTTTATTGAAAATATTATTACAAGAATAAGCTTTTATAATAATGAATCTTAGCATTCTGCACATCCATTTCCCCCTGTATTAGTACAGTAAACCTGGTCCTATATTACACAAAGTTGCATGTGTGAGCTTTAAGACAAGTTATAATGTTGTTACCTCATCAAAAACATATCTGGAGTTGTGTTTTGTTTCATTCAGTAACCCTTTATTATTAGTCTGTCAATGTCTCCAAAGCTCAAAATTCTCTGTTTCACCATGTGATGTCATGTAGTAGTAGTTTTCAAGTAAACAGATTTTACCTTTAGTTCAGTAGAGATTCCACAGCTGACATTATCTAAGTCATTCTAGTGAAGGTGTATGGAGTTTAAAAACACAGTGGAGCACTTCCTGTATTACAGGAAGGTATAACATCACAAGGTATAACATTACCTTGTGATGTAATGTTAATACTGTATTACTCCTGTATTGACATGACATCAGAAGGTGGAACAGAGTGTTTTCTATTTGAGAGAAGAATTCAGCCTAAATGTGCAGGGTGTGTGATAAACATGTGTGAATGAAACAAAACTCAACTCCAGGAAACAACATTACAACAAACATCAGGAAATAGCCTAATATGGGCCCTTTAACCATGTTTAAATCAAATACACAAAGAGCACTTGAAGTGACATGCACACACTACGCACGATAGGTGCTCTCATTACTGTGAAAAACCTGCTTTTATCACTCATGTGTTATCTGGTGTGAGTGGCTTGTTGACTGATTTTCCATGCGTTATCATCTGCCTCTCGTGGCTGTCCTGAACACCAGAGCAGGGCAGGTTACTCAAGGGGAAATAATGTGCTAGTGTGAGGCCCAAGGTCATCCCGCAGACAGAGGGTGGCAGTGATAGGAGCCACAGACAGCTGCGCACAGTTGCCCCGGCTCTGCGGACCACTCGTCTGGAGCCTTTCTGAGAGATTTATTTCCACCTTATCAAATCCAAACAGCACAAGTGTTCTCAGTGACTCAGTGGAGCAGAAGTGGGCTATTGCAGGGTTATGATGGAGTAAAACGAGTGACAACACAAAAATCAGTATACAGTATAGAGACATTTAGGGTTAAAGGTCCTATAATACACAAAATTGACTCTTGTGATCTTACAGACATGTTAGAATACTTTTACCTCATCAAAAATATACTTTGAGTTGTGTTTTGTTTCATTCATGTACGAGTAATCCTTCATTATTTGTTTGTCTAAATCTCCAAAGGTCAAAATGCTCTGTTCCGCCTTGTCATGTAGTGGTAGTTTTCAAGTTAACAGCTGCCTTTTACATTAAATTCAGTAGAAATTGGTAATTCAAGGGCTGAAATCATCCAAATGATTCTAATGAACATGTATGTAGTGGAGAACTTCCTGTATTACCACATGACATCACAGAAGAACTCAAAAACTCATGCTAAATATGCAGGATTTGTGTGTTAAACATGTGTGAATGAAACAAAACACAACTCCAGGTCTGTTTGTGATAAGGACATAACATTGAAACATAGATCAGAAAATAATAGAATAAGGGCCCTTTAAAGTTGCTGTACCAGTTTGTATTGCCCCAGTACAAACAAATTGTGAAATCAATGTGAAATCATTATTAAGTGTTTTTAATCGTCTGAGGATGAGGAAATCCATTGTTAGCATGCTAGTTGTTGTTAACATTACTATGATGTCAAAAATCTGCTCTGGACCATTTTAAATTAACTACTGTAGTTTTGTTTTTCAGGTCTTTAAAACAGTAAAAATCAGGTACAGGTTCAATAAGCAGTGGGTGAAGGTGTTGTTTGTGACATCATGCGTAGGCAGTGGTGGCAAAGTGAAGCTGAATGCTGCTGAATCCAAAGCTTCTGTGATTTTTGTGCTCTGTGCTGCTGTGAACATCTGGATGATACAACACGGCAGTTTCAAAACAGCCCACCTGGCTTTGCAGCTACTTTCAGCTCAAACTTGACCTTTGAACCCCCAGCGATCACTGCGTAGATATTGGCGTCGTCCATTGTGAGATCATTGATGGTCAGGGAGTGTTTATTCCCATTTGTAGAGATTGTATATTTGTCACTGGTCACTATGTCTTTGGCGTTGCACTGCCATTTTACTTTGGCATCAGCCTTCTGTGTCTCCGCCTCGAAAACCACAGAGGTGCCCTCCTCTGCCTCCCGGGGCTTTGGTTTCTTGGAAAAAGCTGAAACTGATGGATTCAGCCACAGATAAATGATTATGATTACTGAGAATGACAATTACATATAAAATAGAATGAGTGATTGATTGATCAAGTTTGAGGCTCAGAAGAACAACAGTTGATCAGTTAATTGTGGGGAAAAAATGCATTATCATATACTGCAAAAATGGGAGACTGCTCTTCTAAAAAAACACACACACAAAAAAAACCACATGCATTTCCAACAGCAGCCCTCTTAAAATGGTGACAACATTTGAAAACTATTTATTGCGTTTAAACAAGCCCCTGTATTGCACCAGCTGTTGACAGAACCTGTCTCTGGTGTCTAATTAGCTATTTAAAAGTTGATTAAGAACAAGCATTTATATTTGTCAATAAAATGGTTTGTAAAACTATAATATAACTACTCATATTTACAGCCTTAATAAAGCATGATTACTTAATTATTCACTAAATTAAAGAGTTTGGTTAGAAGTTAAAGGGGCAGCACGCAACATTTCTAGTGCAGCGTCCGCTACCTGCTTGTCTCCATGAAAATATTATTGCTTTGCCTGGAATGTTCCATGGTATGACTTTAAACATATCCTTGCATCATCTAGCATTTATTCATTACGGGTGTTTCTATTGCTCAAAAATACAATAGTCCCTTCTGTGAATAGGGGCGACTCTCCACAGATCTGAATTGTAATGTAGCCTAGTCATTAAGAATCATTTTAAAGATCCCATGACATGGTACTTCTTGATGCTTTTATATGGCTCCTTAATGGTTCCCTAATACTGTAAATGAATCCTTCTTCAAAATCAACAGTCAGTGCATGAGAAAGAGTCATAAATGTCACTCTGGAACAGTCCATTATGGGCGTTGTTGCTTGAATGCAAATGAGGAGGACAGAGATGGCCTATAGTAGCGGGTGGGGGCGTGGCCAAACTCTCCACTCTTTCCTTTTCAGCTGTGCCCTGTGCGCTCTGACCCACTTCCGTGTTTTTGCGCGGAGGGAGAGATGAGAAGCCTTCCATTGAAAAATAAACACATTTCCACAGAAAATAAAATTAAACCACTGCTGTTTCAGATATCCACAGACTCAGATAAAGGACTTCCGAGCCTAGAAACACTCGCAAGTAAACACTCGCAAATAAAAAAACGCATTTCGCATTGCGTAGCTCCTTC
Source organism: Paratrypauchen microcephalus (assembly GCA_036785185.1). Taxonomy (NCBI): domain Eukaryota; kingdom Metazoa; phylum Chordata; class Actinopteri; order Gobiiformes; family Gobiidae; genus Paratrypauchen; species Paratrypauchen microcephalus. The sequence goes on from JAVJIX010000039.1 coordinate 3,288,287, forward strand.
GCAGTCCAAACTCTCTGGGCGTGATTTACAGAGACGCTGAGTACAGACAGACGGGGGTGGAACTGCATTTGCATTTATTTTTTCGAGCTGACGTCAATAAGTTTCCTTGTTCAAAATCGCCCGTTTGAGCTCTGATTTTTTGTAACGCAGAAAAGGATCGCAAATGCTCAGTTTAGACATTTCGCAACTTTTAACCATGGGGGGCCTAAACAGGGTAGGGGAGCTCACATTAACGTTCAAAAACCTCAGAAACTAAAAATTTCATGCCCTGGGACCTTTAATAAACCATCTATTCATAATGAATTAAGTCTTTCTTCATGAAGACTATTAAAAGTGTAGTTATTATAAAGGGTTACCACATTTTGAATAACATAACAACAGTCTAATTGGAAATGCTAAACAAAAGTCCTGGTTACATGTTTAAATATAGTCTCGATATGTCCAGACCTAATAAAGGCGAGTGCAGGCCTCAGGTATCCTCGTCGGGGGATTATCTTGGCTCTATTTTAGTTCCTCTGGAGACACACAAGAATGATGTGCTCTGTCTGTCGGTACTCACCGCTTTCTACTGTTACACCTCCAGCTGTCAATCAATCACGCCATTTCACCTTCACAGCTTCTAAATCTGTCAGGCACTGGGTTTTAAATAAAAGTTTGTAACCATACAGTAATACTTATAGCAAGTTGATTGTTGTGAAGTTGTAATGACCACATATTAGTTGTATTGTAATGATTGCTTTATAATGATAAAGCCTATCCTTTATCTATTCTTATTCCTGAATATGCTACACATACCGTTCTTTACATTTCTTCCTTTCTTGTGTACTGAAATATTCCCTGTCATGATAATTACTTTATTGACTTATCAACATATTTATCATCTTGTGGGGAGATTTTTAAAGTTTATTTTAGTTGTAATATCATAGGATTTGAGCTGTTGAATCTTTTATGGTGCATTCTGCTATTCATTTGCTGTAGCTCATACATTTTTAGTGATACAATATATTTAAAAAATGGTTTACCAGGATTATCTTAACTTATTGTTACTGCAGTAGTTTCAATATTATCTTTTTATTGTGATATTTTAGCAGTATATCATGCTTCAAAATTTGTCATTTTAACAGGCCTAATATTAATGCAAGGTAATATGTTCTACTTTTAATTTGGAAAGCTACCGTAATATAATTAATTAGATGTATTCAATTAGATCACTACCACACATTGGCATTAAGGATAATCTAGGCTTAGGTCAGCTATGTTTTACAAATCCTTATCACTGGCCCCAGACAGAAGCTAGATACCTGAACTGCATTGTGAACTTTAGTTCCCACACAATCCATTATTACAACTGAATGAGAGAAAAAAAAAACCTGTTGAAACTCATTGTCACGTTCTTGAGGCCAGCATTTGGTGAATGTTGTGATACTTTAAATGCTCCAGGATCAAATATATGTCAGACAGTGTTTCCAAATGGGACACATGAGCCTGTCCCTCACTGCCAAAGGATTTACATAAACTTTCACACCATAGGACATTACATTTATTGCATATGTGTGGACTATTATGGACTATTGTGGACTATATGTGTGTATACTGGACATCCAAACATGGATGTCCATAAATTTAACTTATTATTGTTTTTGTGGTGCTCCTTCATCATTATCGTCCTCAGAGTTGCATGCATACTTGAGTAATCCTTTATTGTCTTGCATTTGTAGTTTGAGTGTCCAGAAAGTCAATTGTTTCACCTGCCCCCTATCCCTCTTGTCTTGCAGTTATTGAAAAATCAGACCCTAGGCTAAACATGTAGGGCTCAAAAATACTGTATCTTGAGGCTATTTTTCAACAGTAAAAACAAGTAAATGAAAATCTGCCAGGAATCCAATGGAAATGTGTCTTTTAGAGCAATATGCGTTTTGCAATACCTTAAATAAACCTTAAATAAAAAGTTAGGTTAATTTGAATACAAACTGATGCAAACTACAGGACACAGTGATTGGATACAGCATTAGGATACAGGATTACATTCATACTATTCTCCATACAGCTGTACAAAAACTCACTCGTATGTCCTGTCAATCACTATTTCATCTTTACACAGTTTCTTTGTTTCCTTACAACCTCTTGTATATAGCTGAGTCGTATTTACTATATTTTTTATTACATAATATATATATTTTTAAATTTTACATGTACATACATACACAATACGTATGCCTTGCTTGACACAAGTCCCTTGCTATTTTTGCTACTTGTTTTGAATTTATTATTAGACTTAGACAAACTTTATTGATCCACAAGGGAAATATAATTATATAATATATAACAGAGGGCAAAAAAAAAGAAAAAAAAAAGAAAAAATAGATGGATATAGCAACCAAGGAGCAATAAACCAGTGTCAGATGAGACATAATTATACAAATAAAAATAATGATAATAAAGAAATGTATATGTACAAATCAGATTTAAATAGAAAAGTAGTAATAAAATATAGAATACACTATCAAATAAGATGTACAATCCCAGCTATATACAGTTACAGGGAGTATTATCTAGGGAGTGTTTTCTATTGCACAAGGGTGAGTTGTTGTACAGCTGTATGGAGTATGGTATGAATGTATCTCTCACTGTTTACCATTTATATTTTTGTATTTTTATATATTTCCCTTGTGGATCAATAAAGAGCTTTCCAAGGGCTCTGCTGTGCTAGTCCACTCCTCATGCCTACATTAGAGCACAAGTATACTTCAAACTACTACTAACTACTTGTAAAAAGTGAATTTCATGATTTCCAGTCAGATGCTAAAAAGACTTACACAATGGCAGTGCCTAACAGTGATGGGGTAGTGCTTACCTGGTTTCTTCACCGGCTCTGGCATCCTGAGATCCTGAGCTGTCTCCGCTCCTCCACAACGGGGCGTCCTAAACAGATCTGTCAGACTCAGCCCTCCGCCTTTAAAGCGACTCTTCCAAACAACACTCCCACCTTCAGCAAGCCATCCCTCCTTCTCCCCTTCATATACAACACATACACACACATACGCGCATGTTTTCATGTTTCACTGACGTGCATCCATTTCCTGAGACCTTAAACCTTTAACCATAGTCCCTACAACTCAACCTAAATCATAATCATAATCTTCAACTCATTAATAATTAAGGATTTACATTATGTTCCCATGGGAGAGGCAGACCCCTTAGAATTGAGTGTACAGTATACACATTTTAACCCTGCAATGTGATAAATACCCACACACTCACACCATGTTTTCGACATGAACTTCCTGATCCTAATCTTAAACACTAGTCACTATTTGTCTAACTGTAACCTAAATTGTAACCTTAACCCATTTTGACCCATATCTGAACTTTAAACTACATTGTTGTTCTAATAATAAAGCATTCAGGTCACGGGGAGCTGATTTTTTATTCCCATAGAAGAAGCGTGAAGTGATACTGATTCTAGTCCCCTCATACTGGTAATTACCCACCCACACAGTCTGGGTGTGTTTGTGATGTCATCCAAGTCGCAGCAATGGCCCTCGCCCCACCCCTGTCCCGCCTGACCTTAGCCTATATTCAAGGTTCTCTCCTCGGACACCTCCGCTCACTGACAGGCCTCTCGAGTGAGTGTATGCGAGCCTGGGGTTAATTTTAGACCATTCATTCAAGCAAGTCCTCTTACTAGCCTGTATCACCGTCCGTCACCCTCTAAATATAGACAGGACTAGAAAGTATTTGTACTCAAGTAGAAGTTCTGTTATATGAGTTGAAAATACACTAAAATATAAGTCCTGCTGCCAAATTTGCCACCCATCAGAGCAAACTATGCTATATCATTATGTGTGATATCCATGGGTTTCAGGCAAAGATAAGATAAGATAAGATAAGATATGCCTTTATTAGTCCCACAGTGGGGAAATTCCAGTGTTGCAACGCACAGATCAAGAACAGCAAGAAAAAGTAGCATGCAACAGAACAATATAATAAATAAATAATGGCCTAGGATAATTTAAAAATAGACCTAAAAATAGACTCTGGAGTATAGCTGAATATTGTAGTGCAGATAAAGTTGTAGTGCAGATAAAGTTGAATGACATGTTAAAGGAAAAGTAACGTTATTTTACAATCTGAGCCTTCTTTCGGTAATAAAACAAGTTGTTTGTCTCACCAATAGCACGTTGGTGTCATTTGGAGCTGTTTGGTAAAAGTTATGTTGTAGCGTATCCGTTAGCGTTAGCCATAGTTTCGAGTAGATGAGGACGCCAGTGCGCATGCGCGGACTGTGCTCTCAGCTCCCGGGACCCAAACATGAAACGCAAAGCTGAAAACTATGGATAAATCTCGGATTACAGGCCACTTTTGCTTCAAACGAAATCGTAGATTAAGACATCGGGCTTCTATGATTTGAAAAGTGCTAAAGTTTGTGTTATTTGGAGACCGCAAAGTAATGCCCTGAGTACTCACGCTAACGAATACGCTACAACATAACTTTCACCAAACAGCTCCAAATGACACCAACGTGCTATGGGTGAGTCAAACGACTTGTTTTATTACCGAAAGAAGGCTCAGATTGTAAAATAACGTTACTTTTCCTTTAACAGTGTTCGTTGTACAGTCTGACAGCAGCAGGAAGGAACCTCTCCTTCACACAGCGACTCCTTCCTGAAAGATTTAGACAGGACATTTCCCTATTCAGAAGATATAATATTTTTAATTGAATTGTGTTATTGTCGCTATAACAATGGAGGGCTCAAATCAAGAAGGAATCCAGTTGCCTGAAACCCATGAAAAGAAAGTATCAGAGACAGCAGTGAGGTAGCCAGGTTGTGGGACGCATTGGACTTGTATTCTGCTGTATTTATTAACTCTTGTGGTTTTAAGTGTAACCAGTTACAATTACATGGCTAGAATTACACTCAGTTACAAGCAAAGGTTTAAAATCAACTTAAAAAGTACTTAAAAATTACTCCGAACAATTTTTTATATATTTATTTATTTAATTAGTTTTCTGTGGGAAGATCAAAGGAGAAGTTCAATTTGTCAACTGGACAAAGTTTGTTTGATTGAAAACGTTTCGCCGCTCATCCGAGAGGCTCATCCGAGAGGCTTCGTCAGCGGCGAAACGTTTTCAACCAAACAAACTTTGTCCAGTTGACAAATTGAACTTCTCCTTTGATCATGGATTCTACCTGGACGACTGAGGGACTTTTCACTTTTCTGTGGGAAAATAAAAACTCAATTACAAAAACTAAATTACAGTAGTATTTGGTAGTTTTGCACCCATGAATGCAGCTTATACATTCAAGTAGACTTATTGGAATCTAGGTTTGTGCTGGGTGCGTTGTAAACGTAGATGTCATACGTAGTCAGTGTTGTACATAATTGTCATTTATTAGAATTTATTTCTAACAGAATGTATTACAAAGCGTGGGGCACCTTTGTAGTGTAGTTGCTGTTGTGACCACTTTACTGGAGTGGTTTCCTCTGTTATCTTCATCTCCACTTTAACAACTTTAACAACATCTCCACGACCCAACTTCCTGTCTGGGTCCTGTCTGCATGTCACAAAATATGTGAAAACTCAAATTTCCACCTATACAGACCTATGTATGTTTTTACATTGTTAGCAAAAGAATTTACTGCGAAAAACAAATCAACTTATTAAGTTTAGTCCAAAGTTTAACTGGGTGTTTTATGGAGTGAATCATTAGTCATCATCATATACAACATATTTTAAAAAAAGTTTAGGCCTGACCATTGTAACTTGAACAATGATAATACCTCTTATTTTTAAACCATAACTTTTTAAATGCTAAAACAGGACCTCAGACTCCTGAGTCCTCACGTTGTTTACAGACTGCTCATTAGAGAGTGTGAATGTTTGGCTGCCGTGAGCTGATGATATCTCAGCCAATGCCTCCGTGTAACAGGTGTTCCTGCTGGAACAGGTATTTAGTCGATTCATCACACACAAAGTAGACAACAACATGTATACAAACATAGTGTTTTCAGTGCTAAATATAAACCATCACTTATTTAAGAATAATGGAATGTCAAAAGGTGGAGTTCAGTGAAATCTGTCTTACAAATATATTTGTTTTTACTTAGCTTAATGGGAGAAGGTTTACTACTTCTTGTCTCCATGGAGATCATTTCTTTGCCTGGAATGTTCCACAACAGGGCATTAAATGTATCTTCTTTGTTCAATTACAGATGTTTTATAGCTCAAATAACCACTTTAATAGCTTAAAAACATATTCTTACCATGTGCAGGCTTGCTTCTCCATGGATCTGACCATTAACCTGTCTTCATTGTGATTACCAAGTTTATTTACATAATGTGGTGTCAAGGTAACAGTTATATTTCCATAGAGACAAGCAGGTGGCGGATCTTCCACCAGAAAAGTTACACAGTGCTTACCTGGCCAGCCAAATGATATCTCTCTGTTTTTGCTATACAGCGCGATACCATTTGGACACCCTCCATCCACCCTCGCTCCCCCGGTTAACAACGGACTCCGCGATTCTGATTCGTTCAAAGATGGTGACGTCAGTGCACCCGCCTTTGCCCGCAACGTCACTCTTAGGCAGCGGAAGTTCCTCCTCAGTTTTGAATCAAGATGGCGCATCGGAGAACTGAACGTCCCTTCCATTCAGCTGTAAAATTGGTCTTAAATGACCTAAAACACATCGATTCCTTAAAACCACAGCAGCTGACAGCTCTAGAGGCCTTTCTTTTCTTTCTTTTCTTTTGTTTGATTGGTTCATGTCGCTGTCCGTTAACTGTTCTCTGATTGGTTCACAGCTGTCTGTCTACGCGCAACGGCAGTGCATTCTGGACCAAGCATTACCAGACTCGCCGCTGGTACAGCGATGAGTCATGGATACATCCAGGCAAACACAGTGCACCTTTAAAGATTACTTTCATTCAGATAATGAACTTTATGTAGTAGTGTAGTAGATTTTAATCATTCATAGATTTTTTTTTTAAATTTAAAAAATTAACTGTTCAAACCCACTCAAATCCTCATTGTAACTTAATAATAATGTGATTTCACAGGATTGTGTTCAATAAAATCTGTTTCAAAACATTTTCCTTGACATTTGAACATTTCATAGTATAATTTCAGAGTGCAGTTACCAAACGTAACTATTCGGGTTTATCTGGGCTGAGAGTGCACACATCCATTTTGTAGTGCCTGGTTGTTCTTGCTGTGTTGCTTTGACATCGTTGCCTTTGTGAGTTTCACCTGTCTGTGCAGATCAGTGACACCTCGCCCACTGAGGGGAGCTGTTGGCTCTGCACAAACGCCACATGCTTCTGTATTTAAACCCTTGGCCAGTTATCACTATCTCCCTGGGGTATTCCCCTTTAAAACCTGTGCTTTATTAAGGATTTTTTATAATTTAAACTGATGTAAAGTTTAATGGACGATGATAAAAGTAAGAATAAAACCTTTAGTATTCCAATTGATAAATATAGCTGCAAGCAGCAATGTGGGGCCAAGCAGCGACCCAGCCTAATTCGATGAGATGCGTTGGATCAGTCTTTGCCCGAGGATCCCAGGGATACCAAGTTTCTGAAAATCTGACTTACGCTTTAAAAGTTACAAGCAGAAAAGTCCCTCAAATTTTGACCCATTGGTGGCGCTAGAGGATTTGAGCTGAGGCCCTGTCATTTTTTGTGTGGAATCCTGGGACAGACTAGAATAAGTCTGAAAAGTTTGAAAATAATCGTATGAAGGGATCCCGAGATATGAGCTCACTTCCTGTTTGGCAACTGTTAAGACGCGTTTGATTGGCTATCACGACAAAACGAGAAAAGATATCAGAACGCCGGGTACGTTTCTGATGCGGCTCAGTCTAAAGATGCTATGTACCAAATTAGAGCAAAATTGGTCGAAAATTGAGGGAGGAGAAGCATTTTGAATGTTTTTCATAAAATTCAAAATGGCGGAAAATCTTACCCGCGGAAAATGACGTCACAGAATGCGTTGGATTTGTCTTGCCCCAAGGAGTCCAGGGAGGCCAAGTTTTAGAAAATCGGACGTACGGTTCAAAACTTACAAGCCGAAATGTACCTGCAACTTTGACCTGCTGGTGGCGCTAGAGGGTTGGGGGTGGGGACGTAAAATTTGTTGAAGGGCATCATGAGACTGTCTAGAATGTGGGTGCACACCATTTGTTGTGGAAATTACAAGTTAAGTTGTAGAAACAGAAGAATGTTATTGATTTTCACAAAATCCAAGATGGCGGACATTCTATTCCGGCAGACATGACGTCATAGGATGCGTTGGACCAGTCTTCGCCCAAGGATCCCAGGGATACCAAATTTTTGAAAATCGGACTTACGGTTCAAAAGTTACAAGCAGAAATGTCCCTCAAATTTTGACCTGTTGGTGGCGCTAGAGGGTTTGAGGTGGGGACCTGTAATTTTTTGTGGGGAATCCTGGGAAGGACACGAACATCTGTGAAAAGTTTGAAAATAATCCTATAAACGGTTCCCGAGATATGAGCTCACTTCCTATTTGGCGACTTTTCGGACACGTTTGATTGGCTGTCACGTCAAAACGATAAGAGATATCAAAAAACCGGGTAAGTTTCTGATGAGGCTCAGTCCAAAGATGCTATGGACCAAATTTGAGCAAAATTGGTCCAAAATTGAGGGAGGAGAAGCATTTTGAGTGTTTTTCATAAAATTCAAAATGGCGGAAAATCTACCCTGACGGAAAATGACGTCACAGGGTGCGTTGGATTCGGCTTGGCCCAAGGAGTCCAGGGATACCAAGTTTTTGAAAATTGGACATACGGTTCAAAAGTTACACACAGAAATGTACCTGAAAATTCCTGCAACTTTGAGCTGCTGGTGGCGCTAGAGGGTTGGGGGTGGGGGCCTATAAATTGCTGTGGGTAATGAGGAGACTGGCTTGAATGTGCATGCCAAATTTCACAACTTTTTACCAGACGGTTCTAGGGGTTGCCATAGACTCCCAGAGGCGGAAGAATAATGTATAATAGGAATCACTAGAAACACTATAGGTGCCTTGCAGCTACCGCTGCTTGGCCCCAATGACACTGCTATACTGACCTGATATTCACCTTAAATTACCTAGTGGTACAGTACAGTTTTAAGTTAATTACATTCACGGCAAACATTTTTATCACAAGTTGTGTTTATTGATTTTGTTCTGACAATTTAGGTATTTTGCTGTCTATTGTCTTATGACCTTTCAAATGATCTGTTTTTGAAGTGTATTCAGTTTAATTTGATTTCATGTTGTTTATCTTACATAGGAACTGTCCAGCATTACTTAACCTGCCCTTATTCTCAGATTACATTAGGCTTGAGCACCTTTGGGCCTAAGGCGGCTACATCATAAGAAAAATCACCTTTACACAGACACATACAATTACAACTTTAATAATTTATGTACAATATCATATTTTACACATCTGTAGCACAGTTTTGTACTTAAATAGCATTTTTAAAGAATCTCAAAACTGTTTTATTCTTAAACATTAAACACACATTCCAGAGGATTCCTATATTCCTATAAATGCTGCATTGCGTATATTGTTGCTGTACAGTGTAATTCTATGTACATAATGGTATAATGCTGCTATAAATTTAACTCAATAAAATTACTTTAATTCAAATAATTCATTTAGTTTTTTAAAGGTGCGCTAACTTTTCTGCCACCTACTTGTCTCCATGTTGTCTCATACATTTGATCGGTATGTTCCACTGCATGGGATTATATCATCTTATTTAAAAACCTTGAAACTATGTATTCGTCCTGAGTCGCATAACATCTCCATGGGGACAAGCAGGTAGCACATCCTCCGCCAGAAAAGTTACATAATACCTCTTTAAAATGGATAATTTTGAAAAAGTATTAAGAAACACATACAAGTTGGTTAAATAAATAAATCCAAACTGAAAACTAAAATAGCATCTTTAAATGTAAGTCATTTTAACCTGTAAATAATATAAGACAATATATTTGAACTCTTTGGGGTGTGTGTGTCTAATGTTTCCTGTCCAGATGGCTCTTTCCCAACACCTCATCACTAAACTGGTACGTGAGCTTCTTCTTGATTTTCTTCACTTCGCCAGTTTTGCCATAGTTACGCAAAGCCCGCGCCATTTTCTGATATGTCATTTTTTTCCGGTTGCCCTTCTGGATGCCCCAGCGGTGGGCGAGGGCCTCCTTGTGTTTGGATGAGAACTGAAACGTGCCTTTGTCCCGGTCCACCCACCAAACACTGTCTTTCATTTCGCCATTTCGCAAGAGGTCCAAAAGAAACTGGTACAGGCGGATTTTCTTTTTGTTGCCTATAAAGGGGAAAAAGTATAGTTTTAGTCAAATGTATTTTTCCAATATTAAGTGGAGACTATAAATTATTCTTAATCAGTTGTTGCCAAGCTTAAAGTGAATCATTTTCTGAACCTCTTAAAAAACTTTACATTTATGCTGTGCATGCCAGTAAACAATATTGCCTCATTACAGATGCATTATATTCAGTGGTTCATTAAACACAGAAAATGGCACAATAATGAATGAGTTTTGCATTGAGAATTCGTTTTTAATATGTTAGATGAGAAATTTCTCAAAGCATTAATGGTGCATTATATAACTTTTTAGTTGGGGGTCCATCACCTGCTTGTTTCTATGGATATTATGTCATTGCGCTGTCTGGAATGTTCCACAGTATGACATTAAACAGCTCTACTTTACATTTATTAAAATACAGTTGTTGTTTTGTTGTTTTGTTTTTTTGCTTTTATAACATTTTTTAGCTTTTTATAGCATTCTGACTGTGAGTTGGACTGCCTCTCAACAGACCTGTAACTTGGTCTGGTTTATTCTCCGGTTTAATGTCATACTGTGGAACATTCCAGACAAAGCAATAACACCTCCATGGAGAAAAGCATTTGACATACCATCCACCAGAAAATGTACACAACCTTTAAACCATTATATTGTGCTAACCAGTTATCAATTATCAAATATTTCTTATGTTTAAATGATCTACCAATTACAGGATTTTTTTTCTATTCTCTTCCAGTTAATTTAGGCTGTTAAATCTGCACTATGTAACTTCTGAAATGGGGGTGTCTGCAACCTACTTGTAAAACAATACTGTAAAACATTATAGGCAAAGCAATAACATCTCTGTAGAAAACAAGGACATGGCAGACCCTCTGTCAGAAAAGTTACATAGTGCAACTTTTAATACTTTACTAACATTTGGTTTATTTAGTCTTAGTTATTTAGTCCTCTGACCCTTGGCCATACCGAGCTCTCCGGGGATGTAGGGCAGCCGGTCTCTGCACTCTTCGTCAGACACCTCCAGAGCTCTGTTGTCTTCATCGTCTGAGCTGCGCTGTGAGATCTGAGGGTACACCGCCCGAGAATAGTAGGCCACCTATGACACGCACACAGACTCTTTAAAGATCCCATGACATGGTACTTCTTGATGCTTTTATATGGCTCCTTAATGGTTCCCTAATACTGTAAATGAATCCTTCTTCAAAATCAACACTTAGTGCATGGGAAAGACACATGTACAGAGTCAGAGTCAAAAAATAACTCTCTGAACGACTCATTCTGGGCCTTGTTGCTTGAATGCAAATGAGAAGAACACAGATTGGTAAGAGGAAGGGGGGGGGGGGGCAAATGCGCCGCTGGTTCCTTGTGTTAGCGGTGCGCTGTGTGCTGGCCCCACTTCCGCGTGTGTAAGCACGAAGGAGGAGAGGACAGCCTTTTCAATGAAAAAAAACACATTTGTACAGAAAATAAAATTAAACCACTGCTGTTTCAGAGGTCCAAAGGGTCAGGTAAAGGACTTCCAAGCCTAGAAACACTCGCATGTGCCTCCAGGCAAATAAAAAAACGCATTTCGCATTGCGTAGCTCCTCCGCGGTCCAAACTCTCTGGGCGTGATTTCCAGAGACAGGGGGTGGAGATCCAGACGATGGTGGAACTGCATTTGCATTTCTTTTTTCGATCTGACGTCAATAAGGTGCCTTGTCCAGAATCGCCCATTTGAGCTGTGTTTTTTTCAAACGCAGAAAAGGATCGCAAATGCTCAGTTTAGACATTACGCAACTTTTAGCCATTGGGGGGCCCTAAACAGGGTAGGGGAGCTCACATTAACGTTTAAAAACCTCAGAAAGTGAAAATTTCATGCCATGGGACCTTTAAGCTTTTTGGGTTTGTTTATATTCAAGAAGTTTTTGTTATTGTCAAAAGTAACAACATAAACAACCAGTAGACCAATCAATCAATATACTGTAACTATAAAGGAGCATTTCATTTGTCTTGATTTGTGATGTGTAGGTTATGCAAATATAATTTCTCCCATTTATCTTTCCTTGGGACACTGGCTTTTGACCCCTTGCCTGTTTTTGCAAAGTGTGAAACATACTTAAAGTTTCATTTGCCTTAAACGAGCTTTGCAACACTTTTCTGGTGGAGGGTCTGCTACCTGATTGTCTCCATGGAAATGCTGTGGCTTTGTCTAGAATATTTACAGCATTGATTAAACCTACAGTATCGATCACAAGGGAGACAAGCAGGTTACGGCACTACGCTGCATTACAATTCAGGTCTGTGGAGAGTCACCTCTATTCACAGAAGGAATTATTGTATTTTTGAGCAATAGGAAGTCCCGTAACGAATAAAGGCTAGACTGAATTTTTAAAAGTAATACCATGTAACATTTCAGGCAATGCAATAACATCTCCACAGAGTCAAGTAGGTAATGGACCCTCCACTGAAAAAGTGCACCTTTAAAATGTGTCTAAAAACTAGAAAAACATGATAAATTTTGCTTTATTTCACCATATTTTGAGGTGCCTCAGCCTATTTAGAACAAATGCTGTAAATAGGAATTTCTACCAAACCCTTAAGTACAGATTTAAATGAAATTGAATTTCTAGAGTGTTATAAATAAATGATAAATTCCACCACATTTCTTTAAAGTTTCTTAGTCAAAATGACTTCTGTTCAGGTGAATGGTAGAGACGTTTTATTAAAAATATCAGTTGAGATTAATGCTTGAGCACAGTACAGCAAATGTCTCCATGTTTCCATGGAGAAGTTATTTAAATCACAGATGAAACATGACTCATAACTATTTTTCCTTCATTATTTCATGGCTGCTAACTTTAATTGACTGTTTACGACGTGGTGAATGTCTAAAGCATATAGTTTTATGAGCTGGACATGTTAACAAATACATAAAACATAAATAAACACACACAGTAGTCACATGTCACATTTAAACAGTTTTGGGCGGCAGTTATTAGCGGTTGTGTGTGGGCTGAACTAAATTTACCCAGTTACAGTAACAGTTGCATGTTTCTGCATGGGCTGCGATGTGTGGTCGCTGTATGCCTGGGTGGGCAACACTTTATTAGTGGAAACACTTGAATTTTAGTGTGAGTGGCGGTTTGCAGACTGCTGTTGTTAATGCAACTGCAGCGCTACTGTATTCATTCTGTTTTAACCACATTTTTGGCAACTCAGTAAACACATAACTATCCAATATGAGATACTAAAAAGGGTAGGTTACTAATTTTTAACAGTTAAGTATTTACCTACCCACTAGAGGCTAACTGGTTCAAATATAGTCTTTATAGTCAGAATAAAACCAAACTTTATAAGATGAAGCTGCTCCTACTTGTTTGCCATGTTTTTGTTTTATTATTTTATCAATTCATGAACAGGACACACATATCTAAACTTAGACAAACCCCTCCCACTTTTATAGTTGCAAGGTTGTGTTGTAAACAGTGCCAGCAGAATCTTCTTGTACATTGACACAGAAGTATTTTCCCACCCACTGGAAGGTAACTGGTCCCAGTAATAACAGTGTTTTTTGGATGCCTCACATTGCCCACTCCAGCCAGAGTCAAAACTGACTGAAATAAAGGAAAAACTGAAAAAAGTTGCTCTTTTTCATTGGTTTCAGAACGTTGAACGCTTAGGACTGTTGCCATAGCAATTAACAATTTGAAACTAAATATGTTTTGAAAGGTAAACTGTTCTCATGAAAAATAAATCTTAAAACAAACTTCTCCTAGTTATGTAGTTGCAAGGTTGCATAGTTAGTAAACTGTAGCTGCTGTTAAGTAGTTTTCATATTTACATCTAGTGTAAAAGTCCCCAAACACATACACACTTGCTGATACTCACAGGTTGCTGTAGGACATGTGGGTGCGCTCCCAGATTTGGGTCCAGTAGACTTTCAGGGTCGTAGCGGAGGGCATCGTGTCTGATGAGGGTGGGGTGAAGGGACTGGACACTCTGTAACTCTGTGAAATTGGTCTCTGGGAGAGTTTCAAACTCCACTGAATGAACTGGAGGGTGAGTGTGGTACTCCCAGTGATCTGCACACAACACAACACAAAACAATACACTTTTGTCGATTGTCTGAACCTAGAAATGAGACCCACTGAGGCATAGACAAGGCCGAGCAGCAATGACTTTTGATTTTCTTTGTTTTACTGTGGGCATCTAATAATTCATGATGTTAGGCCTGCACACAAAGTTTCAAACAGCATCCAATTTGCAAAAATTTCACCAAATTAGTTTTACAATTATTCTTAATTATTGACACTATAATCAAACTGCAGTTAAATTCTTACTTAATTCAATACATTCATTCACATAGATCAGATTATCTCTTTGTTAAAATAACGCTTTGTATGTATTTTTTAGGCAGCAGATCAACCAAAACAAAATATTGGCCTATACTAGATATTTAAGGCCAATAGCTGATACCCTCAAAAATCCAAATATCAGCCCAAGACAGACTCTCTAGATTTAGGTTTATTATTTTGGAGTCTAGACTAAATTGAATGTACTTCCCTAGTACTGCCTAATGCCATAAACACACTGTACAATGACATAGCAAAACTCCCTTTCATGTCTATTTATGAAAAATACAAGACTACTGACTAAAACAAAACTTATAAAATTGAATAAAAAGTTGAGGGGATCCGTGTTAGAGGACATGACCTGCCTGGTCACCACATAACAGCACTGAGCTCAGCAGAAAGCTCTTTCCTGTTTGTTTCCAAACTCTCGCCACCACAGCTTTTTCCAATGTGTTATAACTTATTTGTAAAAGAAATATGAATTCTATTATTATTTTACTTTTTATGTTAAAGGTGCACTGTGTAACTTCTTGTGGGGAGTCCTCCACCTGCTTGACTGTTTGGAGTTGCAATAGTTTTGCCTGGAATGTTCCACAGTATAGCATTAAACTTTGCATTTGCTCAATCCCAAGTGTATTTATTGTAAAACAAAAATAACACATTAGAGACATTTTCATTTGAGTCAGCATTGTTAACTCGAGGTATATTTTTGGACTGTACGTCAATTTATAGAACAAGACAGACTTCCCAAAACGCTTTTCTAGCTAATGTCCAAACAAGGACTATAAAACATTTGAATGCACCATTGAAGTTTATTAATACAAAAAGCTGTTGATTAATAGAGAAAGTAAAGCACCGATCTTGTGTCAGAATAAACCCTTGGGGAGAGATGTCTTAAATGTGTCTAGGGCGAAACAAATGGCATCTGTTTCCTGTGCTCCCGTGTGTGGTTCAGCTGCGTGCACTTTAATATCGAAAAGATACTGTCACAATCAACCCACAATTTATTTAAAGACCAAAATCAGCCATGACCTTTTAGACCAGTATCCAGCCGCAATATTGAAATAGCAAGCCTCACCTCATATTCTTATCTTTTCAAGAATTGACAGTGAAACTATAAAAATATGTTTAAAATTATGCATAACTGAGTAAAAACATCGTAACTCACCTGACTGGATATCAGAATCCAGCACATATGGATTGTAATATTCTGTCATTTGATGTCTGTAGATCTCTGGGTCGTACATTTCTTCGGAGGGCTAAAAAACAACAAATTTGCATATTAATGTTTCAACTAAATCACAACAATCAAGCAATAACACTATATAAATATAATAATAATAACTATATGTTTATTCAGTTCATTTATTTTAGTTAAAAATTTCTTTTCTATCTTTCATGTATAAAAAATTGTGCTGATTACCATTTTTGGGGTTGATAGTTTTGAAACCTAAACTCTGTAGTACTTTGAGTTTCAATTTCATGTTTCCCCTGGTTCAATAGTATATAAAGACATTTTTACCAGAGATGAAGTCACAACAAGATTTTGTAGTCAAATAGATACATAACATCATGACAGTTTAAGAGTAGAGGTGCGAAATTATTGAAACTTAAACTTTTATGCTTAACAGATGAATCTGAGAGTTAAAATAGTATAAATTTTGGATTTTAGTAAACTTTTATATAGTACTTACAGGGTTGATGAGGTAGCCCTCCATTCTGTACGGATGCAACATGGAGACCTGAATTGTCCAACGACCCGACTCACAAGATGCAGGCAAAATGCACTCACAATCTTTCAAAACTTTTGTGACACCATTGCACAATATTTCAAAATTTCCTCTCAGTCAACGTAAAACCAAAAGTTGTCTCTGCCCGAATCTACAGTATTGACTTGTGTATCTTGAGCTCAGAGGCCTGTAGATGCCTTTAAACCAACAGAAAGAAACATGGGCCAAAGCTGGACTGGCAAATGAACGGGGAACCTATGACTTGCGTGTGGGTGGGAGCGTTGGAGTGTGTCTGCTACAGGCTTTTGGTCATTGATGAAACTTTTATCAGGGTCTTAATGCTGTGCCCTCCTCAAACAGCCAATCATAGTTGAGATAGCAATCCCCCCTTAATAGGGAATACAAGAGGGGGCAATTAATCAAGAAAAAAATAGAAGTTTCTGTCATTTTTCATTTACAGTTGCAGTCCTCTTTTCTTTTCTTTTTTTTCCCAAAAAGTTGCTATATTAAAATCAAATTCTTGGGAACAAAACAAAAAATATGAAATGTTATTGATGAATTTATTATAACTGTATAGGCATTTTAATTACCACTTAAGTATTATTTATTTATTTGAGATAAGTTATTACCATAGCAAAAAATATTAATCTGGGATCCACAGTTTTTGAAGTTTGCGAAATAACTTGGATAAACAATCTGTGGAGTTCTTTTGCTCTAAAATACACATATAATTCACATGCACTTGGACCAGTGGTGAAAGAAGTACTCAATTTTGTTACTTAAGTAAAAGTACCACATGAAAAAATGTACCAAATGTAAAAAGTGAAAGTATTTTGCATACAAGATTTAATAAAACTTCATATGTAATGATTTGTGCTGCTGTTTGCAGCATTTTGCTGCCTTTTGTTCAATAGGAAAAACTCAACAGCTAGAGTTAGAAAAGAATACAGGTTTTTTTAGAGTGGATCAGTGTAATTTCCCCGATCTTTTTAGGCCTTCCTAGTGTAATCATAATGACTTAACATGACTGTTGGGTGTCAGCTAAAGGTACTGTAAGAGTGGTTCACAGCTGTATGATAAGATGGTGAGCCCTGTATCTGTGTTTTCAGATGAGTGCAATGGGCTGATCCTGGTTATCAAACAGAAGATACTGATGGAGCAGCAGCATCTCTATGGGCCCATGATAAAACATACAGTATTTTGGGTAAAGCTGTTTGACTAATGTAGATACTCAATGCAATTATCAGAGAAGGACTAATCATTACAACTAGGGACATGAGGATTATTTGGTTTACTAATAATCATGAAAATAAGTACTTTCAGTTCAATATATTCCCCCCAAAAATAAACCTAAATGTTTTTGTTTGGCTGTTTATGTCTCATTAAAGGGGTTATATATTACTCTATTTTCTAATCTATGTTACATTATTTCCTTCTCAAAAACATATACCTGGAGTTGTGTTTTGTTTCATTCAAATATTTAACACACAAACCCTGCATGCTATGCTGAGTTATTTATTCAAACAGAAAACACTTCCACCTTGTGATGTCATGTTATAGCACAGGATCCATTGTGTTTTTAAACACCCTACACCCCTTCAATAGAATCATCTGGATAATTTCAGTCCTGGAATTGCCAATCTCTACTGAACAAAAGGTAAAAGACACCTGTTCACTTGAAAACTTGATGACATCACTAGATGGAACAGAGCATTTTGAGCTTTGGAGATGTCGACAGACACATAGAATAAAGGGTTTCGTATGTGAAAATGAGACAAAACACGACTCTGAGTATGTTTTTTATGACGTAACAGCGTGATAACATGGCTTAAAGCTCACAAGAGTCAATTTTGCGTATAGATGAATGGTATTGTATCAACCAACAGAATACAGTACCATAATAAAGATTTACACTCACAATATATCATATCAAGAATCATACCAGATTTTGACATCACCATCACCAACTATTCATAGGGTGATTAGCTGCCTTCATTGGTCTTGGATTGTTATATTAAAAGAGGTGAAAAAAGTATGTTGTGAACTAAAGGCTTTTTTTGTGAACTAAAGGTTTTTTTGAGGCGAAAGTTCTCAATAGGATTACATAATGTTTTATACTACCACAGGCGTTATGACTTGGGGAAGATGGCGGCTAACACTGCCACAGAGCTCTCTGAATAGTCTTGTTGGGTTTCCTCTGGGCAGTCCAGGTTCTTCCATCAACCAAAATATGCAGAAGAGCTCAAATCCTCCAGCTCAGATAAAAGAAAGAAAAGAAAGAAAGCTATGCCTTTATTAGTCCCACAGTGGGGAAATTCCAGTTCTGCATTTGACCCATCCTGTTATTAGGAGCAGTGGGCAGCACATTACTGCGCCCGGGGACCATCTCCATGATCTTCTTGCTTTGGCTTGGTCAGGACCTAAGCTATGGTGCATGTTTTGGGTTGGTGGGGGAAACCGGAGTGCCCAGAGAAAACCCACCCAGACACGGGGAGAACATGCAAACTCCACACAGAAAGGCCCAGGCGACCCGGGGATCAAACCTGGAACCTTCTTGCTGTGAAGCATGAGCGCTACCCACTCAGCCACCTGACCAGTACTGACCAAACCTATCTTAAGATCTGGAGATGGGTCACAGAGCAGTGGCACTGAAGGATGGGTTAAATTTCCAAGTGGGGACAATAATGTGTATCTTAATTTAATTCTGCTGTGAAACTGAGCTGCTGTTGGCATCACAGAAAACAGAACACAATATGTAAAATAACACTATACATAAGCTTTGGAAAAAAATAAGAGACCACTGCATTTTTTTCTGAAATCAGCATCTCTACATGTATTACAGCCATTCCATTCCAGCGTATGTTGAATTCCAACACAAACACAAAGCTGATCTACTTCAGTTCTTCCACCAGGAGTGGAATAAAGTCACCCAAGAACAAAGAGAATAAAGTCACCCAAGACTTGTGGAGAGCATGCCAAGACGCATGAAAGCTGTGATTAAAAATAAGCGTTATTGCACCAAATATTGATTTCTGAGCTCTTCTTAAGTGTAAACATTAGTATTATGTTGTTTTCAAATGAATTTGATGTTGTTTCTTTGCATTGTTTGAGGTCTGAAAACATGTACCTTTTTTGTTATTTTGACCATTTGTCATTTTCTGCAAATAAATGCTCTAAACGATAATATTTTATAATTCAGACTCAAAACAAAAATGTTCCTTTTGCCCAAACACATACCTATAATTAAAATCAGAAAAATTGATAATTTTGCAGTGGTCTCTTATTTTTTTCCAGAGCTGTATGTATATGAAACATGCTTTGCTTCAGTTAGTGATGTCTGACTATATATATTCTTATAACTGTTATGGGCTATAATAACAACAATATTTAGCATCAGTAACATTGTCTGTCTTAAGAGGAAGACTGCAGCTTGGTGATAAGAACAGTTCTAAAAATCAAAATACACTCTTTATATTTACCATTCATCTGTACTCCTTTTTGTTTTGGTCAGTACCTCAATACCTGTGGTCAGACAACTGTTAATCCCCCCCAAGATGTTGATAATTCCTATTCTTTTAGGATGGCAGACCATTTGAGGTGCACCTAATATATTTCAATAGGTAATTATTCTTATTCGGAAAATTCTTTAACCACTAAGGCTGTGGTCGACTAAAGACATGCCCTGTGCACTGATTAGTCGACTAAAGTGACCTCACACTTGGGTATCTCCCTGATCTGACCATGTTTGATTCTGAGCCAAACTGCACAGTAAGTAAAATGGTAGATTAAACTCACTCCCAAACTCATCCCATGCATGCTCTTTTGTGCTGTGGCATATAAGTCCTTAAAAGTCCTATATTACACAAACTGACTTTAGTACGCTTTCAGCCATGTTATAATACTGTTACCACATTAAAAACAAACCTGGAGTTGTGTTTTGTTTCAACAACTACAGCTATAGAAAACAAACTCTTATTGCTCTGTAAAGAAGACTATTAAAGGACAATGCTGTTCAAAAAACCAAACAAGTGCCAGTAAAGTTACGTATCTGGTGATCTAATATTTTTTACATTTTTGATTGTGTAACTATCCTGTTTCTGCCACAGTAGACAAGAAATTCTATAGTGAAACAGTCCAAATACTGTGACCAATTGACAATAAGGGGAAGTGACAACCTGCCTTTCAGATTCAGTTCCCTGAAGTTGGCCTGAAATGGATGTCTTATTTAAAGTCTGGACTCAAGGCCTTGTATGGAGTCGGCTGATAAGGAAAATAAAGACTGAAATATGTAGATATTTTGTATTATCTATATCTATTGTCACAAGTATGCTCTCTTCAATAGTTTTCCAGTAGTTTTGAGCATGATTTTTTGCAATATGGAGTCACGTAAAGATTGTATGCATTTTTTTTTTCTTTCTTTTAGCAAAAATTACATTTTTTGCATTAAGACAAGGTTTAAAATATAACCTGACTGTGGGGCTTGTTTACCAAGCATTTGCACCATTTGCAGTTTAAGTTATCCATGGTTTTCAAAGTGATGAAAAATTGTGTCTGTTGGCATAGTAATAAACAATTCTTCTGTATAGTCAAAAGTCTTCAAAATGGCATGCATAACCAGACCATTCAAACCCATTACTGTCACAACTAACTATACTAACTAACAAATTATGCGCTGTTTAAGGCCCATCTGGCAAAAGGCCATACAATAACAAAAACTGAATAAAATGTAATCACAAGACATTTGCTCTTTAAATTTGCTCTTTAATTCAAACCAAAATTAAACCACATTGTGAAAACGGCTTGTAGCCCACACAAACTCACATGTACAGTCTGCAAACAGTTGCATTGCACCATCATAAAAATAACTCCATTACCAAAGAGCACATGGGTTTTCCAGATGTTAAATTTATCACATGTCAGTCACATTGCAGTGATATAGTATGATTATTTTGTTTGCTACTAAATACAAATGTTTCTGGGCCCCGGGACTGTTTTATAACTATTATTCTGCTTTTTCTTACGTAAAGGCTGGTGCAGGTATTAAAGCAAAGGCTTGAAAACTTTAAATTTTCACTATGTAACTTTTCTGGAGGTTCGATCAGCCACCTGCTTGGCTCCACAATATGTAATTACTCCACAATAAGGTAGGAAATGTGTCGTGGGGAAAATCTGAATAGTTGCAGCTAAAAATCGTGGGTTGTAGGTCTCAGAGTGAGACCAGGATGAAGATTAAACTTATAACCTTTTTACAATCAAAGACAATGATTGATATTAAGCCTGTCTCGTATTTTGGAATCTTTGTCGCAAAGTGAGCCCTCCTCTGGCTCTCGCTGTGATCAATCCTTGTGATCAACAATAAACACAAGCACTCCTCACAAGACCTCCAGACCATCTCTCTCTGATTCTCTTTCATTTACTCACTTTTATAAATGCAAAAACACCACTTGCATGTAGTGCTAACCTTAGCTAACCTGTACAATAGAGAAAGGTCAGTACACAGAGCCTTGAGCCTGATTCTTTCGTCATAACCACAACCGATCATATGCACCATCGCAGCACGCCTGTCTGTTGCCTTACAATTTTAATTCCTCATGTCTTGTACTGGGGCATCCAACAATCTCATAAGAATGCATGTATTTTTGATCAATTTGAGCAATAGAAACACCAGTAATTGGCAAAAAAACCAACACATGAATAAGTTTAATGCCATGTCATGCAAAATTCCAGGCAAAGCAACAACATCATCTCCACAAAAACAAACAGGGGGCAGGCCTCCATCAGAAAAGTTACATAGTTCACCTTTAAACCTTAGTTCTTAGGTGACATCATGTATTTGGATTTTAAAGCATAACCATATTTTCAACATAAATTCTGCATTCTTAGGTGACTTCGTGCATTTGGATTTTAATGTGTTAAAGTGTTAAATAAAATGAATATACAAGTTTATTATTAAGTGTTCCTGTGAAGTGACATATGTGTAACATGCAGACGCTGTGACCAGTGGCTGTTTTTGGGTTTGTTCTACCACAGGGTGTAACTGCTCTTGACAGTTTTTGGTCTGAACGCAGTCACACGATCAGTATCTGTGAAGTTATTAGCCAACACACACATTTACAGTCACTGGCCTGTAAGCCTTCAGCCCTATAGCACCCAGGTGTCAATGTTCTCAACACTTTAGCTTTTATTTTAAGAACTGGCTATACGTTTACTGGTGTTTGAAACCAGGCTGCACGATTCATCACAATCAAATAGAAATTGCAATTTGAATGAATGCAATTAGCTAATCGAAGCACCATAATTTCCTCCACAAACTGCATAAAAATTGCTAATCCTGTAATTTAGATCTGACTATTATCTGATTATTGCCACTTGGTGTTTTTGTCTTTCTGTTAATTCTTCTGGATGTGTTTAAAATGTCAACTTTGAACAGAATCACAGAATCCTATTACTGAAACAGCATTGAACTCATCCCTAGATTGGAAGAACCGTTATAGATATACCACTTGTGTAATTTTCCCCATATGCTGTGTTACTTGTTTTGGCTGTTTTTCCTATACTATATCATATTTGCTGACTTATTTCCAGACTGCGGAGTGTCCCTATGTCTGGCATTGCTGTGACAGCTCAGGGTCACGAGATGGTCCCCACACGGCTCTGAGGAGGGGACTGTCACGCATGACCACTGACTGTGGAAAACAGGATACAGGCTACGCTGCAACAGGAAGTCTTGCACCCATCCTCTGCACAACATCAGTTTGACCAGAGTGACGATGTCCACACTCTGAAACTCCCGCAACAACGCACACATTTCAACATCTGAAAACGTCTCATGAGGTGGTTGACTAACTTAAGAATTTATAAATAAAGCTAAGTGTAAATTCACAAATGATGTATCCCCTACAGTTGGAAATTAATTATCACATTGGCAATTTTCATGTTATTCATTCATTATTCAAATATCATTTAATCTTTTTAAGCTAAACTGTATGTATTTCTAATCTATTTCCTTAGTTTATTAAATGACTGAATCTTGAAAACCAACAAACATCCTGCCAATGCTTCAATACAACTAACAAACAGATACATTTTATATATGTACTTTTAATATGTGAACATAAATATCTGTCAATATCCATTTTTTAAAATCAATGTATTTAAGATTAGACTACTAGTTAGCAACCTAATCATAAACTACTTAACGTAACACAGCACCCCATGTTTAGAGTCAGTGGAAAGAAGGAACCGCCCCTTGTACTTAAAAAAGCTTTGGTCCTACCGTCTCGATGTGCCAGAGAAGAACAGAGAAAACATCCACAAGGAGCTGTTGTTCTACTCAAAGACAATTGTCAAAGGTGGTTGAAAAATTCAGGCTTTGTATGTATCTCTGAATTAACAGGGGAACTAAAAACTTCCTTAATTCTACCAATTTAGGCTGGAGCCATAAGGCTTCTTCTCCTTCTTCTCCTTCCCCATTAAAACAAGAAGGTGACCAAAACTTCCTATTTGAAGAGTTTTCTGCCCTGTAATGATGCTTCTATATTAGAGAGCAATCCATTTGAAACAATATGCAAAATTATGTAAGGTTTAGGTAAGATTTAAATTTTATAAATATCCAAAACAAAAAAACAACTGTTGGACCTGGTTGTTTAGTATATTATTGTCACTACATTTGCTATTTTCTGAATCACAAGATCATTTTGGTTGTATAACACATTGATTTCAAATCTAACATTTTTTTTTGCTAGAGGCTCAATTTATTCTGAATCTTGAGATCAAATAAACTAAAATAGTGGGAAATGCATGAACCACGCAAAAAAAATATACTACATATGATGGGCTTTGACAATGGTATCACAGGTTTTCTTAAATTATGACAGACATTAAAATATAATTATCTGGTATTATTCAACAACAGACACTGAAACACTTTGTGCGTGGTCAAACTCTGGGCCCATGGTTCCTGAGGTTTCAGTGGTGATCTTGTGTTTCACAATGATGTTCAGCCAACACTCACACGGGACTGAGGGGACAGCCACCCCTCTCACTTCTTATTCCTGATTCCTCATTTTCTCTGGAGGAGTCCAAAGTTTGACAATCAGGCAAACATTAAAGTTAAATGTTTTTGCCATGAAAGTTTATTTGGGACAATAAACATGATGTATTATAAATGTTTATTTGTGATAATACAACAGGCATTATCAGCCAACCATATCAGGTCCCCTATATCCCACTAAAAAGCTTTGTTCCTCTTTTAGTGTATTGCTCAAGTGAGGCAAAGATGAGTCAGTGTAAAAATGAATCATGCTTTTGTAGTTATCTCTTTTCACATCTACACTGTGAAAATATAACCATGGCTAGACTATTATTATAGATGTGTGAAATTTGATATGGTTTCCAACATACAAGCAAACTATCATTATAAAAACAATACACCATAAAACGTTGAGTCTAATGTAAAAAAAGATAAACTATCCCGCATAATTGAAACTCACTGGTCTTTTCGTTCTCATCTGTCTGTGAATTAAAGCGCTGCAACATGCACCACCTGGTGGTGAGGCAAATACTTCATCTTTAAAGTTTTGACATAAGCCTGATAAGCCTTCATGTAAAAACACACATGTACAATTCCACAGTCAGGGGGTGTAAAAATAAAAAGACTCAAATTGATATTCTCAGATTTATTTAAACCCTCTTTTGTTTAGCGTTGGTTTCAGGTGTCAAATGTGTGTAAATTAACTTAATAACTAATAGGCTGATGGTCAAACGTAAGTTGCCCAAACATTTGCATTAGCAGGTAAAGTCTGAATTTATGATCATTTTAATCAGATTTGGCAAATGTTTAGTGGTTTAGTGGTGGCAGAGCCCACGGACACATCAACATTTTGAGGCCTAATCACAGTCAAAGTAAACAGTCACTTCACATGTGAGTGCCCATTCTGAACTCTGCTCCAAACCAAATGCTTTGACTGAGTTGGACTGACTGTGGACTGTGGGCCTTTGGATTAAACTGACCCTAGCAAATCACTGACAATTACTTGATTCAAATTTGATTAAGTGCACATTAGTTCTATGTACATTTTGAAACTACTGTATTTGTATAGTGCTCTTATAGCTTAGTAGCCTAGAAGTTGTTAAACTGGGGGAAGGGGGTATTTAAACAGGCTGTGTGACCAACTGGTGACCCCTGGGTAACTCAGCTGGAGCTCAGCTCAGACTTGAGTGAAAAGAAGTGATATGGTGTTGAATGACTGTTTAAACTGTCAATTGTAACACACACAGACTGGAGTAGCAATAGCAGCCAACATTTACTATGGAGAACCAAAAAAATGACAGAACTGGAAATAAATAAATGTCAGAATAAATGTTGGAATGTAATAAATCATTGGACATTGAACTCTTCTTCCTGCTATGTGCAACTGCTTCTATTTGGGACTACTACTACTACTACTACTACTACTACTACTACTACTACTACTACTACTACTACTACTAGCCTACTACTACTACTACTACTACTTCGATGTCATTTATAACGATGTAATTTATAACTATGAAAACCAGCGAAAAAAAAAATCTCTTAAAATTTCTATTTAAATTTCTCTTTTTATGCAATATGTGGGATCAATGAAAAAGTGGGTCTTTATCTGACAAGGGACACACATGTCTAAACTGCGTTACAACCTAAAGGGACATGTGGTCTCCCTAGCTCAGAGGTGCCTCCAAATTTAGATCAAGTTTTCCATTAGTTGCTCAAAACTGCATTACCTAGATTGCATTCGTTTTCTTGCACATTCTGAACGTGTCCCCAGCACAGTACTCTGCCTCTACAATGTCCCGCTATATTAAAGCACCACAGACTGTATAAAATGGGTCTGGATGACACTAAACTGGAATACAAGTGTGGTACTGTGACAGCATCAGCGTGCTGCTTGTTCTAGTGGCACTTCCTGGGGCGGGATCTGGTTCTCCTGTTTTGGTTTTCCTCCATGATCCTGATACGTGGCTGTTTGGGAAAGCCCGGTCTGCAGCTGGGATTCTTCTGGAGGCTGGAGTCCTGCACAAACTCAGCCAAGCCTCGTTTCATCATCGGCCTGGATGGCAGGGACACACTGGTGCGGGGATAGTCCAAAACACAAGGTAATGGCACATTTCACTGTTAGTAACGTTTCACTTTTGTGTTTTTTGTAGCAAAGCAGCTGTAAGCGTTAGCATTGCGATGTTTTTACTCAAGTGAAGCTTTTAGCTCCAGCCTGCCGTGATTACGTGCTAACGTTAGCTTGCGTGCCTACGTGCACATGGGCTAACGGGCTTTGCTAACTTTAATCTCATGTGTAAATCTGGAAACGAGTGTCATTTCGCGAAAATGCGTTTATAAATCTCACATGGAAACTATTCCTCGTTTTTGTCGGGTAATTGTCGTGCGTGCTTTTTCCTCTGATTTTTTTCGCCAAATGAACTCCAAATTGTCCTTCTCTGTGATGAAAAACCTTTCCATGAAGTGTTTCCTAAGGTGCACTGGGAAACTTTTGTGTTGGGGTTCGCTACCCTGCTTCTATTGCTTCTATCTATCTATAATTGCTTGCCTGAAATGCTCCGTGGTATGGCATTAAACTTATTCATCTTGCGTATTCAATTACAGTGTTTTTTTTATTGTAACAACAAAGGGAAAATCATTCTTAACTTGGCTTGGCTAGACTTTCATCATCTGCTTGTGTACAATAGAAAGCTACTGTGGAACATTCCAGGCAAAGCATTAAAATCTCCATGGAGACAGGCTGGTGGCTGATCACATGTGGAGCTTTCCTGTATCAGATCTGAAAACTGTCTAAAAGGGTTAGGCTACTTATTAATTGTATCCCCATAACCTAGTTTGTCTCACCCTTAAGGCACTGACCCCCTTAGATTATAACAAAGTTCTAGGGGGCAGTCTTCACATAATTTGAAATTTAAACTACTGCACTTTTTCCACAAAGAGGAAGTGTTTGTTTAATTATGTTGATTCCTTTCACATCAGTTACACTGTATGAGTAGGTTACAGTAAGATGCAATAGTCTAGAATATTGTTACAGAAGGGAGCACATGGAAATTATTGTTGCCACAGCACTGAATACTGACCAGTCTGTATTTTCCAAACAGCATTACAGGTTGCAAGTGCATTTCGGACCATGGGCTGGATGAAAGACAAAAGCGGTAGTAAGCCCAGCTGGGCCCTGGCTGTGTTGTTGGTCCCTGTGTTGTTGCTGACAGTGACCTCCAGGGGGGCATCCAGCAGTCAGAGGATGATTCAAACAGTGATGGCTCAGGCCACCGCTACTGCGACAGGACCCGGCTCCTCAGACCTGCTCCAGGGTCTGTACCAGGGCCTACAGGCTGCGGCCCACTTCCTCTGCTCTGAAGACACACATGTTCTGCTCCTGGCTCTGCTCAGCTCCATTGCTGTGGGCCTCAGTGGGATCTTTCCATTGCTTATTATCCCCATCGAGGCAGGTGCAGCCCTCAAAACTGAAGGTAAGAACTGCATAACGCAAATATTGTAGAACAGAGTTTGCACAATATAGCTGTGGTTTATTGATTATTATCTGCTTGTTACAGCTGGATCACAGAGACTGAAGCAGCTTTTGAGCTTTGCCATTGGTGGTCTTCTTGGAGATGTTTTTCTTCATCTCCTTCCTGAGGCCTGGGCGCTGTCTTGCTCCTCAGGTACAGATTTGAGCTCTTCAGCCTGTGATTGATGACCTAAATTACCTCTTTAATTAGCTTGGTTTATTATGTTTTTTACATTTTATAATAATAATATCAACCCCGTATTTCTTCTTTGGTAGCTGGTTATGCTTGTCTACATGAATATGTTTTAAACAGGTTTTGTGTGATTGCAGTGTCCACATCTCTCTCTTGACATCTCTTTGGTCTTGCAGTGGGTAAACAAAACCACTACATAACCCAGGGCTTGTGGGTAATTACTGGTTTGCTGGCCTTTTTACTGTTGGAGAAGATGTTTCCAGATGAGGACAGTCATGAAGGTGCTCCGAGTCACTCCGATTTGAATTTCAACTCTGTAAGTGTTTGAAATGTATTTTTTTTGTTTGTTTTATAGGCAGAGGTCACTAGAGTCCCAGGGCATTGACAAGTTCACGCTTGTCTCGACATAGTTCCACTTTCACTGTGCATCTCAAACTTTGTACTTTTCTGTTAATTTGCAGATTTACATACAGTTCAGTCTGACCTCAAATATGTAAATTATTGTAAATACTACATAAATGAGCCAAAGTTAATAAAAAATAAAAAAGTTAGTTACACTTACTGAGTTTATAATTATCATTATCGTTTTGTAATGGCATGTTATTTTTATAGTCTTTCCTTCCTCTGAGGAATCCACCTCAGCTCCTTCACTGCGTCACTATTTTTAGTCTGAGTAAAGCATCAGCTTTGACCTGCTCACTGTGTCGCTGCAGAAGTACTATTGTGAACTCTAAACTGTAGACAGAAATTGGCCATACTGTGTTTTATAATTGAATAAATGGACCCACCACCCGCGGGAGGATTCATGGGGGCTGGTGCATTGTGTTCTGGGCAGCAGATCTGCTTGGACTGCTGCCCTCGTGACCCAGAAAATGGAAAAGCGGAAGAAGATGAATGAATGAATTTGTGTGTGTGTGTGTGTGTGTGTGTGTGTGTGTGTGTGTGTGTGTGTGTGTGTGTGTGTGTGTGTGTGTGTGTGTGTGTGTGTGTGTGTGTGTGTGTGTGTGTGTGTGTGTGTGTGTGTGTGTGTGTGTGTGTGTATGTATATGTATATATATATATATATATATATATATATATATATATATATAATTTACTCTTGTCTGATGTGATATGCCCGATACGGATGAATTAGTATCAATATATTTAAATATTCAATACTGATATTTTTTCATGCTGCCCTAGTCTCTGAGAGCCCTTTTTGACTAATGAATTAAAATGAAAATGGTAAAATATTATATGGCATTCACCTTTTTCATTATATGGCTGTATTTTTACACAAGTTTATTTGTGATCTTAACTTAAGATATATTTGTGGGCCTTTTAAACTCAAATATTGGTTACCAACCACACGCAGTAGGCCAAATACTGGATAATGGCTTGCTAAATGGGGCAAGCCTTATATATGATACTACCTGTCATATATAAGGCTTGTCCCATTTAGCATCAGCTAATGTGAAATGTGTTTAGCATATGACCTACTGCACTTTTACAAACTAAGGGTTTTCTGCTCACCTTTTGCTAATTGTACCCACTTTTTTTTCTTGGTGTATTGCCTAGTGCTCATTGGGATATTCAGTCGACTTGTTTCCCTCTGTTTTATTCACAGAAGCAGTCTATTTCAGTTTTCAGTGGAAAGACCGAAGTGTCACTCCAAAACGGGCACCACACTGAGTCATGGAAATCTTCTGAGCAACTGGGCCTGCAGCAAACGCCCCAGAAAATCAAGGTTTGTCCAGAACTTTTCTGATTTAACAAAAATGACAGTGGAGGGAAAACGCTTTTCAGTGTGGGCTGGTTATGATTCATTTTAATGTATAACCTGAAAATAACTGCTACATATTTAATTCATATATATATTGTATATATATTATTTATTTATTTATTTATTTTTGAAAATGAACAATATGCTTGATATTGAATTGTGCTCAAGAAAACAAAATGACTTAGAAACTGTTTACAAAATCATCTGCAAAATCACTACAAACCTACTTGAGAGCAGTGTTTTATACAGTAATCTTTTCACTGAAATGTTCAACTAAAGCTTTTTGTGTATTCTTTGCTCAGTAACTCTAATATTGGCCCAGGCTGGAGCTTTAAGGCAGATAGTCGATGCGCTAAAAAGAATTGAATATTTTTCATTCTGTGTTACAGACAAGTGGGTATTTAAACCTGTTGGCAAATTGTATAGACAACTTCACTCATGGCCTGGCAGTGGGAGGAAGCTTCCTGGTTAGCAAAAAGGTAAGAAAATGATTGAAAACATTTTCATGGTTTACAATTTGTTTTTGCCTGTGTATTGATTACAGTAGACCGAGTAGGCTCCTACAGTAAACTAGCTGTGTTTGATAACAGGCTCCTAGTCATGTGTTTGACCTTACATTTCTCTAATTTTATTTATGCAGAGACTAAATCATTGAGGCAGGGCGTCCATGTGTAAGATGGAAACGTGCACAAGTAACACCTCCCGTGTGAGAGTTTGGCAGCACATTCAGAGTATTTGGCAGAGGGAAATAGACCAGTTGTATTTGTATTTTTAGTCTCCGGATACAGCCATTTATAATTGGGTACCAAACTGGCTTAATTTGAATATTCTTATTGATGAATAAATCATCCTTAGCATTTTAAATGCATTCCTTCAAATATGCAAACGGTGGTAAAAAAGTGCAGAGTAATCCTGTACTTTGGTGGATTGTTGTTTTGTGGTGGTGTGGCCAACAAGAGTCCAGCTGGAGAGACATAAGGCTCGCAGTGTGGAGTGTGTGCCCACGTGCCAGAGAGGAAGTTATTTACGCACATGTCTATAACTAATGTACAAGACTTCACACCGGTCTTTCATGTTTAGCTGCTCCTACTGCAGCACAGACATTCATCTACTCTAGGTTTCACACCAACACCACATAAAATGAGTGGTCCCGTCATGTTACATTTCAAAACTGTCAACTCTCACAGCGTCTTCATCAGGACTTTTGTGAATGGACGACAGCTGTGGCAGTTAAAAAGCTGAACTGAAAATCAGGCACTGGAAACTAAACATGCCAAAATCCAAATATTACAACAAACACATGTTGATTTCATTTCAGCTATTCACCACTATAAATATATACTTGTCTATTATATAACTATATAAGGAATACATGGCAGCAGGTTAACCAAGTATTTCAGTTTGTTGTGTAGTGCTGATAGACCGCTTACCTATAGAAGATGGAGGTTTTGAAATGCGTTAGACTTTTAATTTACTTTTTGTGTGTTTATTGCATGAGTGCAGTTTATAATAGGACTGAACTATTTGGGACATAAAAAGTACAAGCATTGCGAGTTTGGTTCGATTTTGCAATTTATGGTTCAGTAATAGGAAAAGGAAAGTAAAAGAAGAATGGTCATTTAAAAAATTGCAGTCTTTGCGATTGCCTATTTGTTAATTGCGTGCATTCAAATAGCATTTTCTGTTAAAGTTTAATGTTGCAGCCCTAGATTATGACTTGGGTCTCTTGTCTATTGCAGTATGCTTGTTGAGAATCTCATTCACTCCCTGTTCAGCTCTGGCATTGGCTGCTTGCTCTTTGCATACATTTTCATTTTAATGATGCTTTTGCAGGTTGGCCTCCTTACCACCTTTGCCATCCTGCTCCATGAAATCCCCCATGAGGTAAGACCGTCAAATCACATTTCTGTGTTTTTTCTGTCTTTATTGTTGACATCGTTTGACTAGGAGTAAAAGTTGGTGCTTGTTGTGTAAAATAAGCTGTGTGTATCTAGTCCTGTGTTGTGATAAATGTCATGATCCGCAGGTGGGAGACTTTGCCATTTTACTGCGCGCTGGGTTTGATCGCTGGAGTGCCGCGCGCATGCAGCTGTCCACAGCCATGGTTGGGGTCCTGGGGGCGTGTGTGGCGCTCTACGCTCAGTCTCCAAAAGGGACAGGTATATTTTAAAACTTTGTATTACAGGGACACTTTAAGCTGCTTAGTGTCTCTAAATCTCACTTGTGTTTACAGACACAGCCTCCTGGATACTTCCTTTCACCTCCGGAGGATTTCTCTACATTGCGTTGGTCAATGTGGTCCCGGATCTGCTGCATGAGACCAATTTCAGGTATTTTAAAATAAATCTATGTGTTTACTAGTGCTGTCAGGTGATAAAAAAATCATCTAATTAATTACAGGATTTGTAATTAATTAATCTAATTAATCGCATTTTAAGAGTGTGAGAGAGAGAGCGAGATTGTGAGTGAGCGAGCAATCGAGCGAACCCACTTTGCGATTGAATTTGTCAGTTTTTCTGCAGTCGCTTTGCTTATTCGTTTCCCAAATTCTGCGAGTGTGGTTTGGTGGTTTGGCGGTTTGGCAAAGTTCGCTCACGCTCGCTCTATCACCGGTAACAATGGAACTTGTCTGGACGCGTTTATCGTTCAAATGATCCCTCAGGCTGGAGCAGCTTCAGTGATTGGAAAATTATTTTTTTACAAAAGCTACAAATCACCGCGTTTTTGTTGATGGTCCTTTCTTCGTTTTTATAAATAAACTTGCTGTTCAAAGGCCCTGGCAGTGATTTGCTCACCGCACGCCAAATTTAAAATGCGAGCGCATTGAATTGCCACTCATAATTAATTGCGTTAATTTTTATAACGTGTTAATTTTCAGTGTAATTAATTAATCTAATTAACGCGTTAAACTGACAGCCCTAGTGTTTACATTTTCTGCTATTTTCAGTAGACTTGTGTAACACTGGTGTTATGTTCGAAGGATTATGATATGGGATTTTAAAATGTAACTAGGACAGAGATGTGGGTGTGTATCTATTACTATTGTGTGTGAAATTGATCTGTTTATATTTCTCAAATATCAGTGTTGATTATGCTTGCTAAACTTTTAAGTAGCAAAAGCACCTTGGATTTGCTATTTATTTGAACTTTTATTGGTAAACCCATTAGTGTCAATAAGTCTGAATGAGTGTATGTTTGTCTAAATATAATCTCTCATTTTCCAGGCAGTCCATGCTCCAGATCTTCCTCATTTTCTCTGGTGTAGCTGTGATGGCTTTTCTATCTGCCATTGTTTAAATACGTTTCTGTTTCATCTGCTACCCACAGTATATTTAATGTAAAGTATAGCATACTCTACAATCACAGCCTGTTACTGACATGACTGAAGCTGGCACTTTATGGACTTTATGGACATGGATAATGTGCCAAAATTTAAACCAAGGGAATTAAAAGAGCGGCGTATACCAAAAACCCATGTTTTGCACATAAGCAGCGCATCACTCGGTTGTTAATCCCGCTATCTATGGCTTTTTTCTTTATATTTTTTTTACTATTTAAAATATGTTTTATTTTCATGCAGCTGCTGTATTTATTGAAATGGAGACCATCAATGCTTTGTTTTGATCTGGCCTACATTCATGTTTTGTCCCTTCTATCATGTTACAAAATAAGTGCCGAAACACTAGAATCTGACCTATTTGTGTCAGGTTTAGGTCCTATTAACAAGGCTGTATTATATACAGTTAAATGTATTGTTTCCACATTTAAGCAACATCTATATTTTTGTTATAGATCTTAACTCTGAAAGAATGTTGGATAAATTAACAAAAGAAATCTAGAAATACTATTTTTATTTGGTGTATATTTGTGTACAATTCCCACAATAAAACTAACCATAACAATATAAGGTAGTTGTGGCATCTTTTAAAAAAATAAACACAAAGACACATCTGATTTTGTGGTATTTCATGAAATAGATTTTTTTTTTTTTTTTTACTGTATTTATAGCCCTAACTGTATTAAAGTGTACATAAGTGGGACACGCTGCTATAAGCCTGTGATCATTAGGACTCTTGGATATTGATTGTGCAGTGGAAGGTGCTGAGGCAGGTCCCTCTCCTGTCCTCCATTGGGGATCATTTTGACCTGAACTTAAATTGCCACATGGGAGAAAGGGCAGAACTGGTCCTGGATCAAGACTGGTCCTAAAGCTGGGCTGGATTTTGTTGACACTGGCTGTAGGCTGCTTATTAAAATAGCCAGCACATGCAAAGACTGTCCTCTTTTACTAAGGGGGATTTACAGCATAAAAGGGCTAAAAGGGCATACTAGAAAACATTACTTAGTACTAGCCTATATTAGTTAAATTGCTTTATACACTGCCTGACAAAAGTATTAAGACAATTGTGTATTTCTGAACTTTCATAAATAATAAGACATATTGGTAATGACAACAAATCAATTTATTGATATATTAAAGCAAATTTCATCATGTGTAAAGGCATATTATTGCAAAACTGGGGACTCATCGCAGTGTAGGTCTAACTCGGGTCTAAACCAGGACGAGACTAGGACTACCGTCCTAATACTTTTGTCAGGCAGCGTAACCATTTTTATGTATTCCCTAAAAATAATTAACCGTGGAGTTACAAGTTGGATCATAAAGGAAACTCTGTGAATCCACTGGTTAACCATAGTGAAGACATGGTTGGTTTGATCTTCCAATATGTTGGCTAAAGGTTTAATTGACCCCATTAAAAAGTGCACTTCTTGGAGTGATCTTGTTCATACCATTAGCCTAATGAATATCCCCTGACATAATAGTTGGGCTGTGTTCTGTGGTAGTCCCAAAGTGATCAGTGAGGCTTCACAAATGACCACTCCCCCTCACAGCCTGGTCCTGGGCCCGCAGCATCCCGGAGGAGAGACAGCGCCGCTCCATTCCTCCTCCTCAGCATCCTCCTCATCCTCCTCATCCTCCTCAGCATCCTCAGCCTCCTCAGCATCCTCCGGCCCCCTCCCCCTCTGCTCTGCTCCTGTACCATAACAGATGGTGGCAACAACATAGCATCCAGAGGCTCACCACAACAAAAGACGACGCTGGCTCGGCTCAACCATGTCTCCAGCCCGCAGCTGCGACAGGCTGTGAGTGCCGTCGTGATTGATTTCACGCGGTACCACGAGCACGGCCACGGAGACGAAACCTGCTTTTGCTTCTTGCGACTGTTTGGGCTCTCCATCGAGTGGGGAAGGAAGATGGCCGCGATGAAAATGTTAACCAGCGCGGGGCTCTTCTTGGCTATGTGCGCGCTGGGGTTGCTCGCCATGGCAATCTGCACCGACTATTGGTACGAGACAGACGCCAGGCGACACCGGGAGAGATGTAAGAACTATGCCAACAAGCGATACGACCCGGGATACATCTACATTTCCAACCCCAACCTCCCCCTCAAGATGCCCCCAAAGAGCGCGCTGGAGAGGAAAGGAACAGGCCCAGATGTGGCTCCCCTCCGCAGGGTTAAGCGGCACTTTGTGCCAGCAGCATCTGCGATGGAGTCTCACTGCAGCCGGCAGTTCAACTCCACCATCTCGGGTCTGTGGAGAAAGTGTCACCGGGAAGGCTTCGACCTGGAGACGGAAGACCTTATCTACAAAGGTAAACAGCACTGGCGATAGCAGCCAGACAGCAGGCCATGATGCTGGGCTCACCTAGGGCCTCTCAAAACACCAAGCATTTGGTCTGGCTCATTTCACTTGGGTCTGAGCATATGCTAATGTCAAGGAAAAGTCTTTCTTTCTGTTATGGCAGCGTAGTCTGTCTCAGTAACATATTGTTCATATTACAGCTGGGCTAAAGCAGCCTGCAAACTCCAGCTTAAATGTTCCTCTGCCTTTCTGTGTGTCCACACTTAACAACCAGGACCTTCAGTGACTCACTGAATAGTCTGATTATTTGGATTGTTGGGTAAAGCACACTTTGTCCTGCCATCCAGACGGGCTATTCTGATCGGATGCGTCCGGTTTGTTCATATACATGTTTCATAGATATGGTTTTGCCCATATTTCACACCCGCCTCCCTCTCCTGTCTCAATCGGGCCGGGAGTCCTCCATGGTGTGACATAATGGCTGGTCTCCTCCATATGTTTTGTGGCTGCTCAGAGCCATATCCTGTCAATGTGAATGACAGTGAAGTGGTGGCTAAAAGGCTTTTACAGAATACTTCTAATATTTAGTCTCCACAGACAAGAACTGCGCAGCTGCTCTATTCACAGCCCCGGCCTCACTCTGTGTGACAAATTAGCACATTAAGACTGGCTGTAACACTATGGGCCCTTACTAAATGTATTTATTGATTTTTATCTACATATATTTCTGTTAAGACTGTAGAAATCCATCTGCCCCATCTTTTAGCAGTATTATACTACTATACAGTATACAGTATATAGTACTATATATAGTACTATATATATAAGAGTTCATGTTACATTCACATTTAAAAGTTGAAGGTTAAACTCTAGCAACTATGGGTATTAGTGAGGCAAGTGAAGTGCAGGGCTCACAGCCAGACAGCAAATGTCAAACTCACTGTCCCACTGTCAAATGTTTTCAAGCAGTCAGAAATAAACATGCACATTGGAGATGTTTTTAGACTGTTTTTGTGGTTTAACTGGACAGGACAGGTGTAACGTGAATGAGTGAAGAGTGGGGAGTGACATTCACAGCCCTTCACAGAGATAGCATTACCTGTGGCATAAACCACCAGGCAAACTAGGCAGTGCCTTTATTTGCCTTTAACAATATATTTAACAATGACTGCAGCAGAAACCAAACTTATTGCAGTGCAAATATTATTAACGGGTTTGTACTGGGCGAAATTGACTCTTGTGAGCTTTTGGTTATGTTAAAACTATTATCTCCTCAAAAATATACCTGAAATTTTATTTTGTTCTATTCACCCATGTTTGTGCAACCCTTTATTATTAGTCTGTTAGTTATAGTTATAGTTAGTTATAGAAGTGAACTTTATTTATCTCACACTGGAGAAATTCTTCTCTGCATTTTAACCCATCCTATATATATATACATATATTAGGAGCAGTGGGCAGCACACATTAGGGCGCCCGGGGACCATCTCCATGATCTTCGTACTTCGGCTTGGTCAGGACCTAAGCTGGAGTACCTATGGTGCATGTTTTCCACCTTGTGATGTCATGTAATAGTAGTTTTCAAGTTAACAGCTACCTTATACCTTTAGTTCAGCACAGACTGGCAATTCCAGGGCTGAAATCATCCAAATGATTCTAGTGAAGGTGTGTGGAGTTTAAAAACACATTGAACAGAGTGTATTTGAGAGAAGAACTCAGTGTAAATATGCAGGGTTTGTGTGTTAAACATTTGTGAATGAAACACAACTCCAGGTATGTTTGTGAAGAGGAAAAACATCATAAGTGTACTATGGGCCCTTAAATGTGAAAACGTCTCTAAAACTAACCCCAAACTAAATGCAGAATGGCCTCACAAACTAAAAACATTTGAGTCAAAGACTCAAGAATGTACTATAATGTGTATTTGGGTTGAAAACGGCAGGAAATTCTGAAGTTTAACTTGTCATGGCTCATGAAAAGTGAGCATTTGCCACAAGCACTGAGTAAAGTCCACATAACATCTCTGAGCATTTATTTTTAGAGACACTTTAAAAGCAGTCTGGCCTCTGTGTATATTCCATAGACTTTATAAAGAAAATATACAGTCTATGGTATATCCCTGTTATAAATGAAGAAGCAGTGAAGCGGTATGCAAACAAACAATCCTTTACAACACACATTTAAATAGAAAAAACTGTTATGAGTAGTTATAATAATGTTTTTTCTCTTTTTTCTTGTTCAGACATGAACATATTCTGTAGACCTTCATACTTCCTGGGCTTGTGTGTGCGCCTAAAACACATGTAATTGTGTGGTTATTAAAATATATAGAGTACTGCAAATTTGTAAGTAAAATAACCAGGTACATGGCTAAAAATGTACTCAGATGCAAATATAAGTACTACTTCCAAAATTGTACTTAAGTAAAAGTAAAAAGTACACATGAAAAATACTACTCAGAGTACTAGTTACCTTTTAACAGATCTTTTTAGATTATTATTATTAGTCCATTTGTTTTTTTTTTTCAGTAAATAAAAACACAAAGAACTGCTAGATACAGTATATACAGTAGCTCTTAATGGTGCACTATGGAACTTTTCTACTATGTAATCAGGCCAAATTACAGGTCAGATCCACGGAGAGGTAGCACGGCTTTTTAGCAATAAAACCCAATTGGATAAATGCAAGAAAATATGTTTAATGCTATACTGTGTAACTTTCCAGGCAAAGCAGTAACATCTCCGTGGAGACAAGCATTAGAAAAGTGAGAGAAGGCACTTTACACTTTAAGAACACACATGTAAAGTCAAATACTGTTAATCTACTGCTCAACGATAATGTGGTGTTTTTTTTTTTTAATCACTTTATGTTCGACAAATTAACAGCAAGTGAAAGCAAGGCTGTACAGTTGTTAAAAGGCCCATATTGCACTGTTTTAGTTATAATGCTGTTACCGCATCACAAACGTGTCTTTTTTTTTCACACAGGTTTAACACACAAACCCTGCATATTTATTCTAAGTTCTCTCTCAAACAGAAAACACTTGCTGTGATGTCACGTGGTAATACAGGAAGTGCTCCCCTGTGTTTTAAACTCCATACACCTTCACTAGTATCATGTAGATCATTGCAATCCTGGAATTGCCAATCTCTACTGAACTAAAGGTAAAAGGAGCTGTTAACTTGAAAATGA
This sequence comes from Paratrypauchen microcephalus, assembly GCA_036785185.1. Taxonomy (NCBI): domain Eukaryota; kingdom Metazoa; phylum Chordata; class Actinopteri; order Gobiiformes; family Gobiidae; genus Paratrypauchen; species Paratrypauchen microcephalus. The sequence continues at coordinate 3,327,030 of JAVJIX010000039.1, forward strand.
CCACTTCATGGCATAACAAGGTAGAACAGAGCATTTTGAGTTTTGGAGGTGTAGACAGATGATAATAAAGGGTTACTCAGTGAAACAAAACACAAGTCCAGGCATGGTTTTGATGAGGTAACCGCATACTAACATGGGTTAAAGTAAATGTTGCATAATGTAGGACCTTTAATAATTATAAGAACCAAACAAGGTTACCTATACCAAAGTGTGATTGAGAAGACAGACTGTATTAACATGTCAAAGTAACAGAACACATTGGACATAACAGCTGTACACTAGGGGTGTGCAAAATAATCGTCATGACAATGCATCGCGATACTAACTTTCACAATATACTGCATCGATTCTTGATGCTAAAAATCGATTATTATTAATTCATAATTTAATATTTAATAATTTAATATTTAATATTAATAAATGAATTAATTAATTATTTGTTTTGTTTTGTTTTGTTTTTTATAAATCCTATGCACTTTTTTCTTTGTGAAAGGGTATTGTTTGTTATGATGGTAGCTACCTCCAAAGTGGCAAATGTTTGAACATCATTTTTTGTTTTAGAAAAAATCCTATGCACTTTTTTTGTTAATGGTTTGGCTTATTTGTTTTTGTTATTCAATAAATTCAGTTACGAACTGAGTTGCTCAGAGTTATGTATCAATTGAAGACACTACCCAGATACACAGCCACTGATATTTCAGTTATCCTCTTTTTTTTTTGGGTACATTTTCAGTGAAGTATGTCGAATATATTACAATGCATCGCAATAATTCAAGTATCGTGATCCATCGTGATAGTATCGCATTGTGGCATATGAATCGTGATTCGAATTGAATCGTGACTTCTTTACCAATACCCACCCCTACTGTACACATGATCAGAGAGTGAAAGACTACAAAAAAAGCCAGTGTTTCTGATAGACTGAGAGTACGTAAGACGCTATGGCAGAAGAATTTGGTTGATTTGTGCTTTTTCATCCCAACTATGATCACAGCTGATGGCCCAGTGTTATGACAGCAGCTCTTTGTAGGAAATGTCTGTTTTTGTTTCAGTTTCAAGTGGTAAACACGCTGCTAATTTGTGATGCACAGTTACTCCATGCTGTGGAAGCATGTGAAGGAACTGAAGAACAACTTGACTATTCTTTTTGTGATAATGGGCCAGTGAATTTTTACTAGTTTATGCATTATTTTTGTGCAGTGTTTTGTTATGATATTCAGTGGAACCTTCAGGTGATTAGAGAAATGTAAAATGATCAGAGTTTGAAAAGTCTGTAGTAGAATAATAAGGGAGGTTATCCTACCAAAAAATCGCAAGACAAATAACATGTGCAATGTTTTGGAAACCAAAATCAACTTGGCAGTAGGTAAACACACACCTTAGGATGCCAAATAAGTTTGTGGAAATCTGTTTGAGTGCATATCACTTTAAAAAATTAAAGTCAGAAGACAATGACTCTTGTGGAAATCAAAATATTTGCATTTAAAGTGGGAGTCCAGTCCTAATTTGGTTCAGCTGACCATAACTGAGCCATTAAATGTGTTACAAGAGTTAAAATACAAAAAAAGAAAACATTTTGCAGTATTAATTCAGACCTTGCTCTCTTTGTCCCGTACCATGTCTAGTCTTTATCTCTGATCACAGCTCTGAGTAGACTGTTCAGTGGAGATTAGAGAGCGAGCCCTGAAATCATCATCACCCACATCCAAAACATCACCATGGCTCAAAGACCTAATGTTTTTTATAGAGATAGAAAGGTTTAAGTTGCAAATGCAAAAATCAAAATGTACCACATCATAGAAACATAATTATTGATCTCCAGAATTTAAAGACACAACAAAGGAAGCCCTTTAATGTATAAAACATGGCTTATCGCTGAGGAACCAATGAAATATTGCATGTATTCTCTATATGTAATAATTTTATTCCCTTAAATCATTTGTGCCATCCCAGGCCCATCACAATCGCATCATGCATTGCATTTGTCTATGTTGTATATTTGTCTGTCATTCTGATCAAATTATTTGTCTCCATGTTGTCTCACATGTCTTACAGGAATCATTCAGAGATGTACTCCAGTCAAATATCACTATACTTCGTCCATCCTCCCGAGAAATTTACCCGTCAACGTCACCAAGACCATTCGGCAGGATGAGTGGCACGCACTCCGTAAGTCTCTGTTCTCAAGGTTTTTTTTAAATGTATTAACACACTTCTAAATACTGTGGAATTGAATTGTTTTAGAGCTCTGCCAAAAATCAATAGATCGATACATCGATGTCTAAACTTCTATCTCGATGATAAGGCGAGCACATTTAAACTGACAGGTCCACAGCCAATCCTCTGGCAGTAAGAGCACGTGGTGCTGATGAGCATTTACGCTTTTCTTTAGGAAAAAGCAGCCTGAGCCACAGCGCCTCTCTTTAGGTCTCCTCACCTAATTGTCCTTTTGACAATTTGATCCCCCCATTCCCCTCTCTAGCCACAGCTCCTCCTCTTTTCTCCTCTTTCTCCCCTCTTGTGCTTCTCATCTTTATTATCAAAGTTACGGAAAGTAAACAACTATTTTCTCACCCTTTATGAGTGATACTTAAGACATCTCACAAGTTTCTGTTGATAGCGGTATGCACATGTTTTTAGGTTTAATACAAACAGTATAAACTCATTCCAGCCTTTAAGTGTCAATTTCTTCACCTCCCCAGGGATTTATTGGTCCTATCAACGCAAAATAAAAACTGTAGTGATCCTGACATCCTGCCCATTGTGCCTGAAGTCCACAATTGAAAATCAAGATTGATCAATATGTGAAAAAAAAAGTGATTGCTAGTTTGTTTTATGAATAAATACAAAGACTACCAGAGGCTTGAGAAGTGCCAGTCGCATGCCCAAATACATAGATGTTTTTATGCCGAGGCAATTTCTCAAACCAGTCAACATGAAAAGGTTAGCATCTGGAGGGACATCTGATGAGTAAATGACCTTGATATGTGAGAGTAATTTGCAAATATCGTCACAGAACATCACGATTGTAATTCACTGTGGCAAATTTATTGAAAAAGGTAAAAGCTATATTATCTTATAGTATTGATGCAGTGACATACTGGGGATATGCTACATGGATCTCTATTGAGGGAATGTTCTGCAGTTACCATGATGACAGTGCATGCATTAGCAAACAGACAAAATGTTTTAAGACTGTTTAAAAACTCAAGAAAAACTACAAAATGGGTTTAAACTTTTCAGGAGCCTGTGATACGAGGGTAATTCAAGCATTTGTGGTCCTGTTTAGCTGTTTGAGTTTCAAAAAAGGTGAAAGTGACTGAAATACTGTTGACTATGTGTGAGAGGCTGGTTTAAGTGCACAAATCATCTCACCTGGTGTAGTTCCAAATAGATCACCTCTTTCTGGTCAGATTGTGTTAAAATAAAGCTCAAATTAAATTCTAATTTAAGAAACAAATCTTTTAACAGAGTAGTGCTTTCAGTTAGCATCACACCCCCAAGGAATATTGATGACATCTGCTGCAAAGTATCAATAGTATATCTTGTCTCGTTTGAACTTACATTTCCTAACAGTATCCTAATAGCTGTATAAGCAGATAAGTTGCAATTTACCAGCCACATTCTGCTGTCTAGACCAAAGGTTATCAGGTCATCCCTCTTTGAGATGGGCTGCCTCTGTCCCCGGGTTATCTGAGTACATGCTTCACAAATCAATGTCTCCTCCATACGCAGCCGGGACATGTGGACAGGCTTCTTCACTCGCGGTGCAGGACTCTGACCTTGGATTATGTCATTAGTGATTATCAATAAGTAATACAGGAGGGCGCTCAGCAGTTCAGACGTGACTGTCATATGAAACTGAATTGATCTGTGTGAAGTTGAGAATGTAGTAGTTGTAACAGTACACCATAATACGTCTAACATGTTTTCTGTGGCATGTTGTAAGCATACGTATCTGTATGTGTATGTTGAGTAATTCCATGTTGAGCTGTGATGGTGTGGCCCTGTGTGCAGACCTGAGGAGGATGACCGCGGGCTTCGTGGGCATGGCTGTGTCCATCATCCTGTTCGGCTGGATCATTGGAGTGCTGGGCTGCTGCCAACAGCATGACCTCATGCAATATGTAGCTGGGCTACTCTTTCTCATGGGAGGTAAACACACACAAAACCACACAAACACATACTTTACAGGGGGTCCTCGGGTTACGACGTTGATCCGTTCTTAAGACGCGTCGTAACTCGAATTTCGTTGTAAGTCGGATTTTGACTTTGATCTTCCAACCAAAGCACCAATAACCTTTCCATCTCAATAATTAGACCACTACGCTGCTTGGTTATCACTGCCGCTTTCATAGGAGCAGATCAGAGCCCACATCAGGTACGTCTGGCCACATTGGGTACGTATACGAGGCGGTCTTCTCCGCCCTACAACCAAAACAGAGCGTATTCTTCCGCCGCGCGCCGTTCGCGTTTGTTTACGTCGCTTACCACGCTAAACCGCGTAAGACGGAATGACGCGTAATATATATATATATTTTTAATGGGGGCGCGTTCGTAACCACGAAACGTCGTAAGTCGAGACCGTCGTAACCCGAGGACCCCCTGTATTTATATTTAAATTTCACAGAAATGTGTGTCCTCGTCGCAGACCTGGGGTTAACCTGTTCAAATAGGCCTGTCACTATATTTACTATTATCGACTTATTGTTCAAAGCTGTATGTATGAAAGCTGTAACAATATATTCTGGGGGCAATATTTATCGTGGGTACTCTTTCTTTGCACTACTGAGAATTGTTTGGTTATACGATAAAATTTAAGGTTGAATTAATAACATCTACGACTCATTACAGATGCGAACTTAATACTGAAGTGTTTCATTCAGCTATTTATTTATCACTATTTCTTTTTTAACAATATTATAGATTTAGAATAGATTTTATAGTTTAAATCTGCTCTTGGGTTATTATGTCAGTGGCATAAATTAGTTTAAATATTACTGTTTATCTTCTATATTTGCTTCAGCAATATACTGAACTTTAAAATTTGTTATCATGACAGGCCTAGTTCAAACTACTTCATAATGTTTGATTTACCCACACTGACATGACGTTTAAGTTGTTCATGTTTTATGTCTTGATAATCCAATCACAAAGTCAAACAAGCCCCATAGCCCCATGCATTGTGCTGCCAGATTCTATGGCTAAAACATGTTGTGTTTCATGTACAGTAGACCTAATATTGCACCATGGCACTTAATTCCTGCCAAGGTTTGTGTGTTGACCTGATTTTGGAAATTTGCCTTCTTATTTGTCAGATTTGTAGTGTCTGGTACCAGGGTGCATTATTTATCATGTGATATTAGTTTTTAACACAGAAAGACTGGTTAAAAAACATGTATATATACTATACATACCTATATATACCTCAGTCTGGGGTCTTTAATGGTCTTAAAAAGGTACAAACACAACAAAATGATACTGGTCTGAAATATCAATATACATGATTCATTTAATTGGGGTCTTCCCATTAGTGGAAACGACCCCATCTACTATTCATATGCCTGACGATGTGCACTCAGCACATACATAATTAATGGTACGGATGCTGTCTGAATCACTGCTGTCTGCTCACAGGAACATGCTGTATCATCTCCCTCTGCACATGCGTGGCAGGAATCAACTTTGAGTTGTCGCGCTACCCCCGCTACATGTATGGCCTTCCCGAGGACATAAGCCATGGCTATGGCTGGTCCATGTTTTGTGCCTGGGGGGGTCTGGGCCTCACGTTGCTGGCTGGCTTCCTCTGTACCTTGGCCCCCTCCCTAAGCACGCCCACTCGCACAACGCCCCATAAGCCAAGGCAGGAGAACGGCACCGTGTGACAGGGCGGTGCAGTGACTGACCCCTGAACGCACAAACTCCACCCGGACCCCCAATGTGTAACTCAAGTGTCTCATCACTGTCTGCACCACCTCATCCCTCAGTGCTCAGTGTGCCTGACAGAGGAGCTCCGACCTACTGGCACAGGGCTGTCATAGCACAAGACTGCAATGGACATGGTAACTGTCTGCTCTGAAGAGTATGTCTTAAAATGGTGCTGTATTTCATATGCCACATACACATGCACACACTGCATATACAAACATACACACCACTATTCAATGGAGGATCAGGAAGTAATCCTCTGAACCCGAGATGTGAGCAGGCCAAAGCTTTCTGTCAGCATTCCTCTCTCAGTCAAGTGCTGTGTGCTGTGTTACTGTTCATAATGAAAAAATCGTGTGGCATTGGCCATTGCTTCTCTGTAGTGTAGCATACATAGATATGGGTGAATGTGTGCAGCCGCAGCAGAGCACTGGGAGGATTAGAGTGGACAGGCCTCAGTATGTACAGACACATCTCCATGTAGACCACATCAATGTTCGTGTATAGTAGACTTTGAGTAAGAGTGTGTGTGTGTGAGTGTGCAATGGAAAGAGACTTTATGATAGTGTTATAGTGCCAGTCTAGGATCCACAAATCTCAAGATGTTTTTGAACCAAATGAACAGAAGGCATTCAGTTACTACCAAGAGAGCCACTGCTCAGACAGAGCCAGGACTGCCTCAATCTGACCCAAACACATGTGGACTGCTCTGCCTCAATGAATACCTCAGAACTACAACTTCAGAAACATAGTAATAACAGTATTAAGTGTTGATGTGCCCACTTAAAATGAAAGCACAAGCCACATCCAAACCTTTACCTGCACAGAGTCACTAGCAGTCTCTGCACAGTGGAGGCAAAGAGGCAAAGACAGAAATTTGATCAAAAGGCTTAATGCGCTCACTCAGTTTTCTTATAGTTAGGCTAGGTTCAGCTTGTAGCATGTGTCCAAGTGTTTATTAGCAATCAGTTTACTTAAAAACTTAAACATGCAGGGCTCCGTCTGCAATTTGGCATCATAAAAAGTTGCCACAACAGAAGTAAAATGGCTAAACAAAAAGAAAAAAAAACTTTCCAATAATAATGGAAATGAACTTTTATATCGTCTTGTGTTTACATCGCAAAATATACCGAAGTGACTCTGATTTGTCAAATGGTTATGATGTTCAATGCAAAGCACAACTGAATGAGCCGACTGGGACAGGAAATAAGGTGAAATGTATTTTTAATGTGTTTAAAATAATGAAAGGGTTTTATTTATGCAGTGACGTTAGCAGACTGTTGATGAGTCATTTGATCAGAGGTTGATAACATTTGTAGACAAGTCATTAAATGAGGCTCCTCATAGATAAGAGAATAACAATGGAGGCATGATTTAAAGCAGTTTCTTCTGTGTCTTGTTGGACCATGGCACTTTACTTGGTCTAAAATTAAATCTGAGCGCCAGTAATGTATTTAAAAAAATCTAAAAGCCACATGAGGGGAGAGGAGCAGAGCATGTCATAAGCACACTATTTGTGACGTTTACAAAAGAGTTTGGGTTTAATAATCTTGTGCGTTTAGGGTCAGTCAGTTCATGCTCTTAGTGTGATGATATTATGCCAGTTATATGGACATAAATGAAAATACAGCTGCCATAGAAATAACATTGTTTTATATCTATGGTCACTTCACATGGACGCTTGAGTTGCTGTATTTTTCAGATGTCCAACATTTCACATAATGCAATGCTGTTTGGTGTTTTGGTTTTTATAAAGTTTTAAGATCACACTCAAAACTGATTAACAGTAATAGAAGTATTACTCAAAGAAGTAAACTGTAAGTAAAAGTACATTGTGCAAGTAAAATGTGTTGTCGAGACTTAAAGCACAATTGCACAGGTCAGTGTTTTTGTGTATTTTTTTTTTTAAATCTGACTTTTTTTTTCCAGATACAAACTGCAAAGATGTATTGACAAAAGATAATAAAACACACATGTCCCAGTTACAGTTAAAAGGCAAGACAGTGAATGCATAATACAAACATTTTATTGGTAAATCATGTTTAAAGATAAGGATAGGAGCACACAGTATGAAAAGATGCAGTCTGCAGTTTTTCATTTAAGTACTTGTTAATAAGAGCCAAAAACAAACTTCCTGAAATTTCAGAATCTGAGAAATGTATTGCAAAACAACCTACTGCTAAATGTGTCACTATTCAAAGTGGCTCTTCTTTTAGTAGCACAACTATTTTCTAACTTCTTTGTACCAGACCAGTGCAGGCAGTATTTGGGGACTACAGAGACTGTGAAGTCTTGCATGAGCTCATTACAATTAGTTCCTTTCTGTATATTAAAACCTGTGTCAATTTTTAATTAATTTATTTTATTGAAATAAAATATCTAATTATTATTGTTTGGTAATGTTTTATTTGTTAACATTGTGTGTTTAATGATTCTTCTGATCAACTGTGGCCAAAATTTATTTCAAATGTGTCATAACAAAAACGTGACTGTTTTGCTCCAGATTTTAGTCCCTGAGCCCACAGTGCCACCTAGAGGACAGACATTGAGTTGTTCAAACATGTACTTGGCATTCATGCAGGTAGAAATAAAAAAACAAACAAAACCATGATATATTTTGAAATAATATAGATACCTACATATTGTCACTTGCATGAGTATCAACTAATTAATAATAATCTCTGCAAAAAATCATTCGGATTATAAATTGGGATGCACCTTTTTTTCCCAATACTGAACAATGTCGATACTTGATTTAATTACCTGCCGATATCAACTGGTACTAGGGCAGAGACTGAAAACATAATTTATTTCCTTTAAACACAAACTGTTATTTATCATTTAAAGTAAGTACAGAACATCTTTGTAAACAAGTTTATTATTATGAGAAGTTTTCACTATCATAGGCCAGTAAATTATCTTTTTACACCACTTTGTAGCCCAAAGTGGGACATTGGCCGAACCGATATCCGAGCCCACCCAAAAATTCAATATGGGCACTGATATCCGATACCATCTATGCGCTCGTATACTCTACTATCGTATGGGCACATCTCTACTTAAAATTACTCAGAAATGGACAAATAAAACAACAAAAAGAAATGATTACATAATAGATACAATATCTGACTAAGAATAACATATGAAAGGTAAAATTCAGAATATACAGTATAAAGACAGCTTTTCAGAGGATAACATTTTCAGTACAAAAATACAAAGTTGAGGTAATAAAATAGCATCTTTTCTCTATATCTCACCCTCTGTAACTACAATCTAACCCAGCACCTGTGGAAAAGAGGGCCTCATGTCTGCTCCTACTTCTTATTTCGGTAATGGGCTCCCACCACCATGTAGCTGTCTGGAGACATCTGTAGGGACGCTGTTCTGACCCTGTCCCGACATACTCTGACCTCTGACCTGTTCAGTGCTCCTCTGCAGGGGTCATGTTTCTGCAGGTAGCTGAAAAAGGTTTCCCAGCCTCCACCAACCCGCACCATCACATGGCGCTCATTCAGCATCTGTGAAGGGCAAATAAAAGTTATGATAAATGTGCACTATCTAACTTTTTAGAATGTGGCTCTGACACCATAGATATATAATAGGGTTGCCTTAAACAGTAGACAGATAATAAAGGATTACTCAAACATGTGTGAGTGAAACAAAACAGAACTTCAGATATGTTTTTGATGAGGTAATAACATTATAACATGGCTTAAAACTCACAAGAGTAAATTTTGGATTAATACACTACCTTTAAAGTGCTGCATAATTTTACCAATCTAAGCTACGTTGCTGTATTAACTGGGTCTGAAGCCAGAACTAAATATACAGCTCTGGAAAAAAAAGAGACCACTGCATTTTTTTTTCTGAAATCAACATCTCTACATATATTACTGCCATTCCAGCGTCTGTTGAATTCCAACACAAACACAAAGCTGAGCTACTTCAGTTCTTGCACCAGGAGTGGAATAAAGTCACCCAAGAACAATGTGAAAGACTTGTGGAGAGCATGCCAAGACGCATGAAGGCTGTGATTAAAAAGAAGGGTTATTGCACCAAATATTGATTTCTGAACTCTTCTTAACTGTAAACATTAGTATTATGTTGTTTTAAAATGAATTTGATCTTGTTTCTTTGCATTGTTTGAGGTCTGAAAACATGTATCTTTTTTGTTATTTTGACCACTTGTCATTTTCTGCAAATAAATGCTCTAAACGATAATATGTTTATTTGGAATTTGGGGGAAATGTTGTCAGTAGTTTATAGACTCAAACAAAAATGTTCCTTTTGCCCAAACACATACCTATAAGTAGTCAAATCAGAAAAACGGGTCATTTTGCAGTGGCCACTTGTTTTTTTTTCCAGAGCTGTAGACTAGGACAAGGCCAAACCACATCTACATCTACAGCTACACCAAGACTAAACTTGGTTCAAACCAGGACAAGTTTAAAAACACCCTAAATGGGTAATGGGAGTAGTCGTGATGATAAGATCAGAGATAAGATAAGATAAGATTTTATTGATCTCACATAGGAGAAATTCACTTGCCACTTTCGCTCCAGGCAGTTTAGTGCAAAAGAAATATTGTAGTGTTAATAATATCTAGTTATTATGTAATTGTTACCCAATAATAAGTACTTTGGCAGTATAACTTTACATTTCTATCTCTACATCTATACATGTTTTCATAGGTTGTGTTTGTTAGCCTGTAGTACATAAAACTAAAGTATAATTGACAGAGATTCCAATGAAAACAGCTGAATGGGCAGTGATTATGAGACATTAAAACATTTAATGACGTCCTCTGATGTACCTCCATGTAAAAATAGTTGATTAAATTCTACAGACAGGCTGTTTGTTTTTAAGCCTCATGCATATTGCTACAGTACATCTAGTACTATTTGCTCCCACTATACATTCATGTAATATTCATGTAAGATCCTCCTGCCTCGGTGCTTGCAGTGAACGGCAAGTGGTTTCTTGGAAAGCTTTGTCAAAATCTCATTAAAGCAAATGAAACAACACCTCACGGCACCAGCTGAGCACACATCAAGCTCTCACGTGAACAGAGACACTAACGCAGCCTACATTAGACGACAAAGACCTCGATTATTCGCATACAAAGGCCCTTATAAGCACCACTTTCAAATACTAAGCCCACAATGTTTATCCGGTAACAGTAGTCAGCAGTAGTGCATGTCTGCATCTACAAATCAACAAATATTCACGCGATATTTCTTCAAAAAGGAAAACCCTACTGCTGCCATGGCAACCACAATATGAAAGCCTGAAATTGAGATGAGTTCAGCAGCTCCCAGAGGACATCAGAATTCCCCCAGGGCATTACTAAGCTTGTGGTTGCCCCTGTCAGCGCCGGCCACGCCTCCTTTTCCAGCCTTATCTCCAATAAACCCTTCATTAAAGAGCCATTAAGGAAGTGATAATACAAGAATACAGCAGAGGTGCCTTGTGCGCAGGATGCAGGACGGGGAGGGGGTAAATCACTCACAGGCAGTGACAAAAGAGGAAACCCCATCTCAGCTGTCATCGGGCAGATTAAAATGTTAAGGTGGGCAGGGGTCAACACGGACATCCCCGATACACCAGTCGCCTGTCAGGCATGCACTGAATATTAATTTCACATCGCACTGTGAAAAAAAAATCCCAGAGGATTTATAAAATGCCTACATTTATATGTGTCTTCAAATGCCTCAGTGCAATTGGCTTATGGTAGAGCTCACATAAGAGTGGGGATCTTATTTATACAATTTTAAACAACTATAGGTAACTAAAAATCATGACTTTCTATAACTCCACCTCCAATGGGCACTCAAAATCCTTACATCGCTCACACCTGCATATACCAATGTACATAGACATTGGAGACAGGCTGGGTTAAGTGTCTTACTCCAGGACACAATGACGGTTTGTGCCTGCAGGAGCTGGTGGAACCATCCACACTACCACTAATGCAACCACTAATGTCTGCACTGAAGTGAGTTGCTTTCAATCTCATTGTGAGTATGTATAATAAATTGTACATGTGAACAGTGACAATAAAAGGCATTCTATTCTATTCTATTCTATTCACATTGGGATAATTCAGACGGAGCAGTTACTATGAAAACTCCTGTTTGTAGAGGGCAGTAATCTTGTTGGGCCCTCTTCCTCCAGACTGCTGTATTTGTGAGCAGCCCCTCCTGGAGCATGTCTCCACAGGACTGTCCTACGTCTGCAGCCTGTAAAACAGTGTCTGGATTCCCCAGTGTCCCCCCCCAGAGCTCCCATTGATTTCAGCTCCAGTTTCTGTTTGAAAAATACATGAGTGTGCTATACGGGGATACAAGGCAGTTTCAGCAACTGCCAGTAGGGGGCAGAGTTTAGCTGCAGCCACCAGTGGTTTAACAGTACAGTCCTAACAAGAAAACAGCAACATCACATAAAAGAGATTATTTAGACCCACTGGGAATAGACAGTGTAAACATGTACCCGCTAGTGTTACACTGGGTTTACACTGTACGTGAACAAGGGTTTCAGAATCATGTTAACACTTTTATTGGAAAACATACATTTACATATTTTTCTAGGTTTGAACTGTGGCAACCTTTTTTCTTAGAGGTTATTTGAATTTACATGGCTTAGCAATTTTATTCAGCCCTCAATTCATGTATTGTGCTAACTTTTCTTTTTGAGTTCAAGCAGCGCAGACTGATTAAATTCAGAGCATGTTTATCTCATTAGGACTTAATAATAAACCTCCACTGTAAAACACATGTACCACGATAATATTAAGATCTACTACAACTGTCAATAATATGAACATTTTCTATTTTCAAATGTATCTGATGAATGCCATTTTAGGGCTCTCTAATGTATTTCCATCTATTGACATAGCCAGAGTCCTCATACAATACCAGAGAAGAGCCTAATTGAGCATGAGAAGAAAGAAAAGCCTTCCCCTTTTTCAACACAAAGAATTGAGGTGCACTCCAGGGCTGGCAGGACTGAATAGACTCCAGTAGAAATGGGGGAGACTGAGAAACAGAAGGGGAGGGGTGGTGAGGTTGTCATGCTTGGGTCTCTCATTAACAAGCTGTCTTATTAAAAAGCCCTGGTTAATGACTTCTGTGTAATCAATAGTATCTGCTCTTTACAAAGGTTTGCACACATGTCCCTTGGCTAGGAGCGACACGCACTAATCACGCAGCATGGTAATTGAGGATCATGCCATACTGCCTTTCATGCATGCAGGTAAGTGTATGCAACAAGGTAAGGATGGGTTTATGTATAGGTTAATATACGGAACTCCACAATATTCAATGGGAGGTTTGTGTAAAGTAGAGTGGCTGAAATATACAATGAACTTTGACTAAATAATACTTTAACTTTTGTACAACATAAAATCTATTTAAGAAAAAACAGATATGTTAAATACAAAAATAAATATCATGCCTGTTTTTTCAGTTTTGTATGACTGAAATTAACATGTTATACACATGATCTTGACATTGGTTGTTCCTGCTGTTCTGTTCAGACATGCCCTCCCTTCTGTAACAGTTACCTCTGTAAAAACAGGTGTTGTTTGACCCTAAAGCACTCCCTAAAATAAGACGTCTGTCAATCAGGTGAATGGTGCTGCCATTGTGTTCCAGCTAACTGACACTGACACATTGATTTCTAGTGAGCTCGTTCAACTGTTTTTTTCTTTTCAATACAATTTAGAAGACATTCAATGGATACAACTAGTAGCCACTTACCTAATAGACCTCTTTGTGACTAACAAGTAACTAATCATTAGGTTAAGTTGCACAATGTAATATGTACTGTTGTATATAAGGGTTTCCACATCAAGAGCTTTTCATCTTGAGTTGGTTCTAAACTCAGAGGAGCTGGCATTTCCAGCACTCTTATCTTTATGAAAACCATCTTTATATTGACATGTTTGTTTTGCCATCAGGTCTGAACTCAGAGTTGAAGGTCTCAGGACTGAATAAAATCATTGTGAGGATGGTCTTATCCTGTCCATTGGTTGCCAAGCAACTCAGCCTCCCAGATGGCCATTTCTCGAGCCTTTGTACCACACATATGGGTGGTGCATGACTTGGAAGAGGCAGCATCCCATACGGCTCAGATCAGGGCACTTGTTGCTGCTTCAGCTAATAACAACCTGGTTTAATTTAGTTTTACGCAATACCTCATATATCCAGTAGAAGTATAATTACATTAGGAGAAATGGTCTATTAGCATAATGAGAGCAGGAGTTTGTGATTGCTTTACAAAGTGAAGATACTTACACGGATATACAGAACTTTTTCCCCAATACGATAACAACCTTTTGGCTGCTTTTCAACAGGAAACCTGGTGGGACATGTACAGGGAGCATTCTTCACAATGTTTTGAACCTAAAAGTTCAAAAACAAAGAGTAGATAAAGTACATTTTCATGTGTAATATTAATTCAGAGTATTCAGTGTTCATACAATATCATCCAAAAGCGTGTTGGTGTTTGCATTTGTGTTCCGTCTTTTTGTAGATTTGTTGGCGGACCGCGGGGTCATGGATGGTGCAATGGAGGGCTTTGCTGGGGGTGACTGGATGATCAGTGCAGAGACTCTGGCAGCGGGCACTGGAATCTGACATGGAGGCAGTGATGGAGCGGGCGTAGTCGTGGTGCCGAGAGGGATAAAGACGGGAGTTTGTGTCGCGCTAGAGGTAGTAGCAGGACTGTGAGATGGAAGTGGGGAAGCGGGAGGGGGTGGGCTTTCAGGTTTGGGGGCCGGAGCAGGTTCAGTTGGGCTTGTGATGGTGGGAGACAGGGGGGCAGGGGGTGGGGAAGGTGGGGGTGAGGTGATAGGTGGAGGTGATGGAGTTGGAGCTGGACTGAAAGAAGGAGGAGGGGAAAAAGACAATGGGGACAATGGCGACAGGCCAGCCTCCTCCCTCTCAATCTCTCTCTCCAACTTCACCAAACCTGGAGGCTCCACACCATACCTGTAAGGTTTGAGAAAATAATAGCAGTCTTATGATTCCAATGTCTAACAGATGATAATTATGACTCTATATTAGGGGTTGGCGATATGCAATAAAAAAATAAGATCACAAATTTCTCAACACCAGACCACAATTTAATCAGATTGATGTGAACCGTATGTTGCTTCTGAGAGTTCATTCTTCACTTTGATTAGTTAAATCCAGCTGTCACTCATTCAGAGCTTGAAAGAGGATGATCAACAGAAGAAGTAGGTGATGAAAATGTTTACTAAATAGAGAGTTGCTGAATCACCATCTGACAATATCATCAAACTAGAAAATTATCAAAAGAGTGAGATCAAAATTCGATTGTTGTTGCCATATCGCCTTGCCCTTCTCTATATGTTGGTGTATGCATGATTGAAAGGGCTTTGTTTACCTGGCTGCGATCCGCCCCAGCTCTATCAGACATAGACACACTTCCCGAGGCTGCTTCTGCAGGACTTCCCACAGAACGTGTGTAGTACAAAAAATAAGGGAGGGGGTGGTGGAGGAGAGACATGAAAAGTGAGTCATCCTCACAGAAAAAAAGATGTTTCCGGAGATAAAAGTATGTCTCCCTGAAAAGAAGCCACTGTCTGAATAAAGGGCAAGTTTCTGTGGCTATTGTGCATCTGCCTTTGAAGCCGAGATGAAACTTGTGTGGGCTCTGGGCAAACAGCTGAGGACATGAGGGTGCAGTATTCAGCAAGCATCAGTGCAGAGCCAGACACTGCACTATCAACATACCAACTATATTAGAAGTACGTGAGGTAGCCAAGAATTTCTTTTAAATGTGTTGTCGGGGGCTTCATGATCCTGGTAGGGTCCCCCAAGACAAACAGGTCCTGAGAGACGGGTCAGGTGAACGAGGGGGTCCCTTCACCTTCAGGTCGGGGACAGGTCTCTCACTGTTGTGGCGGCCTATGGGACGAACAGCAGTGCAGACTACCTGGCCTTCTTGGAGTCCCTGGGAGGGATACCAGACAGTGTCCCGACCTGGGACTCTGTTGTTCTACTGGGAGATTTCAACACCCACATGAGCAACGACAATAACCACTGGACAGGGGTGATCGGGAGGAACGGCCTCCCTGATCTGAACCTGAGCGGTGTTCTGTTATTGGACTTCAGTGTTAGTCACAGTTTGTCCAGAACGAACACCATGTTCAACCACAAGGATGTCCATCAATGCATGTGGCACCAGGACACCCTAGACTGGAGGCCGATGATCGACTTTGTCATCGTATCATCAGACCTTCAGCCTCATGTCTCGTGACCCCTTGGTAGTGAGTTGGATCCGCTGGCGGAGGAGGAAGTCAGAGAGACCTGGCAGACCCAAGTGTAGAGTGAAGTGCTGTTGGGAACATCTGGCCGAGCCCTCTGTCAGGGGGACCTTCAACTCACACATCTGGGAGAGCTTCTCCCAGATTCTGGGGGAGGCTGGAGACATGGAGTCCAAGTGGGCTATGTCCTCAGCCTCTATTGATAATGCGACCGGTCATTGTTGTGGCACCATAGACCTTATGGTACCTTATGGTCTATGGTGCCTGTCACTGTGGCAATCCCCGAACCTGGTGGTGGATGCTGGACATAAGGGATAGCATCAGGTTGAAGAAGGAGTCTTATTAAGCCTTGCTGGTTCGTGGGACTCCTGAGGCAGTTGACGGTACCAATGGGCTAAGCGTGCTGCAGCCCAGGCGGTCGCAGAGGCAAAAATTCGGGCCTGGGAGTTTGGGGAGGCCATGGAGAAGGACTATCGGTCAGCCTCAAAGAAATGATGGCAAACCGTCCGACGCCTCAGGAGGGGGAAGCAGTGCTTCACCAACACTGGTTACAGTGAGGATGGAGAGCTGTTGACCTCGACTGGAGATGTTGTTGGACAGTGGAAGGAATACTCTGAGGATCTCCTCAGTCCCACCATCCACGTCAAGATGAGCCAGCTGAGGTAGCTCAGGCATTTGTTCCGGATGCCTCCTGGACACCTCCCTCAGGAGGTGTTCCAGGCATGTCCCACCGAAAGGAGACCCCGGGGAAGACCCAGGATATGCTGGAGGGACAATGTCTTTTGGCTGGCCTAGGAATGCCTTGTGATCCCCACAGAGGAGCTGGAGGACGTGTCTGGGGTGAAGGAAGTCTGGGAGTCCATGCTTAGACTGTTGCCCCTGCGACCTGGCCCCGGATAAGCGGAATAAAATGGATGGATGATAAGATTCACTCCTGTGCTGTATTAAGGGCTCTTTTTTCTTTGCTGTACCCAGAGCTTTCACTGCCAACTCAGTACATCACAGAATTTCTCTAACAGCACTAAATAGTATTACTGAAATAATTTCCTGCTTCAGCAGTTTTAATGCAATTAAATGCCCTGTACCCAAATGTTATTACTTCTAGTTCAGGTAATGCCCTTTACACCTTGCATTGTGTTGTGATAGCACCTCATAATAAATATAGGAGTTAATGAGATAGTATGACATCTGTGCTTTTTAACTGATAGACAAATGTATTGGATGAGATAAAGCAGTAACCAGGCATAATGTCCCGTACTTTTCTTGTATTCACATTGTTTGATGAGAACACATGGAAACAACATATTGCAACGAAACCTGATAGTTGTGTTCTCTCTATCAGGGTGTGACATTTGCAGAGAAGTTCATGTTTCTCACTCATGGTTCAAAATCAAGTACAGGGCCTTTAAAACATTGCACTTTGTCAATTACACGAAACACATGTAGAATATTCACCTGTGTGGGACATCCTTTATGGCTGTACCAACAAAAGAAGAGGAGAAATACACAATGTTTATTTGACTATACTGTTAGCATATTATAACCCTTAGCATATAACCTTATTTTTATTCATATGGGACGCCAAATTTGCCCTGAACTGTAATGTGAATCAAGTGTCAACTTACCCAAATCCTCAGACTCAAATAGATAGGCTTCATCCACACCAATTTTGCGACACCAGTAGAGGAAGTTGGCTGTGTTGTCTCTGGCAAAAAATGACCCGGAGGTTGCATCTGATCTCCAGTGGATGACCCTCCTGATGAAGTGCTGTGGATGCACAAAGACAAACGGATGTTCACAATATCTACCTATAACTTATAACCTATAACCTTTAACTATGAAATGTGATATGGCAAAAAATGTATTACATTTTCTCATCAAATGAATTGTGCAGTTTTTCCCTCATATTGACCGTTCTCAATTTTTAATTCAGTGGTTTCTTACAAAAAGCAAATAAATATGAATAAATAATAAAGTCCATGAACAAAGAAAAGGCAACACTTGAAAATAAATCCTTAACTTAAAGCCTCACTGCTCAACATTTAAGATAAAAACAGACTATGTTGTCTGCAATCGTCAAACAATTAGATCTCGACTTGATTCAAATTTGATTAATTACCCTGTCCTGTCATGTATCTGTGCTGTGGGAAACTGCAGGACATTCATGTTTACACAAAGCAGTTTTGATTTTTGCACACATGGGAGACACAATGTGGTTTGAGTGCAGCTTTACAGAGGAACATGAAAGGATTTAGACAAAGCTCAATCCAATGTCCCCTGCCCTGACCTGGTTCATGTTCTGAGCCTCTCCTGTCTCTGCTGCCCTCACTGTGACGTCAATAGACATGTTCTGTGTAAAACAGATCACACGCTTCACCTCCACTTGTCATTTATTTGAGCAGACTGAAGCCCACCAATTCAGTGTCGGATGAAAAAAAGTTTAAAAGACTAAAAAAAGTTGACAAAAGATGGCATAATATAGGCCCTTTAAACAATGAGGAGACGTACATTACGCAGTGTGTGTGCCTCTGCAAAGTGTGTTAAAACTGCATAACACACAAATGTAGTTTGATGTGTTTATACCATGGCTCAATCTGAAACCCCTGTTCACTGTTTGTGGATGGCCAAGATATTAGTTATTTCTATTATTTTTGAAGCTAGTCCTCATTCTAAAGTCACAGTGGTTAAGTATTTATTTACCTGTTTAGGGCCATAACAGGGTATTATGGCTATGGCAGAACTACTTGTCTGATATGCAAAACTAACACACAGCAGTTAGCGTTGGAATTTGCAAACTGATGCACTAAGATCACTACCTTGCTGTTGTTTGCCTGCATCATCTTGTCCTGTAGCATCTGTGCGAGCTGACACAGGATAACTCCATTGTTTAGACGATCCATGAAGTTATCTGCTGTCAAATCCACACCTGCGGACAACAGACATATTTAAATTGTGGTTAGTAGCCAGACTCATGAGAATCCATCTGACTTGGCTTCAAGTCCAGGGCAAAACATTAACATAAAAAAAAGGCAGAAATATCATTTTATTTATACAGGGTTCTCAAGTCTCACGCATTGAGAGTGTGACACACGCAATTCGACGTGTTCACACGCTCACACGCCACACATGGCATTTCTCACGCTGATTTCTTTTTTTCTTTTTTTTTTCTTTTTTTTGTGCCCAGAAAATCGGTCTGTGTGGCTTAGTTTATGCAGGCTCCGCGCCTTTTCAGCGAAAAAAACTCCCCCTGCTCCGGACGCACGGTCCGAGCGGAGGCCGGAGCAGACGCGCCGTCCCCCGGGCACGTCCTGAGCCTCAGTCCCGGTGCCACGTCTCCTCTGAGACGCACCGACTCCGGTCCCGGTGTTTCCGTCTGTGCGTAACGTGTCGGCCCCGACGGCTTACGCGCGGAATACGCGCGGCCCAGAGCCGAACTGCCCATGGTGAGACGGGGTGAGACGCGGTGAGACGCGGTGAGACGGGGTGAGAGGCGGTGAGACGCGGTGAGACGGGGTGAGAGGCGGTGAGACGCGGTGAAACGCGGTGAGACCCGGTGAGACGCGGGCCCGGTGCATTAACCAGACTCTTACATGAATCCGTTAAAAATGTCCCGCTCCCCCCGGCCCCGGTCCCTCCTCCCCGCCCCTCTCAGCGCACATGACAAAGTGCGGTGATGATTAAACAAAC
This sequence comes from Paratrypauchen microcephalus, assembly GCA_036785185.1. Lineage (NCBI taxonomy): Eukaryota > Metazoa > Chordata > Actinopteri > Gobiiformes > Gobiidae > Paratrypauchen > Paratrypauchen microcephalus. Next base: position 3,346,936 of record JAVJIX010000039.1, read on the forward strand.
TGAGAACCATCAGGTAATAACTTCATTTATATAACTCTCATTAGTTGCTTTGTATTTTAAGTTTGCTCTTTAGACAAACATCGCAATTCGACGTGCATTCGACGTGCATTTCACACGGCATTTCTCACGCAATTCACTTGCGCCCGTCTCACACACGACCCCGCTCAAAACTTGAGAGCCCTGATTTATACTTTGCAGTGACATCACGCTGGAGGTTTTCTATATGTATTTCTATTGGCAGAATAGACACAATGCACAAATTGGCAAACGCTGGCAAAAAATAGACTTAAAAAACAAATAATTTTCAGGAGCCTGTGGTCAATTGCTTTTAATGTTTGATTTTATATTGTAAATTTTGTGATATTTTAAATGTTTGATTTTATGTTATAAATTATGTGATATTTTATTCTTTTATGATTTGTGAAGCGTCTTTGAGTGTCTTGAAAAGCGCTATATAAATAAAATGTATTATTATTATTATTATCTAACTGAAAAACTGGTCTCTAATGCTAGCTATCTTGTGGATGTAATGTTATTTGAGAGAGACTTGTTAAAACCACAAATGATCTCATCCGTTGTAGTTCCAACTAAGCTGGTCACATTGTGTTAAAATGAAGCTCAGATTCAGTGCAACAGAACCTCAAACAGAGCAGAGCCTCTAGATAGCATCACACACCCAAAAAATGTTGGTGACATCAGCTACAAAGTATCAGTACCCTTGTTTAGGAGATTACACTAGGCCTTGTTCCTCATTTTGAGGTCCGTTTTAATAGCTTTAAATATAGGAAATATACTTCTCTAAAACAAAAATTGCAATGTAATGCATTAAATGTGTTACATCGCAATACACCATGCAATCTATATACATATACTGACAGATTTTAATTTATAGATACCAACACAAAAATACATGAAATACCACACAGCCACAGGAATGTCAAGATAAGAACTTCAAAAGGCCAAAACAAGTGTGCGCAAACATTTAATTTGTTTGCAGTTTTTTATAACCTCACACATTGTCAAATCCTCAGTTCTCTCTAATGTGCAAGCTGTCTGGAAATAATTGTGATTGTAAAAACAAACAATCAGTCAGAACGCTGAAGTCTTAAAACCTTGTCACTCCACACACAGGTCCAGGCATGTAACCACCACTTAGGTTTAACCTCTCAAGGCACTAAAGTGGTGCAGGAACATCCCCTTTCCGTGAAGTCCCAGGAGCTCTGCTGGGGACGTGCATTTCAAAGCTCCAGGATAATAAGTAGGTTAATGTGCTTCTGTGCTTCATTTGACTGCAGCTTTTGACTTTTCAACATAAAAGCCCCAGTGAGATCCTGTTTAGCTTGAGACATGAACAAAATAAATTCATGATTTGGATTGTGCATTTAATCCTGCATTTAATTAATTAGTTTTAATAAATAAAACAGTTTAATAAAATGGATGTATTAAACTATTTGTAATTACTGATAACAAATTAGTACAATTGAGAAAAATAGTCTAGTTTTCTGTTTTAAATGATATGGGCATTGAGCTTGTTGCTTCCTAGAGCCATACCTGGAGTTGTGTTTAGTTTCATTCACACATGTTTGAGTAGTCCTTTATTATTAGTCTGTCTACATTTGCAAAGCTCAAAATGCTCTATTCCACCTTGTGATGTCATGTAGTGAAGTTTTCTAGTTAACAGCTACCTTTGACTTTTGGTTCAGTAGAGACTGGCAAGGCTTAAATGATCCAAATGAGCCTAATAAAGGAGTATGAAGTTTAAAAACACAATGGAGCACTTCCTGTATTACCACATGACATCACAAGGTGGACCATCATATTTTCAGTTTAAGAAAAGAACTCAGATGAGGAAACAACACTGTAATGTAGATTATAAAATAACATAATATGGGCCTATTATAAGTGTATTTGTCCTATGCAGACTAACAGACATTTTATTTACATAGAAAATGTATGATAAATCATGATTTACATTTTTCCCATAATCAAATAGTCAGTATACAGTTTACTCACAAGACAAGAAATATTATGCTGGAGGACAAAGCAGCTAACTGTTATCTCATTTAAGCAGTACAGATAATGATTTGTAATTAGCTGTCGTGGTTTGTGGTTTTATTATGTGTAAGTACCATAAAACATTTGCTTATTTCAGTGACCAAGAAAATTAGCAGGATAAAACAACTTACTGTATTTTGCTGAAGTACTGTGATGCTAACTGTAGGCATGCTCTGCCTGAGGCTTTCTTAGATTTTAATTAGATTTTTTTTCTGTTGATCACTCTCATGTAACTGCTGAACAATCCAACATACACATATATACGGAACACCCCCAGCGTAACGCCACTGTAAAATATGAATAAGTAGTATTAGTAACTCTCCTCACCCAGGGTAGTGTTGAGCCACAGAGCCAGATCCTCCTTCATGGGCAGCAGGCTGGCATCATGTCGAAAGGGGAGCCATTGGTTATACTCCTGAGGGCTGGTAAGGCCTGGACCATTGTACTTGAATCTTTGTCCCCCAGCACAGTTCATCCCCAGTCCTGTCAGTGGCCTCGGGCTCTCGGCTCTGTCAAAACTCACTTCTACTTCACTCTCCATGATTCAGCTCCTGTGGAAGTACAAATACTCCACTCAAAACTTCAGATAGGTAAGTACAGATTTAACTTTTGGTAGGCCAATGCTGTAAAGGCACCCTATGTGGCTTTTCTAGGAGGAGGAGGGTGTGCCAGCTGCTTGTCGTCATGCAGATATTATTGGTTCACCTGGAATGTTATGAATGACATTATGGCATTAAAATTAACTACATCAATTACATTATTGCTACAAATAACCACAAAAACATGCATTTTACTGCGTGGTGTCATCTTGCCTTCACAGAAATAGCCCTAGAATAATTTAATGCCAATAACATCTCTATGGGGACAGCAGGTTGCAGATTCCCTACCAGAAAAGTTACATAGTTCCACTTTCAAGATACTTGTCAAATATGCATTATTAAACGTCTTGCTATATGATGTTCAACCTTTAGAAAATATAGGCCTACATTTGATGGGTTTAACGTGATATTCAAAGCATGTATAGGTAACTCTTAAAAGGATAAGGGATTAAGTGTGTGACTCCACACAACATTTTGTAGTATTTTAAAATAAAATAAAAATAAAAAAGTTGTGGTCTTCTGTCTTTTGCAGTGTATTCCCAAATCCCGCTCAAGATAGATGTATGATTATTTCTGAACCAACAGCTCAAAAACCTTTACATCTTAACACATGTCATGCCATGAAAGCCCATTTTACACTCACGCTTCTGTGACTGTACCCCAACAACAGCCTCATTAATCAAAGGGATTAGAGTGACTGACGGCAGACTTGGGTTTAATAAGAGCCACAGTAACAGCCCAGAGCCGGTCTCCTGGTATCTGCATGGCTCATTTGTTCTGCTCCCAAAGCAGGCTGCATTGTGAAGCTTCAGCCCCATGTGGACACATGCTTGGTTTGTAATATTTGCAGCTAATCAAGATGAGTTATAACAACATTAGCTGTGGGTCAATGTTTGTTCTAAGACATAGAGACAATTCTAAATTGACAATATAAACTGAGACTTAATGGTCAAACACAGTAGCCTGCTGTCTACCTAAAAAAGTAAAAGAGAACTAACTTCTAACATAGTCTTTAAAAAATCAAAGTATTTTATATACACATGACTGCCCCTTACTTTTCACCATTGTCTTTTACTACACTAAGGACGCACTCGCGCTGGGACTTTTGGGCCATGCTGTGCTCGGGTGCGGTTGCCTGTGGTTCTGTAGTCCACGTTCAAACCTATGCGACGTGCATATATATATATGTGTATGAGCCAGTTGTCATAAAATAACATAACAGATAACATAACAAATGTGTTGGACTCTTCTAATTAATATACTGATGAGACAGATGCAACTTTTCTCCAGCCTTTTAGCGCTCACACAGCGTTTCACACAGCGTTTCACACAGCGTTGTCATGGCAGTGCTTGTATCATAATCAGGTAAGTAAAATCACACCTGGTGAACAGATGTTTGGGATCCAGACTGGCAGCATCACAGCTGCCAAATACAGTACAGTTTTATACTGAGCCTGCTCTTCATGAACAACTGTAGATAATGAACAACAAGGCCATTATAAATCTCAAACAGCGCGAAGACAGAGGAAGGAGGACATGCCTTGGCACTCTAGGAGAGGAAACCCATGTGCATTTTACATGTACCAAATTAAGTACAGGGTAAGTTGAGCTTAATCTTGAACATATGAGGTTCTGAAGATCTGTAAACGAGCAATAGACTAGACCACCTGGGTCACAGCAATTTACTGACTTTTTTTTTTTTCAACTAAATCAGAGTTGAGATTAAAATGAAATGAAATCAGGTACACATTATTAAAATGAGTAAAGTTATATTTACTATATTTTTTAATACACACTCACAAAGGTAATAACAGCTAAATAACAGAAGATATTTTTGTAACTTTTTTATACAAGGTCTTTGGTCTGCATTTTATATAAACCAGAAGTGGTTTATAGTTACAGAAGTGGTTTAACCCTGACAGAAGTGGTTTAACCAATATCAACCAATCAAGTTATTCTTTGAAACCTTATATTTATCCTCTTTCCTCTTGATTCTGAAGTGTTTAACCCAAAACATGCACCATAGGTACCTCCAGCTTAGGTCCTGACCAAACCGAAGCAAGAAGATCATGGAGATGGTCCCCGGGCGCCCTAATGTGTGTGCTGCCCACTGCTCCTAATATATGTATATATATATATATATATATAGGATGGGTTAAAATGCAGAGAAGAATTTCTCCAGTGTGAGATCAATAAAGTCACTTCTTCTTCTTCTTCTTCTTCTTCTTTAAGTGGTCTGTATCTGTGTCAGCCAGGTCTGACCAAGTGTGGAGTGTCCCGTTTACACTGACATATGATGTGACACTATCTGATTGGATCCGGGTCAGTTATGACACCTGTGTGAATGTAGCACACTTCTGTTTCTGGACCCAACAGCTGGGATGTCCAAGGCCCCCTGTCTGACTGTGATGGCATGTAGGAAGAAGGACTCTTTTGTTATACATGATGTAGAAAGGGACAGTGGAGAGGGGGCTGCCTGTCAACTTTGAGCGGGGTTTATGGGTTGACCAGTAGGGCATGAGAGCCTCTGTCTCTAACAAAACATCCAGGTGCAAAATTCACACCTCTGCTACAGGACGGCTCTGCTGGGAAGAAGAGGCAAAGGTCGTACAGTGGCCTAGCTCCCAGACACTAGCCGCTTTATGCTGCTGCAGAGGGTATGGTCTGTCTATAAACACATCGGGACAGGCACAGGCCCGAGCATGTATCTTTGGTTTCTCACCTCATTTACTTTAATGTCTACAAAGTAAGATTTGCTTCACTTGTATTTCACTGCCTTTAATTATTGTCCCAATAAAGGAATGTCTTCACAGCCTAACTGGAGATTATGAAGAATGGCTAAAATTTACAGCCCAGCCTACCTGAAAAATGTAGACACAAGTGAGACTGACAACTATTTTTGTGCGTTGCTACATGAAAAAAAATATTTATTTATAATTTCCAGACTGACAATACCTGGATGTCAGAAGTAACAAGTTCATTCAGTGGTTCAGTCCCAAACATATCTTGCAACTTTTGTCCAAAATCTCAGTTCTCAGTATGTTTGAAATAAGACAATGCATGGATTGAGCTGAACATTTGGGGCATGTCTTTAAGACACTATCACCCTGTGGCTTTTCCTCTCACTTTTCCAGACAAAATAAACCTGCAATGAAAGTTTTATTACCTGATGTGTGACCTCACACACAAGAGACTTCACTGAAGACTACATGCATTAAAAAGGAGTGGAGCCCTGTCAGAAAATCTTTGAACAGAATGCCTGATTGTGAACCAAATATTAGAATACACTCAAATACAATATTATTATCCTTACATCTTTTTAATTCAGTCAGCCTACTACACTAGGCTACTAAACATTACTAAAATTCGATAGTCTAACTAAAAATACTTGGATAAATCAATGGGGAAAGAAATTAATTTGCACTTGTAGTTGTGCACAAATGGGATTTGCAAAAAGTCAAAAACTTTACTTTAATCTGCTTTTTTGGATACACTGGCAAAAATGTATATAATATGCCAAAGCAAATATTCACATACTCACGACTACAGCCTGTTTTCCCCAGATTTCCACAGACACGGGTCTCTTGTTCTCCAGTCCAGTGCAGGGGCAGCAGCTACATCCCTCTCACCCAGATGTTGGTGCAGGCTGGCCACATGTAACTCAACAAACACAGGACTGAAGGCGTGCTCCCTCCAAATGCTCCAGACCTAAACTCTCCTGGACCGTGTGCCGCTGCTGCTCATGTCTCCTGTAACTTTGTGGTGTCAGTTTACACTCAGCTGCACCTCCTGTAAGAAGGGAGTCTCAAAACTTTTCTACCATTCATCATGATCATCTGTTGTTAGGGTAATTTACGAGAAAAAAAAACACAGGGAAACACACACAATTAACGAAAACTGCAAATTAGAAATTAATGACTAACTTTAGCTAAAAATTAACTTTAGCTACTGGAAGTAAAATGTACTTGCCTTGGACATGGGCACATTGAAAAACATTGAAGCTGCTCTTTTTGAGTTGTTTTTGGATGGGGGTAAGTGTCTTTATGTCACAGAGATGTTCTTGGAGACATAGAAATTTCTTGTAAGTAAGTTAATCAGTTTAATTGTTTTTTGTATTAAATTAGGGTAGCTAGAGTACACCACGCGTTGATAAATCTTGATAATAGCTAACTAGTGTGTAGAATCCCTCAGTCGTCCAGGTAGAATCCATGGCAAAAGGAGAAATTCAATTTGTCAGCTGGGCAAAAGTTTATTTGGTCGAATACGTTTCGCAGCTCATCCAAGCTGCTTCTTCAGTTCTGGTCAGACGCTGGTGCACACTGCCTATATCTGCCTGAAGGGAGGAGCTAACTACAATGAAATTACTCTGAAACAACCACACCTATTTGTTTTCAGTTTCTGTGTGGGGTCTTGTTAGCAGAGCCATTCAGGGCCATAATGGGTGTTTTCACACCTCTGGACCTGACCTGCTGCCCTATTGTTTTCTTTGTGTTGATTTAGGTTTGAGGATAGAGTTATAGATGGGAGACAAGTGATGTCTGAGACCTCCATTTCTGTTCAAGGAAGGATTCTCTCTCTTGACAAAAATACCCTCTTTAACTCCCCTCTCAAACCAGTTCTTTTTTCTGGCTAAGATCTGCACCTCACTGTCCTCAAAGGAGTGGCCCGTGGCTTTTAGGTGGAGATGTACGGCAGATGACGGTCCACTCTGTCCGTCTGTGTTGGTACATCCTTTTGTGAAGTGGCTTTTTTGTTTCTCCAATGTAGCACTCACTGCAGTCTTCACTACACTGAATGGAGTAGCCCACATTGCTTTGTTTGTGGCTCGGTGTTTTGTCCTTCGGGTGGACCAGTTTTTGTCTTAAAGTGTTTGTGGGTTTGAAATAAACTGGGATTTCATGTTGTCTGTCTGAAAAAACGCCGGCCAGATAATGAAAAGTTACACCCTTTCTCCTGGGTTCTGATTCTCTGTTGTCTTGTTTCTTGTCCTTGTCTCTCTTAGTTTTGTTGAAAGCCCATTTAAGATACCCACAAACAGACAGGGCTTTCTGCACATGTTGTTCTTCTTTCTCCTTTCCCTCTGTGCTTGTGGGAACCACTTGGGCCCTGTGTTGTAATGTCCGAATAACTCCCAGTTTGTGCTGCAGTGGGTGGTGTGAATCAAAAAGCAGGTATTGGTCGGTGTGTGTGGGCTTCCTGAAAACATCTACTTGGAGTGGCCGGTCTTCTCCTATTGTTACTGCACAATCTAAGAAAGCCAATGTGTTGTCCTTGGCATCTTCACAAGTGAATTTGATGTTCGGATTTACAGAACTGATATGTGCACTAAAAGGTTCCAAATCTTGAATTTTGAAAAAATATCATCAACAAAGCAATACCAATGTGTGGGTGGAGTGCCTGGATATGAGGCCAAAGCACTCTGTTCAAATTGTTCCACATACAAGTTAGCCATGATAGGGGAGACTGGTGAGCCCATTGCACAGCTGTGGATTTGCCTGTATGGTTAGCCTGGCTAGGTATGGTTAGCCTGCATATGAATGCATTAAAGTTGTTTTTTTTTGTTTTTTTTTTCAGAACAATGTTATGCGACCCACAGGACCCATATCATGCAATTTTTTTCATCTTATAATGTTCTCTTATCAGAAGCATACCATGTTTAACACACAAACCCTGCATATTTAGGCATCTCTTATAACAGAAAACACTTGTGATTTTATACTGTGTTTTTACATACACCTTCACTAGAGTCATTTGGATCATTTCAGCCCTAAAATTGCCACATTCTACAGAACTAAAGATAAAAGGTACTTACCACTTCATGACATCACAAAGAGGTAACAACATTCTTACAAAGCTTAAAGTTAATATAGGACCTTTTTATAGATAATAAATGGCACTCATTTTGTTTGCTACAAACAAGGATGGATTTTAGTTTAAACATAACAATGTGTTTATGACAATAATACAAGAGTAAAGTGTCATTTGTTTTACCAATTTTTGTTCAGCTTGTTTTTAGACTATGGGGACAAAATGGACTGACTGGCCACCATAGTGTCCTCTATTAAAAATACAGGTCTTTGTGTGTGTAAAACTACTGTAGGTTTGGTTAGTTTTATGAAAGAGAACTGTTTAAGTCACTGAGTACAATATTACTAATTAAAATGAGGTATACTGCATATGTATGTCTAAGTCATTAAAAACTGTCTCCCTTGGGTGTTGATGTGATAGCCACAAGCTAACCTCTATGCATTTGTATTGCCTTTCTGTGTCCAGACGCAGGTGCTGATGCTGGTTAATTTTGTGGCACTGTCTCCTGGGATAAGTCACTACTCTATCAGACACACCCCGCTCCTCCCATGGAGCACCTCGGCTGGCCCTCTGCCTATTTGTGCTGGTTAGTATTCATCAAGTTCAAGTAAATGTTGTGGGATGTCTATGTTATCCATACTATTACCATGGCATTTTTCAGATATTTTTAAGTCAGCATGTAATACATGTAAATTATAAAACATAAGACCAAAGGTGTCTGTGAAAACTTTGTAGTTTTACATAAATGGAGGATAAATGACTTCCTGTTTCTGCAGCTGAAACAATGTGCCTTTGAGCTGGTATGGTATAGTGGACATACTGATGACAATTTAAAGACCTGTTAAACTCCCTTAACAATGACTCAGGGGCCCCCACTGAGATAATAAATAGCCTGGCACCCCTGTAAAACAGCGCTGTACTGAACACTGTTTTTCACAGGACCAAATGTTAGGATTCATTCGGTGGAGACCCTGGAGTTAGATTTATTCTCATGACTCTGCTCTCCTTGTTAAGTCCTTGCTGACATGACTGCATCCATTTTAGCAGGAGGTCTGGCAATGAGAAAATGATTAAATTAAAGCTATGTCTCAGTGACACGATTTGGTTCAGTACACAGATGACAGATGGCGTCGCTGGTTGCCAAGACAACTAAACCTTAATCCGCCACCTCCTCCCGTTCTCCTTTTCAGTGGTGAGGAATCGATAATGCAGCACTGGGCACCATGTGCTGTGTACCACTCAAATGAGTCCCCAGGGTCAAAGAGACCCCAGCCTATCAGATGGGGACACACTTATTAGGAACACACAAGTGTTTTTAAGGTGCTGCTTACAAAGACATCATGGTCTCAGTGTGCTCAAATCAAATGTAAAAAGGTGTGTGCAGGGTTTTACCTTTAATTTGTTTTGTACATTTACAGTAGTTTAGTGTTCTTCTTCGTTGTTCATCAAAAAAGCCAACTTTAATGTATTTAATATACTTGCCTTCTACTGTTCACTACACTGGGGAAGCAAATGTGATTATGATTGTGTGGCTATAATTCCCACTATGAACTATTCGTTCAAAGCGCATTAACTTGTCAGTGGGAGAGTGCCTTTAAGGCATTCACATAAAGGAGTAATAAATAATATTTCGGTAGCTTTCTCTCATGATGGATGTTTGCGGTCAGCTGAGCCGGGCTGGCAGAGCAGGGGGCCAGTGGCTGCGGGGCCAGTCCTTCTTTAATTAAACTTTCTGTCAATTACACCTCTGAGTGTGAAGTCTGTGCGCTGTATGTTACACCACAGTCAGGTTTACAAATCAATATGTGGTAATCTACTACCTGCCCTCTAATGTACATGTTATAAAAAGTTGTTTCTTTAGGTGTTTCTTTTCCCCAGACTATGTCAGATTGCATTCATTCAGAGAGCTGTCTTTGGAATATAAGAGCTGGCCACCAGAGGGCATTATAGCTGCTTCTTCATGTACATTTTGTCTGGAACGTGAAAATGTAAAACATCTTCACTTTTGATGGCAGTTCATACACAATGTGTCCTTTATAAAATGGTATTATGAAACAAATCCTTCTAAAGTCATATTTTTTTGTAAAATGTGACCATGAGGGAGAGATGTTGAGATATTCCATGTAAATGAGATTAGAACAGTTGAGTGTCAAGTGCAGCCATTACCTGTGTACCATTATGTGCTGCTGGGTGACCAAACAAAAGCCCAGAGCTTGTGAAAACCTTGAGTCAGGCGTGGAGAGGGCTCATCAGTGCTGAAAGAAGGAACCGCAGCCCCATTCGTCTCTCTGTCAGTGCGCCTCCAATCACTGTGATTTTAACAAGATTACTGGGAGCGAGTGCGAGCAATGGAGTAGTGCTGTAATGTCATTATCATGTGATGGAGTGCCCCAAACAGCTGTATTATCACTGACCGGTCGCTTAACCCCTGTCACCACATGAGGGATCGCTGCCCCAGTGAATCTGATGACGAACAAAGACCTATTATTGCGTTGGTTCAATTTCACATGCACAAAAGCTTCTTACACTGAAAGAATCACTGCTTCACCTTCACAACCCTGTAGTTTTGAAGTGTTAATCACTATGGCAATCATTTCTCATCACTCTGAAACGCATGCATAAGCTGCTGTTGACTGATGCCACAAGCTTAATAAAGTGATTTTGTGAAGCCAAATACAACAACAAGGTTCGTTCTGCTTGTGGATTTTCATTTTAGACATTTGCTTCCAAATCAGTATCTCCAATTTATTTGCCCCTGCCATTTATGTTACATTTTTTGCAGTATTTATTCCTATAATGTGAACCCAACAACCTTAAATTTCATGCACACTTTATGTATTTACAAAACAGAAAAATAGAAATCTATAAACCTAATACATTTTCTCTGCTCTCTCAGCCTCCACCCTTTGCACTAGAGTGTCTCATGACAACCACATTTCTCTTTTGCACATTTCTCTCTCTTTTTTTTAACAAAGCATCCATTCAGTCTCCATAGCAACTGATCTCAGTTTTAGATGCAATGACAAAAGAGCTCAAGGACATATACAAATAATACACATTAATGAATAGACCTCCACACTAATATTGGAGCAAAACTACTAATGTGATGAGGTGAAATGAAGACTTACAAAATAGTCTAATATATCACTTTGTCAATTTTATACATTATTCATTCACTACTCATTCTCTTAAATCTTATGGGCAGCAGACATTTGAAACTGTGATCTGTTTTTTTTTTTTTTTTTAAATCTAATAATTATCTACTTGATTGAATGATCGTTAACACTATAGGGTTGTGCAATCAGTCAAATTTTAATCCAGCTCAAGATGCAGTCATTATTACTGAGAGTCAATGCAATGCTTTGGTCTTTTTAACGAAGAGGTCCATAGCAATTCTCTGTCAATATAAACATGCTTTGGAGCAGAGATCAGACTTTAGAGAAAATAATTTGATTATTTGTGTGAAATGGCAATGATGAAACATGTATTTTTTATGTCCAGGAAATAAATATTTAATTGTATTCAATTAAATAAAATGAAATAACAAAAGATTTAGATAAACTGATATGATTTTTTTTTTTTTTTTTGTCATATCGCCCAACTCTAGTAGTGGATGTAACATTATTATTTGTAACACTATATTGTAGAATGGATCAATATGTAACATTTTCAGTGTAACATTCTTGTTAATTCTTATTAATTGTAAAGATCTGAAAATTAATATTTGGTTTAAGATTTCTGTAGCTATGATGAGTTTTCAGTTTATCTGTTCCTGTTTCTTTCACTGTGGCTAAGTTTTAAAAAGCCATTCAAAGTTGAATCTGATATTCTCCTGTTTCTTACTTCAGATACTGAAGGACGAAGCACAAACGTCATGGAGAGGCTTGATCGTCACACTGACATAACAGAGCAATTTTAAAATGGAGTATCGTTTACAACCTTTATAGGTACACTTTGTACTATTGGAGGGTCCAATACCTGCTTGTCTTTGGAGATGTTATTACTTTGCCTGTAATGTTCCACGATATGGTCATATCTCACTCCATGGAAACTTGCACGTGATGCTACCAGGCCAAGTTACAGTTCCAATCTGGGGAGAGGTGACACACTACAAATGGTTAGATTAAGCCTTTATTGATGCATAATCAATAGGAACTTTTAACCAATAGGAACACCTGTAATTTAATAGAAACACATGTAATTTAATACATTTTAGATAGATACAACAGATATGCTTAAAGCTATTTTAAAGCTTAAAGCTATTTGTAATTTAGATTGGCTGACCCGGCCCTCTTGTATTCTCATGTAACACCACACAGTTCACAACTACCTACTCTTTAAAAAAAATTAATAAAATTACAGGTAGTAGCTTTAAAGCCATAATATGGAACATTCCAGACAAACCAATAACATACCCATGGAAGTGGAACTTCCAACAGAAAAGTTTCGCAGTGGACCTTTACCATGATTGTCTTTCATACAGTATATCACAGTGTTTTGTTTCTAATGCAAAAATATGAACTGTGTTTTGACTAGACTGTTGTTTAGCCTCTTTTGAAAACCGCCTGTACAAAGGTTTTGGAGCTGTGAGCAGAGCTGCTGATGCGATTTTGTGTTTGAGAAGTGATTTAAGGGCTAAAATACCAAGCTGGAGACAGACTGACAGACAGAACAAGCTGAAGAATGAGCATGCCCTCTGTGGACAGCTGGATTGACAGGTTTACTGCCAGTCTACACACTTCTTGAGCAGCAGTGGTCAAGACACCATTAAAATCTGCTTGTTTGTGTGATTCGGAGCAAAGGTGCAAGGTGAAAAAGCCAGAAAATTTGACAAGTCTCTAAACTATGCAAATGACTCAGTGCATTCAGTGTGGTGAAGTCGTGCCTGGAGGTCGTATAGGAGTTGGAAAAGATGGGCCGTGCGCGTGACTCATCCAATATATCATTCAGATGGAGCGTCTCTGCAGTGTCTGACTCACCATGCAGCAGTGACAGGCTGAAGCTGTGCACGAGGGGTGGGGGTTGGGGGGGGGCAGAGTGCACGTACGGCCGGAGTGCACATAGCAGAGAGGGCTGATAAAAGAAAGATCATGACATTATCTTATCGCCCTCATCAAGCTGTCTGTCACTCACTCACTGTGACTCTTATCGGCTCTGTGGGAAGGCTGGTGACGGGGGAAGCCTTTGTAAGGGGAGGGAAAGTTCAGCTCATCTGCAGCACTGTACCCCGTGTTAGTATTCAGGGACACAGTCGTGAGAGTGGTCACGCAGCAAGTGGTTTTTCAGGCGTGTCCTTAGATCTGAATGGAGGAATGTGCCAGAATATGGGATGTTTATGGCAGACAATATTAAAGTGATGAGAGGGCACAGGAATCTACAGTTGTTTTGTAGAATCTGCTAAAGCAATATTTGTGTAGCAAGAGACAAGATATGGTTTTGTTGCTGTAATTGTCAACACCATTGAAAAAAACAAAACTGGTATATGGTCTATATTTTACCACTGATCATCTAGCTTGTTTTTTTCCCCCTTTTTTAATTTCCATGAGTTTCAAAGTGATGAAAAATTAGCACTGTTTCTATATTAACAATTCAAATCAAAATATATCTTTTGAAAGTCCTGAAAATGTTGCCTCTAAACACATGAAACAAAATTGATCATCTCCCATGCCTTTAGTTCATAACAGCTAAAATATTTCCAATTATGTTTTTAAGATAGTCATATAAGATATGATTCATATCATACAGGCCTATTACTTATATGGCAACTAATATACAGCTCTGGAAAAAAATAAGAGACCACTGCAAAATTATCAGCTTTGTCTGATTTTACTACTTATAGGTATGTGTTTGGGCAAAAGGAACATTTTTGTTTGAGTCTATAAACTACTGACAACATTTCCCCCAAATTCCAAATAAAATATTATCGTTTAGAGCATTTATTTGCAGAAAATGACAAATGGTCAAAATAACAAAAAAGATACATGTTTTCAGACCTCAAACAATACAAAGAAACAAGATCAAATTCATTTTAAAACAACATAATACTAATGTTTACACTTAAGAAGAGTTCAGAAATCAATATTTGGTGCAATAACTCTTATTTTTAATCACAGCTTTAATGCGTCTTGGCATGCTCTCCACAAGTCTTTCACATTGTGACTTTATTCCACTCCTGGTGCAAGAACTGAAGTAGCTCAGCTTTGTGTTTGTGTTGGAATTCAACAGACGCTGGAATGGTATAGCTGTAATACATGTAGAGATGCTGATTTTTTTTTTTTAATGCAGTGGTCTCTTATTTTTTTTCCCATAGCTATAATTCAGATCATCATTTTCAGTGTAAAGAAATATGGCGCATGTCGAGACAGCATTTTATAATGTCAGTGTGTGTGCATTCAGTTTAACCCATGCACCACCTCGACGTCTAGGCTCTTAAAGCGACAGTGATTTTCTTTCTACTGTGACGCTAAACAAAATCAATTTAAAATGTACTTTAGATACATTCACAACAGTATACTCAAAGGTAAACCGCTGCTTTGGCTATTTTCTCTAAATTGAGAGGCCATTATAGGAACTGCGGTGGATAGAGAGCAATTGCCTGTAATTTCTTGGCTATTTGAACCTTAATGGGTAAATTACAGGTTGTTGCAGAGGGCTGGATATTGCGCCATTCATACAGCAATTATGGCAAATGGTCTAACAGGAGAATAAAGGACTGTTTTTAGATCCAAACTGTTTAACACCCTTCGTTGTAGATAATTGGCTTATCTTGATCAGCGATTGCAGCCAGCCTCTGTTTGTAAACGCTGGACAAAAGAGCTGACAATGATAGGGTTGTATTGTCTAGTGTCTTTGGGACCTCTCTATCAGACCTGTCACCTCACTGTAGAAATCACACAGACATGGTGTGGTCCAATGCACAAAATCAATAAGGTGGGAAGAAAAGACCATGTGTTTATCAAAGATTGATATCAGGACATACTTATCAATCCCACATTCATTTAGTTACAGCTACTGATGTCACAATATCAAAATTTTAGTTATGATTATTAGGTGAAAAAATGCTATTCACAGTTATTGACACTGTAGGAAACAACAGTGAAAACCTTAATTTTCTTTCATTTGTGTGGTCTAATATTACCATTCCAGTATGTGACTGGGTTTCTGGATGATAACTTTTTTATCTAACTTAATTTAATTCTAAAATCATCACTGTTCTTATCACAGTTGTTGTTTATCTGAATCATCTTGACATTAGTTGCAACAAGGTACTACTTTTTATGCTTTCCACTTCCGCTCCCTATAAAGCCCTCCCCCATCTCGCCATCTCTCGCTTTTTAATGAGATTTGGAGTGCCTGTGTTGCCCACTGTGAAGCCATCGGTGACAGAGCAGAGGACAAAAGGAGGCCCGGCGTGTGGCTTTAGGAGAATACCCCCTCCTCAGCCAAAGCACACGAGCATGCCCCTCTCTCAACCCTGTCACACGCTCCCATCTACACACAACCATCAGGGAAAGCAGTCAAGGACATACACACTCACGTGTATACACACGTACACACACATACACACACATACACACACATACAGCTCTGGAAAAAAATAAGAGAAAAAAAATCAGTTTTTCTGATTTTACTACTTATGTGTTTGGGCAAAAGGAACGTTTTTGTTTGAGTCTATAAACTACTGACAACATTTCCCCCAAATTCCAAATAAAAATATTATCGTTTAGAGCATTTATTTGCAGAAAATGACAAATGGTCAAAATAACAAAAAAGATACATGTTTTCAGACCTCAAACAATGCAAAGAAACAAGATCAAATTCATTTTAAAACAACATAATACTAATGTTTACACTTAAGAAGAGTTCAGAAATCAATATTTGGTGCAATAACCCTTATTTTTAATCACAGCTTTCATGCGTCTTGGCATGCTCTCCACAAGTCTTTCACATTGTTCTTGGGTGACTTTATTCCACTCCTGGTGCAAGAACTGAAGTACCTCAGCTTTGTGTTTGTGTTGGAATTCAACAGACGCTGGAATGGAATGGCTGTAATACATGTAGAGATGCTGATTTCAGAAAAAAAATGCAGTAGCCTCTTATTGTTTTTCCAGAGCTGTACATCCTTATATCCTATACAATCACAGGTGCCTCAGGTGCATAGATGTATCCTGTCTATTCTACTTGATGCATTATTTTTGAAATATTTGGGTTAGGGCTGCAAGACTTATTTTAATTTAGTCAAAAGGTTATTAATATTCTAAGAAATGATATCCTCTGCACACAATGAAATATCCAGGCCTAAATGTATAAAATGTGCTATTTGTGTTGATTAGACCTCTACAATATGTTCTGAAATCCATGTTATTGTATTATTTAAGCAGTTTTTTTTCTTCTGCATTGGAGTGTTTTTAAACTTCACATTGAGAATACATTGAATACATTGAATAAATTTCTATCATAAATGTATTTTTGGTAACTATATGTTTTTAGCTGTATGATCCAGTGTCCCACGAAATGACATAAAACGTAGTTATCTCCATGGAGCCAAACCGGTGACTTTTTTTGTGAATAAAAACATTATTGAATATAATATATAAAAGCTGCATCGGTTTATATCATACCATTTTCATGAGGCAAGCAAACGACAGACTCCCATCAGAAAACCTAGATAGTGCACCTTTTAAATGTGCTTTTTGAAGTCTGTAAAATATAAACAACATAAAATAGATAATTTAGAGCAACAATTAGCTTTGAATGGAAAGATTATTAACTTAATTTTAATTACACCTTTGTGTTGTTTATAATGGGCCTTGTGACTTCCTGATTGCAGGTTGCCTCGCCCCAGAGGCTCCCCCTCGACGATGTTTGACGCACTTCCTGTGGAGAAGGTGGGACGCTGCTACACGCGAGGAGGAGGTGAGGATGTGAGGAGTGCTGCTAAATTTATACCAGCCGTGCGGACAGTGCTAAGAGCTAGCATGTGCAGCCAATCATGCTCCTCCATCTGTGCCAGAGGAGGAACCTGCTGCTTGGCCTTAACCACTCACCGTCCACCCAAAGCCTGTTGTGAAGAAGGGCTGCTGTATAACGAGGTATGATATAGGATTTTACCATATTATTATTTTTCCAGTCAGTCATAAAAATGGTGTAATTAAAATAAACAAACAAAACAATAAGTTTTGCTCTCAATTATATAGTAACTTGCTGTCCCTCTGAATACCTGAAACAAATCCACTAATGTATTATAATCAAGCTTTTAAAACCAAAATACTTTTCTAATATATATACGAAACCACACCCCACTGTTTTAAATAATCTTGAAACAGTTGGTATGATGATTGTTTCCATAATTGTGGAGCTCTAATATGATGTAGGTAGTGGTCTCCTCATCTGGGCGGTGCTTGTGCGTCTGTTGTCACGCTGGTGTTTCGCAGAGATTCTTCACTGAGCACCATGGACAGCTCACGTGTGGGGCTGTGTGACTGCACAAAGAGGAGAGGGAGAGGCTGCAAAAACAATATTGTCACTTTGTCCATTGAAAAAACACACAAGATTTACAGCTGAATATTCTGCGGAGGAGCATTTACATTTGAGTCGAGACTAATATGAACCGCTAAACTCATTGTAGAAAAACATGTATTTCACAACATCTTTGCTATTCTCTCTGTACATAATTATTGTTCTGCCCTACTTAATTTTTTGCATAACATCATATGCTTAATTAATCATTGTCAAGATTGGTCTTACTGAAATATTTTGCAAAAGAGAAGGTTCAAAACAAGATCTGGGCTCAGTTTGCATACACTTATTGTTTATTAATGCTAATTTTATGTATGTATTTTTGATGAGAGTTTAACTTCACCTGATATTGTGATGGAAGAGAGGGAGGTAAGAGGCGAGGTGGTGGGGAGGTGGGGTGGGGGCTCTGTGCAAATCAGGACCTTATTTATGAGCCACATATGTCCTTTGGGAGTGAACACTACACCAGCAGTTCAGCCTCCAGGCATTAATGACTAGTTTTAGTCATCTTTCCCCATTCACTCCCCACAGGCTGTGACACACCTGCCCCACACCCACACCTCCGTCTAAGACCACAAACATATGCACACGCTCACACTCTATATTTGTCTGCGCTGATGCAAATAGACACATTAAATAGTGTTTAAGGAGCAGCCTGCTGACGTCTTTGCCAGGGATCATGGGACAAGATCTCGTGTCACAAAATCTCGCGAGACTGAAATGCCTCAAGATTGTGCACACATGAGAAAAATGATCTTGTGAGATTTGTTTTCTATGTGTTTACAATTGAATTGGACAAACACTGGTTAAGTGATAGCGAGTTACATTTCCGAAAAGCAGTGCTACAAAAATATTGAATAATGTAAATCAAAAATGGTGTAGGCAAAATGTATTTATTATACATAATCAAAATCTTATGCTGTCTCTTTACTCACATACACTATTATCAGGCTAAGCTGCGGCTCGGGGCTAGGTTTAGTATTGTAATACGCGTGGTGGTGGTCATGGGGAGGGCTATGGGTCACCTCCCTCGGTTGCACTTTGTTGGGTGGTTATGGCTGGTTGAGTGTGAGAAAACAGCATTTAGGAACAGGCTGGGGGCACGTTTATTGAGCCTGTCAAATTAACAAAAGCAATGAGCTGAGCCGAGACACGAGTCAAAATAACAAGGCGCAGAGACGGGAGGGGACAGAAAGCATGTTTGTAACACCACATCCACAAGTCAGGCATCAATCAAACTCTGCTCTGTGTCACCTTGGCTTTCACAGACCCTGCTACTGTTTGACGTCAGAGAGGAGGGGAAAAAACAGAATATGGAGTACCTCTTTTTGTGAAATCAAAGAAAACATGAGGACAGAGAGGACAGGATCTGGAGATCACAGGAGAACTGTGAAAATGTGTTAAAATGTGTATTAAAACATTATTCTTATTATTTTTTTAAATGTTATTAAATGTATTATTGTGCTATATTATATGATGATGATGGCGCAGGTAATTATATATTTGATTATTGACATTGATAACCAATGATACATGAATAGTATTCTGAATAGTATTATCATCAGTGTATTTAATCTATTAGACTGACCTAATTGTTATGCCCTGTATATCTTCACCTATCTCGCTGATAATCTTTACGCTCTACACCAGATGTCAATGGATGAGGGGCTAACTCCTACATCTAAATTACACCACCAAATAGCTCAATAAGTGCTCCTCCTCCCCTCATCTCCATTAAGAGGTTAGAGAAGCCAATAGGTCCTGGACAATCCTGGAAACTAACCTTATTGATTCCGCTGCTCTATGTGAGTTGTTTTTTTGCTAGTAAAAGTACCGGTAGTTTGTACATTCCATTCGCACTGTACTTCTGTAACTGAAAACTTGAATCAACAAAAGAGCCAACAAAGAGTTTCTTTTCTCTCTCTCTTTTTTTTTTTTATCAAAAGGGGATATAGAGTATTTAATTTTGACATCAACAAACCTCTCAATTTACACAGCAACAGAACCATAAAATCACACTGTAACTCCAGAGGCACAAAACAGGAAACTCTGAACTACTTTAAGTTGCACAGTTGTTGAAAATGGACAATGGCCAGCTTGAGGATAGTGAGCGTTGAGGTTGTGAAGGGGAATAGTGGGTACATTTGGTTAAGTCAGGAGCTCGAGATGTAGAACCCAAAGAGGGATGATGATGGAGGAGGTGAGGGGGAGTGTGAGGGGGGCATGGAAAACAGAAACAAGAACATGAAGAAGAGCAGCCGTTTTCACGTGGAGCTCTTTTTATCATTCTCATCTGGTGAGCAGCCCTGTCGCAAAGTCAAAGACATGGTCTGAGATCTTTGTCTAGGGCTCTATTACTATATATTTTACATATATTTTAATCTTTACAAGTGTCTTTTCTACATTTGTTTTACACAAAACACCACATTTAAACAAATGCTTCAAAGACATAATAATCATTCATGATGTCTGACCAGAACTGTTACTTTAGGTTTATTGCTTTGTACACTGAGTTATGTTTGGAGTCATCTGCTTGTGAGGACCCCAGACTGACCACTGGACATTCTGTTAAAACCAGCTGTACTCTACACCTTTGGTAAATTGTGCAAAGAAATCGAAGCATAAGTAACAGTTTCTGAGACAAAGACCAATAAAAATATTATGCAAAAAAAAAAAAAAAAAGAATGTTGAAAGGAAACATAAAAGATACACATTTCACTTAGTTTCATGCATAAATACACAGACATTACATTGTGAAGTGCTGAATGAAATCACAGACAGTGAAAATGACATTTGGCCCCTTTAGACCACAATCTGATTCAAACATGTGAAGATGAGACTTCACAAACCCACGGCTGCTTTCTAATAACTTCTTTTAACTCTACACTGTTGTGATTGCCCTTTGTGCTCAGTGTCTGCAGAGAAATCCCCTGTTCATGAACATAGACACAAGTACACACACATGTAAACATTCAAATACTTTTAAGGAATGTTCACTTTATACTTTAGATTTTTTTAAAAATCTGAAGCCATGTTTCTGCAGTACGTTTGCATATAAAATCATATACAATAAATCTAATATTATTTCTTTATTTTAGATTCTCCACTTTTTGTTAGAAGCTAAGCTGCCATGATGAATTTAAAATCCTGGTAAAATTGTCATTTATTAATTCCAACAAGATTGTTTGGAAAACATTGATTTATAAATAAAGTAGGCTTGCAATTAAGCAAGATATAAAGATATCTATCTTTTAAAATGTTAAATCTCTCTGGGATTCTTGATACTGTATGGTTACTCTATCAAATTTGAATTGCACAATCCCCTCATAAGGTGGTGTGTGAGTAGTAACAAGCATTTATCTATAAATCTATATAACTCATGTTCTATGTGCTTTCTATCTTTATATTTGCTTCATATATATATATATAGTATATTTTATTGAACAACGCATTGGTACAGCTAGACTGTAGACTGAATGGCTTTTCTCCACACAACACCATGTGATAGATGCAGATGACAGACTCACTCTCACTTGCAGAGGTACTGTGTTACCATATGTAGCAGATATTTGTGAGACTTCCTTTTTGCCTTTGATGCTCTTCTTAACATTTAAACATAGCTCAAAACAAGACATGATCAAACTCCCCAAACCTCCACACTCGTATGTGTTAAAGGTCTGTACACAAAAGCTAGAGATAAGTCAAAGAAAAGATCGTATTGTGCATTTAAAGGACATGACTCCAGTGCATTCAGGAGTACAGTAGAATCTACCACGACAGTGCCAAGGTTCTGTTTACAATGCTGTGCACTGACATATTTAGTATTATACATTGGGTTAGCTGGCTTGTACGATGTCACAAGAACCACATCTTTGTATATGGTTTGGCGCTTATGTACTGTTTCTAACTTCCAAGCTTCACAGCCACGCTGATGATGTGGAAAGGTTCACATTTACACACAACTGCACTCCAACTAATTATACCTATTATCAATATGCATATTAATACATTTACAGACTGCCAATCGGATATGCATTAGACTGCCATGAACTTGTATATCTTTTAATATGATTTAGCCATTTCACATCAAGTTGATAATTTTTTGTGATTTTTTTTTTAGTTTGTGCAAAGAACACAAAAATGGATTGTAGTTTGTACTTTTCATTTGTTGATGTACAACTAAATTGGTACACACACTCATGAAAAAAGTCTACTATTGTGCTAGTAATGTGTGCTTTTATGTTTTGGTCTAGGAGTATCCTTTGTCCTGGCTGTAGCTGTAGCCTCCTTCCTGTGCACCCTCCTGGACATACTCCTCGGTCTTCTCCCAGTTGGCCTGCCAGCCTCCGTTCACCTGTGTGGTCGCCCCGTACGACTTGGCTGTGGCTCCTCCAAAGGCGCCGTAGTTTTGGGTGATGTCCCCGGTCTCCTCCGCCAGCTCGTCTTCATCGATAAACCCACACTTCTCCTCACTGGTCTGCTCCGGGTCGGCCCACGGCTGCTTCTCTCCCGAGGCAAAGATCCCATAGAACACCACCCCTCCGTAATGCACCAGGGAAGCTATCAAGAACACATACTGCCATTCCTCTCGGGTCTAAGGCAGAAAGAAGAGGCAACAACAACTGGTGAGTAATTCACTTTACACTGATACTATGCACACATGTAATTATACTAGACTTTTCCTAAACATACAGTATAAATAAGCCCAGACAGTTAAGATGTAATCATTATTTACCTTGTGTTTTGTCATAGCACCAACAATGAGAGGACACACCATCCCTGACAGTGTACCCACACCATTGGATATGCCCATCAGGATACTGGCGTAGCGAGGAGCAATGTCCAGGTGATTCACATTGAAACCTACAACAAGCAAATGCATGATTTTACTACTTTGTTTATAAAACAGTGTAATATGTCTTTTATTTATGGAGGCTTGTGAAAGAAACATAAATGAGAGCCATATTCATGCTCCAGCCTCCTCCCCCACTCTGCCTCTGTCAGCCTGAATGAGGAGTGCCCTCACTGGCCACGGCTGCAAGCTGCCTGCTGGCAGGTCCCTGGAGACAGCCAGCACTGAATTATTAAACACTCCACAAGAAAGAGCAGGGACAATAGGAAATAGGATTTGGAGCACAGACATGATCCCTGCCTGAGAGCAGTAGCACTTCCTGGGTCTTTAAACTACACTCATCTATCTGTTGAATTAATGATTATTTGACATTATATTAACAGTGATGAACATTTTTTTACTTATGTTAACAGAGGTATGATAATAACTCAGTCTTGGCCAACACTGACAAATCACACTGAACATAAACACATATAATTGTTTTGTTTTGTTTTTTTTATTCATTACATACATACCAGTTTAAACATTTTTTTTTCTAACCTGATATAGCAAATCCACTGAAGCCCACAGCCAGCACCAGGAAAGAGATGGCCACCCCTTTGCTGTGTGAATATCCAACCACCAGCAGCAGTGTGGCTTCCATGCCAAACCCTGACGGAGACAGACACAAGGTCACAGACACCAGCACAGTGCAGCAGAATAGGCCCACGGCTGTTGGCCAAAGCTCAGTGCCAATTGAATTAGAGATGATTCGTGGACCACACTCAATTATGTAAGTGTCAGATACAAGATCAATGCTCACTTACAATCACAGGGATGAACAGATTTTTAAGACACAGTTTTTAAAAAAAAGCTGTTAGTGTGCATAGCATTGTTGCAGAGTCTCGTCTTCAAAACAAAAACAGTATGGATTTTAACACCTCTTGAGAAGTGTGGAAATCTGATTTAATCTGAAGTCTAGGCTCTCACCTCCACAGTTCATCATTTTCCTGACAGTGGTGGTCGACAGGATGTTCTTGCTGCGCAGGTGGTCTGCCAACTGGCCGCCAATGGGCACTATGATGGTCATTACCAAATGGGGTAGAGCAGAAAGCACACCAACCTAAACCAAACAAGATTTAAAGGGATCATTTCAATTTCTCCATTCTTAGATCAAATAGTTTTAAAAAGAGTTCTTTACCTTGCTAATCTCAAACCCAAAGACTTCCTCAAAGTAGGCAGGCTGACTGATAAGCAGCAGGTAAAAAGTCCAGCTCCTACAGAAGTTGGCCACAATGATTGCATAGACAGGCATAGAGGTGAAGAACTTTTTCCATGGGGTCTTGAATTTCTACAATGAGAATGGTTTGTAAGTAAGGATGTGTTTGGACCCTCTGCATTTTAGGTGGGTTCATGGTCACACCTCAGAAGGCCCCATTAGCTTGGCACTTTCTCCAATGCTCTCCTCTATGTAGCAGCGTTCCTCATCACTAATAGACGGATGGTCAGCAGGGCTCTCATAAGACACAAAGATCCAGAAACAATACCAGAACATGCCAAAGCATCCTGCAGAAAGCATAGTTTATGGTCAGTTTATGGTCAGCTACAAAACCGAGAAACAACAATCGCAAACAATACAATTTGAATGGTTGCAATTAGGATTAACCCTGCAGTATTCTTATTAAAACTACATGCTGCTAATGTGATTGAAATGTGTGAACTGCATCTAAAATTATTGTTTATGATCATTTACATATTGCAAAATAAATCTAACTATGATATACACAACGGTCACTCTCATTTCATATTAAATTTAGGCAGTAAGGCTAACTTTATCCAGTCCTGAGAGACAGATGGGTGCTTTAATTATTGACACAGCAAAACGTTAGATGGAGAAAATCAATATGGCCTCCCTCCCCGGATAAATCCATTTGACTTTCATTGGATTTCACTGGACAATTCAACCTAAAGCTCCAAAACACAACAGCTCAATGCATTTGACATATACACACTGTAAATGTGTAGCATATTCTTACCATAAACATAGAAGACGGAGGACCAGCCTGTATACTGAACCAGGATCCCAGCCAGAGGCATGGCAACCACAGCACCAGCATAAGAACCTGAACCAAACAGAGGCAAGACTCTCAGATATAAAGACACAGTTTACACTTAAATATGTGAATGTTATGGGTGTTTACCACAGAAAGAAATGGTGGCAAGACGACTTCTTTCCAGTGGAGGAGCCCATTTACTCCAGATGCCATGACATGCTGGGTAGGTCACTCCCTTAAAAAGAAAAAATATTTGCTGTATTCATTGTTTTAACAAATGCCACTTTTTCTGGGCTGTTCTTGTAGCAAAAAAACAACTGCTATGCAAGACAATAATATCATTCATTTTAAAATTGTATCTGAGGTGTATTATGTTGGTTGAATATTTAAATTTGTAAAAGTAAATTATTTCTTCTATTAGCATGGAGATCTTGATGTTTGGCAACAAATCTATGAACCTTTTGTGGTGATAGTACTCATATTGATTAATGCCGTCTTCAATTTCACTCTCTACAAATAGACTATACATTTCAGCATTGAATCAACAAAAAATGTTGAGAAGAGAAACCAGGGGAAAAAAAACAATAATAACACGCACTCACATACCTCCACCAGCCCTTGTAATATTCTGACAAAAATGACACAGCCATAATGGACTCGTGCAGCAGAAGGGATAAACATGTTGAGGGTTGACGTTAAGAAGATTGCTGCACCAAAAACCCTGTGAAATACATTTTTATGTCACTATTTTGCCCATTTATTTAAAAAAGTAGCATACAACCTATCTTGGCCATGACTTGGCTATTTACAGACATTTCTCTGCTCAGCTTCCCGTGATTCTACCAAATGTTTCAATTACAATTAAAGCTGCAAGTGGCGTTGTCGGGCCCTCGCACCTGCGGCCTACGGGGGTGGGGGGGCATGCTCCATGCCAGCAATACAAAGTATTTTCAGCCGCACAAGATGTCATGTCAATCTAAAGCACAGTAGCAGCTTCAGTGCATTTTTTTACAGTTCCCTTGTCTACCACATGGTGGCGCTATGACATACGGGCAGTTCATTTGCATAAAAATGTTTCTCTTCATCATATACAAGGCTATGCCAAATTTCATGTGGTTGCATTTAGGGGGCTAAGCTACTGTATTTTATATGCCAAACTACCATTTAATTTGCTTTAAAATGTTCATAGTCACAATATACATAAGCCTATGGGGTTCCAGGCTTTTAAACCCCTGCTAAATGAAGTGGTGACACACCTATTGAATTTGGCACTTTCAAATGGCAGCAAAATTCATCAGGCCGCCATTTTGTCATCTTACAAGATATCAAAAATCCCTTCATAATTTAACATCTCCAATTTCTTAAGCTCATGTACACCAAAAAATACGCCCATCTGACTTATGGTTCAGGAGTATTTCAAATTCCATTGTATGTCAAATCACACAAAATCACACAAAATCCCAATTATCTCACTTCCTGTTGGGCGTGGCCCTACCCCTGTATGGACTTTTTTGTTCGTCTTACTGAGATACACATCCATACCAAATTTCGTGCAACTATCTTAAACGGTATGCCAGCCCCGGCTTAAATTGCGTTAGGGGGCGCTAGCGAGCTCCTGGGCCCCATTGGGGGCCGGGTCTTTTTGTGGTCGTATTGGCCGCACTTTGTGATGCCCGTGCAAAGTTACATTCGTTTTGAAGCATGGGAACATGCTCAAAATTGCTCCAGCGTGTGTGAACAAGAACGATAATAATAATAATAATAATAATAATAATAATAATAATAATAATAATAATAATAATAATAATAATAATAATAATAATAATAATAATACAGAAACGGAGCAACAACAATAGGGTCCTACGCACTTTCAGTGCTCGGGCCCTAATTATCTGTAAAAATCTGTCGAAAAATCTATGTCGAAAATCTGACATAGGCCTATGTTTTTCAGGATTGTTTCGTTCATACTCAAATGATGCCCTGGTGTGCGCTAAAGTCGCATGGCATTTTGTGTCTAATTGTTTGATTAAAACATTTAAAAATGTTGTTGGGAGCGTGGCCGTGGCACCAGGACTACTGCAGGACTCCAATGAGCCCAGTGCGTCAGGCCTTCACTTTCCTATACGCGCCAAACCAACAGATTTGAGAAAAGAAGCGCTAATATTTAACTGTGAAAAATGCCTTGGCGACAATACAGAGCCCATGGTCTGTGCCCTGAGCGTGGGGCAGATTAAAGCTGCTCCCCCGGGAGCTCATTAACAGGTGGCACAAAGCCCGCGCCTGGAGCAGCGCGTCTGCGGCCCCCGCCTCGCCTCCAGCCTCACACCTCTGCAGAGAGGCTCCAAGGCACGGCCACCGCCTTCCTCTGAGACTTTCTCCGTTTTATTTTCTATTTTTCCTGTGTTCTTTGGCATTTTTTTGATCCTCCACAAGCTCATATTGACATTGGGTTTAACAGAGATGGAGACACCGCGTAGGCCTACCTGTTTGCTGCCAGCCGCGAGCATATGTATCCTCCCGGGATCTGCGTCACGATGTAACCCCAAAAGAACGAGCCGTGGATCATACCGACTGTCTCCGGGTCCCAGCTGAACTTGGCTTTCTATTAAACAACAATATCAAATCGGATTTTAATTTGTATGGCCAAACAGGCTAATATTTTGTCACTGCACTTCTATTTATTTTTCCTCATTTATTGTATTTTATTTTCAAATAGGCAGATTTTACGAGGTATTTATGCAAATGTGTGCTTAGGCCTATAGCTAAATGGCTCTAAATATGAATTAGGCCTATTTGAACATTAAAGTGACAATATTTTTCTATTTGATGTCAGTCTCTCTGTTTGATGCAGTGTGTTGCAGGTCTTTAGTTTGCCTTTTCAGAATGGTAGACTACATCACTGGTTTTCAAACAGGTTATAAAGGTCTGTCTTCTGCTTAGACTGATCCGTGTAAAATGAAATATGTGCTTTCTTTTCCTCATCAGTCTGAACCCTGTGAGCCTTTGAGTGTTGGAGCTCCCCTGGTCGGATGCTGAGAGTGGAGGCATGCTGTACGTGAGGCGTGCGTCAGCAGCGCGGGCCACACCTCTTTGACGATGATCTTTCCATTTTGATGGATGGTGCTGTTGTTAACCATGCTCACTATGGCCACGCCCAAGTTACACCGGATACCGAAGGAGATGCAGAAGCCCAGGCCGCTCATCATGGCGATGATGTAGCGGCGAGGCAGACCGAAACACGAGCAGTCAAAGATGGGAGGCTTCTTCTCTGTGGCCTCTTTAGGCCGCCCATCTTCTGTGAGCTCTATTACATCTCCCGTGTTCTGCTTCCTCTCCATCGCCCTGTGGAGAGAGCAGAGCCTGTGTGTAGCCTGTGTCTGAAGGAGACCACCTGTCCACCTTTTTATTCTTTTGTCAAAACTATTCACCCAGGAGGCCTTGTGAACCTTCCTCTGTTTTATGCACATTTTAAAAACAGCTAAAAATGAATGAATCAAGCATCAAAACAACTTATGTAAAAAATATAAGCACTAGCAGAGGAGACCCCGACAGAGCGTTGACTAACGCCGCGCGTAATTTTCCGCTTCGCCACCGTGAGCTTGCCTAAAATCATCAGGCCATTTTATTTTATTTGTATGCACATAAAGCACTTGAAAACTGAAAGCTGTCGTGTTTCTGTACCGCATTGCAGCAGCATCTCTCCCTCTCATTAGCATTCACCAACCGAGCTGCTCTCAGCTCCAGACGCGCTCTGGGCTTTCCTCAAAGTCTTCCCCCTTTTTAGGAAAGTCACATTCGATCTGACACCTCAGGATCACATGGACATGGACAGACTCACAGTCAGAAGAAATGTGCACTTATCACATGTCTCTACACGGATAGAACTGGCAAGACAAGATTACACCTAAACACAATATGCGAACACTGTATAACCAAAAGTAAAGTAGCCTGCATTTAGTATCACCAGCACTAAGGGGTTGGTAAGATCATGAAAACTCCAAGGTTATTTTCACTTGAGAATATGTAGGAGAGCAAACTGGGAACGCCCTTAAAAATGGATGATTCCTGAATATTTCTGAAGTTGAAGCCTACAGTTATAAATGTTTAAATGTGAAAAAAGCGCATGTCATAATGACCTGGAGGACTGTGGGATTCTACACAATAACACAGAGTTAAGGGCAGCTGATGTTTTATAAAACAAATGCCGGTTGAACTTGAAGTCTCAAGTTCTCGTGTGGCCTCCACGTCTCCTGAGCAGACCCACGAGGCCCGCTGGACGTGGACTGTTCTACCGTAAACCACCTGAACGGAACCGCGCCAGAGCCACCGCGTACACGTCTACGTACACGCACTGCACGCACACGCGCACGCACACACTCTCGCGCCTCCAGGCCAGTGCGCAGAGGATTGCATAAATCACTTCCATTTCCTCACATTATTAAACGTGTTTGAGATTTAATGTGTCCATTTTCTTTTACCTCGCGAACATTTCAGAGGGAAGTGCAGAAATGTGAAATCTTTGTCACACAGAGGTCAGCTGAGGAGAAGCCCGTGTTCTTACCTGTGCACATGACCGAGTGTCCTCCCCGCAAACTCCTTCACCCCCGCCGCGGCTCGGCTCTTCGCGGACTCCATGTCGAGTTTCTGCGGTCAGGCCTTGTGTGAAATATCTAAAGCCTGTTGGTCATGTTCCGACGCAGGACGGCCGACTAAAACAACGAGCCGAATTTGAAAATAAAACGCGAATCCGACAGGACGAAGAGACTGGATGTTGTGCAAAGTAAAATAAAAGCCCTCGATTCAGCGCGAGTCAAACGAGGTGCGCGCCTCCGTCCAGCAGCAGCAGCCCATCTCGTGCGTCGCGTACAGCAGGCACCAGCAGCGCACCAAAACCTAAAGCCGTCAAAGCAAACGTCAATGTGGTAAAGGCACTGTAAATGAAACGAGAGAAGAAATATATCGACGTAAAGAAAAGGCCAACTTTACAGAGCAGACGGTGGTGTTTGGAGAAGCGTGAATAAATCAAAGAGGGAGTGAGGCGGGCTTGTGTCTCCCGTGGCGCGCGCAGGTTTATCTGACGTCGTGATCAGGACCGAGGTCAGCTCCCCGTGCCACATCTGGACCGAACCCGGGCCAGCACAGGCCAGACCCGCCATATATTTGTTTTAACTGCAACACATAGCGTACTCTTTTTTTTTAAAGAACCATATTCATGTGTTATTAAGGAAAACGTTCAAAATACTGTCTCTCAAAATAACATTTCATATTCCCATTTAAGTGAATAGATTTATTTAGACCGCATTTGACTATATTTGCATCTGGATGTGTATTTTTCAATGAATAAATACAGCATTATAGAGAGATGGGAGATGCAAAAAGCTGCAGGTTTCGGGAGGGCGGTGCTATGGAAACCAAATGAACGGGAGTGGATTCCTTCTTCAACATCCAGCTCCTTTCCCCAACTCAGGAATCCATCAATAATTCACGTCTCCCCAGTCTCCATCCCCCTGGCAACCGCATCCTCACACGGGCTGCCTCGTGCGGCTTTTTTCCCTGGAAAATTTAGGATGTAATCACGTGACTATTTAGCAATATTTGGTATTATTGGTTAAAGACATTTTTCCATTTTGTCTTCTTCTTTTAATACTACTACTACTACTACTACTACTACTACTACTACTACTACTACTACTATTACTACTACTACTACTACTACTAATAATAATAATAATAATAACGTACATTAAATTTAAAAAACAAACAAACAAAACAACTGAAATCTGTGGAATTTCGCTGTCATCTTTTATTTGTGGGTTCCGTACGCCACCTGGTGGTCATAGAAAGAATAGCAGCGTTGGACGTGATCTAATTTGAAATCAGTTTCTGAGATGATTTCGCCTTAGGATGACTATTTTAAACTCATTCTTTCCACCGTCTCAGAGGACAATGGTTTTATTTATTTATTTGTTTTATATTTAATATTTAATAATGCAAACTAATTGGGAGAGTTGCACTTGCTCTTATATTATTTGATGGAGTTCTGGCTCCGGATTGTGCACATACTAACGCCACACACCAAGACTATTCCAAATGAGCAAATCCTCTCATATACATCATTTATTTAAGTATAATTTTCAATCCAGAGAATATCGTTGGGATTTAATGTTACCATTTCATGCAGAACACATATATAAATAAATAAATAGCAAAGTTGTGTTACATGGAGTATGTGTAACTGCGACAGTTGTTTTTGCATTCCAATAGATTAAAAAAAAAATATCACAAGTTTTCTTTCTTTTTTTTAATATACATTTAATTATATGTTCACATGTACATTTGGCAGTAGTGAGAATTACTTCTGACAGCACAAACAAAATTTGTAATTTTTCATGCTCAACACAAAAGACTAAATTGCAGTATAGCAGCTGCAACACATCTTGATAAAGATTTTTATAAATGCACATTTCAAACTTGTCAATACAAAATGATATAAATACACGTAAACATGGGCATTTAAGGCATTGCTTGGAGACTTTCATGCAACAGCCCTCTTTTTACATTTATCATCAGTCATAACCTGAGGTATGAGCATCGATCAGACTACTACAGATTCTGAATTGGTGATATCATGAAATATTTGCTTTATTTGCAGCACTGAAACAGTCTCAAATTAACCCTGGATTAAAAAAAAAAGATATAAAACAACTGTAGCGCTTACAGTGAAGACATTATAACAAGCTGACAGGTGTCTTCAGACTGACAGACTGGCTAATGTCAAATCCAGTACAACAACGTCACGCTCCAACAACCACAACAAACCTGTGCTTCCATCCCTTCTAACTTGGCATCATTAGTTTACACAGTAATCTTAAGTGTACTAACAAAAAAATAGGATGGACCATTTAAAATAACTCTATAACTATTAACAGTTCAATAAACGAATTACAATAGTTACATCATCACTTATAGCTGCTAATTAGCCATTTCTCAAGATGTTTTAAGTAAAAGTCTAATGTAAACCGAAATAACAAAACTCAATTACACACGATCAGGCTATTGATTGTGTTAATTATAATAGTAAATAAGTTCATGTTAATTATGGCATCTCTGTGGCAGAACATAATAACATTTTGTTCATTATAAAAGGAGAAGTTCAATTTGTCAACTGGACAAAGTATGTTTGGTTGAAAACGTTTCGCCGCTCATCCGAGAGGCTTCGTCAGCTCTAATTAGAATGCTGGTAAGACACTTGCTTATATCTTGCTGCAGGGAGAAGCTAACTAGCTAACTACTTTCCGAAACTATCTCATTGGTTTCCGTCTTTTGTTTCTCTGGCGTCTAGATAACAAAAGACGGAAACCAATGAGATAGTTTCGGAAAGTAGTTAGCTAGTTAGCTCCTCCCTGCAGCAAGATATAAGCAAGTGTCTTACCAGCATTCTAATTAGAGCTGACGAAGCCTCTCGGATGAGCGGCGAAACGTTTTCAACCAAACAAACTTTGTCCAGTTGACAAATTGAACTTCTCCTTTTATCATGGATTCTACCTGGACGACTGAGGGACTTTTCACGCATTTTGTTCATTAGCTAAATAGGCAGTTTTAAATTTGCTGTTTGTATGACATAAAAGTCTTTGAAATCTAAATTTAAAGGGTTTAAAAACTGTTTTATACTACATTCATAAATTAAACATATTCATAATATTTGTGTTAGCATGTTAAACATCAGTCTTCACAATGATATGACTTTTTTACCACAAGGATCCAGCATATTTGGACAAGTTCACACTTACATATACATTAAGCTTCATTTTCAGCAGTTTAGTCCTTCATTTTATAAGCACTTAAAGCAACTGCATGCAAGGAACAAGGTACAATAACAATCTCAAACTTAGCAGTGGGTAAACTTTTTCAGTTTAGCAACATCTTCCTGTTCCATTACTTAGATGTAAAAGTGCATCTCAAAATAATAAGAAAAAAAATCTGTATATTACGAACTTTCTGTAAGACTATGACAATTTAGCCTGCAGAAAAAAGACTTATTATCTAAAATCCCAAATTATCATAACTTCAATTAAAGGAGGATTAACGTTTTTTTTTAACAATCTGAGCCTTATTTCGGTAATAAAACAAGTTGTTTTACTCACCCATAGCACTTTGGTGTCATTTGGAGCATTTCCGGAGATGTTTTAGATTAGCAATATTCGTTAACGTGAGTGCTCGGGGCACGACGTTGCAGTCACCAAAATAACACAAACTTTAGCACTTTTCAAATTACAGAAGCTCAATGTCTTAGTCTACACTTTGAGTCAAAAGTGGCCTCTAATCCAATATTTAGCCATAGTTTCGAGTAGATGAGGAGGCCAGTGCGCACGCGCTCTTTCACAGCTGTTTTGCAGATAAGACGCTCAGAACTTTTCTGTTGCGAGTGACACATGGCAGAAGGTTCGGACTTTGAGGCTGAAGAGGACTTATGGAGGACTGAGGACTGAAGAGGAGTATACGGATGAGGAGACAGAATGGATACGGAAAGAATGAAGCGGAGACAGTTTTAAGAGCAGCGCAGAGAACAGCCATCGGTATCGCATTCTCAGAATCGTGCGCTGAATCCACTGGCCTTCTTTCTTTTCCTTTGCTGGTAAAAAAATCATCCTGACTGAAGTGGGTACTGCAAACACGATGGTCCAAACATCTTACAGCTTTGCCTTTCATGTTTGGGTCCCGAGAGCTGAGAGTGAAATCAGCTGTGAATGAGCGCATGCGCACTGGCCTCTATGCCCACTATGGCTAAATCTCGGATTAGAGGCCACTTTTGCCTCAAACAAAAGTGTAGACTAAGACATTGAGCTTCTCTGATTTGAAAAGTGCTAAAGTTTGTGTTATTTTGGTGACTGCAACGTCGTGCCCCGAGCACTCACGTTAACGAATATTGCTAATCTAAAACATCTCCGTAAATGCTCCAAATGACACCAAAGTGCTATGGGTGAGTAAAACAACTTGTTTTATTACCGAAATAAGGCTCAGAT
This sequence comes from Paratrypauchen microcephalus, assembly GCA_036785185.1. Taxonomy (NCBI): domain Eukaryota; kingdom Metazoa; phylum Chordata; class Actinopteri; order Gobiiformes; family Gobiidae; genus Paratrypauchen; species Paratrypauchen microcephalus. The sequence goes on from JAVJIX010000039.1 coordinate 3,380,825, forward strand.
TGTAAAAAACGTTAATTCTCCTTTAAAATGAGGAACCTCTGTGGAGAAATAAAAACTGAAATGATTGCCTTTTTCCACACGGGCCATTCAGCATTCACAGATATGAATATATAACACTAAACACATTATAATATCCGATCCTCACATCCTAATATAGGAATATGGAAGTTAGTTATGAAGAATGCAATAATTTAAATCTAGTTTGTTAGTAGATGGAGGCTACAGGCACTCAGACAGTATTTCGTGTTTGTCCATAGGCAATGACATTTCCGAGGGAGGCTCTGTGATGAAACTAGCGCTGAGCTGAAGTTTGACTCTTTCCACTTCATAGTCATGGAGATACTCTTGGACCAGGTAACGCTCTCTTTTGATACGGGCTTTCACATCTGATGGGACGTCCGGGATCATCCAGGCCACAAAGAACTTAACCACGAAAACAATATGCTGCAGGGACAAAAGATATATATCATATTCATACACAAACATATTAAAATGAAAAACGGGTGAAACAAACCTCCATGATGATAATAAAGGCCATTTTGGCTGCCAGGATATGCCAGAACTGCATAGTGTGAGTGTACTCCTTCTCGTGTCCTGGGGGGTACCGGTAATCCCGGTATCTGAAAAAACATAAAAATTAACATAATGTAAATGCATAATGTAATGCAGAGGTATACAGTTCTGGAAAAAATAAGAGACCACTGCAAAATGATCAGTTTTTCTGATTTTACTACTTATAGGAATGTGTTAGCGCAAAAGGTCTATAAACTACTGACATTTCCCCCAAATAAAAAATAAAAAATGAGGATCTTATCATGAATAAAAGACTGATAGCTCATTCTAAGGAGTTAAACATGCATATTTCAATTATTGACTGTACTGAGCACCAGTCTATGGCCCTCGATCAGCCCTCTGCTTCGTCTGTGTTTAGATATTTGGTCCCTGATGAAAAAAGTTTGGCCACCCCTGGTCTAGATCAATCATTCATTCTCAGACTTTTCAGCATCTTTTTCCTTTTAGTTATACACATAAAAACTTAAACAAGAATGGCTAAAGTAGTAGGCTAAAATAGATTTTAAACAGTATCTTCTGATCTAGATGAAAATATTTGGTACCTGCAGTTGGTGGAGTTGTCGAACCAGCCGCTGTGCTCCTCTGGCATGTTGGGTTCTGGTATCTCAGAGACTTGATACACAGACAGGCTGTTGCTGATGTAGCCCATCATAGAAGCCTCTCCACTGTAGGCGTACAGGTAGACCATCCGAGGAATCATGTCTGATGTGAACGCCATGATGAAGGCCTGAGGAAGAAGAGAATATATTTGACATATTTTATTGTTATATTGACTGTCTACAGGCAATTTAGTTAAAGCAAAATTAACATTTTTTTACAATCTGAGCCTTCTTTCGGCAATAAAACAAGTAGTTTTACTCACCCATAGCAGTTTGCTGTCAATTGGAGCAGTATCGCAGAACTTATGTTGGAGCCGTTCTGTTCTACTAATGATCCCGTATCTGTTAACATGGTGCTCGTATCATATGCTCGGGGCATTACTTTGCGGTGTCTAAATAACACAAACTTTAGCTCTTTTCAAATCACAGAAGATCGCTGTGCCAGGGTAGACTTTGAGTGGATTCCAAAACGGCCTGAAACCCGATATCCAGCTATAGTTTCATTTGATGACGTCATCAGAGAGGACAGTGCGCATGCGTGAACTCAGCTGTTTTGTAAACACAGCTAGTCCGAAAGAGGCTAACACCGCTCTGAACTGTTGCGATATCGGGTTTCAGGCCGTTTTGGAATCCACTGAAAGTCTACCCTGGCACAGCGATCTTCTGTGATTTGAAAAGTGCTAAAGTTTGTGTTATTTGGACACCGCAAATCAGTGCCCCGAGCACTCATGCTAACGGATACGGGATCAGTGGTAGAACAGAACGGCTCAACATAAGTTCTGCGATACTGCTCCAATTGACAGCAAACTGCTATGGGTGAGTAAACCTACTTGTTTTATTGCCGAAAGAAGGCTCAGATTGTAAAAAAAAAACGTTAATTTTCCTTTAAATGGACATAGCTAACCCACTAGCCGTTCTGTAAAGGAAGTGAACATGGGGACGCTTTTGTCGCCTCTCTCAGGAACTGCTACAGTGAGCCTCGTCATTTTGGTCTTAAAGTATTCATATTAACCCACTCTACATTATATTGGTGTGCTACTTTGTCCTTAAATAAATTCCTATTCCTAATATGGAACTTGGCTCCTATAATTGCTGGTCTCGTGAGCTTCATTTGACTGGAGATGAATGTCCCACTTCCTTAGTCCACTTCTTTATACAGTCTATGTAGGACACACACTCGGTAGTGTCTCCAAGAGGGTAGTAAACAGGTGGTTGGAAAGAATCTGTTAGATATGAATGACAACTTTACACATTTCAATACAATTGATCAAATGACGTTTATGTCCATTAATTAATTGATCATCTATTTCATAGGTGCAACTTACAAATGGAGCCGATTTGAGGAACCACTGACCTGACATCTGTCCCATGTTGATTATTCCTGCAGTAACTGTAAGTATTAGTGCAGACTGAAGCGTAGATACAGAGCAAATTTGTTTTCTATGGACTGTTTTTAATCTTTACTATATTCTGAACATACTAACAGTATGTATTGATCTTACCCCACTAGAGATCCTGAATGCAGATAGTTGTGTAATTAAGTCTTTTTCTTCAATAACCCAGTGGTGTTGTGGTATATATTGGTTCATATATTATTCAGAAAAAAAAATAACCCAAATCAGCTAGCTAAATATTTAAGGAATCACAGTACAATCATTTCTACTTACATTGGTGACGACTGACAAAATGGCCACTGCGTTAAGTATCTCTTGCCAGGATCCAATGTTTCTGGCTTTTGTAGCAACTGGGCGCTTGAACTGAGTGGTAAATTTCCACGCATCCACTCGGATCTCCAGGATGTTGTTGAAAAGAGCGAGGAGTGGAGCCAAAGGAAAAGACGCCACAAAAAGTGTGATGAATCCAAACTGGATTACTGTAGGAAAAAGAGGAGTCAAGGTGAATAGTTCAAAGGAGACATATATGCTTTTTGGGAGATATTTAGTATTACATGATAACTTATGTAGGCGTAGGCCGCGATAGTGGCTTAATTGTAATTGTTCACCCCCTAGGGTATTTGCATGTAACAGCAAAATTTTACTTTACTTTTACTTTGTACAAGATTTGGTACACATATTCGTGGCATGTTGTCAATGAAAAAAGTCAGTGACGCGCACATGCCATCTCCCATTGTGTTGTCATGGCAACAGGCCAAAAATCTGCCACTGCCAATGTGACATGCTGAAAAATTTGGTACACAGAAGCATTATGGGAAAAGGAACAAAAAATATATTGTGACCACGGCCCCTCCCAAACCAAAATCCGCCATCTTGCATTAATTATGTGACAAATGTCATCATGTAATCCTATGTAGACATCTAATTCTGCCGTATTTTCATTTATGAAACTTTTAAAACAGCCACAACCTCAAATGTGGCACATCTTCAAAAGGCACTTTAGCAACTGGTTAAAAGTTGAGACATACATAAAATTGTAATGGACAAAATAACGCTGCCCAAAAAGAGAAGTTTGTGCGCGACAGCACACCACAGGCCAACTGGCCTAGAAAAAAGGGGAGGAATATGGTGCATTAGTGCCCCCCTGCGAGTGTAAGCGAGGGCGATCATTGCCGCTTGCGGCTATATTTATTAATATTTTGTTACAGGTTGCAATATCAATCTAAAACAGCTTAGTTATAGACATAGGTATCTTGACTTTCTGTTCAGAATTGCACATCTGGTAGACCCTGCCTCTTCACAGTTTGAATTTCATCACAGCAAGCAACATATGTTAATGTTGTTATTGCTGCAAAGTGGCTATGTTACAAAATCTTACAAATTGGTAAGTCCAGAGAAGTGGGCATAGACAAGGGGTTGGTGAAACCGGTAATTCTCTGAGCACTCAAGCCTCAAATGCAGGACATTACATGATTATTAGCATTGAAATATAACTTTGAGTAAAAGCCGCCACACACTACAGGATTTTTTGGTCTTAAACAACATGCAACAAAAAGCACACACCACAGACACAAGGAGAATCTTATGAGACTTTAAATCTCCGAGTGCAGACTGCTGCCAGATATGACTGCATACCCCATGCTACAAACTTGTACAAACTGCTGTTTCCTGTCAAGTCAAACTGTGTTTTTATTATTGTTAAATGTGGTGCAATACTTCAGAAACATGATTTTTAATGCACAGATGACTGGAGATAAAGTACACAGGAAGTACAGCCATTATTGCTAATCTGCAGCTTCACCCTGATCCATGCGCTGTGTGGATGTAATTAATAGCGATGTTTTGTGGACTGGGTCTCATAATATGGATGAGATGCTGCAGTTTAAATTTACAACTTTACGAGGGTTGACTAATAATTATTTTCGCTGTTCACTAAGTTTGTATCGCTCCTGCGGCCGTCATTCCTTTGCCCCTGACGCTCTCTTTTATTGGCTGTTACCGTAGCGTAGCTGATGTGTGGTGGTTATGATCTGAGTACCTCAGAGTCACACTGACATCACACACACGAGAAGCGCAGCAACACCTCCCCGAACTCAGGGAGAAGCAAATTACAGCCATCGGGCAAATTCTCCGGTAATGTGTGGCAGCCTTAAGCTAATGATGAGGGAACACTGTTATAACATGGTTTACAAGCTTGTGAAAGTCAAGGGTACATAATATGTCTTCTTTAAGCAAAGTTAAAGTGAAATAAAGAAAAGTTTTTGGTCCTCACCCATCTCCAGATACTCGTAGAACAGGCCGAGCTGACTGAAGTTTAGGAGAACATGGTCTTGCTCCCATCGACTGTAGTGTGTCTCCGGGTGGCGCCGTGTCTTACGACTGTTCCACCAGTTTCTAATCAACCTGAAAAACGACAACATAAAACAACAAACTAAACTATTAGAAAGTGGAATTTCACGGTTTTGTCCACATATTTAATACCCTAGCTTACATCTACATGTATTAAATAAGACATACAGCTCTGGAAAAAAGACCACTGCATTTTTTTCTGAAATCAGCATCTCTACATGTATTACAGCCATTCCATTCCAGCGTCTGTTGAATTCCAACACAAACACAAAGCTGAACTACTTCAGTTCTTGCACCAGGAGTGGAATAAAGTCACCCAAGAACAATGTGAAAGACTTGTGGAGAGCATGCCAAGACACATGAACCCCCTGTTTCTCTTTCTCGACCCCCCTTGTATTTCCCCCAAGTGCCTTCATGTCCCTTAGCCCTTATACCCAGTGGTGTTTATTCCCGTGCCCACATCCCCCAATGTGTCATCTGAGTACTTTGCGAATGTTATTGTGGTTTTAAAATATGTAACTTAAATAATAAAAGATAAAAAAAAAACAAAGCTGTGATTAAAATAAGGGTTATTGCACAAAATATTGATTTCTGAACTGAAGTGTAAACATTAGTATTATGTTGTTTTAAAATGAATTTGATCTTGTTTCTTTGCATTGTTGAGGTCTGAAAACATGTATATTTTTTGTTATTTTGACCATTTGTCATTTTCTGCAAATAAATGCTCTAAACAATAATATTTTATTTGGAATTTGGGGGACATGTTGTCAGTAGTAAAATCAGAAATCACATATAAGTAGTAAAATCAGAAAAACTGATAATTTTGCAGTGGTCTCTTATTTTTTTCTAGAGCTGTACTAAGCATTCAAATTGAAGGGTGAGAGAGCAGACTTAAAGCAGGCATGATTATCTGGCCAGCCAGAACCACACGTTTTGACAAATCTTTATAAAGATGAGTAAATCTGGAGCTATACCGTCTCACCTCAATTTCACAGATCATGATTGGCAGGGGATTAACCAATCAGAGAGAGACAGTCTGGAGAAACAGCACAGATCTTTGCTGAATCAAGCATCAAACTATTACTTTTTAGACAGTATATTTTGCTCTGAATGATATGAGAATTTTGGAGACATCTTCTGCATTTGAGAATGACATAATACAAATTAGCAGTTGTGGTTTGGATAGATTTTCATCCTCATTTGTCTGGTTCCAGTCCCTTATGGATTTGAACAAAATGTAGAAGGGACTGGCTGGTCAGGCAAATAATGCATTGCAGAAGGAAGGTTTGCAAGTCTGAAAGCCTCTACCCACTCTTCATCCCCATTTCCCACTTGTCCAATAAAGCTAAAATGCTAAATAATCAAAATTTCATTATTTATACACTTTGCCAACATAAGGTTCTGAATCCTTAGAGTTTAGAGGGCACTTACGGCAGAAGAGCCTCCTGAATGTTCCCACACATTTGTTTTCCTGCCATGACGATCACTAGCTGAGTAGTGAGCTCAATGAGGCAGCCTCCAGGGTCACACTGTCACCCACAACACAAGTTTAAATCAACACAAACTACACATAGAATTTAACTGTATGGACTCTGTTGGAGACACTCACCTCTTCATTCCTCAGTTTGCTGCTTCTGCCAAACATGTAAGTGTAGTGTCCAGGGTAGCCCACAAACTTGCCCTTAAAGAAGGCCACATAGAAGCAGGACGAGTAGTAGTTCACAAACTGGAACAGGAACATCTTAGTGGTGAGACGGTTCTCATACTCCAGATGAGTCTTTGGGATTTCTGAAATAGACAAATATATTAAGTTAGTTCAATGGCATCACCACATTTGTCTATCGAGTTTGTATTTTATATGATATTTCTTTAAAGAAAATTAGAACAGGTTAATGAGACTTTGTGGAGGTTTTTGTGGGTATTGATTATACAACAAAACACTGTATCCTGTATCCGTATGACTAAGTCTCATATACTAGTATAGGTAAACATTAACAAGTGGTCTTTACCCATGTCAGTGATCCACACTGCCACCCTCTCGTACAGGAAGTTGAGGATCATGATCATGATGAAGTTGATGCAGGAGGCGGTGACAGAAGTGGCGAGCTGCGGAGTGATAAATCTGCCCACAAACTGGATCTTCCTCATGGGGTCTTTGATGATACTAGCGAAGGCAGCGTACACAGCCAGGCGATAGGCTATGACTCCGATGATACACGCCACTATCAAGGACATCTGTGTACAAATGGGAGAGTGGTGGTATAAGATAAAATGCAAAGATTAAGACGACGATGCATTATAATTGTTGGATCAGTAAATTGCGTACCCAGAAGAGAACAGTGGCCCCTGAGAGGCAGAAACGAGCGCACCTTGTGGTGAAAGGAAGATATGGCTCCATTTCCTAAAGGTACACATAAATATCATTTATGGTAAGCAAGTAGACAAAACAACAGTTTGATAATACACTTAGAGGCCCTACATATTTGCAAAAATTCACTCGTGACCAAAATTGCTAACACTGGTCTACAAATTTTTGGACTCGATCTGCTTCTGAGATAAAAGTGGCTAAATCTCATTTATATTGATAAGATGATCTGAAAATCAATTGATAACTGTGCTGGTTAGCTAATGTATTCAAGATATGTAATGATATAATAATACATACATACATACATACATATATATATGTTAAAACTCTAGACATATTAAAATAAATGTATTGGAATGTGCAGACAGGCTTTCAGATACAACTGGTTGCTTTTAGACACACTGTTCCTTCTGATAAACTACCGTTTTTGCCTTATTTTGCATAAATTTCCTATTTTGACCCAATACTATATCTTGGAAACTACAGCCAATCAGCACTTCTGAATTATTTTTTTACTTTATTAGTGACCTAAACCAAGAAAAATTTCACTTATTTTGTTCGGGAAACATTTTGCTTGTAGACCAGTATAATTTACCTCCACAGAAACATAGCTGGATTTATGTTTTGTTTCATTCACACACATGTATTATTAGTCTGTCTACAACTCCAAAGCTCAGAATGCTCTGTTCCACCTTGTGATGTCATACACTGGTAGTTTCCCAATTAGCAGCTAACGTTTACCTTTAGTTCAGTAGTCATTGGCAATTCCAGTGCAGAAATCATCTAAAGAATTCTAGTGAAGGTGTATGGAATTTAAAAGCACAATGGGGGACTTCTTGTATTACCATATGCCATCACAAGGTGGAACAGAGTATTTTCAGTTTGAGAGAGGAAGTCTAAATATAGTTTGTGCATCAAACAATTGTAAATGAAACAAAACACAACTCCAGGCATGTTTTTGATGATGAATCAACATTATATTATAGATCAGAATAGAGTAAAAAATAGTAAAATAGGGTCTTTAATAATCACACATATAGGTTTTTGTGGCTAAATATAAATATTGTATTGTGTTGTATGGAATGAATTCATCACTTATTATTGCACCTGTGTGATTTTGTTGAGTCTGCGTCCAGTGCACTGGATCTCAAACTCAGGCCTGGTCTGAAGCTGCTGCTGTTCCTCCTCGAAGTCCACCAGGTCCCACTCGTACTCCAGCCGGGCCTGACGCCTCTTCCAGAACTCCAAGAACAGAGTCACTGCCACAGACAGGCAAAGGCAAATACAGTTACTACACATGGCTTCGAAAGGTTTTGATCATTCTTTATGTTATAAGCAGGGATGTTGTTATTATTCAATATACAATATAAATGTTACTTTTTGAAGTTTATCTCACATTAACTTTACTTTATCATTCAGAAAGTGTTATTTCATAAAGCTACTAATAGGGATGGTAATCTATTAGACAATGTGAACGAAAGTGATTTGTGCATTTCACTGTGTTTTGGTCATTCATGAATAATTGTAAAATCATGTTTCTCTCACAATTTTCATAACACTAAAATTTAATGTCGCAACGTCCCTTTTTATAAGCTACCATTGTTACATCAATTTTGGATAATATGAGCTTTGAAATAGTACAATCTTAAGAAATAATTCACTTATGTCCCCAAGAATTTGTTTTAAGGTTATGACACATGACACTCACCCCAGATCCCCATAAATATGGCAAAGAAAACGGTCCCCTCATTGTCAAACAGATGTGATTGCTGAAAGAAACAATTCAACAGGAAGTGACGCACTGTCTTCAGGATGACACAATGATGAATAAACAGGAGATTTTGCTGATCAGACATCTGACACAATTCTACTGCCAATAAATGTATGTGGTATTTATTTTGCACTTTAAAAGACTGATCTGTTTCCTCTGCAAAAACATACCTGGAGTTTTGTTTCATTCAAACGTTTAACACACAGGCTCTGTATATTTAGGTTGCATTTCTCTCTAAATTTAGACTTAGACAAACTTTATTGATCCACAAGGGAAATTGTTTTGGGTACAGTAGCTCACTCATCAAATATAATATACTGTATAACAGGGGTCATCAACCTTTTCAAAGCCGAGGGCTACCTTAAGGTCATCAAATAATACGAGGGCTACCAGCTCAGTTAAGATAATTCAAAAGTCTAAATAATGCATTTTATGCTGTATTATTATTTATTTGATCACAATGTATGCATACATGCATTAGTTATGTGTAAATGACCACATTTGTGTTTCACTGTCAAAGCGACATTTATTTTGTGCAAATGAACATGTCACAATTAGATTAGCAAAAATATACTAGTAATGTGGTAATGTAGTAATAAATTTAACATTATTTCAACTCCCTTTTTTGTTTTAATCAAATCAAACTCTTATAATTTCAACATTGAAGCAGGCTAAATGATTTCAAATAATAATAATAATAATAAACACCATTAGCTGAGCCGTACTGCTGTTGTCCACGGACTCGTCGCTCTGGATGCTGAACCACCTGCATTCACGTAAGTCCTTGTCCAGCTGCTCATTCAAGTTTTCGGAAATAGCAGACACCCGTCTTGTCACTGTACTCGCACCAAGTTGTACATCGGCCAGAGTTGAGATGACGTCTGATCCATTTTTCTCGTCTTTAAAAATAGTCTCAGCAATTAACATCATCGCTCCTTTTACAGTTTCTCCAACTGAAAATGTCTTTTTGTTTTTTATCAAATAATTTGTTGCCTTGAAAGAAGCCTCGGTTGCCTTTTTAGCCTTTTTCAGTGGTCTAGTGAAGAAAGACTGCTGCTTGGCTAAAGCAGCCTTTAACTCTCGTGCTTTCTCAGCTCGAAGTGCACTCTTAAGGGGAAAGTTTGTGTTGAAGCTGCCGTGATTCGTAGCGACTTTCCACATTGTGCCGTTTCAAAATCGCCACTGTAGCTCCACAAATGAGACATACACACTTCTCTTTTCCATGTAAAAAAGAACTCTTCTTTCCAGTCGGTGTTAAAAACATGATTTCTTTCTCTTCTCCGCCATGCTGTCTCGTCTTTTTTTTTTTTTTTTTTTGATGAGCAGCTGCATCAAACAGGTTAATTGTCATGCGCAGATAACGCAGAGAACTTTGAACTCGGACAACATATTTTAAATTTTAAAATCTGTAAGTGTTTTTTATTATTAGCCTACTTTAAAATATGTGCATATAAAGGCGCAGCATTTTTGTAAAACATTATTATTTATATAAGTACGAGGGCGACCTGTTCTATTTTTAGAACCTGCTCTGCGGGCGACTGAAATGGGGCTCACGGGCGACCGGGTGCCCGCGGGCATAGGGTTGGTGACCCCTGCTGTATAATATATAACAGAGGGTAAAAAAAATTATGTAAATAGTAGGGATGTCAACAATTAATCGATTAACGATTAATTGTCGATTAAGACGTTGGTCGAACAAAATGCATTTATTGTAATTAATCGCTAATCGCGGACACGCACACCCGCGTGGTCATGAAATAAGGCAACCGCGCACCCGCGCTGTGCCAAGCTCGACTCACAGCCGGCCGCAGGCGCCAACGGCACTGCTCAGCAGCCCCGGGTGTACGCGCGAGGCGAGATCGAACCGCGGCGCCCAGGAATGCGCTGCAACGTGCCGCTGCTGGCCCCGTGCGGCTGGCCCGTGGCTCGGGCCCCGAGCCACAAACCAGCCGCACGAAACCAGCATGCAGCGGCCCAATCCTGGTTCAGTCCAGGTCCAGACCCGGTCGAGTCCCGGTCCAGACCCGGTCGAGTCCCGGTCCAGTCCAGGTCCAGGTCCAGACCTGGTTCAGACCTGGTTCAGACCTGGTTCAGACCTGGTCCAGTCCACGTTTAGTCCTGGTCTAGTCTCTTAGCCAATCAGGACAGAACACAATGTTACACTATAAAAAAAGTTACACTATAAAAAAAAAAAAGTAAAAAAAAATAATAATAGAGCGAGGGATTACTGTATTTTGTTATTCAGCATCAATACATTTGTCTGCTTTTTACTAAGAAATAATTAATTGAGGAATATACAATATAATAATACTATGATATATTTATGACTCAGTGTTATGTATACTATAGCTTATATTCTTAAAGACCATATTGAAACACTAAAATTCAGGTGAAAAACGCCGCTTATCAGTTAATCGTTAATCGATCGATAAGGTCAATCAACTATCAATTAATGAATTAATCGATAATTTGCATCCCTAGTAAATAGCAACCAAAGAGCAAAAGACCAGTGTCAAATGAGACATAATTATGAAATTAAAAATAATGATAATAACCTATATGTACAAATCAGAGTTAAATAGAAAAATTGTAATAAGTATAAAGTATAATATCAAATAAGATGATGTTCCACCTTGTGATGTCATGTGGTAATACAGGAAGTGTGCCACTGTCTTTTTAAACTTCCTACACCTACACTAGAATCATGTGGATAATTTCAACCCTGGACTTCAAATCTCTACTGACCAAAAGGTCAAATGTAGCTGTTAATGTGAAAACTACAGCTTCATGACATCACAAGGTGGAACAGAGCATTTTGAGCTTTGGAGATGTAGACAGACTAATAATAAAGGGTTACTCAAACATATATGAAATAAAACACAACTCCAGATATGTTATAGATTAAAGGCAAATTAACGTTTTTTTACAATCTGAGCCTTCTTTCGGCAATAAAACAAGTAGTTTTACTCACCCATAGCATTTTTCTGTCAATTGGAGCAGTATCGCAGAACTTATGTTGAGCCGTTCTGTTCTACTAATGATCCCGTATCTGTTAACATGATGCTCGTATCATATGCTCGGGGCATTACTTTGCGGTGTCCAAATAACACAAACTTTAACACTTTTCAAATCATAGAAGCCCGATGTCTTAATGTAAGATTTCGTTTGAAGCAAAAGTGGCCTGTAATCCGAGATTTAGCCATAGTTTTGAGTAGATGAGGACGCCAGTGCGCATGCGCGGACTGCTCCCGGGACCCAAACATGAAACGCAAAGCTGAAAACTATGGATAAATCTCGGATTACAGGCCACTTTTGCTTCAAACGAAATCTTACATTAAGACATCGGGCTTCTATGATTTGAAAAGTGCTAAAGTTTGTGTTATTTGGAGACCGCAAAGTAATGCCCCGAGTACTCAGGCTAACGGATACGCTACAACATAACTTTCACCAAACAGCTCCAAATGACACCAACGTGCTATGGGTGAGTCAAACGACTTGTTTTATTACCGAAAGAAGGCTCAGATTGTAAAATAACGTTACTTTTCCTTTAAGTAATTTTCTAACATGGCTTAAAGCTCAATTTTAAAGTCAGTTTCTTGTAATATAGGACCTTTAATATTGTAACATTTTTACAGTATGTCTTACCCAAGAAGATAGACATGTTGCGTTGAGTTTCCAGAAAGGACACTTTTTGTCACATAACGGGCACATGAGGATACTTCCCCCGATATTAGGATCACATATTTCTTTACTACAACACAAAAAGAAAGTTTTAACTAGATGTGTAATTAAAGCCCTTTATGGTATATTTTTATGGTGTATTCCAATACACCATAGCATAGTTTATCTATAATATAGATTTGTGATTATTCAGTCAAATGATCTGCTTTATAAACTATAAACAAAAACATAGAAGTCGTATGTTATTTCTGTATCCACTTGTCCACCACTGACCTTGTTATGTTGTCATCATAACTGAGGAGCCCATAGACAAAACAGATAACTCCCATAACAGCTGCAAAAAACAGCATTTCTGTGTAAAACCCCAGCCAGGCAAAGTAGATCCCAATCTTCTCCCCGTAGTATTTCCTGAAAGAGCAAATATTATTAACAATGTGGGTTTTTATTGGATTTTATCTTATACAAAACAAAAAAATTAAATGGAAAAAATTAAATCAAATAAAACATTCCCATCCACATCCCATCCCTCTGTCTATTTGACGCTTACCTGATGAGGTTGAGGGGCTGCTCTTTGTAAAAACTGAGAAACCTGGCCCAGTTTTTGTATAAGTTGTATCGTTCACTCTCACAATCAGGATTTCTGCCTCTTTTCCAGTAACGGCACTATATTTAAAAATACAGAAGCATATTTTTGTTGTTAGCCAAGCTGATTAGAAAGTAGAGTTTTTCTCAAGTTAGTAGTCTTAGTATCGACTTACATCGTGAAGTGGAAATGCCGCGATGTAGGTGCCATTACTTAAGAGTCGTTTGACACCAACCTTGTCTCTTTCTTTAATTCCCTCTTTATAATATGGACATCGAGACAAGATATAGTACACCTTTTGGGAAAAACACGATCAAAAACGAGTTCATTTCCAATACTGTAGTTTTGAGATTGACCTATTGTTATCGTTAGCTAATACCTGTTCTGTCTCTAACCATATCTGCTGACAACTTTTGTGCTTGTATAAATATTCAGCAGCACTTACAGGATATGAGGTGGTTTCATTAAAGGTGCATTGTGTAACTTTTCTTCATGAAGATGTTATTGCGTTGCCCGTAAAGTTTCACAGTATGGGATTAAGGCTGTGTCCCATTACCCCTTCCCCTACCCCTTTATCTACATCTTTGTCTTGCCCCTCGATACCGAGCTGAGAGGGCTTGGGGTACGAATGTTCCCCTAAGAAATGGGACACCACTCGATTACCGTTTGTGTCATCGTCCCTTGCCCTCTACCTGGCTGCTACGTCTACAGAGGCGACAACAGTTGATGCAAACAAATGTAAACAAATGTCAAGTATTATCGGGTACCTCAGCTCGACAAAAAAACTAGCTTGTTTAAAAATGAAAGTTCGATGAAAACGATAACGTCGGCTAAACAGACATCACTACAATTAAAACCGTAACAATAGTTCACTAAAAGTAACGTAGAACATAAGCGTCATAATTGTAACCTGCTAAACTGTTAATCGATAATTACAACTGCTGAAGATACATTTATGAGACTCATTGGCTGGTCGATGTGACGCTGCCATCCTGATCCCAAAACCCGCCTGAGCTTGTAGGCGTACCCCTTCGTTTCAAGTCTGGTCGAGAGCTTACTTCATTTCAAGGGGTATGTAGCCCTCGGTCGTGGCCCGAGCCCTTGGTCAAAAATAGAATCGGAACACCCCTTGCCCTCACATGAACGCGCAAAACCAAGGAGTAGGGGTAAGACGAAGGGGTAAGACAGAGAAATGGGACGCAGCCTAATCCTTTCTATGTTCATGGAGACCAAACCAAACCAAGTTACAGGTCAGATCTGTTGAGGCAACCCCGTTCACAGTCAGACTCCCTGGTTTTCTAGGCATTTTTGAGCTATAAAACCACCTGTAATTGAACAAATGTAAGATAGAGGTTTAATGTCATATTATGGAACATTCTAAGCTGAGACATATCCATAGAAAAAAGAAGGTGATGGACCCCCAAAGTTACACAGTGCATCTTTAATGTGCATATCCTTAGTTTGTGTGTCTTTGTGTAGAAGATGAAGAAGGTGGTAAATAAAATGAATTTGATCTTGTTTATTTGCATTGTTTGAGGTCTGAAAACATGTATCTTTTTTGTTATTTTGATCATTTGTCATTTTCTGCAAATAAATGCTCTAAACGATAATATTTTTGTTTGGAATTTGGGGGAAATGTTGTGAGTAGTTTGTAGACTCAAACAAAAATGTTCCTTTTGCCCAAACACATACCTATAAGTAGTAAAATCAGAAAACCTGATCATTTTGCAGTGGTCTCTTATTTTTTTCCAAAGCTGTACATAACAAGTATGTGTTCTTAAAACTCTTACAATTCTGTTTCTTGTTGATGGTGGAAAGAAATTGTCTTTGTCTTGGATCAGGAAGAAGTCTGCCTTGTCTTTGTTAAAGGGACAGGTGAAGTAATCAGGGACCGGGTGCATGATGGCGTCTGGGAGTCGGAAAGGTTGGGACAGCCAATGAAATGCAGCATCATGGCCGTGTGGGATGTCACTCTCTTTGAAGGGAACTTTGATTTTTAAAATGTCTGCGTACTTCGCCAGCACTTCCCAAGGAGCGTGAACCTTTAAGAAGTAGGTTTTTTGGTCCTTTGCCTCCTGAAAAAAGCAAATAGAAATTATCAGTGAGGTTCAGAGTGATGAAACTGTTGCCATAGTAATTAACAATTCAAAACAAAATATAGTATCTGTTGAATGATTAAGTCCTCAAAAGATGTGTATTTAACATCTAAATTTAAAAAAAATATATTTTAATGAGAATCCGTGGGTTTCAGAATGATGAAAAATTACAACAGTTTCCATAGCAACTTAACTATGACTTAGACTTTATTGATCCACAAAGGAAACTGTTTTGGGTACAGTAGCTCACTCATCAAATATAATGTATAACCGAGGTAACAAAAATAATCGATGGAATAGCAACCAAAGAGCAATAGACCAGTGTCAGATGAGACATAATTATATGCATAAAAATAATGATAATAAATGTACATGTACAAATCAGATTTAAATAGAAAAGTAGTAATAAAATATTATAGCTGCAAGCAACAATGTGGGGCCAAGCACCGACAGCCAATCAAAAATACAATATCAAATGTATCAAAAGATGTACAATACTGGCTATATACAGTTGTAGGGACTTACAATTTATAGAGATACAAATTGTAGGGATTAACAATTTAAAACAAAGTATTGAAAACTGAATATTTTGAGGAATCTTTGGGCATAAATGGGCCCATTGTTGCCTCTAGTGACAGCACATCCCTTTAAGAGTGTTACAGTTACATGTTGTGATTGCATGTGAAATCCACTAGATGGAGGAAGAGGACAGTTGAATTTCTTACAGACTTGTCTTCAGTCTCCAGCTCAAGGCCAATTTTCTGAAGGTTAGCTTCAAACTCTTTCCTCCTTTCCTGGGAACAATATACACAACACGATTAAGAGTCCGTTAGCAAAGCACAACATACTCAGAAAAGTATTCAATCTGACAAAAGCATCATCATGACATCATCATGATTTTAACAGACTTAACTTTATAACTCATACAGCTTTATTTTTAGAACAAAAATGCCAAGGCTCTAATGAAACAATGAAGTGAATAAATAAAGTAACAGTGCAGCAGAGTGAAGTAGGTGTGGCAGAGGGTACACTGGCATAACATCTAAATTTAGAAGTATCCACATAAGGAATTAATCCGGAATAGTGAACCCAGCATACTGCTCGTGACCACTAGGTACATAAATGTCATAGCTAACCCAGGCTAGTTAATACAAAACGCAATTTATAGGGCAAAATGGTATGTTTAGGGTGAAAAGATGAATGCAAAACAGCCTTGCCAACGAAACAATAGGCGTCATCTAGGGGTCTATTCTTTAGTAAAACATGTATTTCCAGGGATTAATAAAGTATATGAAGCCATAGACAATGTGTACTAGTACTGCACTTATACTATTGAACTAATTTTAATACTATTTAAAGAATAATTTCTCTCACAGTTCTTACTTTTTCATATAGTTCATTTGAATCTGTCATCCCAAATAAACAAAATGTTAAGTTTTTAAGTACATGTTTTGGCTCTGAAAGTATGAGCAAATACAGTGGCTCTTGTACAGCTTAGGTTGAGGTTAGGAAATCACGAAATCACCGATCAGAATAAAGAACTGAGAGCATTTTCCCATTACAAAAGGTATAAAGGTATGTATTAATGAGCAAACTGTAATAATCTTTGAGGCATACATGTACATTCACAACTTTCTTTATCCTGTCTGAATTTGACTTGTGTTAGCAGTAACAGACCCATGGTGCCAGGTCAGGTGAAAAGCACAGATAATCTCTCTCTCTCTTGACTTTCATTTGTCAAAGCAGGAAAAATAGAAAAAGTTCAATGTTTGAATGTGTCAAGGGTCAAAATTGTAACATTCGACAGCTTTCTCTTTTGAACGGTTCCTTCTCACAGTCATGTATACGTGTGTTCAGACCAGTGCACACATCATGTCAAAACTGGAACTTAAATTAGATTAACCTGGAGCAGACTAAAACAGAATCAAAGCAAGTCTGCATCAGGACTAACCTTGATTCAAACTAAACCAGAAAACAGTAAACAGTCTTTTTTAAAGCATCTAATAAACAATTGCCAAAAAAAATCAGCAAAAATGTTTTGCTCTTAAAGAGAACATTTATAATTTGAGAGGTTATGGAAACTTCATTTTGCCTAATGTTAGAACCACTCATAAACGTTTCTGTGTGACTGTATGTGGGGTAAAAATGTGGAATGCTCTGGATTTACAGCAAAAGGTCTGCCAAAATATTCACAGATTGTATAAAGACATGGTCTGGTCTGAATACAGAGAGAGACGCGTTTGAACGAATTGTCAAATAGCACTTTTCTGTATCAGTTTTGTACTTTGGTATCTGCTGTTGTCTTACCATTATTGGTATGTATGTGTGTTACTGTAGTTGTGCTATTGCTGGTATGTTTACTTGTTGCATGTGTAGTTGTTGTATGTGTAATTTATTGTCCCTGATCAAAAGTTTTTTGTTTTTTGTATAAGAACAGAATTTGCCTTTGTTTTGTTTTTGTGTTTTTCAATTGAACTGACATGGAAGCTAAATCAATAATTTAAGTTATGTTTTGGAAGACAGGGGTGGGATTCAATAGGTTTTCTTCTTCCCACTCCTTTTCGAGCAAAAAAACCCCAAATGTATTTGACTGTATATTGGTTACATGTATTTATTTCTTTGTGTTGACCTGCTCGAAATGAATAAATGAATGAATGAATGAATGAATGAAAATGAATAGTCAGAATGTGATGATGACATACTCTCAAATGGGGGGTAAGGCTCAGCTTTCATTGATTACATTATCCTCATAAAAATATCCAAAAAGTAAATTTGCAAATGTTGAACCTGATCATTTCTATTAGTGACTACACCCAAGAAATCACTATATTGCAAAAAATAAATCTGTTTTTTAACATTAATTTTAACTGCCCCCATCTGTATTATATATTATTATATAGAATATTGTGATGTTATCTGAAACCCTGCAATAGCTAAAAATGAAGATAAGTAAAAGAAAATAAGTGTTTGAACTATAACTGAATATAGGCTACTACCAAAACAAACAATGTATGTCCAAGTCTCATTTATATTACTGAAAGAGAAAATGTAGGTGTTACTAGAGAAAAACTTGTGCTTGTGGAAAAAATATTTTAGCTAATTTCCTCTTTTTTCATAGTTCATTCCTGTTGTGGATATGTGTTGTGTAATAATGGCCACTTTTGTATACGTCACACAGACAAATGCTGACTAAGTTATTATTTTACCAACCTGTTTCTTCTCGCCATCTTTGTCATCCACATAAGACAAAACAAAGTCGATTCTTCTCACCCCATCCCTGAAGAACACCGTGTCTTTGTCTGAGCGTAGCTTTTCTGTCTACGGACAAAAATGATAAATATTTGAACAGGGCGGAAGTAAAAGGAATGCATGGCTATAGAAACAAGAATTTACATAACCAAAACAGTCTGGCAGTTATAAAAATGTATGAAATGAGCAGGCTTGGGGACTAACGGAGTACAAGGAACGGCGTTAAGTAAAAGGATACCAAAAAAAGGTAACTGTACAGTATTCCGCTACAGTTACAAGGAAAGAAGACATACTCAGATTACAGGTACATTTAGTGAAAATGGGGATTATTTAGCAGGATTAATTTGAAAGGATTTTATGTTATTTAATTTTTTCATTTAAAGCTGGAGATGGAGGAAAAACAGAACAGCGCACACTGTGACACTTCATGTCGTCGTTTGGCAGTACTATGGAACAAACTTTTGTGATGGAAATCTTACAATAATCCTTCATATAATCAGATATATATGAAATGTATAAGTTGGTTTTGTGATTCCTAATGAAATTTAGTCAGGGCTTTAGACCGACGATACGTGTGGTAAATTGCCACTGTTTTTCAGTGTGGGCATTGGAGGTTGGCAGAAACACCTCAAGCTGCATTAGACTGAGCACAGGAGCCCCCCAGGGCTGTGTGCTCAGTCCGATGCTCTTCACTCTGCCGACCCACGACTGCTCACCAGCGTTCAGCACCATTCGCATTGTGAAGTTTGCGGACGATACGACTGTGGTGGGTCTCATCTCTAATAACGATGAGACAAACAACAGGAGTGAGGTGAGCCTTCTGACCAAGTGGTGCAGCGATAACAATCTCCTTCTTAATGTCGAAAAGACCAAGGAGATTGTTATTGAGTTCCGGAGAGGCCCCACCCGGCACCCCCCACTGTCCATCAATGGTGCTGCTATAAAGAGGATGAGCAGCACCAAATTCTTGGGGGTGCCCATCAGTGAGGACCTCTCCTGGACAGCGAACACTGCATCACTGGCAAAGAGGGCTCAGAAGCGCCTCTATTTCCTCCGCAAACTGAAGAGAGCTGGAGCCCCCCCACCCATCATGACCACCTTATACCGAGGCACCATTGAGAGTGTTCTGACCAGCTGCATCACTGTGTGGTACGGGAGCTGCACTGAACAGAACAGGAAAGCCCTGCAGCGCATAGTGAATGCAGCTGGGAGGATCGCTGGTGTCTCTCTCCCCTCCCTCCTGGACATTTTTACCCAGCTCACCTGCAGAGCGTCCAGCATTGTGGGTGACCCAAGCCACCCCTCACACAGCCTCTTTAGCCTCCTGCCCTCGGGGAGAAGGTACCGGAGTCTCTAGGCCTACTCCACCAGACTGCCCCCCCATACACTGGCATAACCTGTATTCCATAAAAGACATATCACTCTAGACACTTTAAAAAAAACTGCTGCTAAGGACTACTGTTGCACTGTTGCACATTTACTACTGGAATTTTACTTTTGTTGCACTGTTGTTTACTACTGTTATTGCACTGAAATTACTACTGTTGCACATTTATTTTTATCTTAACTTCAATGCACATTCTATTGCACATTACCATTTCACTGCTGTATCTTCCATTGCACATTTTTGATGCACACTGCATTTTTGGACATCTGTAAATAGGTATTAATTATGTTGCACTGCTTTCAGATTTTCGATCTTAGATCTTAGATTTTAGTTTTAGATTTTTGTCTTAGGCCCTGTCCCCACGACAACGTTCCTGTTTGTTTTTTTTTACCCGGGGTGAAAAAAAGTCTCGTCCACACATGTGTTGGATCAGAAAACATTTGCGTCAAGATGAGCACGGAGCGCTGAGTGAAAACGATGTAGTACATATGTCACACCGATAAGTGGCGCTGTAAACCGGAAAGAGCCAGAGCTGCCGGAAACGCAAGACTACAAAGCGCACATGCGCAGAAAGTCCTTTCTCTTTCGTAAACAAGCAAACACGTGTACTTTAGGGACCGTCAACAAAAGCAAATTTATTTTGTCCCCCTGCTCCACCAGTGTAGCAGGGACTCACTCCGGTAATGTGAAAATGCTGACCGTCCCTAACATAGACAGACGCCACAGAACAAAGATTTGCGCTGCGTGAGCAGAGTTTTTGCCTATAAATCGATAGTTAGCATTACTTGCTATCGTTTTATTAGATATACATTAACAAGTAGAACTCTCGTTAACCTTGGTCGTGTTATTTAGGCAAAATGCTTGTTTGGATCTTACTACGGGAATGTTAAAAATACTCGGGCATTATGTTGGCTTTTCGGCGAGAGTATACAACCAGGGACCATCACCAACGGGCAGCTATATATTTTTGTGTGATACTGCATGTGCCTGTTTGTAAAAGGTAAATTTTCATTCAATAAAAGACAAGAAATTGTTGCTCTTTTTCTTTATTTACAGCACACAACACACTCAAATTGGTATGGGCTCCTCATTGTCCACTATCTGCCTTTTCAGCGATGGGATCTTTCCAGTTTTAAAATACGTGTTTAGCTTTGAATTGGCAAACACTCGTGTGTCGTGCGTACTGCCAGGCCACAACGTGTGTAATTGTGCATGCGTCTCCGCTGGGGTTGCACTGCATAGTATAAATCACATGTCAGAAGGACCGCGGCCGTGCGTCTCATCTGGGGCTGGTCGCGCCGGTCATGCTCTGTCACGGATTTGACCACGATGAGCAGGTGCACATGTCCGGGCGCACACTTCTCCGGGTGGTTAATGCGCATCGGGAAGTGGCGGCAGTGTTTCCGCAGAATGAACTGGTGGAACATGGAGTCCAGGCGGTGGAACCAGTCCTGAGAGCGCACGGAAGCGTTCTCGCTACAACAAAACCCGCAGCAGCGCAGCGGCGCCAGGCGCCTCGGTCAGAGGGACTGTGAAATACACGCATATTTACACGCAATATAAAGCTGACTACTTCACGGATTTAGCCTATCGCGGGTTATTTTTTACAATGTAACCCCCACGATAAACGAGGGACCACTGTACTGAGCCGCATCAGAGGGATCAAAGAGCCACATGCGGCTCCGGAGCCGCGGGTTGCCGACCCCTGGTATAAATAAACTTAGAAATGTCCGCATAACAAACTCAACTCCATTGTCCGCCATAGTTGTTGTTAACTGGTCGTTACCAGCGGAAGGCTGGTCTGTCTGACGTGCGTAATTGTGCATGTATCTCCGCTGTTGTCGCACTGCATTGCAGATAAACAGGGTTTGATGCAGCAGTGCAAATAATCTTCCAAATGTCTGTAAAATATACTCAAGTCCATGGTTGTTGTTATCTGGTCATTACCTGCGGAAGGCGCAGGGTTACCTTCTGGTCACCGGTCACGTGATGATTACAGCTGCGCGACGTCATCATTTTCCCAACAGTCGCGTTTTTCGCCGCCCACACGGCAACACGACTCCCGGCGTTCTCCGACTTCTCCACTCTGGGACCCGTTTTTGAAAAACACCGTTCTCACCTCCAAAAACGCCGGCGCCGTCTGGACGACAGGCCCAAACGCACACAAACTTCCCCGTTTCCTCCAAAAAACGTTGTCGTGGGGACAGGCCCTTAGATAGTTTTTGTTGTGTTTTGTCTTTATATTGTATTTTGTACACTGTCTTTTTTGCACTACTTGGCCAGAGAGAAACGAAATTTCAATTCACTGTATGTTGAACACATATGGCAGAATTGACAATAAAGCTGACTTTGATCTTTTGATCTTTGATCTTTGATCTTTTTGTTATTCTGTGATTGTCGTAATGTTATGTCTTGATTATGCATATGTACGCATCGGCTCATGCCCCCCCCCGTGGGGTATAAGAACTTGGTATGTTTTGTTATGATCAGCGAATCTAAGGACAGATGCCTCTGTCAGGGACAGACAGGGTGTAATTGTGCACAATTGCTTTAATAAATCAACTTTTTGATTCAAGACAACTTTCCAGTTTTATTCTCTTAGAATAGAAATTCCACAACACTTGCAACTGGCATGGCTTCGACTGAGAAGAACGCATTTAGTGGGTGGAAATTTCAACATTATTTTATTTTTAAAGAAGACAAGGGGATTTTTTTCTTAATAAACTGTACTATGTGGTCAACACTTGTGCACTTTCATTGTAGGACTATAAGCTACTGTTCAAACTAGCTTTCCTCAGTTTCTTTTATAATGCACAAAATGTTATTGTTTTCTTGTTGTTATAGGATATTTGGTGTTAAAGTCATCCAAAAGTAACTGAAAGTAATAAACTTACATTACTTTAATATTATGGTTCTTGGATTACGTTAGCGAATACATATTTTAAAGGTCCCATGGCATGAAATTTTCACTTTCTAAGGTTTTTGAATGTTAATGTGAGCTCTCCTACCCTGTTTAGCCCCCCCCCCCCATGGCTAAAAGTTGCAAAATGTCTAAACTGAGCATTTGCGGTCCCTTTCTGCATTAGAAAAAAACAGCTCAAACGGGCGATTCTGAACAAGGCAACTATGTTACGTCACATCGAAAAAAGAAATGCAAATGCAGTTCCACCACCGTCTGGATGTCACCCCGTCTCTGGAAATCACGCCCAGAGAGTTTGGACCGCGAAGGAGCTACGCAATGCAAAATGCGTTTTTTTATTTGCCTGGAGGCACGTGCGAGTGTTTCTAGGCTCGGAAGTCCTTTACCCGACCCTCTGGACCTCTGAAACAGCAGTGATTTAATTTTATTTTCTGTGAAAATGTGTTTTTTTCATTGAAATTCCTCTCCTTTCTTCCTTTGCGCTTAAAAAGCGGAAGTGGGAGACAGCGCACAGCGCAGCGAAACAGGGGCGCATTTGGACCCCCCCACCTGCTTCTCTAACCTATCTGTATCCTTCTCATTTGCATTCAAGCAACAAGGCCCAGAATGAGTCGTTCAGAGAGAGATTTTCTGACTCTGACTCTGTACATGTGTCTTTCTCATGCACTGAGTGTTGATTTTGAAGAAGGATTCATTTACAGTATTAGGGAACCATTAAGGCACCATATAAAAGCATCAAGAAGTACCATGTCATGGGACCTTTAAGGGGTAACTATAGTAACTACCAGAATACATTTCTAAAGTAACCCTCCCAAACCCTGGGAATGAGGACATTACACATTACATATTGTATATTGATGCCACTGAAAAAGATAAAGAAGTATGTCATGGTGATTTTGTGAGCCCCACCCACTTTGTTTATCTGACTCCACCATTCAACTACCAAATGTCCTGTAACCAAGTCTGAACAATCCTTATGGAAAATAGACAAACATTAGCCAGAGCCTGGGCTAAATGAGAGCATAATGGATGAAATCTGGTTATAATAATTGAAGTGGGCTCTTTGTAGTCTCTGATGCAATATCACTTTTAGACTACTTTTATATTAAAGGTCCAGTATTACACAAAATTGACTCTTGTAAGCTTTTAGCCATGTTATGTTGTTACCTCATCCAAACCAAGGAAGCTAAATCAATAATTTAAGTTATGTTTTGGAAGACAGGGGTGGGATTCAATAAGTTTTCTTCTTCTCACTCCTTTTCCCCGGGCGCCCTAATGTGTGCTGCCCACTGCTCCTAATATATGTATATATATGTATATATATATAGTATATATATATAGGATGTTATATGGGTTAAAATGCAGAGAAGAATTTCTCCAGTGTGAGATCAATAAAGTCACTTCTTCTTCTTCTTCTTCTTTTCGACCAAAAAATGGACTATATATTGGATACATGTACTTATTTCCTTGTGTTAACCTGCTCGAAATGAATAAATAAATGAATGAATGAAAATGAATGAATCATACCCAGACCTGTGTTTTGTTTCATTCACTCATGTTTAAGTAATCCTTTATTTCTTTATTATTATCTGTCTACATCTCCAAAGCTCAAAATGCTCTGTTCCACCTTGTGGTGTCATGTAGTGGTAGTTTTCAAGTTAACATCTACCTTTTACCTTTAGTTCAGTAGAGATTGGGAATTCCAGGGCTGAAATAATTCAAATGTTTCTAGTGAAGGTGTAGGGAGTTTAAAAACACAGTGGAGCACTTCCTGTATTACCACATGACATCACAAGGTGGAACAGAGTGTTTTCTGTTTGAGAGAAGAACCCAGCCCTAAATATGCAGGTTTTGTGTGTTAAACATGTGTGAATAAAACAAAACACAACTCCGGGTACGTTTTTGACGAGGAAACATTATAACAGAGAACAGAAAATAGGGTAATATTTAATTACAATATTTAAATTAAAGCCGCAAGCGGCGTTGGTCGGGACCTCGCACCTGCGTTTGTTCGTCTTACTGAGACGCACAGCCATACCAAATTTCGTGTGCCTGGCTCAATTATCTCACTTCAATTATCTCACTTCAGACAGGGTCTGACAGGGTCAGACCCTGTCAGACCCTGTCAGACTCTGTTAGACCCTGTCAGACCCTGTCAGACCCTGTCAGACCCTGTCAGACTCTGTTAGACCCTGTCAGACCCTGCATGTGGCCTCCATGCTGAGGCCTACATGAACCTTCGATGCTTGTCCCCACATTGCTGCTTGCAGCTATATCAGATCAAAGGTACAAAGATCAAAGACCTTTGATCAGGGCGTTGCCTAGCAACAAATACCTCCCATTCATAACTCATCACTCCCATTCAATAAATACCTAACTTTATCGATCCGCCGTGTCGTCATATTACCGCCTATTTGAAAATCCTTCGCAATTTAACATCTCCAACGTCTTAAGATTATGTTCACCAAAATTTAAGCCTATCTGAGGTACGGTGTAGGAGAAGTGTTTCAAATTCCATACCTAACTTTATCGATCCGCCGTATCATCATATTACCGCCTATTTGAAAATCCTTCGCAATTTAACATCTCCAACGTCTTAAGATTATGCTTACCAAAATTTATGCCCATCTGAGGTACGGTCTAGGAGACCCCCCACTGGGGGTCCCCCAGTGGGGGGTCTCCCAGGGACCCCCAGGTCCCCCAGGGACGAGACTTTGTGTGGTCGTACTGGCAGGACTTTGTGATGCCCGTGCAAAGTTTCGTTCGTTTTGAAGCATGGGAACATGCTCAAAATTGCCCCAGCGTGTATGAACAAGAATAATAATAATACGGAAACAAAGCAACAACAATAGGGACCTTCGTCCCCCTTCGGGCTCGGTCCCTAATTATACATTATAATATACATCTTATCTATTAGACATTTTACGTTTCCTGTGTAGTTTGCTGAGATTGCGGTTTGTGGTCATGTGACAAAGAGTTTAAAACGATGAGTCAACAAAAGGTCAGGACTTTACTCCTACAAAAGCTTTTAAATGAGCCAAAGCCCACCACTATTCATCGTTTAGTCAGTTATTCTGTAGCACTTACCTCTCCGGGGGGTGTACGGTCAGACATGGAGCTGAGGCCATTCCCGTTGTTAGCATCTGCCAAATAAATAAACACAAGAAAATGTGTTGTTGATTCTATAATTTGAACCATGTACTGTGTTTGAAATGGAAAACAATAAATGGCGGTGTGAATGAGGGGCCAGCCTGAGGGGAAATAAAAGCCAATGAATCGCAAACCTATTTAGTCGTTATTGCACAACAGTCTGTAACATAGGCCTGTCATGATAACAAATTTTGAAGCATGATATATCGCTACAGAGATACTACGAAAATATTGAAACTACCTTATACCACTGATACCATAACATACGAGAAGAAAATAATCCCACACTCCATCTTACTTGCAAAATATAAGATTTATTAAGACCTGCAACGTTTCGGCACTAGGCCTTCATCAGGCAAAATAGAGTGAGAGCTAAAGATGGCCATCTTAAATAGGGTGTGGCAAGCACCCAAGGGTGACAGGTTGTAAAAGATACCCAAACAACAACATACCCAAAACAAGATAATACAAAATCCAAAGGCAATCAACACATATATAGTGTAATGTAATTATTATTATTATTATTATTATTATTATTATTATTATTATTATTATTATTGATAATAATAATAATAATAATAATAATAATAATAATAATAATAATAATAATAATAATAATAATAATAATAATAATAATAGAAAAAATATTGGAAAATAATTGAAAAATAAAACTGGAGAGTATCTGAATACATATAGATCTTGTAAATATTCACCCAACTATAGAGTAAGACTGGCGTGATATATACACTTCTACATATACACAATGAATCTTATAATCCAGCAGAAGCAAGAATATAATGATCATTTCCAGTACAAAACTTTAAAAAAAATGCTCAAATCAAAGTCATCGTTAAGACCTTTTGGAGCTAAAGTTTGGAGGGTATGAATCCAGTATGCCTTTCTTTGTTTGAGAAGGCGGTCATGAGGGGGTACATGCTCAATGCCACACAAACGGAGTGAACAAATGTCATGTCTATGGTCATTAAAATGTACCGCTACCAGATAATCTCTGTCATTTCTCCTGATGAAGCTCTTATGCTCACTAATTCTTTGAGTTTCCTTGTGGTCTTACCTATATAAACCACTGATACCATAACAACAACGCCAGATAAGTAGATAAGAAGATCCGTGTAAACCATTTTTCAATACATAGACAGTATCATTCAGAAGCTGCAACAAATAAATAGCAGATGTTTTCAAATCTCTACAGCTCAAATATTATTATATATTTTGAGCACCAAAATATATTGTTCTGGTTTCATAAATTGAACGATAAGTCAATATAGCAGTTACTGTGAGAGGCCTACAGTAATTTAAATCATTTTCTCTGTGAATCAAGTGATAAACTGAAAAACTTATTAATAACACACAGTTAGTGAGTGACTTTGAGGTGGAACTACTGAGTCGTGTTTTCTTGTTTTTTCTCTGGGTCTTTACTCAAAATGATCGACTGTTAAAAAACTAAAACCTTTTGTTTGTTCAGTTTAACAACTTCTAGATCTAGCCGCAAAAGTTAACTGCAAAAACTACAGATATAAAATTGAATATCCTCGTTTAAGAGATAATTCAAGTTTCTTTCTTTTTGATCAGCTCTTTTAGCTTTTGAGATTATAATTTTGTATATACACTAAAATCTTAATATTGCCATGCAGCAGCCCCAAGTCATACTACCGTATTTTTCGGACTATAAGTCGCACTTTTTTTTCATGGCTTGGGTGGTCCTGCGCCTTATACAGTGGTACCTCACCTTACGAAAGACCCAACAAACGAAAATTCCAAGTTACGAAATGCCTTCATGTTAAATTTTGGTCTCTAGATACAAAAGAAAATTCAAGTTAGAAACGTGAAATCTCAAAAATTAAAATAATGCGCGCTCAGATGCACACCCCGAAACGTAAATACACTTTATCAACACACACGGGGTTAGGTTCCAGAAATAACCCGCAATAAGAGAAATCCCCGAAGTAGGACAACTTTATATTTTACAAATATTGTACATGTTTTAAGGCTCTAAATGCCTCACCACACACAGTATACACTTTTCTCAGACTGGAATTAAACTTTTCTCACATTTCTCTCTCGTTTAAACACTCAAACTTTCATAGATTTTCAACAAAATGTATTAAATAGTGAAGCGTGGGGGGAGACACGGCTCCGGAAGCCCCGCGCCGTGCGAGGAGCTACTCACCTCACCGCGCTGCGCGAGGAGCACCTCACGTTACCGCGCTGCACGAGGAGCACCTCACCGCGCCGTGCGAGGAGCACCGCTAGTCCTGGTCTGCACGACCGGCACCGGGTCTGCGAGCACGAGATAGAACCGCGGCGCCCGGAACACGTCCTCTGGAGCCCGAGCCACAAACCAGCCGCACGAAACCAGCAAAGGGCGGCACGTGGTGGTTTAATCCTGGTTTAGTCCAGGTCCAGTCCAGGTTTAGACCTAGTTTAGAAATGGTCTAGACCTGGTTTAGTTCTGATCTAGACCTGGTTTATTCCACGTTTAGTCCTGGCTCTACAGTCTCTTAGCCAATCAGGACGCAGAACACAAAGTTACACTATAAAAAAAAAGTTACACTATAAAAAAACAAACAAACCTTGGAACGAATCAGGCCTTTTCCATTGAAATAGCTACTCAACTTACAAAAAATTCAAGTTACGAAACTACTTCTGGAACGAATTAATTTCGTAAGGTGAGGTACCGCTGTACTCGGGAGTGACTTGTATATTAAAATTTTCACAAGCCTTGAGTGCCCTCTCGTGGCTTGACTTGAAAAGCGGCGCTCCATTTACCTCCGGAGTTCTTGGAGTTGCTCCGAAGTGACACCGAGGATGAAGAATTCAGTGGATTTAGTGAGATGGAGTGAGATGGAGAGTTTGGTAAACTTGTTACGATATTTTATTTATTTTATAGTTATCTGAAAACTTGTTACGGTATGTTATTTATGTTATAGTTATCTGTTAACGTAACATATTAATGTTACGTTAACAGGCTGTTGTTCTCTATTCTGTTGTTATTATTACTATTGCCTTTCAAATTGAAATACATGCCTTTCCTGGTCTCTGATTTTATAAAAAAAAAATCCCCAAAAAAGTACTTGCTCTTGTAGAAAGACAGGAAACAATGGGGAGAGTGGAATCAATGCAGTATGTCCAAGCTAAATACAAAAATGTGTCTTTTGAGCTGATCACTTCGCCAGCTGAGTTCCCATAGTTTTTGTTACAATGATTTTTTTTAGTATATTAAAAAAGCCTTCAGTCAGTTTAGATCTACTGGGGTAAACAGAGTACCATGTTGTGTGGTAAGCGTGAGAAAAAGTCCACATTATAGAGGCTTTTTTCTCCTGGTTTTGGCACTGAAGACATGGGGCAGATGCTGTGACTTTTAACTAAGTGGCTGGGCTCATATTCAGCCTCGGGTTAAGGAAAGACGAAATTGAGGTTACTTTCAGTCCTACAGAAAGATGAGATGACAAATAACTCCAAAAGCCCATTTTTTTAAGATACAGAAAACATTTGACAAACTTCTCTTGACAGCTGATAAACCTAGATGTAACTGAATATAATTGCCCTGTTTAATCCATTTCCGTTTAATAATTTCTAGATACTTGTACATGTGTTTCCCTGTGTACTTGATCATGAGTTGAAAACACAGGCACTCTTCAGTTCAATTCAGTTTTGCAGAGTATGTATGGTATGCAATGTAATAATCAGGTTTGTAAAGGTACTGTCCCTTTAAGAGTAATGATCAGACTACTACTGTTACAGCCACATGGTTTTAAGACCAAATCCAATTTGGGACCAGTAAACCCCTTCTGTTCATCAGCAGATCTCAGTATTGGTAACTGGATCTGAGGGAGAAATAAAGCCCTTAGTACAATAATGACAGAGGACCTTTATTTCCCAGCATGCCGAGCTCTGCCAAAGGGAATGTATGTTCCTCTTTTATTCGTGAATAGTGGGAGAGTGGCACTTCCTGTGGGGGAGGCTGCGATCTGCTGCAGAGAGCGAAGGAGAAAAAGGGGTGGAGCCTAGAGTTGGAGTCTGAGGCTGGTCTTTAAGACAGAGGTTAAAATAGAAACAAGACAGAACTATCATAGTGACTGGAAATTAATGGAACTTATCTCATTGAATGGCTTTAAATCCAGACTAAGAGCACTTGAGACAGACTCCATAAATTGTATATGTTTTAACTAATTTGTGGCATTTTAATTGTGTTGATAAAAGGAGAATTTCTCCTTTCATCATGGATTTTACCTGGACGACTGAGGGATTCTTCACGCATTTTAATTGTGTTGTAATTGTATTTTTACTGCCTGTTTTAACTCATTTGTATCTGTTGTATTTGTCTTTTTTGCTGCCTCTTGTCCAGGGCTCCCTTGAAAAAGAGGTTTTTAATCTCAATGGGATATCCCTGGTTAAATAAAGTTATCAAAGATCAAAGTCAGCTTTATTGTCAATTCTGCCATATGTGTTCAACATACAGTGAATAAACAGTTAACATACAGTGAATAAACAGTTATACATACAATAAACAGTTATACAGTTATACAGTTATAATAAATAATAATAATAATAATCATAATATGAATGGTTGTAATTAGTAAATTGCAATGTCTGCTATTACGTAGACAATATTAAGGTTGTATTCACATTCACAGGACATAAATGAACCTTTTCTAAATAGGTTTAGAATGATCTTCAGCTGTATCAGAACTAGTATAAGACCACATATATCTGAACGACTGAAGATCACATGGTAAAATAAAATATTATTATTTAATGTTGAAAATGGCTCTCTAATAAAGAGCATTTTGTAGTATCGAGTATTGAGTTTATTCCGTACTATAGAAATGGAGGTTTAAATGTTAATATTGTGACAACACTGATCTCTGTTGACATCACTATTCCCATGTCTCGGCGTTTTAGCCTGTAGTTTAGATCACTACAAACATTCTTAAATGCATGTCCCAGCTTGTATTTCTGTCAAAATTGTTCAAAATGAGCACTGTGAACTTAACATTTTCAAACTGAATTGCATCATAACAAGTTCAACCAAAACTGTTCAACCATAAAAGCGATGTGACGTTTCCATTTGCAGACAGCTGACCAAGTACAGGGCTAATAAAGAAGGTACAGTTACTCTCTTAGAACAGATTAAAACATGAGATACAGTGTTCATTACAGAGTCACTACACAACCTACAGCTTAAAAATATTATCACTATTTAACACAGAAAGTCAGAAAAAAATGTAATATATTCACTTAGTGCAGCTAAGTGCTGCTC
Source organism: Paratrypauchen microcephalus (assembly GCA_036785185.1). Taxonomy (NCBI): domain Eukaryota; kingdom Metazoa; phylum Chordata; class Actinopteri; order Gobiiformes; family Gobiidae; genus Paratrypauchen; species Paratrypauchen microcephalus. The sequence goes on from JAVJIX010000039.1 coordinate 3,412,226, forward strand.
TGTTACAGACACAGTGTATCGTAAAGGGCCTGTATTATTATGCTATTTTTGATCTATGTTATAATGTTATTTCCTCATCACAAACATATCTGGAGTTTTGTTTGTTTCTTCCTGCATATGCTGAGTTCTACTCAGGAAATACTCCACTCCGTACACCTTCACTAGAATCATTTGGTTAATTTCATCCCTAGAATTGCCAATCTCTACTGAACTAAAAGTTTACAGAAGCTGGTAACTTGAAAACTGCTGCTTCATGACATCACAAGGTGCAGCAGAGAATTTGGAGCTTTGGAAATGTAGATAGATGAATTACTTATACTTGTGTGAATGAAACAAATGAAACAAAACACGAGTCTGGGTATGTTTTTGATGAGGTAGCCACATTCTAATGTGGCTTAAAGATTGCCTTTAAATGATTGTTATGACAAAGTCCTGATTCATGGCTTTAAGTTGCACAAGTCTGGCTTCTTCTGTTTGCACGGGGGCTACAGCACCTCTAATTACACAGTGCATTTGACAGACAGGTGTGTTAACCAATCAGTGAGCAGCTCTAGGGTGTCCATGCTATGCTTGAACAGTCACTTGAGAGGAATTTGAAAGTGCTGTATCAGGGCTGAGGAATCCTAGGGGAGAAATCTCTGTTATTTTTCCATTGGGATCGTGGGAAGTCACGATCTGCCTGTCTGTGCTTCGCCCTTCTGCAGTTTTGCCTCGTCCTATTTTGACTAGCAGCATGTGTAAATAGTTGGTTATCACAGCAAGGGTTGAGCAAACAACAGCAAAAGACCCACAGAGAGTGGTGCTCCAAAAGAGAGAGAGAGAGAGCGAGAGAGAGAGAGAGAGAGAGGGCGATAGAGAGAGAGAGGGTAGGGCTGGGCGATATACCGGTGCACACCAAATACCGGTGTTGTTTTTTTTACGGTAAGAATTTTTCATTTACCGCAGTACCGGTGAGTGTGTCCGTACAAACGTCGGGAACGCGGAACGTCGGGAACGCAGAACGTCGCGCAGCGAGATATTGTTTGAGGGGGGACTGTTTCGCAGTGGTACCAAACAAACTGCATGTGGCTCCATGAGAGCGGTGAAAGCAGTGTGTGTTGAGCGTTGACCATGCATGTTACACAATCAGAGGAACTTGAATCTGATGGCGATCAAACAACAATATTCTGTAAGAGTTGTCGGGCTAAAGTTGTAGCCGCAGGAGGCAACACGAGCAATTTGCTTCACCACCTCCGTCACAATTATTTACTCGAATATGAAGAATGCATGAAACTAAGACCTGCTGCCTCTTCCACGTCTGCGGGTAGCATTAAAGTTGGCACTGCAGCACAAAACGCGAATCAGCTGGCACTCAAAGATGCGTTTGCTAAGGGTAGCGCCTACGACAATAAAAGCAAACGGTGGATTGATATTACAAACGCTATTAGTGTTCACATAGCCAAAGACATGGTACCACTTAGTACTGTTGAGAAAAGTGGCTTCAAGCAGATGATTAAAGCTCTGGATCCCAGATATACGTTACCAAGTCGAAATTACTTCAGCCGAACAGCAATCCCTAACAGTGTACTGTTCCTGGGCTTGAGTAATAGTATTACTAATGCAAGATGCATACTTTTAGTTTACTATTTATTATTTGTTTAAATGTAAGTATACTGTATACCTCATCTTGAACCAAAGTCCGTATGGATGCAAGTTGCTTTAGTGAAGGTTTAGTTGTTTGAAGTCTTCAAGTTAAACTTTTTTATATTTTAAATAATTGAATACTACCTGGTTGTAGAGGTAAGATCGGGCCTAAAAAATCCAGCCCGACCCGACTCGGCCCGCGGGTATTAAAGCCTGACCCGGCCCGAGCCCGACCAATTAACTTGATTTGCAGGCCCGAGCCCGAAGCAAACCCGAAATTTCATATTTTATTTGTGAGGGGCGTTTTTTTGAAACAAATGATAATATAGATGTTTGACGATCATCAAATTTGCTAGTACAGCTGTTTAAATGCCTGCTCAGCGTCGAATGTTCCCCCTAATGTTTTATGTGTCTGCGCAAACACACTAACTCCCTGAGCGCTCCTTGGACTCCTGTGCGCGACATCCGACATGCACCCCCCCCCGGTACACGCGAAAGAGCTGCGCGTGCTCGCGGCTTGCGCGTGCTCGTGGCTTACACCGGTAGAAGTTTAATATGAGACACATACTTTTGTTTCTGAATACTGGACGATTCCCCCGTATTCAGATGACCCCGTGGCTGAAAAAAAAGCGGAACTCTTTCATCCCTGCGCTGCATAGGTTTTCTTGTGCGCTGAGAATGTGTGAGCAGTGCGCAACTGCGCAGGCGCGGAGAGGGAACGTCGAGGTGCCAGTCTTTTTGCTCTCATATGAAAGCAAAGCGCCACATTGACTACATTCAGCGAAGCCAACGCAAGTTTCTGTAGCATTTTCAACAATCAATTTGAAGCTTTTCCACACCTCACTCTTACCGGTGCGTGTTTGTCTTTTCAGTTCTCCGGTCTTTAGTTTATCCTTAACTTCTTGCTCCTCCATATTGGGGATACCAGGTCAAAATAGATGCGGACTTGCGGAGGGGAAGATTATTAAGAGCGGCTCCTGTTTAATAGTTAAATAGCAATTACCTTACAGCGCCTTCTCTGTTTTATCCAAATTATTTATTTTAAAACAAGTATTCCTTAGTTTAGTATCCACACATCGTTTTATTATACATTTTTATAAACATATATTTATTTTTAAAAAAAAGTCAGCGAGAGAGAAGCCCGGCCCGAGCCCGAGCCCGACCCGAAGCAATGATTGACATTTTAGGCCCGAACCCGACCCGAAATTCGGGTCGGGTTCGGGTCGGGCTCGGGCTCGGGCTTAAGATCTTACCTCTACCTGGTTGGACTTGAAGCAATATTATTAATGTTTCACAAAGTGAAAAGTTTCACACCTGTTTCAGTACTGTTTATTGTTGCCTTAATGGAAGTTCAGTGGATAAAGAAGTCTTCACTTTGCAGTTACAAGGGTTTTGTTTACATTGTAGCCAACTTAAATATGTTTTAAAGTTGCAAAACTTGCACAATAAAGCTTTCCATATTTTGATTGCAACAGTCATGCACTCTGATTTCTTCTCATTACAGTTATGAGTGCCACACTGTCACCTTTGTGAACAGCAGAATTTTGTGGGACCATTTAAAACTTGGGTTAATACTAGTCTGGCCATTCTAAACCAATTTACTGCAGTAATTATTCTCTAAATTATTAGGAAATGGGGTTAACACCTATTCATGCATGAAAAAAAAAATACCGTCAAATACCGTGATACCGATAAAATGTTGAAAAATACCGTGATATGAATTTTTGGTCATACCGCCCAGCTCTACTGTTAACTCGCTTGACATCACAAGGTGGAACAGAGCATTTTGAGCTTTGCAGATGTAGACAGAATAATAATAAAGGTTCATTGAAACGTGTGAATTAAACAAAAAACACAACTGGAGGTATGTTTTTGATTAGAAAACAAAATTCTAGCATGGCCAAGGACTAGATTAATTGCAGTCTTTGCGATTTGATGATTGCAACTATTCAAATAGTGATTTTGATTCAGTTGCGATTCATCTTGCAGCCGTAATTAGAAATAAAATTGTAAAACTATTTGACACAAAGCAAACACATGCTTTTGGTGGTTTCATCATACAGTTGGACTATTGAGCCTCTGCTTAGCTGTAATGTTTGGTCACCAGGGCAGCAGCTGGGCAGGTAGCTATTAGTAATGGAAATCTCTCACACTATTGCCTTAGAATAGGTACAGCTCTCCCAGTTGTCTTTATACTTTGTAGTTTCTAAATTAAGTTATTACCAGTACACATTAGTTGAACAGTTTAGCTGAAGAACATTACCGGTATGTACAAAAGAAGTGAAAAGCTTTTCTACTGTGAAGAGCTGACACTGTAGCAGCTTAAGACCACAATGCCTGGACTATGAGAGATGTGCAGGATGTAGACACATAATCAATAGCCATAAACAGCAGCTCTAGACCGATCGAAGGTTTCATTTAATTGTATTGATACTGAACAAGCACACTTTCTTTCAGACACTTTGAACAAGTCCATTCAGATAGAATATTTCATGTCCTAGGAGATTTTGTGTATCGCTTAAACTCAACACAACTGTACATTAGGTCAAACCTAATCTCTCTGCCATATGGAGTAAGACCTCTGATCACAAACAGGAGAAAGGCTCAGTAAAAGCTCTACAGTTTCATAATGTACTGGCTATAAGAGCATCTTCACTAGTAATTTTGTGTAAAATCTCTCAGTCATCCAATTTGTCAAATGGACAAAAGTTTATTTATTTTAATTGAATTGAATTGTTGTTGTTTTTTTGGTCGAATACGTTTTGCAGCTCAGCCACGCTGCTTCTTCAGCTCAGTCAGAATGCTGGTGAACACTGCCTTATATCTGCCTGCAGGGAGGAAACGAGCACACATACTTGTTTACAGTTTCTGTTTGTTAGCTGGGCTTATTGAACTGCTGTGGGGTCACATGTGTTCACTTGTAAATGTTAGTTAAATGGCCCATATTAAGCTATCTAGCTGATCTATATTCTAATGTTGTTTCCTCGTCAAAACCATACCTGGAGTTGTGTTTTGTTTAATTCACACATTAACACACAAATCCTGCATATTTAGGCTGAATTCTTCTCTCAGTCTGAAAACACTCCACCTTGTGATGTCGTGGCAATACAGGAAGTGCTCCACTGGGTTTTTAAATTCTACACACCTGCACTAGAATCATTTGGATCATTTCAGCCCTGGAGTTGCCAATCGCTACTTTACAAAAGGTAAACATTAGCTGTTAACTTGAAAACTATTGCTTGATGACATCACAAGGTGGAACAGAGCATTTTGAGCTTTTTGAGATGGCTAATAATGCAGGATTACTCAAACGTGTGAATGAAACAGATAATGATGTTTTTGATGAGGTAACAACATTATCACATGGCTTAAAGCTCACAACAGTAAATTTTGTATAATATAAACTATTTAAAGGAGAATTAACGTTTTTTTTACAATCTGAGCCTTATTTCAGTAATAAAACAAGTTGTTTTACTCACCCATAGCACTTTGGTGTCATATGGACCACTTCCAGAGATGTTTTAGATTAGCGATAGCCGTGGCGCGAGTTCTCGCGGTCTCCAAATAACACAAACTTTAGCACTTTTCAAATCATAGAAGCTCAATAAGGCCTAAAAAAAATAAATCTAAGTTTCCGGTTGCCGACCGACCCTGTTGATTTGCATGCGACCCAAATTATTTTATTGGACTTGATAAAATAAAATAAATTTGATACTCAAATTAATTTTACAAGCTTCGGTTAAAAAAGAAAGAAAACTAATAGCCTACTGTATTTTTCAATTTCCGCGGGGCAATGTGTACGGGGGTCCTCGGGTTACGACGGTAAAAAAAAAATTAAAAAAATTACGCGTCATTCCGTCTTACGCGGTTTAGCGTGGTAAGCAACGTAAACAAACGCGAACGGCGCACGGCGGAAGAATACTCTTTGTTGTGGTTGTAGGGCGAAGTCTTAAGAACAGATCAACTTAGGGTGACCATACGTCCTCTTTTGCCCGGACATGTTCTCTTTTCAGAGGCTGTCCGGGCTGTCCGGCCGGAGTTTATAAAATCCTTCAAATGTCCGGGTTTTTGATTCCGTTGGAAACGCGCTCCAGTTCGAGTCGAACCCCGGAACGTGTATTCATTCATTCACAAACAAGCGCGCCACGCTACACACACACACACACGCACGCACGCACGCTCGCTCGCTCACTCGCTCACACGCAGGCTGACAGGCAGGTAGGCGCACTGCGAAGACACAGAAAATGCCGAAACGCAAATGCAGTTTCACGGATGAATTGCAAAAAAAGTACCCCTGTTTTCGTCCGGGGCGTGACAAGTGGGAGGCAGAATGCACAGTGTGCAAAGCTGGGACTTACGTCTCTGTGGCGAATAAGGGGTCCAACGATCTGAAAGCTCATATCGCCACAACAAAACACAAAATAGCTGTGCAGGGTGAGAGCTCGAGTTCAAAACTCACGACATACTTTGTGCGACCTGGAAAAAATGAAGATATGGTGAATGCAAGCGAGGGTGCTCTATTATTTGTATATTTTTTTTCATTAGCCATTAGACACATTATTTTGAAGAATGGGCTTACTGAACATTGAAGGATAGGCTAACTCTCTTTTTCTTTTTCTTTTTTCTTTTTTCTTAACTAAGGTGTAAGTGTCAGCCTTAAGATTGCTTATATTAATAAATATATTATTTATAAAGCAACTGTTTGTGAGTGTTTTGGGCTATTTTTCAGTATATCCAGGTAAAGTGTTCTTTTCTGGGGAATTCAGAAGCACAGTAAGCCCCCGACCCACATAAAACCCCTAAAAATGGGGAAAAAAACTCTAAAAAAATAAATTTGCGCGCGAGCTGGAAGTGTGTCCTCTTTTCAGTGAAATACAATATGGTCACCCTAATCAACATTGTAACCCGAGGACACCCCTGTAATGTGCTTCTGTTTTTCTGTGATCTGTAAAATTCTCTGTCTGTACCCATAAAAACAATGGCGACGGCATCGCTGGACATATGCGTGGTCACGGTGAATTATTAAGATTATGCAGTGCCAGTTTTAAGTTGACCAATGTCAACACCGTGTTAAATAAATGTGGTATTCAAAATTGTTTACTGCTTCTAAATTTAATGACTGCCATTTGAAAGAAGAACAGAAAAAAACAATACAAAATCAGCATGTATTTTTGTAACATTGTAAGATATATTCTACATGTACTCTGGTACAGTCAACGACCTGGTTTCACACGGCATGTTGGAGCTTCGTTCGACTATACTTAAGTATAGAATATGCCCTTAGCATTGAGATAGCTTTGGGAAATTATGCCAATGTCAGTTATAGTCTTTACTGAAATAGTACTGCTGCGGAAGGAAATAAAATAAAATAAAATTTCAAAATGTCCATATTCCCACAGGAAAAAAAATAAAAAATAAAAATAAAATAAATTCCCTACCTACCCATGTCTAGAACTGTCAACAAATCGGAAACCAACATTTATTTTTTTTAGGCCTAACTTAGTCTACACTTTCCTTTGAGTTAAAAGTGGCCTGTAATCCGAGATTTATCCATAATTTATAGCTTTGCGTTTCATGTTTGGGTCTCGGGAGCTGAGAGCGAAATAAACTGTGACTCCGCACATGTGCACTGGCCTCCTCATCTACTTGAAACTATGGATAAATCTCGGATTACAGGCCACTTTTGACTCAAACAAAAGCGTAGACTAAGACATTGAGCTTCTATGATTTGAAAAGTGCTAAAGTTTGTTATTTGGAGACCGCAAACATATGCCCCGAGAACTCACATTACGGAGATCGTAAATCTAAAACATCTCCGGAAGTGCTCCATATGACACCAAAGTGCTATGGGTGAGTAAAACAACTTGTTTTATTACCGAAATAAGGCTCAGATTGTAAAAAACGTTAATTCTCCTTTAAAGCTATGTTTGCTATATTTCCCACAATCTTTACATGATTCTGATCTCAAGTTGGGCTAACTGCATTGACGTGAATAGCCACTGTTTCCACCACTATGAGCAAAGTGGCTCTCAGTATGAATTATTTGGAGCAGTGGTAGGGCTGTTTTTTTCTTCTCATACTATCCTGAAGTAAATGTAGATGATGAACAGTACTAAATGAAACTAATTTATGTCACTGACACAAGAGCAGATTTAAACCACAAAAACTATTCAAGATCTGCAATATTGTTAAATAAACAGCAGAATGAAACACAGCAGCTCAAATCTGATCATAGTGCCAACAAATAACCCAAAATTCTCAGAAGTCCAAATAAAATGTACACACGATAAATATTGACCCTCCAGAAAGATGAATGAATTCAGAAATTAGACCAAAACAAAAAGACTAAAAACAAATCTTTTTCAACTACGCTTAAATATATACAGTAGAGTTGGCTACACTTGTGTGCTCATGTGTGACAGTGAAGAGCCATCATTAGATATGGATGGTCAGTCAGGTCATTGGTCCGAAGTGGTAGAAATGGTGAATTTAACTACCGTTTTTGTTTTGTTTCACTGTGCCTATGGGATATTCAATAAATTGTTTACAGTGTTGCAGAAACTATTGGTTACTGGCCATAAAATGTGTTTAAAATGAGCTCTTAAAGTTAAATGGGCTGGATTAATGTGTGACACTGGTCAGTGATGTAGTGATTTTATTTCATGGGCTCGCACGCAGTACTTTAGAAGTTATGTTTATAAGGGCCCATAAACTGCAACAAAACCAGAACATAACAAGAACCAAAAAATAAATAAATTACACAAAACTGATTCTTGGGAGCTTGAAGTCATGTTATAATGTTGTTACCTCATCAAAAACATACCTTGATTTGTGTTTTGTTTCATTCACACATGTTTGACTAATCCTTTATTATTAGTCTGTCTACATCTCCAAAGCTCAAAATTCTCTACCTTTTACCTTTAATTCAGTAGAGATTGTCAATCCCAGGGCTGAAAGCGTTCAAATGAGTGAAGGTGTATGGAGCACTTCCGTTATCACATGACAGAGTGTTTTGAGTTTGTGAGAAGAACTCAGCCTAAATATGCACAGTTTGTGTATTAAACGTGTGAATGAAACAAAACACAACTCCAAGTATATTTTGATGACATATATGCGGAGGACAGCGCAATAGCCCTTTAAACTTAATAGCTCAGGCCAGTAGTTATCGTAGTTTAAAGGCAAATTAACGTTTTTTTACAATCTGAGCTTTCTTTTGGCAATAAAACAAGTAGTTTTACTCACCCATAGCATTTTTCTGTCAATTGGAGCAGTATCGCAGAACTTATGTTGAGCCGTTCTGTTCTAGTAATGATCCCGTATCTGTTAACATGGTGCTGTATCATTTGCTCGGGGCATTACTTTGCGGTGTCCAAATAACACAAACTTTAGCACTTTTCAAATCATCGAAGCCCGATGTCTTAATGTAAGAATTCGTCTGAAGCAAAAGTGGCCTGTAATCCGAGATTTAGCCATAGTTTCGAGTAGATGAGGACGCCAGTGCGCATGCGCAGACTGTGCTATCAGCTCCCGGGACCCAAACATGAAACGCAAAGCTGAAAACTATGGATAAATCTCGGATTACAGGCCACTTTTGCTTCAAACGAATTCTTACATTAAGACATCGGGCTTCTATGATTTGAAAAGTGCTAAAGTTTGTGTTATTTGGAGACCGCAAAGTAATGACCCAATACAAATGCTAACGGATACGCTACAACATAACTTTCTTCAAACAGCTCCAAATGACACGAACGTGATATGGGTGAGTCAAACGACTTGTTTTATGACCGAAAGAAGGCTCAGATTGTAAAATAACGTTACTTTTCCTTTAAGATCTAGTGAAAACATACATGTCGTGAAGAGTACAGTAGTTAGCAACACCGCATCACCAGATCTGTTTTTTATCTCTATTGTCAATCTTTACTGAACTAAACGTAGCTGTTAACTTAACAGCTACATTTAGTTCAGTAAAGATTAACAATTCCACAAATCATCCAAATGATTCTAGTGAAGGTCTGTGGAGTATAAAAACACTCATTCTAAATATGTATTGTGTCAAACGTGTGAATGAAACAAAACACAACTCCAGGTATGTTTTTGATGAGGAAACAACAAAAAACAACAAAAAAGCAATTTCCCTTGTGGATCAATAAAGTTTGTCTAAGTCTAAGTTATAACAGATATAATGAGGCCCTTTAAAAAGTTAATGCCCCTGGATCATTCCATCCATCCATTTTCTTCCGCTTATCCGGTGCTGAGTTGCGGGGGCAACAGTCTAAGCAGGGACTCCCAGTCTTTCTTCACCCCGGACACTTCCTCCAGCTCCTCCGAGGGGACCCCAAGGCATTCCCAGGCCAGCCGGGACACATGCCTCCAGCGTGTCCTGGGTCTTCCCCGTGGCCTCCTCCCGGTGGGACATGCCCGGAACACCTCCTGAGGGAGGCATCCGGAACAGATGCCCGAGCCACTTCAGCTGCTTCGCTTGACGTGGAGGAGCAGCGGCTCTACTCCGAGCTTCTCACATGTGACTGAGCTCCTCATCCTATCTCTAAGGGTGCGCCCAGCCATTCTGCGGAGGAAACTCATTTTGGCCTCGATCTTGCCCTTTCGGTCATTACCCAGAGCTCATGACCACAGGTGAGGGTAGGAACGTAGATTGATCAGTAAATTGAGAGCTTTGGCTTTTGGCTCAATTCCCTCTTCACCACAACGGTCCGGTACAGCGACCGCATCACTGCCGACGCTGCACCGATCCACCTGTCAATCTCACACGCCATCCTCCCCTCACTCGTGAACAAGTCCCCGAGATACTTGAACTCCTCCACTTCAGGCCCCTGGATTAGTTTAATACAATTATTTTTAAACATAAATTGCAAATCTAATCAAAACACAATTAGATGTTTTGCCAAAATCGTTTAGCCCTATTTTCAATTTGTTTACTCTGACATAAATATCTCACAGCCACATGTTTTTATGCAGTAGTTAGCCGCAGTAATGTGGTTAAATCTGTGACACATGTATAATTGAACAGCAGCACACATGGCTCACATATTATGGTGTAACACATGTAACACGGCTCACAGATCCACACAGATCACACCTGTGACATAAATATAGATCAGAGCTTCGTTTAGTAAAAGCCAGGCTCCAGAGATACAGTCAGATTAGGTGCAGGAGGCGGACTGGGACACACGTCTGAGTATCATTAGATCAACCGGAAAGCACTGTTTTAATCATCACAAATACAGAGCACAGAAATTAGTACATGGTCAGTAGAATGTTAGGTCAGAGTAGATTCAAAAATGTAAAATCAACAAATTAAAGATCAATTTAAGAACAGACAGATAGAATAGAGGCTAGTTAGAATCAAGGATAGGTCTAGGCGATATTGACAAACATGTACATCTCATCTTTTTAGATTATCCTAAAAAATATGCTAAAAATGTAAACAAAGAGAATTTCCTTCACAAAAGCTTTGCTCTGCACTAGTCAGTACTAAAATGATGTAAGATCACAGAATTTGTCTGGTTTATTGATTAGCATGAGTAAGCACCAGGGCTGATGTTGTAGCAGTGTTATGAAGACCTGTCGCTGTAATCTGCTTAGCCTTCTTCAGCACATGTACTGCTACTATTCTTTACATCTCCAAAACATAAAATGCATTTCCCACCCACTTCTAATCAAGGACGTTATCTTGAAAGTTGTCGATTTGAACTTGAAGTGCACAGTAGGGTGTGTATCTCCTGTTCATTTGCAGCAGAGCAGCTGCTTTGAGCTGCATCAGTGTGAGACAAAACAAACTGGCAAAGAGAGTTTGTGTCTCCTTTTCCCTCCCTAACACAGAGCTACCTACAGGCAAGCCTCTCATGACTGCTTCTTTGTTTCACTTCAAACTCTTTATAAATTCTTCTCTATACCATTTTGAATCATCGTGTAAATACTTCCTAGAATAAAAAACATTATGCAAAGTTATTCATGTGTTCCAGTAGTGTTTTTCTGCTTCATAATAGTGCCACCACAACATCCTGAACATGTTTGTTGCTTCTATCTGGTTTCCTGTACAACAAATGTACAGTTTGCAGTGAACTCAAATACAGACATTTACTGATAATCTCAAACATACAGTGTTTATAATGGGACAATGTGACAGTTTCCTTCCCTGTCATCTGGACATGTGCTGCTAAAGAGGAAACAGTTGTGATAATTCAAGGGAAGGTCAATCTAAAAAAACTTACATTTTTTCTTAACATGATATTCTGAAAAAAGCACAATTAAAGAACCTACAAACAGGCAAATTATGAATTGTGTATGTACAAAAACTGACAATGCTAGGAGAGCTTAGAACTAAGAATAAAGCCATTGAGAATGTAAGCCTCTGCCAAGGCACTGGTTTTATCTGACAATGATGCAGATAAAGAGCCCAGCTTAGTTACAGGCTATTTCAAGGGTAAATGCTTTTCTTATTTAATCACAAAACATACGCATGCCCTGTTTGTCCTAAAAATGTAAACAAATCTCAGTATCTGATCTATGAACACGTCTGACTTCACATAGTCAGAATTTAGTCTGGTTTACTGATTAGCATGAGCAAGCAATGGCTAATGTTGTTATTATGGAGACCTATTATGATTGTAATCTCCTTAGCCTTCTTCAGGACATGTAGTGCTGCAGTCTGCTGGGTGAGGCTGTATGACCTGTGGTCATGTAACACATCAATAAAACATTTAACAGCTTGCAATGTGAGAGTGTTTCTCCTCTTTTCTAACCCTGGGCCCTGTTTTGAAATTGAGTGTACAAAAATATTTAAATATTTATTCAAACATTTACTTTAGTACATGTTGAGGAAAAATATCTCTAGCCTGTGGATCTTAGTATCACGCCTCAATCAAAGCGCTAATGGCGTCATGTGATGATGTGTCTCCATAGAAACCCATTGGCCCAGGTTCAAGTCAGTGAAAGATGACATCATGGTCTGCGGAAACTGAAGAGATATCGCCTTAAATGGACACAGCCTTATTAAATTACATCTGACGATATCAAGCCACAGTACCTAGAGCTCTCTCCCAACACCAGGCACTACGACACACTAGGGCTGGGCGATTAATCGAGATTTGCGATATCTCGAGATGTTTTATGAAATCGAGAAAGATTTTGGCATATCGAAAAACTCGAGATGAATAAGATTTCGTCACTCGCCACTGTTTTCCTCATCTGTTTGTGGAGCTGTCCGCCCCGCCTCCTTCTTGCGTTTGTGTTTCACTGCGTCTCGTGTTTCCCCCTCCCCTCCCCGTGCGCACACCTCGTGTGTTTGTTGACAACTAATTTTCAACATGGCGGCGCCCACAGAAGCACGAAAGAATTCATACCAAAGAAAAGAACAAACGGCTCTATTATATGGCGGCATTTCGGATTTTAAACGTCCGATGAGGAGCAGAAAGAGGCATTTTGCAGAGAATGCAAGAAACTGGTGCCATCAAAATCATCGAGGGCAAACCCACCACCACTTCTTCTAAGACACAACAAACAACGCTCCATACATCTTTACCCCGGTGTCTACCATATGGAAAAACAAGTGCAAGGTGGGTGAGCATTACGGAGTCCATTGCCTTTCATATCGCAAAAGACATGACGCCCATAGCGGTTGTTGAGCGACCGGGCTTCAAACGAATGCTCAAAACGCTTGACCCTAGATACAATCTCCCTAGTCGCCACTTTCTTGTCAGTGCGGTGGGTGTTGCCAGTGAGTGAAATATTTGGGTGGGTCGGGTATGTGGCGTTGATTCTAAAGCACACTTGCGTTTTAATGGTTGCAATAAATTAATATAGTATTTCTAGAAAAAAAATGATGCAGAATAATGTGCTAAGTTAAAGCAAATACACACACACAAATATAAAACGTACTACAGTCACAAAACACACGAGAATTCATGGATTGAGGCTCTATTAATCTATATTTAAAAACAATTAATTTAATATGTGCTTTTTCACTTGGCAACGAAATGAGGGATTTTTTTTTGTCTTTTATCTTAAATGTTAAAGAAGCACTTCATAAGAACTGTCTACCCTCAGGTTTTATGTTTACAATTAAAATATGGCAATATACTACTTCCTTGGTTTGGTAATGTTAAAAATGGTGCACAAGCACTTTGTTACTAGTACCTGTCTACCTTTAGGCACTTGGCTGCCTGTTTGCACTTCAATAAAAAAAAAAAAACCTTGCTGAATTTGGCACGTTTGTTTGTTTTTTCCCCCCTGCATAGATATCGAGATATATATCGTATATCGAGATATAGCAAAAACATATCGAGATAAGTTTATTTCTCCATATCGCCCAGCCCTACGACACACTACTGCAGTCCATCTGTGGAGTTAAATCTACATAGGGCTGGAGCAGGCTGTCCATAAATCAGCGTTTGAGCAGCTGGGAACAATACTTGGCCCTAATATAACGAGGTGAGGAAAGACCTTTTCCTCAAGTGTCAATGCTTCCTCCTCTTTGTAGTGAATCCATGGGGCAGAGCAGATAAGCGCCTGATGAAGCCAAAGGCCCACACCACACTCTGTTAGCCTAGCAACAAATACTATTAACAGGGCATTGTGGCCATGTGCTGTATTAAAACACTGTAATTTTATGCAATTTCTGACATAAGTGGCAAATAGCAATCTTATAATCATTATTATTCAGTTTACGTAAGCCTATAGGAACTAAAATCTCATTTAAATCCAAAAATAAAATACACTTGAATGTTTCTCTTGATAACAAATAGGCATTTATAAAGACAGAGTTCCATTTCAAGTGATCCAACAAAAACAGTAAGCACATCTATGGCAACAGAACAAGCTCCTGGTTCAATTATATAATAAGTCTGTGAAACTGTCCCTAATGAATTCAGTCTCCCACTTGCAGGAACAGGTCACCAAGCTTCAGCAGACCTGTGGGAGGCTTAATGCACAACAAACGGAGGAGGAAAACGTGAGGTCTATTTGTCTTCATTCAGACTGAGGTCTCTCCAGAGAATCTATAAAAACAAACAATAACTGTGGGACCAATGTTGTAGTTGTAGGCTCCTCCAAAGGTTACAGACTTAAATGGAATTAGACAGATGACATTAATTAAGGCTGGCAATATAGAAAGACCCCCAAGAATGGCTATTTACTGCTGAGGTGAAAGAAGTATACTAAATATTAGGGGTGTGCAAAATAATCGTCATGACAATGCATCGCGATACTAACTTTCACAATATACTGCATCGATTCTTGATGCCAAAAATCGATTATAATCAATTAATAATTTAATATATAATAATTTAATATTTAATATATATAAATAAATAAATAAATAAATACATTATTTGTTTGTTTGTTTTTTATAAATCCTATGCACTTTTTTCTTTGTGAAAGGGTATTGTTTGTTATGATGGTAGCTACCTCCAAAATGGCAAATGTTTGAACATCATTTTTTGTTTTAGAAAAAATCCTATGCACTGTTTTTGTTATTGGTTTGGTTTATTTCTTTTTGTTATTCAATAAATTCAGTTATGAATTGAGTTGCTCAGAGTTATGTATCAATTGAAGACACTACCCAGATACACAGCCACTGATATTTAAGTTATCCTCTTTTTTTTGGGTACATTTTCACTGAAGTATGTCGAATATATTGCAATGCATCGCAATAATTCAAGTATCGTGATGCATCGTGGCATATGAATCATGATTCGAATTGAATCGTGACTTCTTTGCCAATACCCACCCCTACTAAATATGTCAGTTGTGATTTACCAGTTTTATTATTACCACCACTAGTAATAGTTCTATATAATGTTGCTACTTCTATAGAGTTGATCATGTTTGGTTCAGTCCTGGTAGAGTCCTGACCTAATCCTGGTTCAATCCTGGTTCAGTCCTGTATATCTTCTTGAAACCCTTCACTAAAACTAAAGTATGTAAATCAAGTTTTTATAGTAAATGCATTTTGTTAGTTGGGTGGGGACCTGGCTTGCCATTGGTTTAAATCTGTTTCAGTCGATGTAACTTTGTACTTTTATATTGGGTAGACGGTTGAAGAAGATCAGTCTACCCATACAAACAGTTAAACATAAAAAAGGATTTGTACACTGGAGTTATATGACAGGCTGCTTATAATGTTTCTAAATGTGTTATTTGTTTCACTTTGGATGTTGGTATAATCCCCACCATTACACGCACAGCAAAAGACAAGTAATAGACATCAAGATAATACCATTATCTTGAGAATAATTTCAGTTAAATGAATTTACATAGTTTTACATATAACTGAATATAGATCTAGTATGTACACAAAAAAATAAAAAATAAACACTGTTCACCAGATTTGTCCATTTAAATCAGACCAATTTACCTAAATATTATGTTAGGACTGTGGTTTTTTTGTTTTTTGTTTTATTTCAAAAATACAATGTAATATACAATGGTACTACGAACAATAACAATGCTCGAGGTTTAAGAGTTCATATTCATAGGACTCAGTATGTGCACTTTCTGCATTATACAAATGTATAGAGATTATCAAAACATTTACAATTTATATTTCAAATTCCATATATTTCATAATTCTTTTATTTTCATGTTTTTTGGATTTGTGCAATACTTTAGAGAGTTTATATAGGAGGACAAGAGGGAGTGAAATACCACAAATCTGGGTTTCTGGCTAGAAAATTTACAGCAATGGATATGCAATTTTGATAAGATGAGGAGCAAGTTCAAGTTAAGTTTTTGTTTTTGTTTTTTGCAGGAATACCTTTCTGAAAGGTATTCCTGCAGGTATTCTGTTTTAGGTTTGTATCAAGCTTTCTAATCACAAACAGAAATATGTCATTCCAAAAGATTTCAGCATATGAGCATTCCCAAAACACATGGGTGATTGTTTCTTCAACGCTGTGACAAAATGAGCAGAGATTATCTAAATTTAAGCGAAATTTTGAAATGACAGCATTAACAGAGTAACATCTATGTAGGATTTTCAGGCAGACCTCACAAGTCTTATTAGTTACAAAATATTTTCTAGGTAAAAGCCAACGTGGTTCCAGTTAATGTCTGTAAATTTACTGTTCCAAATAAAAACAGAGGCTGGCTTACTGATAGATTATCTCGTGATAAGTTCTCTTATACATTTGTTGTTTGTTTTAATGCTTAAAAAAGGTCAGAGTTACCAATAAACAGCTCTGTCTTAGCTGGACCATCATTAGGAACGTGGACATAAGTGGACATCAGCATTTTCACACACAATTGCATATTCTCTTGGCATTACTGGAAAATTGTAAAGTTTAGAAATTCACTATAGGAAAATGTGATGCCTTTTTTGTTAAGCAGTTGGTATACAAAGATGATCAGGTTAGGACTGTCCCAAACTGCAATCCTCCCTCCATTACGTCACCACGCAGCCCCATAAACACATGACTTCTAAAAGTATCATTTAATTAGCCACAGAAGATTTGTACTGGATTGGTGTGTTAGCTCAAATGGTAAAGTCTCATTTATTATAAAAGACGTAAATTCAGATACTGTAGACGTGACAAAACAGAGGGTCAGCTTCGTCAAGATGGTAAGACAAATCAATGAAAATGTATGATTCCCGCCTAAATGCCAAACGTCAATACATATTAATTGGTTGTCATACCTGTCGCCTGTGAATCTGTGGTGCCTTGTAGCTCGATCAAAGTTTCATCCTCTTTCTTTCCCGTTATTCGCCTCATATCGGTGAACAGACCGAGCACGCCTCTTTTCTTTTACCTTTAGCGCTTGGAAAACAGCGTGCTGACGGCGGTGAGGATGCGGCTGGCGCTCAGAGTACAGAGCAGTACAGGATGTGGCTCCGGCTGGTGGGTCATAGGTCCAGATCTGTGGTGTTCATGATGGGGTATGTGATGTTTACATGAGCAGATCCACAGAGGAGCAGAGGAGCCCAGAGCCCAGATCTGCTCCACTGTAGACCACACGTAAAGGGGAGGGGCTGGAGATTTTTTGTCGGCCAAACCTAATGCAGTGGCACGTTTCCATTACATAAATTGTTGAATGCTGCCCATATAAATGCCGCAATGTAATTAAAATAAGTGGAGGAGATGCTTACTCTGAGATTAAATATATGTCTGCCTAATATGTTGTGCTGTGTCTGTGTAGTTGCATGGTAGACCAATTCTTGTATTTACCCTGGAGCAGGCACTGTTTGGATGATGACATCTTGTGGCCATTTTGCGCTATGACAGCCGCAAAAAAAAGGAGCTCAGTGAATTCCAGCATGGTACTATGATAGGATTTGCCTGGAAGAATCCATGACTCATCGCTGTACCAGCGAGTGAGTCTGGTAACGCTTGGTCCAAAATGCGCTGCAGTTGCGCGTAGACAGACAGCTAAGTGAACCAATCAGAGATTGTGCCATCTTGATTCAAAACTGAGGAGGAACTTCCGCTGCCTAAGAGTGACTTTGCGGGCAAAGGCGGGGGCACTGACGTCACCATCTTTGAACGAATCAGAATCGCGGAGTCCGTTGTTAACCGGAGGAGCGAGGGTGGATGGAGGGTGTCCAAATGGTATCGCGTTGTATAGGAAATACAGAGAGATATCATTTGGCTGGCCAGGTAATGATAGGATGTCACCTGTGCAACAAATCCAGTCGTGAAATTTCCTCACTTCTAAATATTCCACAGTCAACTGTCAGTGGTGTTATAACAAAGTGGAAGTGATTGGGAACAACAACAACTCAGTCACCAAGTGGTAGGCCACGTAAACTGACGGGGTGGAGTCAGCGGATGCTGAGGCGCATAGTGCGCAGAGGTCTACAACTTTCTACAGAGTCAATCGCTACAGACCTCCAAACTTCATGTGGCCTTCAGATTAGCTCAAGAACAGTGCATAGAGAGCTTCATGGAATGGGTTCCCGTGGCCGAGCAGCTGCATCCAACCCACTGCTACTGGACTCTAGAGCAGCAGTGACACATTTTCTGGAGTGACAAATTGTGCTTCTCCATCAGGCAATCTGATGGACGAGTCTGGGTTTGGCAGTTGCCAGGAGAACGGGACTTGTCTGACTGAATTGTGCCAAGTGTAAAGTTTGGTGGAGTGGGGATTATGGTGTGGGGTTGTTTTTCAGGAGATTGGCTTGGCCCCAGAGTTCCAGTGAAAGGAACTCTGAATGCTTCAGCATACCAAGAGATTTTGGACAATTCTGTGCCCAAACTTTGTGGAAACAGTTTGGAAATTGCCCCTTCCTCTTCCAAGATGACTGTGCACCAGAGCACAAAGCAAGTTCCATAAAGACATGGATGAGAGAGTTTGGTGTGGATGAACTTGACTGGCCTGCACAGAACTTTTGCCTCTAGCTAATTGTAAGGGGTCTATAGCCAACAGCATAGTAAGAACACACTTTTGTTCAACAATTCAAAATATGCTACTTTGTAATAGGCTGTTCATGCGTGTAGTTAATGTTCTGCTAGTATTATCAAAACTTAAAGGCACAGTAACTTTCTGGAGGTGGCACATCATGTTGTGCAGTAACGCGTTACTAATAACGCGTTACTATAACGCCGTTACTGTTGACAGTAACTAATACTCTAACGCATTACTTTTAAAATAAAGGAACTCAATTACCGTTACTAAACGGCGCATTACCACGCGTTACTGAACCTACTCATTTTGAAACTGGCATCATGTGGGTGACTCGCATAGGCACAGGGGAATTTTTTTTTCTCCCTTTGGTAAGGGTGGGATAAGTAATGATGATTGGCTAAAGCAGAGTAAGATTTCATGTTGAGCCAACAGAGACACCCAGTGGGCGGTGGGTATCTACACACAATCCCAGCACACAGTAGTAGCGCGCACACAATACACACACCCCGTGTCAGATGGCGAGTAAGCAGATAGGCAGTATTTTAACCTCGTCGAGGTAAAAGGTAAAAACGTACATGTTACGTGCACATTGTGTCAAAGACCAAAGACTTTGTCCACGTCCAATGTAAACAACTCGAATTTAATGAAGCATCTCTCGACGCTGCATGCTTCTGGTGGATGTCTACATGTGAAGAGGCTGATAGAGTTAACATGGGCGTAGTGATACGAGTGGAGAGAGACAATACGCGAATGCGAAATACGCTGCTGGATGTTTCGTGGACAACTGTTTCGGATGCAAATATATCACCTTTCTAACAAATGTTTTGTTTTGAGAAGAAAAACAAGCTTTATTTCATGTTCCAGAGAAGTTACCAGACCTACTTATGTGGGCTCCAGAAAGCGAGCCGAACCGGGATCAGCTGAGACTGTCAGAGGTAAGCCGGTGTCAACACACGTAACTTTTAGAAGGAAACCCATACAGATTAACATTTTTTTTAAAACACACTATCCCTTTAAACTAGTGGCCACCAGCAGGCCCCATGATGATAATCGCATGCTAGGTGCCGTTAACAATGAAGGCCACGGTGACGGAGCCACGCCAGCCAAGCAGCAAAAGCTGTATAATGCACTGTAAAAAAAAAAAAATCCAAATTATTTGACATTTTTTAACTAAAAAAAGTAACATAGCAAAAGCATTAGTTACTTTCCTAGGCAACTAGTTACTTCTATAGTGTAGTAACTCAGTTACTAACTCAGTTACTTTTTTGGGTTAGTAACTAGTAACTGTAACTAATTACTTTTTCAAAGTAACGTGCCCAACACTGCACATCACCTACATGTTTTCATGCAAATACTGTAGTAAGTTAAAGCCATACTTTGGAACATTGTCCATGGAGAAATAATACTTTAGACTATTATGTACAGACATCTATTATTTACATACCATGACAGTTTCAGCTGATCTCTGCCAGTTCCTCAGACATCCTCACGTGATGTTGATGTGACGTGCCTGGTCATCTGATTTAAACAGATTTTGGCGCTTTCACTTCTTGGGCTCTTTTTTTTTAAAGACAATACAGGGACGTGTATTTTCCTTGTTGACAGTGTGAGAGAGTAATTCCCACATCCGCATTTATAGTTTGGTAGGTGGGTTTCCAGATCTCAGTGGTCTCCTGATCCAACAATGGTACTTGCTGCTCTCTATGCCTATGACTTGAGCATTGTCCCAATCCTTGAGATGGTTTCCCTTCTCGCAGTGGTCTGACACTGCAGATTTGAGATGCTCTTGGTGGACTTGTCGCTTAGTGGCTCGAATGCAGGTTTTGGCTGTTGAGATAGATATATGGCATACAGTGAAATACTGTAACCAAATGAACAGTATTTTGATGGAAACAAGCAGAAGGTGGCCCTACTCCAGGCCAAATAAGAAGTTTGAGATGAAGGCCAGTTCACAGTGAGGACACAGGCTTTTCAGTGCAATTAAAACAACCAAATTGTGGTTATAGCCGGGGAATTTTTGGTGCGCTTGGCAATTGTGTCCACTAGAGGGAGACCTTGTAGAGTGCAAGCTGACAACTTTTTTATTTTATTTTATTTTACATTTCGTTACCCCACGCATGTGTCCTTAAAATACCCAGTAGTATTCTGGTGTTGTATGAATACTTTGATTTAAGATACAATATTATAGCTTAAATCAACACCAGGCCTACATTAAAAACAAGGTGAATTAATATACCCACTCATTTTGGAGGGATTTTAACAATTTTATTCATCATTTAGCCTGATGTGTCAGTGACATACCACATACTCTACCCCCCCACCCCCCACCCCCATTACCACCCCTCTCTCTCTGTCTCTGGGTTTAGTGTGTACGCCTCCGTCAAAGTCTGTAGAGAATCCCAAGACTCTTGTTGTAACTCTGAATTAATCAACTAACCATTGCTGCGGGCGTCTACTTGGAGACTTGGCAACAACCGTCGCTAATTACACTTGGATTTGTACTGCATATTACCTCAATTATGATCTTAATTGGTGATTAGTTAATAAGCACGATTAAAACAGGATATCTTAGCCTCTAGGGGGCGCTCGGGTATAGCCAAAAGTAGCGGGGCTTTGTTGTAAATGAGAGTTGGGGGTTTGACTTGTTTATCATACCAGGTTCACTTGTTCTGAACCATTAGCTTTAAACAAACATCTTATTTGCGTTTCTTTGCGCGTGCTACTTTATACACGTCGTTTAGATTTCACGGCACATTTGCGACCGCGTGTTTTAATTCATCCATCAAATTGTATCCCATATTTTACGACCATCTTTGAATAACATTAAAAGAGAACTGTTAAGTTTACAATTACCGCCGTTATACTTTTCCATTGGGCCTGTATGTCAAACTATGCGCCATTTGGCACACCATTACGCACCGCCCGTTGCACCGTTTTTCGGGTATTACATCATCATAATCAAAACATAAACACAACCGCGTGTTTACAGTGGCTTCCCCTTTTATCGTGATTACATTATTATTTTATTTTACAGTAAAAATAATCGCATGTTCTCTAAAAGCACTGGTCTAGTCCAGTCTAAATGAAATGTTTTTTGCAGGCTTTTCGTGCGTAAAGGTACAAGTAGTCAGCAGTCGGCTCTTTTGTTCCGAGCGCGTATTGAGTGTGTGAGAGAGGGAGAGAGGGAAAGAGAGAGAAAGAGAGAGAGAGAGAGAGAGAGAGAGAGAGGCGGACGGATGTGGAGGCTGGCTTTGGGAACCAGCAGAGTGCGAAGGAGAGACCGAGGCAGAGCTGGGATGCTGACAAATTCCTGATAGATGGCTAAAATGGCGAAAGCTTGTTCGACCCCAGTGAACCTCCAAACTGTAGCGCGTTAGCTCGGAAATGTGATATCTAAAGCCGGATACGTGCTATTTTATTTCATTTTTACGCGTCCCGCTACTACACGTTTTTTAACATCACGTTATTTTTACTTGGATATTTCTGTGGCGAGGTGTTTGTTTAAATGGCATCCACAAGGCACCGCCGCCTTGTGTTATGCTTTTGGGGAATACTCCTGAACGCTTTAATGGGTAAGTGGTACCACGCGGTTAACTTGGTGCAAAGTGGGACGGTGGGTAGAGGAGCACTAGGAGCGCTAAGATTGGTGGTCTCTTGCCGGAGCTGGGTGCACGCTGCGGGGGAACAAAAGTGTGCATTGCTGTCCACTATAACCCTGAACTTGGCCCCTCTGCTGCCTATAGTCTGAGCCGTGCGTTTGAAGCTTGTGGAGCACAGAGGACACAGAGGGGGAAGCTTTGTGGTTAGTGTTAAATTGGACTTAGTAGAAGAGATAAGGTTTGTAAGGGGGCGTAACAGCAATACTCACACGTGGGTCTGCAGTGCTACTTTTATTTTTGGGAGGTAAACACATTTCAGGCGCGTGTGCTGTAGTCAAATTGTAGCAGAGCTGAACATTGTTTGTATAAAGATGCCAAACAGTTGCCAAACAGGTACATTCATTTGCAATATCTGCACGTTTGGTGATAAACTAGATGGCTCATTATGAAGTTTTGGAAACATGACAGATAATGTACTTTATTTGAGATATTTTAGTTTGCCAAAAGAAAAAAAAACATTGCAATACGTTGCAAAATTAACTTACATATAGGTAATAGAAGTGTAATGGAATAGCAATATTAATTCTATTCATGTATTACCAATTTAGAGGTGAGTTAGACTGAGACTCACCCTTTATCGATCCACAAGGGAAATTATTTGAACATAGTAACTCACTCATCACAATATTTTAACAAAGTGTAAATGGTAATATAAAATTCAAAGTAAGTAGCAGCAGAGGAGTTCCCTTGACTTTCACACCAAACTTAAAAATGTGTTTTATTTGTTATTGGCATGAGTATCACAAGTGACCAAGATTGATACAGCCCAAACTTTCTAATTTATTTCATTTTTGTAATTTGCTTTCATGTACAGTTTTGAGGATGATGCATGGGTTTCGCTGTATATTCGGCTATGGGAATTCTGTCACCAGTGCACAGCTGTGGGAGATGACAGTTCTGGTTAATCTAAGTACTTTCATATTGCCTGCTGGGGCGTATATCTGTGCAGATGAAATGTCAACACTGGCCCTTTTGTCCGGCACTATTTTTCATCTTTTATTCCTCATGAGCACAGGATATTTTCTCATGTTTGTGGCCCCTTGAATTGAAAAGCAGAGGGAGTATTGAGTATTTGCAAAGGGTATAGCCCGCAGAGACTGACAAAAGCCCCCAGTGGTCTAATAAAGGATAGTACACAGTGGTCCGTAACATGTTTCGAGGCTCGGCGCTTTGTGATGAGCCCCTTTTTATAAAATGAATCTCTTTTAAGTGCTCATCTTCCTCTGAGATTAGATTCAGAGGGGATAAAACCACTTTTATGACATTCAAGTCGGAGTTAGTGAGAAAAAGAGCGGGACTATCGGCATTAAGATCTCTCACACTCAAGAGTTCAATCTCGCCAAAGTGCACTAGATCACTGAGGAATCTGAGAGGAAAGCGCTCATCTGAGGGCACTGTATGCTTTCAATGACCCGGCTTTAGTGTCTAAGCATCTGCAAACGGACACTATCATCTATAGACCTCATTAAAAAGACTGCTTTGTGTGCACTTCAATGGTTTCCACTAGTTCAGTTACTTTATTCTCCATTTTACACAGATTTGGTTTTGGAATGTTTGAAGTTTGGATTTCAGCTAAACTTTTAATACAAGTTATTCAAACAGACTTCTTACGTCAAAACATAATTTTCTTTCTTTATTTCGCAGATAAATTGCACATTTTAAGATAAGATAAGACTTTATTGATCTCACACAGGAGAAATTCACTTGCCACATTAGCTCCAGGCATCTTAGTGCAAAAGAAAATTAGAACAAAAAAAAGTGCATACAGACAAGATAAGTAATAATAATAAATAAAAATTGCCTTTATTATGTAAAATTGACCCTTGTCAGCTTTAAAGGCAAATTAACGTTTTTTTACAATCTGAGCCTTCTTTCGGCAATAAAACAAGTAGTTTTACTCACCCATAGCATTTTTCTGTCAATTGGAGCAGTATCGCAGAACTTATGTTGAGCCGTTCTGTTCTAGTAATGATCCCGTATCCGTTAACATGGTGCTGTATCATATGCTCGGGGCATTACTTTGCGGTGTCCAAATAACACAAACTTTAGCACTTTTCAAATCATAGAAGCCCGATGTCTTAATGAAAGATTTCGTTTGAAGCAAAAGTGGCCTGTAATCCGAGATTTAGCCATAGTTTCGAGTAGACGAGGACGCCAGTGCGCATGCGCGGACTGCTCCCGGGACCCAAAGATGAAACGCAAAGCTGAAAACTATGGATAAATCTCGGATTACAGGCCACTTTTGCTTCAAACGAAATCTTACATCAAGACATCGGGCTTCTATGATTTGAAAAGTGCTAAAGTTTGTGTTATTTGAAGACCGCAAAGTAATGCCCCGAATACAAATGCTAACGGATACGCTACAACATAACTTTCTTCAAACAGGTCCAAATGACACGAACGTGATATGGGTGAGTCAAACGACTTGTTTTATTACCGAAAGAAGGCTCAGATTGTAAAATAACGTTACTTTTCCTTTAAGTCATGTTACATTGTTGTTAACTCATCAAAAACATACCTGGAGTCATGTTTAGTTTCTTTCACATACGTTTGAGTAATCCTGGATTATTATTCTGTCTATAGCTCCACAGCTCAAAATGCTCTGTTCTACCTTGTGATGTCATGTAGTAGTAGTTTTCAAGTTAAATGCTTTTTTTTTTTTTTTAAACTTTTGTACAGAATAGGTAGACAATTCCAGGGCTGAAATCATCCAAATGATTCAATTGAAGGTGTGTATAGTTTAAATATACAGTGGGGCACTTCGTATATTACCACATGACATTACAAAGTGGATGTGTGGAGGTGAAAATGTTTTATGTTTGAGAGATGAACTCAGCCTAAATATGCAGAGTTTGTGTGTTAAACATGTATGAATGAAACAAAACACAACTCCAGGTATGTTTTGATGAGATAAATGGTGTGATATTGGCCTGCTAATACAAATATCAGTCATCAGGACACGCTTAATGCTTAATTTAGTTCACATATGACTAGATAACATTACTTTATGACAATAACATGAGGATCATACTGTTGTGCTTGATCTGTAGAAGTTTATAACATATAACATTTTGTGATTGACATCTTTTATTGCTTTCAAACAGATTTCAAATCCAAATCATGTGCTTTTAATGTTTTTAAATAGTTACCTGGCAGATCATTCATCAAATAGAAACCTTTATCTGCTCTTGATCGAACTAAGATTGCTTTTTAAGTTGACATCTCAGGTTGATAAAAAGAGGATTGCAGCTCCACTCAACAGCTCATTGATATTGGTGACAGTGATCCATGAGTATTTGATGTGAAGAGACATTTGCAACTTTTTCTGTGCATATGTTCTGAAGACCCTTTTCTGGGGGATACTTGGTAATCCCTGCCTTACCTATACCGCCTAAATAGTCATTACTCATGTGTGTGGAGCAGTAGGTTTTCATTTGAAACTCATGCATCAGGCTGAGACTTCAATCTGCACACCTTTGAAAGAATGTAGTGTATTGAAATTATGAGTCTTCCTCCTTTGACTTCATTGACACACATTGCATTTTTGTCCTTGGAAGAAAAGTATAAGGAACATTTTTCGTCAGTCTTTAATCAGACATTTTATGAATATATGCTAAGAAATATTGTCATCTTGATAACTCTCACCAAGACTTCAGCACATCTCAGGTGTCGTACAATCTATCTAACTGTCTACATTTATTGGAGCTTGTCATATAAGTCTTCATTTGTAGATAAGAAAGAATGCATACGGCTACCAAGGCAGTATTCCACAAATGTAACGATAAGTGCCCAGATTTGAGCTTTATAGTCCATGGATTTGTTGCTTATTGACAATTTAAATATTAGTTGTCTCATATAAGATTTTTTTTTCCTGTCAGTGAAGTTTTCCATCCATCCATAACTAAAAAATAAAAATCACAAGAACAAAGTTATTTCAATTAAATTTTTACTCCAAAAAGATTTTATAAAGCTGGTTACATACTAGAGGAATGGTGGTGTCAATAGTACTGAATTGTTTCATTCACACATGCTTGAGTAATCCTGCGTAATTACTCATCATACACTCAACAAAAATATAAACGCAACACTTTTGTTTTTGCTCCCATTTTTCATGAGATGGACTTAAAGATCTAAAATTCATTCCAGATACACAATATTACCATTTCTCTCAAACATTGTTCACAAATCTGTCTAAATATGTGATAGTGAGCACTTCTGCTTTGCTGAGATAATCCATCCCACCTCACAGGTGTGCCACATCAAGATGCTGATCTGACATCATGATTAGTGCACAGGTGTGCCTTATACTGCCCACAATTAAAGGCCACTCTGAAATGTGCATTTTTTTTTTTTGCTTTATTGGGGGTCTGGGGACTGAGAACCAGTCAGTATCTGGTGTGACCACCATTTGCCTCATGCAGTGCAACACATCTTCTTCGCATAGAGTTTATGAGATTGTCAATTGTGGCCTGTGGAATGTTGGTCCACTCCTTTTCAATGGCTGTGCGAAGTTGCTGGATATTAGTGGGAGCTGGTACACGCTGTCGTATACGCCGGTCAAGCACATCCCAAACATGCTCAATGGGTGACATGTCCGGTGAGTATGCTGGCCATGCAAGAACTGGGACATTTTCAGCTTCCAAGAATTGTGTACAGATCCTTGCAACATGGGGCTGTGCATTGTCTTGCTGAAACATGAGGTGATGTTCATGGATGTATGGCACAACAATGGCCCTCAGGATCTCATCACGGTATCTCTGTGCATTAAAAATGCCATCAATAAAATGCACCTGTGTTCTTCGTCCATAACAGATGCCTGCCCATACCATAACCCCACCACCACCATGGGCCACTCAATCCACAACATTGACATCAGCAAAGCGCTCACCCACACAACGCCACACACGCTGTCTGCCATCTGCCCTGAACAATGTAAACCGAGATTCATCCATGAAGAGAACACCTCTCCAACGTGCCAGACGCCATCGAATGTGAGCATTTGCCCACTCAAGTCTGTTACGGCGACGATCTGGAGTCAGGTTAAGACCCCGATGAGGATGACGAGCATGCAGTTGAGCTTCCCTGAGACGGTTTCTGACAGTTTGTGCAGAAATTGTTTGGTTATGCAAACCAATTGTTTCAGCAGCTGTCCGAGTGGCTGGTCTCAGACGATCTTGGAGGTGAACCTGCTGGATGTGGAGGTCCTGGGCTGGTGTGTTTACACGTGGTCTGCGGTTGTGAGGCCGGTTGGATGTACTGCCATATTCTCTGAAACGCCTTTGGAGATGGCTTATGGTGGAGAAATGAACATACAATGCACGAGCAACAGATCTGGTTGACATTCCTGCTGTCAGCATGCCAATTGCACGCTCCCTCAATGCTTGTGACATCTGTGGCATTTTGCTGTGAGACAAAACTGCACATTTCAGAGTGGCCTTTTATTGTGGGCAGTATAAGGTACACCTGTGCACTAATCATGATGTCAGATCAGCATCTTGATGTGGCACACCTGTGAGGTGGGATGGATTATCTCAGCAAAGCAGAAGTGCTCACTATCACACATTTAGACAGATTTGTGAACAGTGTTTGAGAGAAATGGTAATATTGTGTATCTGGAATGAATTTTAGATCTTTAAGTCCATCTCATGAAAAATGGGAGCAAAAACAAAAGTGTTGCGTTTATATTTTTGTTGAGTGTAATTTACATCTCCAAAGTTCAAAATGCTCCGTTCCACCTTGTGATGTCATCAAGTGGTATTTTTCAATGAACAGCTACCTTTTACCTTTTGCTCAGAAAGAAGAAGAAATGGGCAATTCCAGGGATGAAATTCCATAATTATGTATGGAGTTTAAAAACATTGGAGCACCTCCTGTATTATGGCATGACATCACAATGTGGAACAGAGAGAAGTGTGAGAGAAGAACACAGCCTATATATGTCTGTGTGTTAAACATGTGTGAATGAAACAAAAACATGACGCCAGGTATTTTTGATGATGAGGAAACAACATTATCACATAGATCAGAAAATAGCGTAATCTCACATAATCTTTAAATTATGATATTCCTTCTGGCATAACTGTGGATAGGAACCGAAAGGTCCAAATGACCGCTGTTGAAACTTTCCCTACAATTCTCACATAACTGTCACATTCAGATTTCAATTCATGGCTTTCCTAATTTTCAATGCTACCTCACATGTAGTTTGAACTTCAGATACAGCCTCTTAATGGAGAAATATACTGTAGCTCTGATAACTGTATTTGAGCATGACAGCATTTGCACCACATGATCCTTGGATTATCGCATTGTGTCAGTCACTCTCTTCTTGCTCTTGCTCTTGTGGGATGCCCCTGGCTATAAACATGTGTTTTTCTGTACTGAACTTCTGTTGTGAGTGAGCCCTGCTTTACAACACTTAGGCTGTGTCCCATTTCTCTGTCTTACCCCTTCCCCTTTATATATGTCTTTGTCTTGCCGCTCGATACTGAGCTGAGAGGGCTCGGGGTACGAATGTTCTCTTAAAGGTCCCATGGCATGAAATGTTCACTTTCTGAGGTTTTTGAACGTGATCTCCCCTACCCTGTTTAGTACGCTGAGGCTTGATTTTGGAGAAGGATTCATATGCAGTATTAGGGAATCAGTAAGGCGCCATATAAAAGTATCAAGAAGTACAATGTCATGGGATCTTTAAGAAATGGGACACCACTCGATTACCGTTTGTGTCATCATCTCATGCCTCTATCTGGCTGCTACGTCTACAGAGGCGACAACAATTGATGCAAACAAACGTAAACAAATGTCAAGGATTATCGGGTACTTCAGCTCGACAAAAAAACTTGCTTATTTATGTATGAAAGTTCGATGAAAACGATAACGTTGGCTAAACAGACATCACTACAATTAAAACCACAACAACAGTTCAATAAAAGTAACGCAGAACATAAGCGTCATAATTGTAAACCATTCTAAACTGTTAATCGATAATTACAACTGCTGAAAATTCATTTATGAGACTCCTTGGCTGGTCGATGTGACACTGCCATCCTGATCCCAAAACCTGCCTGAGCTTGTAGGCGTACCCCTTCGTTTCAAGTCTGGTCAAGAGCTTACTTCGTTTCAAGGGGTATGTAGCCCTCAGTCGTGGCCTTAGCCCTTGATCAAAATTAGAATCAGGACACCCCTTGCCCTCACATGAACACTCAAACCAAGGGGTAGGGGTAAGACGAAGGGGTAAGACAGAAATGGAATGCAGCCTAAACCTCTATACAGCCAGTAAAAACACGCCACCAGTCAAACCTTGGACAGTATGCCAGGGCCTGAGCCACACATGAGTCCCATTCTCTGACCAGTCCTATATGACAACCATGAAAATCTGTAACATGTAGGTAGTAGGATTGAACGACAGGAAAATATGTAGCTGTATTTTTCTGACAAGCATTATGATTACGATAATGACTGCAATTTATGTCTGTTTAACATTATGTTTTGAGCGCAGGTTTTTTATGAATTAATATGAACTGCTTAGCTAATATAAGAATCCATGCATTTTTCCAAAACTTTATTTAGTAACTTTAGTGTCAGCATCGAAACACAAAAGAAAATACATATATCATAATGCAAGCAAAAAACAAAACTAACCAGGTCCTGTAGTCTCATTAAAAATGCACCACAGAAATTTTTTGTAAAGAGATTATAGTTATATTGCAGTTAGTGTAAATGATTTGAAATTTGGCAACGGTTAAAAATTGGCAGTTACAGTTCATTTAATCTTTAATAGGCACACATTTCTACAGTGAGGTGTCTACAGTTTACAGATGCAGTCTTATGTGTCCTTACTTTTAAATACATTAACCTTAAACTCTGGCACATCCATAAACACAATGTGCTGTTTCCTCCTGTATTGATTTTGGGTCTATCTTTTCAATCAGAGAAGGAAGTGTTCAAAATAATTATTTATGTTGTGACCTGAGCTTGTTTGTAACGTTCATCCTTCATCTTGAGAGTTAAGTAAAATGTAGAACAGCACTGAGAAGTGAAGAAAAGGAGGGCTAGTCAATAAAGAATACTTTTAATCCTTGCCCTTTAACACAAATAAGTCAGAGGACAGAGTATTGGCTGTGGATCTATGCATATAACTGATTAGAAATGACTGAATCTCCACCTTGATTAAAACGTAATGCTTTAGATGCTTTGATACCAGTTTATCTATGGTACTCTAAAAGATGTTAGCTAGGGCTTAATAGCATTGATCATTATCTTTTAGCATTTTATACTGTACCACTGAATTGCCAATGCTAAGTATTTTCATTCAAAATTTCAGGTTTTAATTTTTAATTGTGAACACCAGTTTTCCTCTTTTCTGGCATTTTCTCATTGGAGTCTTAGGAAACCATCTGCCCCTCATCACTTAGTAATTTACATAATTAATTTGTCATAGGTTTTTCTCAAAATGGCCTCCTGTCATCACCATTTTCACTTTCCCAAGCCCGATACTCACACAAAAAAGTGTATTGATTTGTTGCTACACTCCATTAATTGTAAGTTGCTCTGATTTATTGTGTATACGAATGGCCATCCTTATAGGTCCTGTATTGCACAAAATTGACTGATTGACTTGAGTCATATTATAATGTTGTTATCTCATCAAAATCATACCTGGAGTTGTGTTTTGTTTGTTTCATTCACACATTTCATAACCCTTTATTATCAGTCTGTCTACACCACCAACGCACCAATGCTTTGTTCCACCTTGTGATACATGCAGAGTCTGTTAAAGTGTGTTAAGTGTTTAAATTAAACAAAACACAACTCTAGTTATGTTTTTGATGAGGAAACAAGATTATAACACAGATCAGAAAATGCATAATATGGGCTCCTAATAATACCCCCAGTAATATTGCAAGGTGCTGATGACTTAATGCAAAAAGAAGACACTGTAACAACAATTTTGTGCATAGCCAGTGACTTAAGGGTTAAATACCTCTTACTTTTAAGTGGTTACCCTGATTTTTTTTTTCCCCTAGTCCCCTGGCTACTTTGCTGCTCGCTGAGTGAAGAAGAAGAGGAGGAAAAATGGAGAGACTAATGAAGGGATACAGATCAAAATGAAAGAAGTGGAAATGTTTCTTTGCATTAGGGACCATTTGTGATCCAGGAGAGTGTGTCAATGCACTCCTTGTCTTCACCTATAGAGGGGGAGTCTTTGCTGGGCAGGAATTT
Source organism: Paratrypauchen microcephalus (assembly GCA_036785185.1). Classification (NCBI taxonomy): domain Eukaryota; kingdom Metazoa; phylum Chordata; class Actinopteri; order Gobiiformes; family Gobiidae; genus Paratrypauchen; species Paratrypauchen microcephalus. The sequence continues at coordinate 3,444,088 of JAVJIX010000039.1, forward strand.
GAGGGATGGAGCGGGAGGTCCTCTTTTCTGCCCCCTGCCCCCCCGTCCCACCAGATTCCTGGGCCTGGGGCAGCGACTGGTAGTGTTTAGTCCATCAGCAGTTGAAACATGATATGCACACAGCCCACTAAGCCCCTCTTTTATAGTACCAAGCTAGGTCAACGTGTTTACATCCACTATTTATTGTCTTTGGCTCCCTTGAAACCAGAAATAAAACAATTAGACCATTAGAAATTTTACTTTGAGCACTTAAAAGCTTCTGAGTCCTGCTTTGTTCAAATAGAAAATCCCAGATGGGTGCCACAGTTAGACAAGGGCCATGCATGTGTTCACTTTATATAGGTACATTCAGTATACTCATGGTGCATAGATCTATAGACCATGTATTCCCTGGTGCCCGTAGCCTGGAGGTAGCTCAGCCAGGCCCTTTAATTCATTAACCAGAAGAGCTAGCTCACTGTGATATGATATGAAGTCAGTTTGTTCAGAGGTAAGCAAAGGAAACACACATCTTTGTCCTGCTTTGCTTTATAAAAACAGGGATGATCAAATATGGCTTAGAATATTTAATAATCATAATAATACCTTACACTTGAGGTGTACTTTACGGGCTCGATAAAGCCTCTTGCTACACTGTCGTCATTATTCATTCGTTCCATACTTGGTAGTGGTAGCCTACTGTACCCACAGCTGCCCTGGGGTAGGGAGCTGCCAATCTGCACCATCGGTACCTCTGACCACCACCATTTACTCATGCACATACCATATTCATACTAGGCAAGGTGAGTGAAGTGTCTTGCCTAAGGACACAATGTAATTTTTAAGATAGATACCAAATAATACTTGGGTATGTTTGAAAGTTCAAAACTCCATGCACAGCTTCCAGGTGCTGGTAACAGCAGGAACATTGAATAATAAACTTCTTTTTTTTTTCTTTTCTGGAATACTTGGTTATGATTGAGGTAAAAATTGCTCAGTATGTTGTTCAAGATGATACATTTGATGTGAATTTAATGAGACTTAAGTGAAATCACATTGCGTCCAGTGGCTGATGTGTTTGTGTGTTGCAGGCGTGACTTGTGAATCGGAGCTGTCCTTCACGCTGGAGCCCAGTGACATCATTGCGGTGCAGGAGCAGCCCCTGATGCTGCACTGTCAGGTGGTGGGCATCCCCCCCATCACCACCCTCTGGAGGCACAACGGTCTGCTGCTGCCTCAGGACCAGGAGCACACCACTTTCATCAACGGTTCTCTCCTCATCGCTCACTTCCTCAAGACCAAATCTGACGGCACATCTGACGAGGGCGACTACGAATGCATGGCCCAGAATTCCTTTGGGCTCGTAGTGAGCCGCAAGGCTCGCGTACAGGCAGCAAGTAAGTAATAACTGCTCCAGCACCGTAAAGAATCATGTGTACTGTACATGCAAACACAACATTTCAACTTTAGGGACCCGAGGTAGTCCTTGTCTCATCATAGGTCACCTGGTCTTTTGCACACAGGCGTGTGGCGTTTTGCAGGCAGTTGTGTCCACAGGATAGGACCTAACACAAATCCCATGTCGTAATGAACTTGTGATGCTCTGACAGACTATCTCTGGCCTTTAAGTTGTACATTAACAAGTGCTCACACTGAGCTTGGGACTGTTATGTGTGAGGGCATTATCCAAAGCCATTTTCAAAGAATATTCTGTGGCTTGCCTCATGTCTCCAGTTTGAAGTCGTTCTATTTGAGCATCTCCTTCTCAGCATTGTGTCCAGCCTCATTAGGCTGCGTTTCTCATGTAGGAGACAATCCTCCCCGGTCCACTCGAGCTTTAGTGTCTCTTTTGTGGTGGCACACACACATGCAGAGGCTGTCTCAGCGCTCTCTAAATTAAAGTCATCATGGACTCACAGCCCTCTGTGGACATGCTGCGCTCTGCAGCTCAGCTTTATTGATATGAGGCTGTTGCGTGCAGTGCTGACTTAAGACTTTGTAGAGCCCCACTTTTATATATTTTCTTACACAGTGATGGACAATGGTTGAGTGAAGCCTGTTGATCCCTGAGCTGTGTGTAGTCAGCACACTGCTGTGCTGTTGTAGCCAATAAGGCTTTTCCACCCAGTGGGAGGAGAGGTTAGCACGACGCCTCACTGACCGAGGGGAGAAGTCACTTGTGTTCATGGCTGCTGCTGTCAAACACATGCAACCTTTTAGGACCCCCTGAAGGGACTCTCAAAGGTCAGCTATATCCACTACTTTAACACATTTGTGTTCAAGCTGAAACAATATAAAACTCCATTATGTTCAACAGACTTATTGTGCATACTGTACTTTACTTGTACATGATGTACTGTATTTCTTTTTCAGTCTTTTCTATAGTGCATTGTATTTTAAGATTGTATGCATTGATTTACAAGTAGCAATCTGCACTTTTAACATGTCAAAACTGATTACTGTCTCTTATTTGACTCATTGGCCGAGTTCAATTCATCCATGTTGTAATGATTGCATTTGGCTGCTCATATAGATCCTGTGAGCTCCTTGTATTGATTAGCAGAGGCCTGACAGATTACTGAAGATCAGAGTTTGACCCTTGGTCTTTGACCTTTGGAAGCGTGCCGGCAAGTAGTTTTGGATGGGCATTGAACATGGAGCTCTCGTTATAATGATACAGTGTTTCTCTTAATGGAGTCTGGGCAGAGGAGTTCTCACTGTGGAAGAATACTCCAGAGACCCTTCAAAGGGAGTCATGAGGAATGAACTTGTGACTGGAAAGTGTCCCTGTATTATCCCTGTGTCCCTGTGTCCCTGCATTAGCCCCATTCGTTTGGTAATGACGTCACTGAAGTTGCCCACTGATTGATGGAACTCCCTGTTTAATTTGAGAACTGTTTGGTATTTATATTATATTAATAACCTTAATACTAGGACCGTCAATACATGAAAGCTGCAACAATATATTTTGGGGTCATTATTTATCATGTGCACACTTTCTTTGCACTATTGAGACATTGTTGGTTATTTTCTGGTGATATGATCACCAGAAAATCACCAGATTTAAGCCGTAAAAGGATGAATACATAACTTCTATGACTCATTACAGATGCAGACCTAGTACTAAAGTGTTTCATTCTGCTGTTTATTTATTGCAGCTCATGATTTTGTAAAAATATTATAGATTTAGAATTGTTTTTGTGGCTTAAATCTGTTCTTGGGTAATTGTGTCTATATCAACTTCAGCATGATATCGCACTTCAAAATTTGTAATCATGACAGGCCTACTTAATACTTTTAAGTCTATAGATAAAATTACACTTTGTGAATATTTCCATTTTGGTACCAAATACAAGTATTATTAGGTCAACTGGATTTTGATCTTTTATAAATAATCTCCTGCTGTGGCTTGTTTTATTTTGGTGGGTGCACCACTGGGCCCAAAACCCAGATATGAACATAAATGATTCTCAATGAAGTCTTCTCTTTGACAGAAATAGCCCAAAACAGTGAAGAGTTTCTTAAAAAAGACTGTAACTAATGCTCATGTTTGTTTATATCCTCTCTGTATTTCTAAGATCATTATGGCAGCGTTACACCCCCTCATCCCATCCCTCACTTCAACTCTGTTTTGTGATGTACGATGACGAAGGCTTTCTAGTATCTTTCATTAAACCCAACCACCTTCTTATCCGCCTCCTTTCATATATTCACTTTTTATTTTAGCTTGACAAGCATTTGTGTGAGCTCACCACTGGGTGCTTATGTTGCGCCCGACTCCCCGCGGACCTGCTAAATCGGTGGCCTGTCCAAGAATTTGCTTTTTTCTTTTTATCTTCGAAATATTATCTCTTTGGTGTTTTTTCTTCTTCTTCTTCTTCTGTCCCCAGCACACTCTCTCCAATCTTCTTATTAGCTTAGGTTCAGGAAGCTTTTCATCATGTGGGTGAATGACAAGGCTACAGTGGACCCAGCTAGGACTCTCTCTACCCTCCCCCCTCAGTTCACTACACCGGCGTCACCAAGCAACACTCTACAAAGGCCCCCTGTTACAAAATAGCTTTTTAGGATCAATTGAAATTGCTTGCTTTTGTCTTTTTTGTCTGCAATTAATTAGAAAGAGTTGATGCTTTGTTAATAAATAATTCATTTTTCTCCTGATCATAAAAGGAAGACAGCAATTGACATATGAGACCCCTTTAAGAGTAAAAATAAGAGATTTGCAAACATGAGATGAAAGTAGATTCAAAATGATGGAGTCTATGAAACAACTGGGCCTATTGTGCTTGCTTTGGTCCAGCCGTTTCCTCTGTATCTGTATGGAGGAGATGAATGATGATTGCTTCCTTGTTTAGTCTTCATGTTGTCACGGCAAATTGTACAGTGTTATAATGGCGAGCTCCTCAATGAGGCTTTAATGAAATCGAGGGACCCAGGGGGCTGTAAGGGATGGAACAGTAGGAAGATGGAGGATCCCTGTAAAAATGTCTGACCATAAACACATACCTCTCCTCTGTGTGAATTTAAGTCCTCTCACGGGTCTTAATGGAAATGACGACCATTTATTGTACAAAATGAGACTCAAGAACACTGGTCTTATTTAGTAAATGGCCTTTTCACAAGAGTGCTCTATTATAGAATACCAGAGCAGATTTTTTTATTGTGCAGTCATTTTAATTTATTTTGGCATAGCTTTTGCGCTGGACACTCTCTATGACTTCACCCACTCTCTTTATCCAAACAGTCACACGGGGCAGTGGCTTTTGAACTGTACTAATAATTTAATGCATGTTACAATTGGACAGAGATTATACAGCTCTGGAAAAAAATAAGAGACCACTGCAAAATGATCCGTTTTTCTGATTTTACTACTTATAGGTATGTGTTTTTGGGCAAAAAGGACATTTTTGTTTGAGTCTATAAACTATTGACAACATTTCCCCCAAATTCCAAATAAAAATATGATCGTTTAGAGCATTTATTTGCAGAAAATGACAAATGGTAACAAAATAACAAAAAAGATACATGTTTTCAGACCTCAAACAATGCAAAGAAACAAGATCAGATTCATTTTAAAACAACATAATACTAATGTTTACACTTAAGAAGAGTTCAGAAATCAATATTTGGTGCAGTAACCCTTATTTTTAATCACAGCTTTCATGTGTCTTGACATGCTCTCCACAAGTCTTTCACATTGTTCTTGGGTGACTTTATTCCACTCCTGGTGCAAGAACTGAAGTAGCTCAGCTTTGTGTTTGTGTTGGAGTTCAACAGACCCTGGAATGGAATGGCTGTAATACATGTAGAGATGCTGATTTCAGAAAAAAATGCAGTGGTTTCTTATTTTTTTCCAGAGCTGTATATTAAAAAAAACAAAAAACAAAAAAAAAACATCTAGCTCCAACTAGATAGTTCTGATGAAGCATAGTGTAAGATCAAGAGATGGGTCTCCAGGTGCTACAGAGCCCCTACTGAAGGATGGGTCAAATGCAAAGGGCAGTTGAACATATTGTCCAAGTTGCGATTGAAAATAAATGGCAAGTGATCAAATGTTGCCAAGTCAAGAGAAATTTCCCTTTGAGGACAATAAATTATGCCTTAACCTGTATTAAAGCAAAAGTTTTGTATTGTATTCGCTTTTAAAATGACTTATCATAGAGGTGCTGTTAGATACTGGCAAGTAGCGGCACGAAGGTTCTGGGATCATTCTCCCCGTGTCCCCCATCACACCTAAACAACATGTACCAGGGACTACAGGTGAAAATTAGCTCCAGTGATACAACCTGGCACAAGGCATCTCTCCTGTTACCGTAGATTGTCCACTGTCCCTGTCTCATAAATAAAAAATAAATACATAAAAAATAAATAATTAGCAAAACTATTTCATCGTAATATTTCTATGTCTGTATCAGCTTTATAATGACTACGCCTTAATTAGTCTTAATAAATTAATACCCTAACTCACCTTATTCCTTAATGAAGTTACTAGGTGGAATTATTCTTAATAAAGTAATTGCTTAAAGGACCCATGTTACTATTTTCTGATCTATGTTATTATGTTGTTTCCTCATCAAAAACATATGTGGAGCTGTGTTTTGTTTCATCCACATGTTTAACACACAAATCCAGTTCTTCTCTTAAACAAAAAAATGCTCTGTTTCTCCTTGTGATGTGATGGGCTAATACAGGAAATACTCCACTGTGTTTTTAAACTCCATACACCTTTACTAGAATCATTTGGATAATTTCAGCTCTGGAATCTACCGAACAAAAGTAAAAGGCAGCTGTTAACTTGAAAACTACATACAGTACACTACATGACATCACAAGGTGGAACAGAGCATTTTGGGTTTTGGAGATGCAAACAGACTAATAATACTAATACATAATTAAATGAATAAATACATAAATAAATACATAGATAAATAAATATGGTTACTCATGTATGAAATAACACCAGATATGTTTTTGATGAGGTAACAACATTCTAACTTAAAGCTTAAAGCTCACAAAAGTCAATTTTGCATGATATTTAACCTTAATATTATGCTTTAAAGTGTAGTTATTATAGACTGTTACTTGTATATCTGTATTTTTATGATAATCTCTTTAGCCTGTCCTTGTTTTGCTGTGTATCCATCTATCCATATACTGTAATATTACTGCTGTTTTACCCTCTGTGACCCCTTTGGGACCACCCCTTGCATCATGGCCTCATGCCTGGGCAGCGCTCTCACATCTTCACATCTCCTTGAGGCTCCCTTTGTCTGCCTGCCAAGCCCCGCCCATCACATGTCCCCCACCCACTCCTCCACCTCCTCCACTTAATAGAAACCGACATTTAAATATCACATCTGATTTCTACATTTCAGTCCTGCAAAGTTCATATGAAATCCTTAGAACATGTTTGTCTTGTACTAATAATTGTAAGTGAGATGTGTGTGTGTTTCCGAGTCCTTATTAGTGTTTTTCTGCCCGCTGCGTGGTCACAGCCTCCATTTGTTGAGCAGCATAAGATGTTTATTTTTAAATGCATATATTTATTTATTTTTTCATCCTGAAGAAGCTGTGCAGTGTAATTACTGCATACCTGCCCAGCTAATCGTCACATGTTACTGCCAGCATTCACAGGTATGGCTTTATTTTGAAGGGCGGTGGTAAAAACATGTTAATGTAATTCATATTTTCAAAGTGCAGTGGAGACTTGTTTCTCATTGCCACTGTTTGTACTGGTGCTGGAGGAGCTGGATAAACACAGTGAAATCCCTAATGAAAGCTCTGCATATTTGCCTTTGCCACACGCTGCACATGGCCTGTCTCCTGTGGATATGTGTCTGTTTATCCTGATGCTGACATGTCATTGACCTTGAAGCTGTGAAAGGCATCGAGGGGCTGCTCATAGTGGGTCCTTTGTCTTACATTACTGATTACTCTTATTGCACTGTCACAATGGCTTTCACTGGAGAAAGCATTGTTTAATGGAGACTCATTCAGAAACACTAAGTCCTCATTATATAAGTAACTGATGGATGAACTGGCTCTTCATTAATTTATAATAGAATTAGCATACATTAGCACGCTGTACGCTGCATTGTTGATGGTCATGATAGGTATGTATGTGCTTTGATCTCACTCTAACTGCATTTTTTTATCTCAGAAAATCAAAGTAGAATTGAATCTCAAGAGCAGAGCTGCAGGCCTCTCTGTGGTGACAGGACATGAGCCATGTGCTGTGCTCCAGACAGCTGCCATCCGCAGAGGCTTCAGATAAGGGTGATGCTGCAGCTCCACCCAGAGAGCACACCATTATACTAAATATATCTGTTGTGTAAACAGCCAAACGCAAGCAAATCAAGCAGCTAAACTGGGCTGAAGAGATGATGGTGAGAAGCAGCTGGTTCAGAATTTGCAACTGCTCAGACAGCGTTTTCCCTGTTCCTCTAGGCAACAGTCGTCACGCCAAACATGCTCATAATCTGCTTTGTTGTGCTTTAAATCTCTTAGTGAGAAATAACAAGTGGTATTAGGTTTACATATGTGTCTGACTCAGATATACTATTCTCTCTCACATTAAATCAACATGCACATGAGTACATATGGTGTGTGCATTATCGGGAACAAACATACACTGGTGCATTTGTGCAAAAAACAAACATCTGGCATCTGGCTGGGGCTCAAAATGGTCTCCATGAACCTGCTACCTACCATGGCTCCAGCCAATGTATATTATCCTGTATATAATCATTATGCATTCTGAAAAACAAATGTGCCCAAAGAGGTTTTAGATGTCATCCATGCATGTTTTGAGTAATTTTGCGATCTCTCCTGGGTCCTATTCGAACCCTCCTTATGGTTATGGCTATAAGATTCTGCGCAATGCTCAGCCCACAAGCCTACATCATCCATGCTTCCACACGACAATTCTCTATAAACATACAAAAGCGTGATATAAAACTGTACATAACAACTTGACAAACCTAATGCAATGTGTGTTGTAATGTCACAATGAAGGGGGAGTGTCTTTGCATGGGAAGCACTCAGACCAGACTGTCAAAAATGAAAATGAAACTTATAAAACATATTAATACATTGTTTTAGCGGATATTGCAACAATAAAAGCAAAATGGTGATCTAAATGTTATGTGTTAGGAGTTAATACCACAAAGAAGTCAAATCTCCTCTCTTTAAAGTCAACACATTTTCAGATTCAAATTTAGATAGAACTTATACTGACACTCAGTACTAATTCTTGTCATTAAAAAGTTGAGTGCTCGTAAAGACACACAGAGACAGTGTGTGCAGTTCGAGTGAAGTTGGGGCACAGTCTTAATAATGAAGTCTGAGAGTGCTTGTGAGCTGGTCCTCCGGATGTCACTGGACCACCGGAGCTATTCTCCAACAAACAAATGAAAAGGGGGCCAAAAATTCCTAGTGGCTGCTTTTAGGGCTCCTGGGAGGAATTCTTCAGTAATAGAGGGGAAAGGTGAAAAGAGCCGGAGCAGAGGCCAAGACCAAAGGTGGCATGGGGCGGTCCAGTCTGGAGTCTGGCTTTACAATTCTCTCTCCTATTAACCAGGCTGCTTTACACAAATCCAGAGTGCCAAGTATTTAGTATGTCACATGTTTTACTATTGCAATTATCCCTTCTTCTTATAGCAGATTAGTAATGTGTACATACAACATGGACTCTAAAGTATTGCAGGGTATAAGTTAAGCTGTAGGTCAATAGAATCATGTAGGATTTGAATGCTTGTGTGCATGTTGTGTGTTCCTATGGCAGGAGCCTGTGTTGTGGGTTGGCTGCAGATCTTGGTGCTGCCCAGTCACCGCGCTTCACTAAACTTAACACAGCCTTTATGGCCAGATTGTGCAGTTAAAAGGCTTTACAGGGTCCGCACCGTCCACCAATAAAAACACACCAAAAAATCCACCACTCCCTGTCTTCTCTTGTGGAACATGTTGAAAGGAGAGCAGAGAGGAGTGGAGAGATGGAGATGGGCATTCTGTTTAAAGGGCCTATATTATGTTATCTTCTGATCTATGTTATAATGTTTCCTCATCAAAACATACCTGCAGTTGTGTTTCATTTCAGTCACACACGTTTAACACACAAACCCTGCATATTTAGGCTGTGTTCTTCTCTTAAAGATCCCATGACATGGTACTTCTTGATGCTTTTATATGGCTCCTTAATGGTTCCCTAATACTGTAAATGAATCCTTCTTCAAAATCAACACTCAGTGCATGAGAAACAGAGATAAGATGAGAAAGAGTCATAAATATCTCTCTCAAACTCTTTATTCTGGGCGTTGTTGCTTGAATGCAAATGAGGAGAAAAGAGATGGCCAATAGTAGAGGGTGGGGGCGTGGCCAAACTCTCCGCTCAGAGCTCAGAGCCCACAGCTGATCCATTTCCTTGTTTTTGCATGGGGGAGAGATTTGAAGCGTTCCATTGAAAAATAAACACATTTCCACATAAAATAAAATTAAACCACTGCTGTTCAAAGGTCCAGAGGCTCAGATAAAGGACTTCTGAGCCTAGAAACACTCGGACGTGCCTCCAGGCAAATAAAAAAACGCATTTCGCATTGCCTAGCGCATTCGCAGTCCAAACTCTCTGGGCGTGATTTACAGAGACGCTGAGTTCAGACAGACGGAGGTGGAACTGCATTTGCATTTCTTTTTTCGATCTGACGTCAATAAGATGCCTTGTTCAAAATCGCCCGTTTGAGCTCCGATTTTTTGTAACGCAGAAAAGGATCGCAAATGCTCAGTTTAGACATTTCACAACTTTTAGCCATTGGGGGGGGCTAAACAGGGTAGGGGAGCTCACATTTACGTTCAGAAACCTCAGAAAGTGAAAATTTCATGCCATGGGACCTTTAAACAGAACACACTCTGTTCCTCCTTATGATGTCATGTGGTGATACAGTTAGTGCTCCACTGTGTTTTTAAACTCCATACACCTTCACTAGAATCATTTGGATAATTTCAGGCCTGGAGTTGCCAATCTCTACTGAACTAAAGGTAAAAAGCTTCATGACATCAGAAGGTGGAACAGAGCATTGTGAGCACTGGAGATATAGAAAGCCCAATAATGCAGGATTACTCAAACATGTGTGAATAAAACAAAACACAACACCAGGTATGTTTTTGATGAAATAACAGCACTCTAAAAGGACAAAGGTCCTGTATTACACAATTTTGTGTAATATAGGACCTTTAATTGTTGCATTTGTTAATTTCAAGCAGTTGTCCAGGAGTTGTAACTTTTGAGAATAGAAAAATGGACTGCTAAACAAATACATCTCATACATTTCAGAGCATGTTTGTAGACTACATCTTTAGGTTTATGTTACATTGTGCTGGGCATTTTGTTGTTTGTAGATGACATGATAAACGATAGTAACTTTTTATTTGCTAACTGTGGCCGTTTAAATAGCAACTTTCAGTCAGTTACTATAAATCTTGCAGCCGCAGTTCACGTGACCAAAAAGAGCCTGTCTGAGCTTGAGCTTTGAGAAGAAAGAAAGAAATATATAAATTACATTCTTTAAAAAAAGACTTGTAAACTAGTTTATAATACAAACTAAAAAACTTTATTTTACTCTTGCTCCACTAGCTGAATTGTTTTACCTCAATGTAAAGCTTGCAGTTGACGTTTTAGGAATGTTATTGCAAACAAATATTTTATATGTGGATCATGTATTCCACTATTGACTGCAGAAATGAAAAACAGGATTATGTTATGTTGTGCAAAGTTATTCCCAGTCACACACTGGGCCTCTGTGTGGGTGTCTAGTTTTTCATTTTGTTTAAGCAGGGATCAGGAAATCTTTCTCTGGTGGCCAATAAGCAGAAGAGTCAGAGACAAAGAGCAGTCAGTGATGGGCAGGCTGCAGTGGTCCGTTGGGCCCCCAGCCACCTCTCGCCTCTCTGTGCTCTGTGTGTGTGTTTATTCGCGGGGTTCCTCTCTCTCCCACCCTATTGTTAGCGTTGAAATGCGGTGCACTGGAGAGGCTGGGAACAGGCAGGGGCTGTGGGGATGTGCGCAATCTGGTGCCTCTGTTTTGTGACTGTGGCCCGTAGCGTTTGTTCTTCCTGACTGGCGCGTCTCGTCCGGGTAGGGGCCCCTGTTTTCTGTCGGCGCTGACTGCATATGCTCCATCCCTACCCCCGTTCTACTCTCGCGCTAACTTGAAAATACCAGTGTCATAGGTCGCAGGGGCTTGTCGATGGAAGAGCCTGGCTTATCTGGGAAACGGTGACCTTTCTGTGTGCATTAGGGCAGAATACCACTCCCCTTGTTTTATGCTCCTCTCTCGGAGCGCCCCACCCCTCTGCGCTCTCTCTTGGTGGGACCCCCGCCTTCCCTCCCCCCCGGTCGGTTGGCCCCGGGGCAGTGGCAGTGACCTTGGCTTTCACAGTGAAATAAGGTAGAGCTGCAACCTACCCTTTTCCAGTCGCACCACGCAGCAAGTTACAGCACAAGAGCCAAATAAGCACATTTTGAGTAACTCACGGAGGACTGGAATTTATCTATGTCAAATCGGATCCTCCTCAAGGCTTCCCTGTGCTGTGTATGAGACTAGTGGATAGCAGCCACTCTGCTGACAGTTAAATATGTTAATGCAATTCAAATGTAAATAAAGGGGCGACCCCAATATTGGGTCATGCATGACATCTTTAGACTAACAAGCACTGCCCAGGCCGGCTTTCCTCCAGTGAGTAAAAGCCTATTAGTTATACTATATCACCAATTAATAAAAATACACAAAAGTACAAATTAATTGGGACTTCTTTTTTCAATAGCTGTCAGATAGGAACTGTTTGAGGTTACTGGCCTATACTGTGTGTATGTGAGAGCGACCTCTGGGGATGAAATAACTTCCACTGGAACCAATTAGAAGAGGTTGCTGTTGGCGTTGGATAAAACATCTCACGGAAGGCCAATTTTCTCCTGACAACCGGTGTGCAATGTCCATAGTTAGGGATACCAATTCTACTCCAATTCTGTTTGAACAATTTTGCCACCAAACCCTGGACAAACAGCACTTGTTCCATTGTGTTGTTCAGACTACACTGCATTAAGGCTGCATTATTGAATTTCAGCTGCAATGTTCTGTGCTATTCTCTGTGCTAGGATTTCAACAATAACCACTTGCCAGCTTTGCATTGTTCTTTTTGATACTTACTGTTTATGAATATATTTATAACAGTGAATGAGGACATGCCCTTTGAGAGGCGACAGCCCTGACAGTCTTGTTGACTCTCTGCCAAAATGCACATAACGCTATGACACAATTGTCACAATGCATTGTGCAACAAGTCCTGCTCACGGTGACGGTTCTAAAAATACGACAGATAGTCAGATGAGATCCTGCCGTATGTTTAAAGTTAACCTAAAGCTGTCTATGAAATGGAAGCTGCATAATGGTTTGAAAACAAAAATGCCACATTTTAATTCACTTAAAAACAAAAGAACTTAAACCATTAAATGACTTGAGCACCGTTAAAGGGCCCATTTTCTGATCTATGCTATAATATTGTTTCCTCTTCAAAAACATACCTGGAGTAGTGTTTTGTTTCATTCACACGTTCAACACACAAACAAACAGAAACGCTCTGTTCCACCTTGTGATGTCATGTGGTAATACAGGAAGTTCTCCATCGATACGCCATTACCAGATTCAGATTCATTTGAATAATTTCAGTCCTGAAGTTGCCAAAAGGTAAAAGGTGTTAACTTGAAAACTGCAGCTTCATGACATCACAAGGAACATTTTGAGCTTGAGAGATAGACAGACTAATAATAAAGTGTTACTCAAACATGAGTGAATGTGAATGAAACAAAACACAACTCCAGGTAAGTTTTTGAGGAAGTAACAGCATTATAACATGACACAAGAGTTGATTTTGTGTAATAAAGGACCTTTAAAAAGACAAACTGGCTGATTTCATGTTTTTTTTTAGAATATAATGTATATATTCTTCTTGGCTTTGTGGCAGCAAACAAGGTGACGAATGCTTTACTAACCTTCGTCAAACATGAGCATCACCACTCAGCAGATTTGAAAACACTTAATGAGGAAAAATCCCTTTGAAAGAGCAGAGTTGACCCTGCAGAAGAGGCTGTTGACTCCATGCCAGGATGCACATAATGGCTGAGACTCTAGTAACACATTTGTCACTGCTCTGTGCCAACATGTGCTCTTACTGCAACTGTGAATCCTCTCGTAATGTGGCGCGCCGTACCAGACTGTTCAGAATAGGCCTGTCACGATAATGACTATATTGACTTATTATTCAATGTATGATAGATGGAACAATTTTTTAGGTCAGTATTTATTGTGTGTACATTTTCTTTGCATTACTGAGACAATTTTAGTCATTTTTTCGCTATATGATAAGATCTGAGCTGTACAAGGTTGAATGAATCATTTCTATGATTCATTATGTATGCAGACTGAGTACTTAAGTGTTTCATTTTGTTTATAACAATATTGTAGATTTATAATAGTTTATGTGGTTTAATCTGCTCTTGGGTTTTTGTATCCATTTCATCAATTAGTTTCAATATTATCGTTTATCGTCTATATTTACTTCAGCAATATATCACACTTCAAAATGTGTTATTGTGACAGGCCTACTTCAGTTTCGAAACACATCAAATTGACCGTGCAGTGTTGTATTTATAATGTAGGAGCTCTGAGAGATTGCTGATGTATTGATAGCTTAACTGATAAAAGAGTTATTTGCATGCATTTCAGAACCTGTTTGTAGTAGTCTCCAGGGTTAGTCATTTTTCTGACAAGCATTACAATTGCGATTGTTGTTCATTTTAAACATGTCCCGTCGTATAAAAATCTGAGAACAGACTGAAATATGGGCTGCTTAAGCAATTCAAGAATCAGATCACATCAGAACATCTTTGTAGAGGTCTAAAGTACACGGATAGCTGCAGTGATGGAACGTGATGAAGTAAAAGTAGTTTAGTACTGTACTTAAGTAAAAACTGTAGGTATCTGCACTTTACTTAAGTACATTTTAAAGGGGATACTTTTTACTTTTACTTCGCTACATTGGAGAGCAGGTATCTGTACTTTACACTCCATTTTTGAACAGGAACGAAAAGTAGAAGTATTTTTTATTATTGAATGAAAAAGGCAGAGAGTTTATTTTTAACACATTCATAATTTGAGCAAAAATATAGAAAAAAAAGCAACTAATTCAGTCGTTTCTGTTACACAAACCTTAACCAAAACAATACATTTGAAGCTGTATAAGATCTCAAAATACGCATGAAATAATTTTTACTCTTTAAGTATGTTTTTAAAGTGATACTTTAATACTTTTACTTAAGTTCATTTTTTCATGCAATAATTTTACTTCTTTTACTTGACTTGTTTTTCTGTACTTTTACTTAAGTAACATAATTGAGTGCTTCTTCCTTTACTGGTTAGTTGTTTGTTACATTAGACTGGATATTTAGTAGTTTGTATATTACCTAAATAATATTACACTTTTTATTTTCTAATTGCAACCATTTAAATTACAGTTATGATTATTCTTGCAGCTGTACAGTGCCCAATAACTAGCGTTTGAGCAGGAAGAAGCCCCCTGCACAGTAAGTAAACTCTGGCATGGTTAAACGCACAGGGGCAGGGCTATGCAGAGCTATAGAGCATGTGGCGGTGGTCTCTTGTGATCTCTGGGCCTCTCTGGCTCTAGAGGCTGGACCTTGAACCAGGAAGGAACATTCCATTCCAATGCTGTGCTTTGACCCCGTGACCCCCCCAGGCTTTGTTTCAAGGGCAGCGTTTTCGACAGGCAGCTCCGAATGCGAAAAGTGACGCCGCGGCCCAGGACTCTCTTGGCTTCAAGAAGCACGCCTCTGCCATTAGAACCTGCCAGAAAAGTGCTCCCATGACCCGTGCCTCGTAATTCATCACTGTAACATGAACATTACCTACGGTTAACATCAAATAAGCCGGGAGAGACGCAGACTTGAGCCCCCGCATGGTCACTGACTGCACAATCCGCTGGTAAAACTGCTACTGTGTCCCACGGCACATCTCACTGAGAAGACAGGATAGGTCAAGGGTTCAAACTGCTCTATGGGTAACAGAGCATTTTGCAGTGATAGGGTTGTTGATAGTATTGTTTTGTTTTAGTGTTGTTTTACTGCTGATTTCATATGTATTCCTGATTTAGAAGCTGTTTTAGTCCTGGTTTGGAGTGTTTTTTTTATCTATTTGTCTGCGTTTTGTCAATTTTTATTGATTTCAGACCTTGGTAGGTGGAAATTGGGATACTTTAATGTTAAATGGCACATATCAACCCTAGAGCACTATCTCCGGGTGATTTTCAACCAAACAAATGTATTTACATGATTTTTAATATGTTGCATTTTTCTCAGTGTCATGGGTCCCTGGGGAGCTTCACCATTGTTTTTGACATCTTTAAAGGTGTAGGTGTTTCCCTACCCCAAAGCCCACTTTTTCCTACAGGCTTTCAGGTGATTTTCACCCAGCAATAGTGAAAGAGGAATGTAAGAATGTAATGAATTTAATGTAAGAGGATGTAAGGAATAGGTAAGTCTGGAATGTGTATCTATCCTTATTTAGTGCAGTGGTTATGAATATCACAAAGTGGTGATTTCAAAGGGAACTGGTCATTTTTACCCACTGAAAAAAATACTATTTTTTGTTCCTCTCTCCTGCAACTGTTCGTGTGTCAAGGAGTCTGTGCTTCACCAGGGAAGTCTCACATGGGTGGACCAAACACCAAGTTTCCATTATTATAATAATAATAATAATAATAATAATAATAATAATAATAATAATAATAATAATAATAATAATAATTATTATTATTATTATTATTATTATTATTATTATTATTATTATTATTATTTATTATTATTATTATTATTTTTTTATTATTTTTATTATTATTATTATTATTATTATTATTTTTTTTTTTTTTTTTTAATTTATTTATTTATTAATTTTTATTTTTTAATTTAGGAATTTTTGTTCTCAAATTTCTAATTTTTCAGTAATCTTTTTCAGTTTTTAGGGTCTTCCTATGTTTTTTGTTTTCCATTTTGTTACACATACCACAGTTGCAAATAAAAGAAAACCACTCTAATTTATGTGTTGTCATATTTTGATCTATTTTTCATGACAAGTACTTTTTCTTGGGTATATTATATCAGGTAAAAATTACCCGGTAAAAGTGATGGTGTTACTTTTTATAGCAAAAGTGTTCTAGGGTTAAAGGTGTGCCTTGTTTCAAATCATTGTTTCAAATTTGAGCAATACATGTTTTGCAATATCTTCCAGCCCAAGGTTTAATCCAGGTTTTAGTCTAGTCCTGACTTAATTGTGTTTGGTGCACCATGTAACTTTTCTGGAAGAGGGTCAGCCACACTTGTCTCCATGGAGATGTAATTGCTTTTCCTCTACAACATTAAAGCTCACATTAGTCAATTTAGCATAATATAGGACCTTTAAGACTATAAGACAGTGAACTTATCTATCATAGTTCAAGTAACATGGGCTTGGTCTATTTAGTAGTAATTTCCTGAGATTCCCTGATGTGGCGTACAGAGCTTGCAGAGCACTTGTCTGATTCTCTATATTATTGGCTCCACAGTTAAACTCCTGTGCTTGTGGTTCTTCACACTGCCTTTTCCCAAAGCCGCAAAGATCTGTTTATTTGATAATCATATAAAGAATTTGCAACATCCGTCTTGCGCGGTCTTGTATCACTTTTATGTGTGTTTTTTTATGGACGCGCTTGTGTTAGTAAGTCGTATAAGGCGTACCATTTCATTGCCCGGGCGTGAAAAGATGAAACATGATGCGAGTAGTGTAATAGGCCTCTCCATTTGTCGGCGTAGGCATTATTTGTGAGCGAGGAGACAGTTTTAGAGGGTTAGCGGGCTGATGGCAGGTTGGAGCAGCGTATGATATGTGCTTGTGTCTGACAGTGTGCAGTGCTTCTCCTCCCTCGCTGCAGAGAGAAGAGAGATGAACTGACAGGCCAAATACAGGCTGGGCTGAGAGTAGAGTCAAGGATAAGGGTCACTTTAACTTTAAGTACAGGTTAGGGCCGCACTATGACTTTTACATGTACTCTTACAAAACAACTGTCTACCATAAAGCATATTTACAAGTGAAACGTTAAAATCATTAAAATATGTACCTCTGTTGGATAATCAGTATAGACATAACATTTTAAAGGTGCACTGTGTAACTTTTATGATGCAGGGTCTTGCCTTGGATGTTCCACAGTATGGCATTAAACACCTATGCAGCATTTATTCAATTACAAGTAGTGCTGTCAGGCGATTAAAAAAAAAAATCAAGTTAATTACAGGATTTGTAATTAATTAATCTTGTGAGTGCAGCGAACCGACTCACTAGCCTCGGCCTCGGTGTTTCTTGAAGTTTCTTTCCGACGCGTCACGTAACGTAAAATAAAGAGTCTTGAATCAAAAGGTTTGTCTTTTCTATCTTTACTAAAGTGAAGGTCATACAGAGTGGATACAAATAAGGTGAATAAAGAAGGAAACGGAAAGAGGAATTTCTGAGGCTTGTGGTTTTCCTATGTGTGTTGTGTAAGGCTCTGTATGTGTTGTGGTGTCCCTCTGGGCGTCGTTGCGTGTCGTATAGTGGTGAGTTCCTGCCTGTCACTGGGAAACCGGGCTTTCTTGTACTTCTTGGCTCCCGACAGGAACCCGTCCTACGTGACGTCCGACGTTACGTTCTTACGTGACTATTACGCGACGGTCAAAAGACTGTGTAGCTTCTGTGGTCCAGGACGTCCTAATACACCGTCATCTCTCGGCTCGGAGTATCTGTGGTCTCGGGGTATCCTCCTGGCCACCAGACCGCGGCTTCTATCCTTACGTAGCGTAGTCGTTTCTTCTTGTGTGTGTATATGTGTGTGTCTTGGTGTGGTGTCTTCAGTCTTCGGTGTCTTGAGACTTCTGTGTCTGTGTCTTCTGTGTCTGTGTGTCGTGTGTTCCCTACGTCTGAATATATACCAAGCAGAATCAATGATAAAAGATCAAAGAATAAAGGATCAAAGCGGGCCAATCAGAACGCGTCTTTTCCACATCAAAGCGGGCAGACGCCATTTTGAGAACAGAATATAGAAACGAAAACAAAATAGCTCCCACACTTACAGAATGTACGAAACGGCTCTTACAAATCTAATTAATCACATTTTAAGAGAGTGAGAGAGAGATTATGAGTGAGCAAGCAATCGAACCCACTTTGCGATTGAGTTTGTCAGTTTTCAAGTGGTCGCTTTGCTCGTTCGTTTCCCAAATTCTGTGAGCATGGTTTGGTGATTTGGTGAAGTGCGTGCGCACCGGTAACGATGGAACTTGCCCCAACGTGTTTATCGTTCAAATGATCCGTCAGGCTGGAGCAGCTTCGGTGATCGGAAAATTCTTTTTGACAAACGCTACAAATCACCGCGTTCTTGTTGATCGTCCCCGTCTTCATTCTTTTTATAAATAATCTTGCCGTTCAAAGGCTCGAGCTGCGATTTGCTCGCCGCACGCCAAATTTAAAATGCGCGCACATTGAATTGCCACTCATAATTAATTGCATTAATTTTTATAACGCGTTAATTTGCAGTGTAATTAATTCATTTTATTAATGCGTTAAACTGACAGGCCTAATTACAGGTGTATTTATTGCTAAAGAAATGTCTTGAAAAACACGTGAGCGGGATAGGTTTAATTTTACACTGTGGAATATTCCAGGCAAAGCAATAACATCTCTATGGAAACAAACAAGTGGCGCGACCTCTAGCAGAAATGTTACGCAATGCACCGTTAATTTTCGTAGAAGATTTCATAGTAATTCAGAAAAAGGAAAAGAAAGTCTGTATATTCTTGTTTTACGATTTATTAATGACATTTGCTGTAGTTTTATTATGAAGTAACAGCTCACATTTAGTATAGTTTTGGATATGTTTAGCCTTATCATGACTTTTTTCATGCAGATGTATATAAGTGTGGAACCAATATGCACAGTACTTGCACTTGGGTCTCTCAAGTAAAAGTCATGGTGAAAACAGCGCAGTTCATTCATATGTAAAATTATATTCCACTCAAACTGTTTAAATTCATAAACCATGCAGTGCCTGGAAACTGGGCACTACTTGCCCTAATAATAAGTACATCTGCTAACCCAGCATGTTAATATTTAAAATACATCTTGACTTTTGGCTCTGTGTAACTGGCTGCATTTTAATGTACAATAGCAAAGTAACTTATTGATCAACTGTTCTGACCCCCACTCGAGTAATATGTGAGTGAGTTACCCAAATGTATCTCAGCATTCTTAGAAAATAAACATATTGTTATTGTTATAGTTTTAAAGTGCACATATTACGCTATTTTCTGATCTATGTTATAATGTTTCCTCGTTAAAAATATCTGATGTTGTGTTCTGTTGCATTCGCACATGTTTAACGCATAAAACCTGCATATTTAGGGTGAGTTCTTCTCTCAAACAGAAAACACTCTGCTCCACCTTGTGATGTCACGCACGCGGTAACACAGGAAGCACTCCACTGTGTTTTTAAACTCCATATACCTTCACTAGAGTCATTTGCATGGAAATTCCAATCTTTACTCAACTAAAGGTAAAAAAGTTGCTGTTAACTTATAAACTAAGGACTACTGTTGCTCTGTTGCACATTTACTACTGAAACTACTACTGTTGCACCTTTATTTTTATCTTTGCACATTCTGTTGCACATTACTGCACATTTCACTGCTGCATCTTCCATTGTACATTTTGATGCACACTGCACATTTTGGACACCTGTAAATAGGTTTTTATTTATTCTTTGCACTGCTTTTAGATTTTAGACTTTAGATTTTGTTAGAAGTTTTTATTTTGTCTTTATAATGTATTTTGTATACTGTCTTTTTTGCACTGCTTGGCCAGAGAGAAACAGAATTTCGATTCACTATATGTCGAACACATATGGCAGAACTGACAATAAAGCTGATTTGAACTTTTGAACTACCACTTCATGACATCACAAGGAGGAACAGAGCATTTTGAGCTTTGGAAATGTAGGCAGACTAATAATGCAGGATTACTCAAACATGTGTGAATGAAGCAAAACACAACTCCAGGAGGTAACAACATTCTAGCATGGCTTACAGCTCATTTTGCATATATATATTTTTGAAAACATCAAATATTTTCAGGTTATCTTCCAGTGTGTATCTATATCCTTAACATATAAGTCACCTCCAAACATACTATCCTGTTGTCCTTTAAGAAACACGAGCCGATGACTATCTAGGTTTACTCAAATCCTCTGTAGCGTTTGGTTATCTGATGAATTGTAGTACAGTAAACACTGCATTCTTTGTCCTCTAGTGCTGTGTAGGTAAAGGCAGCTGAGACAAAGGGCTTTCATTTCTCACCCACTGTCATGTAACGCTAAGTGCTTGTGACACGGCCTTCCCTATCTCCTCCTGCTGAGGCTTTATTTGCTTTTATATCGGTGCGAAGACTGTGGTGCTGGTGGGCGTGTCCAAGGAGCGTGCACATGTGCCTATGTACAAAAGGGATGGGGGTTGCTGCACACTGCATATTATCATGATTGGGGCAAAGGCTGGGGTATTGAGAGGGGATCTTCTTATATGGGTTGTAATATCCCTGGTGACCACAGTCAGCTGGTTGCATCAATGGAGGGAATGAGTTAGGCTAAGAATAGGGGAGCAAACCGGAGCTCCAGCTGTCAGAAGATGAGACGTGGACCAAACAATGTTCTGTCTGGAATTAAGGCAGATTTTGCCCTTTGACATCCTGCTTATTGTTTAGCTGCTACTTCTCTCATAACTTCATTAGTCATCGCTATGTCGGTCCTGTCACTATTTTGCCAAACTAAACACTGCACTGTGGAAAGCTGGGACCCAGACTGAACAGCGCATAATAGAAGCTAATAAATATGCATTTTTTAGTGATTTGAATAAGTTGAGTTTGAACATATTGTTTGCAGGTCTGTTTAGTAGGGGACAGCTGTTTGGTTTTGGTATTTTAAGCTCTGTTTACATTTTGATTGTGGCCAAGCAAAACCAAGATTTTTATCTTGTATCTAGAGCAATTTTAATCAACATTTTATTCCCCATATTGATCAGTTAGACATTTGTATTCTGTTTTATTTAGATTTATTTAAACTTCAGACTATAAACTATACAAATGTCTAATTATTGCCATTTAACACAAAAACTAATCAACCAAAGTTTCATTTATTTATTTAATGAGATAGGGACAGTGCAAAATATACATTAACCTTAACAGGAGAGTTGCCTATTCCTCCTAACTCTGAACTCTGCTCCAAAACTTCTACATTTACTGACACAGTGGCCACAGACCTCTCAAAAAACAAGAACAACAGAAGATTATCGTTACAATTAAAGATGACTACATCTTTAGTAATCTTCTATCTCTTGCATGTCTATATCTTTTTTTTTTCATCTGACTAAAAAGAAAGTTACATAAAAACACACTTCAGATATCAGATGTATGGATGCAAATATTTAATACTGCTTCCAAGTACTTTTTTTTTTTTTTTTTTTTTTAACAACACTTTACATTTTAATAAAGTTACGAAACTGAAATCGAAATTGAATCAGATGAAACCTGTTAACCTGTGCAGAGTGTTTATTTAACAGTTCAATTTCATGAGGCTGCTTCTCCTGACAGCCACATCTCCATCTCATTGCTGGTGATTGATGTTCCAGCCTCTCTCTTCACACACTAACTAAGCTCATATTTACAGATTAGAGCATCTGCTGCACTCTTGGCTTTCTACTCCTCTGCACGCCAATCCCACTCCTACAATAACCTCCCAGTAAGATGCTTTATTATGCCTTATTATTAATTTTTTATGGCTCTACATGCCTTCCTCATCAGCACACAGCTTTAGTTACATACTCTCCTTTGCTATGTATCCTACGGACCCCATTGCCCCCCGCAAACCAGTGTCTGTTTGCCACACATGTGATGGCACAGCAGCGTTGCCCGGGATTGTGATTAATGGCCGCAATTCAGGCTGAAAAATTCCCTTGAGTGGGTGCCAGTTGGCTTGCACAGAGAAGAAACTCATTACGGTTGTCAGAGGAGCTGATGGGGCAGAGAGGGCCCTGACTGATCCTGCGTGTGGTTGTGGTGGATGGGATGGAGCGAAAGTCATTTTTGTGCATGTCAGAGAGTGGGAGCGCTGGGGCATACCTGTGCCATGTCGGAGCTGTGGAGCGGGAATAAGTGGGCTCACGTGTTTTACTGGTGACTGATTTCTGAGTGGCATGGATCATTTCTTTAAAAAATGAATTACGCTCTATCCAATTTAATGTGCAGTGTAGCTCAATGACCATAGCTGCTTCACTTAGCTGTCAGATTATGTTTATTTTCTGTAATACCACAGCAGGTTCAGTTTATTAAGAAATATTGTTAACATTTAAATTTAGAAAACATATTATGCTTGAACCCGCTTATCTCACAGACTCTACAAAAACATTGCCACACACTATTGGACTCACACTCCCTGTCTATTTTTAGGATGTCTGCTTCTTCTTCAGTTTTCAATCAATTTAACTGATTTCTGATCTTTTCCCTTGCCCCACACCCTTCCCTCTTTTCGCCAAAGAAAAAGACACCGTATGTTACCTATCCAATTGTTTTCTGTCATTACATGTTGTGTATAATTGTCATTGATTGTATTGCATCTTTTCTACTCTGCATCTTCCAGTCGGCGGCGCGCGCAAGTGCAGCGGCCCCTCCCCTAGCCACTCTATACTTTCCTGCCTGGTTAGTGGGGAAACTAAGGTCCTTTTCACACCTGCCTTGTTTGGTTCATTTAAAATGAACCAGAGTTCGTTTGCTCCTTTGATTCTGACCTTTTGGGCTGGTGTGAATAAAAACCAAAAGTCTCGATCCGGAGCAAACAAGCGAACCGACACCACCTAAAAAGGTCGGTCTCGGTCCGGTTCTATACGAATCCTGGTGCGGTTCGTTTGAGGTGAGAATGCAGACCGGACTCGATCCGACACAAGTTGGCTTTTTGTACTTAACGAGCTCCCGTCGTATGTCGAGCATTATGGGAAACCGAGGCTTACTAAACTAAACTAAACGAAACTAAACGAAACTTACGAGGCTTACTTACATTTTGCGCAACAAGTTCTGAGCAAGAGTCAGAACTTGTTGTGCACATGAGCGCTGTCCTCCGTAGTCGTCTTGCCCTGTGTCTTTGTCATTTGGAAATTGATTGTAAAATAGTGTAAACCTCACGATGCTTCTCAAACATTTGTGCAAACTGTATAAACCGAGCAAACCATATCGCTAAGGCTAGATTGAAAACAGCACGTAACACCATTATTCTCCTCCTTCCGGGTTTGGACACCGACAGGGCTCATTCTGTCCAATGGCTGAGCGACCTCAGCACACGTGCTTTTGTTTATAGACGTTAGTTTGCTTGGGGAAAAAGTGCAGTGTGAAAGCGAACCGCACCAAAATAAAAAAAATAAAAACAAATTTGGTCCGGACCAAAGCAAGTGAACTATCGGACTTTCCTGGTGTGAAAACGACCTAAATTTCGAATTCACTCTATGTACATGTACATATGATTGTTTTTTGACAATAAAGCAACTATGACTATGACTATGAGATGCGTGATTGTCAGAGTTTCTTTTCTTTCTTTCTTTTTCGTGACTCATAATAATTTAATTATGAGTTTTATGTAAGACTCGTAATTAGACACATGCAGTACAGGTTTCTTGTTTAAACAGATTAATAAAGCCTCCATAAAGAACAGATCCAAATAGTCCAATGCTTACGACCCAGAGTATATTTTTGTGACTTCAATAAATATGTAACATTAAGTAATAGGGGTGGATGGGCATTATTGACAAAAAAATATCTCATTATTTTTTAACTATCCCAATAAAGCAATTCATCATAAATGTGCTTTAAAAAGTGCTAAAATGTGCCTATAAACTTCTTGGCTGAGGTTCAAGTATCACATAAATGAACTGTAAAATTAACCGTACAAGTGCAGAAATCTCACTGCATAACCTTGTTTGTAAATTACACCGCATTACTACCTTTTTATTTGTTTTTTAAATAAAATTATACACACAGTATTTATTTTACATACCTCTAAACAACAATATTATACATTTTTGACACCATATTTTCTGCACTATAAGGCGCACCTAAAAGCCTTCAATTTTCTCAAAAGCCGAAAGTGCGCCTTATAATCCATTGCACCTTACATATGGATCAGTATTGATTCATCATGGCTACCGTAGTCAGCCACTACTGTAGCTTCTACTCTATGCGCCTTATAGTGCGTAAAATACGGTACTGTATCTCCCACCTGTGTTATGTATCCACTACCCGTCAAATGTTTGGACACACCTTCTCATTTAATGTTTGTTTTTTTTTTTTTTTGACTACTTTCTACGTTTTGAATTCAGAAAACATTAAATATGAAGCAAGATTCATGAAATGCAGTAAAGAAAAACTGTAAAAAGCTCTCAACAAAGCAAAGGGTGGCTACTTTGAGGAAATGAATTTAAAATTACTACATATATCTTACTTCATATATTTGATGTCTTTTGTATATGAAATGTAGAAAGTAGTAAGTAGAAAGTATTGCGTCCAGACCTTTGGTAGTGTAGTTGTTTTTGAAGTTGCTTATTTTAATGCAATGCCTGGTGTAGTAAATCTACATAATAAATGGGTTTCCTAAACATTGACTTTTCCAAATTATTGTATTTTATGATGATTTATGATGCACCTGGATATAGATTTAGTTCACAACAGGAATTTTCCAAGTGTGTTTTCCTGCTAAATCCATAATATAGATGTGTAATGCTCTCTGAATAATAAAATAATTTATCTTGTCCACAGTATTGATGTGTGCCTGCAGTAGTGGTAGAGGGCCGGTGTTATAGTCCACACTGCTTCCATTTACTAGTCTTATGTAAAGGAGCATTCACACACGCTTCACTAATGGAAACATTTTCATTTTAAAGGCAGTAATTGACAGCTCGCGCTTATTTCAGATTAGGATCAGGGTGCAGGGGCCAGAGGACAAAGAGGGACTGAGGAAAGCAGGCTAAAATGACAGTTGGCCTGCCTGGAGCGGATAAGAAGAGAACAGTGCTATTCAGTGGAGATAGCTATCTGCATTTACTCCAACATTTCAGAACCAGCAAATGGGCCTCTGCTGCAGTGTTTGATTCAATAGACATGCCTTATATAAAATTGTAATTATAGTCTATTCAGGTCTTTCCACAATAGATTTATGCCTTGTACAGCGCTGTATATAAATCTAACATACGTCCAGCTGTTTAAGGCTAAACTTTGACACAACATGAATAATGTCAGCTATGAACGCACTGTAAATCTGTGAAAAGGTGAAAAGAAAATGAAACAGCATGTCTTTGGCTGATGGGTCCGACCTCCTGGATGTCTTAACATGTGAACTGACTCTGGCAAACTGCACTAAACTTTCTATACTGTATATACTCAACATTTTTGAAAAACATTTTTTTTCAATATAAAACTGAAGATGTTGTTCATGTTTTTGACTTTGTTTTTGACAGAAATATAGGTTCCAAAAAAGATGACCGCTAAAAAAATGCTCTTCCTATACACAAATTTAAATATCAAAGATTACATAATGATAAGTCACTTATGCATGAGCTACACTTTTCTTCTTTTTTTTCAAATGAGCAAAAATATTTTAGATCATGCAGCAACAGCAGCCCACCCTCAAACACAAAATTGGCTACAGCCTTATACTATTTGTACTTTATTATATTTTATTTTGTATTTTATTATATTTTATTACATATTTTTTATTATATTATTTACTTTTTTCCCTTGTATTTTTATTGCATGCTATTAGTACTTCTTGACTATCTTAGCAACTTAACGGGTTCTTCTGATCCTAAGCATTTCATTGCATTGTTGATCCTGCGTATGACAAATAAACAATCTTGAATCTTGAAATCTTGAATCTTGAGCAGTATTATTAAAGGGAGTTGTAATAGTGGTAGCAGTAGTACGCATAATAGTGTAGAAGTACGTGTCCTGTATTTCACAACATTGACTCTTATTTATTTATTTATTTGTTTATTTCAGGGACAGTGCATATTAATCAACATTTGCATGTAAATATGCCAGAGTTAGCCAAACGGCAAATTTTCATCCGTAGTCCCTTGACAGATGTTAGGTGTCATTTCTACATAACAAAAAATCACATTACAAAGTTATGAACTATAAGCCATGTTATAATGCTGTTATCTCATCAAAAACATACCTGAAGTTGTATTTTTTTCATTCATACATGTTGGAGTAACCCTGTATTATTTGTTTGTCTACATCTCCAAAGCTCAAACTGCTCTATTCCACTTTGTGATGTCATGAAGCTGTTGTTTTCAAGTTGACAGCTACCTTTTACATTTAGTTCAGTAGAGATTGGCAATTCCAGGGCTGAAATCATCCAGATGTTTTTGGGGAACGTGTGTAGCATTTCCTGTATCATCACATGACATCACAAGGTGGAACAGATTGTTTTATGTTTGAGAGAAGAACTGAGTCTAAATATGCTGAGTTTGTGTTAAAAATGTGAGAATAAAACAAAACTCTGCATGTTCATGATGAGGAAACAACAAAAAAGATTAGAAAATAACGTAATATGGACCTGTTAAAGTATTTGTATTTGTCAAGGCCAAAATGTAACTCGACCTTGACCTTGAGTCTGGGTTTTGCCTCAGACTAGATGAGACCTGAGCTCCTGTCTGTCCCAGCTGAGGACCACCCTCTGCCCGATCACATGTGGGCCAGACTGAGTGGAGATTTACACACACAGCCGTTTGGGACATTTGGAGCGTCCTGTTTTCTGGGTGCTGTGAGGTGCAGTGGAGCGCACCGCCCGCCCCGCCTCGAGGCTTTCACTTGTCCCACGGGAGTGCCAGATGTGGGGTCATCCATCTCGTCTGGGATCCCCCCGAACCTGCTCAGAGCCACGTTCAAAGTCAAACTCCAGACAACCTTCAAGACTGTTGGAGGATGCAAATATGTTTAGAATTTGTGCCTGTGTTGCACAAAATTTGATCCAGAAAAAAAATACTAAAATACTGATTTTTACAGGGTCCTTAATGTGGCCTCCTACCAAACAGTTGTCTGTTAATGAGGCAGAAGTAATGCGCGGAGAAATGGGCAGAATTGTGATGCCAAATGTCCGTCTCGGTTGTTTTTCAGTGTCACTTCTGTCTGCTGGCCTCTCTTATTTTAGCACTAACAAAACAAGAGGCGGAGACCTGTACGACAAGTATTTAATAGCATTTCCATTTGAATATACATGTTTTGATTTAACCCCAGATGTCGCTGAGCATTCATATATATTTCAGGAAGAGCTGGCATGGCGGGAGGTAGGGCTTTGTCTTTACAGTGAAGGAACATAACTTAACTGATACTATAAGCTCATGTAATGTAATGGGAACAGGGACTCATTTAAATGCATGCAAAGGTATTTTGTGATATTAATTAGATTTGTGACTCCTGGGCAACCGGAGGAAGGCATTGCGGGTTGGGAGGGAATTGTGAATGAGAAAATGAAGGATGTCAGGAATGTTGTAGCAAATTTGTCATAAAAAATGTCTTTTGTCTGAGCTACGAAGGGTTTGTGAGAATATTATCTGGCCATATGATAACTTTACTTTCACAACAGAAAATAGTTTGCTATAAAATCAGTATACAATTTATTATTTTATATATTTATTTAGAATCTTCGTTCTAATTTTCGTTCTAGTTTTTTTTTTTTTTTTTAGCTATAATGCTTTTGGGGTGCTCACACATCCAATAATCTCAGTCTCGCCTACCTGCATAATTATTAAAGGGCCTATGTCACGCTATTTTCTGATCAACTATAATGTTGTCAAAAACATGGAGTTGTGTTTTGTTTCATTCACACACAAACCCTGCATATTTTGTGTTCTTCTCTCAAACAGAAAACACTCTGTTCCACCTTGTGATGTCATGTGGTTATACAGGAAGTGCTCCCCTGTTTTTAAACTCCATACACCTTCACTAAAATCATTTGGATAACATCAGCTCTGGAATTCCCAATCTCTACTGAACAAAAGTTAAAAGGGAGCTGTTAAACTAAGGATTATTCAAACATGTGTGAATGAAACAAAACACAGTTCCAGCTATGTTTTTGAAGAGGTAACAACATTCTAACATGGCTTAAATCCATTTTGTGTAATATATGACCTTTAAGTCATAATATGCTTTTTCTTACACATTTTTTTCACATTTGGGGCTCTTATTGACTTGTGGACCCTTGTAGGTGGTTTGTAGATCATTGACTAAGGCTTGCACATTGTAAAGTTCTAATGTTACAAGAAGAATGATGAAGCTGTTCCTTTCACCCCTTAATGTTAATGACTTTGGTGCAACAGGGCAGCCCCCTTTGGCAGAGTGGGCATCATTTTGGTTCAACTATTTGGCTGTAGGACCATGAACCACCACTAACAGCCCTACATTGTCCTTCTGGTTGTTTCCTTGCAGTTAATCTGAGTGGATTTGAAGGATAACATTAGCGTGCTGTGCTCTTGTATGGTTGTCCTTTGGGTATGTCCTTAAGGGGGCGCCGCATTATGCACAGGTTGAACCCTCGTGAGACCACGATGGGCCAAAGGGCTGGACATGTGAGCGCATCAGTAACAAAAGCGCAGTATCGTCTTTGCACTTAAAATCCTAGGCACACCTGCTGTCCAAAAGAAGGACATCTATGTCTCTGTGCGGGCTCAAAAATCTGACAAGATGTTGAGAAACTGCCTCAATAGGTGAAAAAGAGAGAGCTCCATTGAATACAGTTATATGATTGAATGCTAAGTTACACAACTGACACCTTTTGCACATCAAATCTGTACTGGTCCCCGTAAATTTCGTGGCAATGATCTTAAACTGCTGGTTAAGTTTATGGGTTTTATTTTCTCACACTCCTTGTAAAGCATTACAGATGACATAAACTCGACCACCGTAAGAGTTTGTGCCTCGTTACGGGTCCAAAATGAAAGTTTACTAATGATGAAAGGTCACTATGAGACCACTCCTCCGAGTGCTGTAGCATGACTGAACAGCGCGTGTACTGGCGCAGGAAAACACAAATTACACGTGTCAAAATAAAAGTCCATCTTCAGTACGATGTGCACTACACACATTTAGGCTCTATAAACAAAACTGACTCAGCATGAAAACATTGATGCATTATCAAAAATAAAACTGGCATATCAGTCTGTATATTAATCTAAAATAATTCACCAAAAAATAATGAACCTTCTATGGGGTCATTTACACTCCCACCAAATTATAATGTTTACAAAATGGAATCCTTTTAAACATATAATTTCCTTTAACCTTAGGATTTACAATATATCACACAGTGTCACATTCGAATTGCATTACGCTTAATCTGCTTCAAGCAACAAAACAAGTTTCTGCACTGGGCGCTCCACTAAGGAAAGTTTCCCAGAGCGCTCTCCTTTGTCATTCAGTTCTCTCTCCCCAAGCAGGATTTTGACCCGTCGCACAAGTCCATCGGGGCCTTTGGTGATGTCAGAGACTCTCCCAAGTCTCCATTGGCTTCTGGGTAAGGTATCCTCAGTGTCCATGACTATGTCTCCAACTTGCAGGTTCCGTTTAGTGCTATGCCAGCACTGTCTCGCTGTGATGTTGTGGAGGTATTCCTTTTTCCACCTAGCCCAAAACTGTTCTGTCAGGTATTGCACCTGACGCCACCTCTTCCTTCCATAAAGATCAGCTCTTTCAAAGGTGCCAGGAGGGGGCAGGGCAGCTGTGGATTTCATGGTGATCAGGTGGTTGGGCGTAAGCGGCTCTAAACTACTGGGGCTGTTTAGAGTGTCGACAGTGAGCGGGCGGCTATTAACTATAGCCATGGTCTCGTAAAAGAAAGTGCGCAATGATGCATCATTCAACGTACCAGGGGACAGTAGTAGAGTGGCGTTCAAGACACTGCGCACAGTCCTTATCTGCCGTTCCCATACACCCCCTGCATGGCTAGCATGAGGTGCATTCATTACAAACTCACACTGTTTGTCTGTGAGAAATGCATTCAGTCTGTTTGTGTCTAACTCCTTTAGTGCTGCGTTCAGCTCGTTTTTAGCACCCATGAAATTTGTGCCTTGATCACATTTGATTTGCCTTACAGCACCCCTTAAAGCGATAAAGCATCTCAGTCCATTAATGAATGTGTCTGTAGACATGTCCTCTAACATTTCGATATGAATTGCTCGAGAGCAAAAGCAGGTAAAAAGTAACCCATACCTTTTTTGTTGTTTTCTCCCTTGCTTTGTCCAAAAAGGACCAAAACAGTCCATACCGCAGTATGTGAACGGCGGTGAGGGTTCTGTTCGTTCCACTGGAAGGTCACTCATTTTCTGGCCTTCCGCAGGCCTTCTCAGTCGTCGACAAGTGACACAGTGCCGAATGCAAGTCGCGACTGCTCTGCTCAGTCCAAGTATCCAATAGCCATTGGATCTAATTTCGTTGATGGTAAAGCCTTTGCCCTGATGCTTCACCATTTTCGTGATAGTGGGTGATGATGAGTCGTGTTATGTGATGTCCTTGTGGGATGATCGTGGGGTGTTTGAATGGGGTAGGGCAAGATGAGCGATTGAGCCTACCTCCCACCTTCAGTACACCCTCTGCATCCAGGAAAACATCCAGGTGATACAGCTTGTTCTGCCTTGGAAGCTGCCGTTTGTTGCTGAGTAACTTCAGCTCTTCCTGGTATGCTTGGCCTTGTAGATCTTTGATGATCAGTTGTTCTGCATACTGTCTCTCACTAACTGTAGCAAGGCCACTTGATTTATCCTTTCTAGCACGCCGCACTAGACGTGTCACAGCAGTGACTGCCTGGGACCAAGATGAAAACTTACACAATCTGTCCACAAGGCTAGTTTGCTCGGAGGTCTCTGTCTTAAGTGTCATGGCCTTCCTAACTTCAGGGTCACCAATAGGCAACTCTAGAGACACTTCCGTTGGCATTTCAATTTCGTTTTTCCACAGAAAGTGAGGGCCAGTGAACCAGTCAGACGAAAGCAATTCGTCCACTGTTGCTCCCCTTGAAGCACGATCGGCTGGGTTGTTTTCAGTTGGTACATAGAACCACTGTTTGGGATCTGATGCATGGCGGATTTTCTGCACCCTGTTGGCTACAAAGGTGTGAAAGCGGCGGGCGTCATTATTAATGTAGCCTAAGACTACCTTTGAGTCCGTCCAGTAAAATTCCTCAACATCAGAGTAGCCCAATTCCTCCTTCAGCATATTGCTTACTGTTACTGAAACAACAGCTGCTGTAAGCTCTAGCCTGGGTATGGTTGTTACCTTCAGCGGTGAGACACGCGCCTTTCCCAGGAGAAGAGTGCAGTGTATGTCTCCTCTTTCATTCACTTGTCTCAGATAAGTGCACTGTCCATAGCCAGTTGTACTGGCATCTGAGAAGTGATGCAATTCTGTTTTGGTTACCTTTCCGAAGTCAGCTGGTTGATAGCAGCGAGCTATTTCAATTCCTTCAAGTTTCACAAGGTCTTCTCGCCATTTCTCCCACCGTGCCCTTAACCTTTCTGGAATGGGATCATCCCATCCTGTTCCTTGATGGCACATTTCCTGCAGGACTTTCTTTCCATTTAGGAGATATGGCGCGACGAAGCCGAGTGGGTCATACACGGAGGCGACAGACGACAGAATGCCACGTCGTGTCGCTGGCTGGTCCTTGGGCGTTACTTTGAAAGTGAAATTGTCACTCTCAATGTTCCAGCTTATTCCTAGTGCTCTTTCCAAGGCTGCATCACTGAACGTGAGACTCTTCGCCTTAGTGTCTGTAGCATGTTCGGTTGCTGGGATACTTTGTAGGACAGTGTCGTTGTTTGACACAAATTTGTGCAAGCGTAGACCTCCCATAGCACACAGTTCTCGTGCTTCCTTTGCTAAGCGAATGGCCTTTTCTTCACATTCGACACTGGCTACTCCATCGTCAACGTAAAAGTCTCTGGTGATGAACTGTGACCCCAATGGGTGTGTGTGACTGTGATCTTTGGCGAGTTGCTTTAATCCATAATTCGCACATCCCGGTGAGGATACGGCTCCAAAAAGATGGACTTTCATCTTAAATTCCTGGGCTGGTGTGCTTGTGTCGCCGTTCTCCCACCATAGGAAGCGTAGGTAGTCACGGTCATTCTCTGAGACATGAAATTGGTGGAACATCTTTTCAATGTCACACATTATTGCAATGCGATGCTGTCGGAAACGTACAAGAACTCCAGTCAGATTGTTAATCATGTCTGGGCCTGACAAAAGATGATCATTGAGACTGCTCCCTTTGTACTTTGCTGAGCAGTCGAAAACCACTCTAAGCCTATCCGGCTTTTTGGGGTGATAAACACCGTGGTGCGGTATATACCACTTCTCTCCTTCAGTGCCTTCGGTGGATACTTCTTCTGCGTCACCCCTTTCAATTATGTCCTTCATGTAATTCACGTAGTCATTTTTGTACTTTTCGTTTGCCATGAACTTCCTTTTCAGATGACCGAGCCTCACACCAGCAAGCTGCTTGTTGTCAGGTAAGTATGGCCTTTCTTTGAAAGGGAGGGGCATTTCGTAATGTCCGTGCTCGTTTTTCCTTATGTTTTCCTTTAACTTATCAAGAAAGACTAAATCTTCCTGTGAGACTGTTTTGTCATTTGTCTGAGTGTCCTTGAAGTCCGTTTCTAGGATTCTGAGGGCGTCTAAGGGGGTCACCGCCGGTAGCTCCCTCACAGTTACTCTGTGGCAGTGACTGGTAAGCAGTGAGTCAGAGTGAGGAGCTGAACAGCCTACAATGGTCCACCCCAAGTCAGTGAGAATGGCAAATGGTTCGTCATCTGCACCTGTTATGACTCGCCTGGGCACAAGCGTTCTTGGACAGTTGTAGCCGATCAACAGCCCCACCTCACAGCTCAGCAGTGGTGGTATCTGGTCTGCTATTGTGTGTAGATGGTGCCATCTTCTGGCCGTTTCATGCGTTGGGATGTGCTCCCTGTTCACCGGTATGCAGTCTTTGGTGTAAGCAGGGGGCAGACTGATGTGCACACTGGAATTGAAACCTCTCACACGCAGGCCTGATGCTCGCTCACTTTTCAAGATCATGTTTTCACCCATCATGGTTGTGAGCTTAAGCTTAACTGGGTAGGTAGTCAGCTGCAGTTCGTTGCTCACATCTTGTTCGATAAACGTCGTATCACTTTGTGTATCCAGCAGGGCATACACAAGTTTCTCTTTTGATGGATCCTTTTCATTGGAGACCCAGACCGGCACTATCATGGATGTGTTGGCTGACGGACCTTGACTAGTGACATTGAGTGACGTGGCAGATGCTGGTTCCATTTCACTGTGTTGTGCTGGATTTCTCTTTTCTTCCTTTACCTTGTTATCCCCTTTTCTGTAAGTGTCATCGTGGAGACAGGTGGGATGTCGTCCTTTGCACAATCCGCATGTGTGACGGAACCGGCACTCTTTCGCCCCATGACCAGGCTTGAGGCAGCCATAACACAGTTTATTGTCTTTGATAAAGTTCCTTCGGTACTCTAGTGCCTCTTTCAGGAAATCTGGGCATTTACACAGCTGATGATTTCCATCCTGACATAGCATGCATGTGGGTTTTTGCCTTTTCCTTTGGTGTTGTCTGATTACTGTTTTCCACTGTCGTTTGTGTGTTAAAGACACTGGCTTTGTTTCTTTTGTTGACTTTTGTGTTTACCTTGTCGTTGCAGGATTCAGCTGAATGGAGAGCGAAAAGTGAGGTGACTGGATTGCAGGATGTCTCTGCCTCCATGGACATGAACCTGGCAAAGTCTTTAAAGCTGGGAAAATCCTTTCCTTCTGTGAGACATACAGTCACTTGGCGATTCCACCTTGAGGCTAACCACTCAGGCAGTTTCCTTATCAACTTTTGATTTTCTTCACAATCATTAAGGATATCTAAACCCTTTACATGAGGCATGGCCTGCAGACAAGCATTTAAGAAATCAGAGAAATTTCTCAGTCCTTCGGCATCTTTGCTCTGAATCTTAGGCCAATTCGATAACTTTTCTCTGAAAGCCCTTTGGATTATGAATGGCTGGCCATACCTTTGATTGAGCTTGTTCCAAGCGTCACTGTATGCTGCATCGTCACTACGATAGAAAGTTCCTTCTAAACATTTCTGAGCAGTGCCACCTACATAGCGCTTGAGGTAGTGCAGCTTGTCAGCAGTGGAAATATTCTTTCTGTCTATGAGCGCCATAAATGAGGCTTTCCACTCAATAAAGTCAATTGGATTGCCGTTAAATACAGCGGGCTCTGGCATTGGCAGTCTATTGATAGCAATACTATCTTGCACTGCTTGTGCAAGGCAGGAGACATCGATTGGAGAAGTTGGAGTGGCAGCTTGGTAGGGCTGTGTTGGTGCATGAAGAGGAATATGGCTGTGAGGCAGGTGATCACGAAATGACTGAATGGACTGGACATCAGACTCCTCTTTAATTTCTCTGTCATAGGCTTCGAATCTGGCTTTAGCAACCTTCAAGTCTTTTTCAGCTTGTACGTGTTCCAGCTCTGCTTTGTGTTTTTCCAATTCTTTCTTGTGCTCCTCCTCAAGCAATCTAATTTTCTCCTTATGCTTCTTTTCTTCCAACATCACTTTGTATTCAGCCTCCTTTGCTGCTAAATTTGCCGCTGCTTCAGCTCGTTTGGCCATTACACTTGAGTGATGGGAATGGCGACTAAGTTCAGAGGCGGAGCCATAAATAGACCGTGCATATTCTGGCTCAAGTAGCTCACGTAAGCGCCGTGCTTCATTTTCTGCATCATAATCACCGTTTATGCCTGTCAGCCTCTCACTCAGTACTCTCATTATATCGCCCGTTATTGCCACGCAAGCGTCGACTTTACGTCGTAGCTCAGGGTCTGGTGTGCCTCGTGATCTCAGTTCATCGAACATTTTCAAAACGCCCATTTTCGTTTTCTCTAGTTCGTCGGCAAGAGATGCAAGATGCTTTTCTGATAGATCACATTTGAGATCCTGTCGTGTCTTACGAGCTAAAGCTTTCCACTGTTCATAAAGACTAGCAAGTTTCCTTTCTCCTTTGGTCTGTTCTTCTTTACAGTATGCTAGCATCTTTTCTGTGGGGATTCGCGCGCGTTCCGAGCGCCTAACGTTATCACAAGCATCGTCTTCGTCATCATTTAACAGTTCAGCAAGCATCTTTTCATTCTTTTGCAAAGTTTCTTTAAGCTCTTGCCTGATGGCACCTTTCTCTGATTCGTTTTTTAACATTTCCTTGCCTTCTTTAATTACCTTTTGAAGGGTAGCAATCTGTTCCTCCTTGTCGTTGCCTGGTGAAAAGGCATCGTCTCCCTCCATTTTCGTTATCCTTTTTTCATAAAGTCCTTGTTGTTGTTCTTATAGTTCCTTTCGCATCACCACGCCGTCTTCAACTAACCGCATCCTTATCCGTTTCCTTTGGAGTTAGCTGGAGAGGTGAAACTCTTACTGTACTGGTCCCCGTAAATTTCGTGGCAATGATCTTAAACTGCTGGTTAAGTTTATGGGTTTTATTTTCTCACACTCCTTGTAAAGCATTACAGATGACATAAACTCGACCACCGTAAGAGTTTGTGCCTCGTTACGGGTCCAAAATTAAAGTTTACTAATGATGAAAGGTCACTATGAGACCACTCCTCCGAGTGCTGTAGCATGACTGAACAGCGCGTGTACTGGCGCAGGAAAACACAAATTACACGTGTCAAAATAAAAGTCCATCTTCAGTACGATGTGCACTACACACATTTAGGCTCTATAAACAAAACTGACTCAGCATGAAAACATTGATGCATTATCAAAAATAAAACTGGCATATCAGTCTGTATATTAATCTAAAATAATTCACCAAAAAATAATGAACCTTCTATGGGGTCATTTACAAAATCCCTACTTTTTCTTCCTTCTCTTCTTCTACCTCTGCTTTTCTTTTTTGTATCAACACTAATGGATTTTTTGCTAATTGCACAAAGTCCAACACAAGCTAATACTATGCCAGCTGGTTGTAAATATAACTAGTATGTTAATTTTGTTATCTTTGTCTGTTATTTCAGCGCATCCTCTCCCTTTTGTCCTCACTCCGATCGCACACTTTTGCTAATCTTGCACGACTGAATGCTAATTTACTTAACAGACAAATCCCCTCTTCTGTTACTGTACTGTACTTACTGTTTTGTATCCACACTAATGCATTTTTGCTAATTACAGAGAAACAGCATCTAGCCACAAGTCCAACATAAGCTGATACTCACGCCAGTATTTGTAAATATAACTAGTAGGATAATTCTGTTAGCCTAATTTGTCTGTTATTTTAGTGCGTCCTCTCCCTTTTGTCCTCACTCCGATCTCACACTTTCACTAATCTTATCCACAATCCCTGGCTGTGAGTGATTTAAATAATCCCTTAATTTTCAGCATCTGTTGTGCCTTAATAGCCCCCTCTTTAATTAGGGTGTGCACGCTGAAGTGACTGTCTGGGGCTTAGTGTCGAGATGTGGGGCGCAGGGGCCGGAGCCGAGCGAGGTCCCGAGTGGGGGAGGAGGAGGAGGAGGAGAGAAGGGGAGGTGCAGGAGGTGCTCTGGGGGAGGTGAGCGGGCAGGAGTGATGCGGCGTAGGGCATTTGGGGGCGCTGTTACGTTCGTCTCCTAAGTGCACGCTAACTATGTTGTCAGAATAACAGTGTTTACATGTGTGTAATTAATTTAGCAGATTAGCTTTGATGCGTTTAGGAAGTGGTGTAATTGTTTAGCATGTTAAAATATGAAGTCTCTTAAGGGAATGTTTTGTGAGATTCAGTGGTGTATTATATTACAATACAATATAAGCACAATTTGAGTTGGAGCAATTATCTAAACACAAAAGCTGCTATTATTTAGATAGTAGAACTCCACTGTAAATAAGAAATTGTCCTATCTTTATACAGTGAACCCTCGCTCTATCGCGGTTCGCTGTTCGCGGCCTCGCTGTTCGCGGCCTCGCTGTTTCGAGGATTTTTTTTTTTTCAATTTTTTTCTATTTTTTTTCTATTTTTTTATAGTGTAACTTTTTTTTAAATAGTGTAACAATGTGTTCTGCGTCCTGATTGGCTAAGAGACTAGACCAGGACTAAACGTGGACTAAACCAGGTCTAGACCAGAACTAAACCAGGTCTAGACCAGGTCTAAACCAGGTCTAAACCTGGATTGGCCCTGGACTAAACCAGAACTAAACCAGGTCTAGACCAGGTCTAAACTAGGTCTAAACCTGGACTGGCCCTGGACTAAACCAGGACTGGACCAGGTCTAGACCTGGACTAAACCGGGACTAGACCAGGTCTGAACCAGGATTAAATCACTCCGTGCGGCTTTTGCGTTCGTTTGTGCGTGTTCGGTTTGTGGCTCGGGTTGAGAGCACGCGGTCCGGGCGCTGCAGTTCTATCTCGTGCTCGCAGCCCTGGTGTACGCGCGTCCTCACGGTACATTTTCTCACATTTGTCTCTAGTTTAAACACTCAAACTTTCATAGATTTTCAACAAAATGTACAAATGTGAGAAAATGTTAATTCCAATTTGAGAAAAGCGTATAATGTGTGTGGTGAGGCATTTACAGCCTTAAAACATATAGAATAATTGTAAAATATAAAGTTGTCCTACTTCGCGGATTTCTCTTTTTGTGGCTTATTTCTGGAACCTAACCCCCGCGATAAACGAGGGATTACTGTACAGGGGGTCCTCGTGTTATGACGGTCTCGACTTACGACGTTTCGTGGTTACGAATGCGCCCCCATTAAAAAAATAATAATAATATTACGTGTCATTCCGTCTTACGCGGTTTAGCGTGGTAAGCGACGTAAACAAACGCGAACGGCGCGCGGCGCACGGCGGAAGAATATGCTCTGTTGTGGTTGTAGGGCGGAGAAGACCGCCTCGTGTGCGTGCCCAATGTGGGAGGAAGTACATAATGTGGGCTCTGATCTGCTCCTATGAAAGCGGCAGTGATAACCAAGCAGCGTAGTGGTCTAATTATTGAGATGGAAAGGTTATTGGTGCTTTGGTTGGAAGATCAAAGGCAAAATCCGACTTAGGATGAAATTCGGGTTACGACGCGTCTTAAGAACGGATCAACGTCGTAACCCAAGGACCCCCTGTATAGAAGATGACCTCTACATGTTCTGAAATGCATGCATGTTGTGCTTCAGTTAGACTTAGACAAACTATTGATCCACAAGGGAAATTACATGGACAACAAATAATTATAACAATACAGCTCTGGAAAAAAATAAGAGACCACTGCATTTTTCTCTGAAATCAGCATCTCTACATGTATTACAGCCATTCCATTCCAGCGTCTGTTGAATTCCAACACAAACACAAAGCTGAGCTACTTCAGTTCTTGCACCAGGAGTGGAATAAAATCACCCAAGAACAATGTGAAAGACTTGTGGAGAGCATGCCAAGATGCATGAAAGCTGTTATTAAAAATAAGGGATATTGCACCAAATATTGATTTCTGAACTCTGTGTAAACTGTGTAAACTCAAAGTGTAAACATTAGTATTATGTTGTTTTAAAATGAATTTGATGTATTGATGTATTGTTTGAGGTCTGAAAACATGTATCTTTTTTGTTATTTTGACTTTTTGTCATTTTCTGCAAATAAATGCTCTAAATGATAATATTTTTATTTGGAATTTGGGGGAAATGTTGTCAGTAGTTTATAGACTAAAAACAAAACTGTTCCTTTTGCCCAAACACATACCTATAAGTAGCAAAATCAGAAAAAACTGATAATTTTGCAGTGGTCTCTTATTTTTTTCCAGAGCTGTATATTATAATAACAAAGAGCAAAAATATGAATGTTAATCATAAATTCAAAATAAGTAGCAGAAATAACAAGAGACTGGTGTCAAATAAAGCATATTTATATAAATGTATACAAGTAAAAATAAAAAATATAGAAATACAGTGGTACCTCACCTTACAAAAGACTCTACAAACGAAAAATCCAAGTTACGAAACGCCTTCACATTAAATTTTGGTCTCTAGATACGAAAGAAAATTGAAGTTTACGAAACGCGAAATCTCAAAAATTCAATGAATGTGCGCTCAGATGCACGTCCCGAAACGTAAATAAACTTTATCAACACACACGGGTTAGGTTCCAGAGGTTGCCCGCGGTGGGAGAGGTCCACGAGGTAGGACAACTTTGTATTTTGCAATTGTTCTAGTTCATGTTTTAGGGCTGTAAATGCCTCACCACACACATTCTACGCTTTTCTCAGACTGGAGTTGGGCTTTCCTCGCATTTCTCTCTCGTTTGAACACTCAAACTTTCATAGATTTTCAATGGAATGTGTTGATAGTGAAGCGTGGGGGGGGACACGGCTCGCCGAACGCGCGAGGGGAGCGGAGACACAACAACACATCATCAGTAGGGTAAAACTAACCTGTCTCACGACGGTCTAAACCCCGCTCACGTTCCCTTAGTGAGTGAACAATCCAACGCTTGGTGAATTCTGCTTCACAATGATAGGAAGAGCTTACCTGGCCAGCCAAATGATATCTCTCTGTATTTGCTATACAGCGCGATACCATTTGGACACCCTCGCTCCACCCTCGCTCCCCCGGTTAACAACGGACTCCGCGATTCTGATTCGTTCAAAGATGGTGACGTCAGTGCACCCGCCTTTGCCCGCAACGTCCCTTCCATTCAGCTGTAAAATTGGTCTTAAATGACCTAAAACACATCGATTCCTTAAAACCACAGCAGCTGACAGCTCTAGAGGCCTTTCTTTTCAAAAAATATGTTTTTGCATTGCTTCCTACCGGCTTGGTTCACGTCGCTGTCCGTTAACTGTTCTCTGATTGGTTCACTTAGCTGTCTGTCTAAGCGCAACGGCAGCGCATTCTGGACCAAGCATTACCAGACTCGCTGCTGGTACAGCGATGAGTCATGGATTCTTCCAGGCAAAGGAAGAGCCGACATCGAAGGATCAAAAAGCGGCGTCGACGCGACGCAAGGGCGCGGCGCGAGGGCGCGGCGCGAGGGCGCGGCGCGAGGGCGCGGCGCGAGGGCGCGGCGAGAGGGCGCGGCGCAAGGGCGCGGGATGGAGCCGCGGCGCCCGGGCCGTGCTTCTCCCTCGGGTCCGAGCACGCGCGGGTGAGCGCAGGAGCCACGCGAGGCCAGCGGAAAGCCGCAAGGGGTGATTTAATCCTGGTCTGGTCCCGGTTTGGTCCGCGTCTGGACCTGGTCCGGTCCTGGTTTAGTCCAGGTCCAGTCCAGGTTTAGACCTGGTTTAGGCCTGGTTTAGTTCTGGTCTAGACCTGGTTTATTCCACGTTTAGTCATGGCTCTACAGTCTCTTAGCCAATCAGGAAGCAGAACACAATGTTACACTATAAAAAAAATGTTACACTATAAAAAAAACAACAACCTTGGAACGGATCAGGCCTTTTCCATTGAAATAGCTACTCAACTTACGAAAAATTCACGTTACGAAATCACTTCTGGAATGAATTAATTTCGTAAGGTGAGGTACCACTGTATAGTAATACAAATATATCTCAGCTATATACAAGAGGTCATTAAAAAGAAACTGTGCACAGATGAACTAGTGAGTAACATGACATAGGGTTATCTCTTACATAAGGGTGAGTTGTTGTACAGTTGCGTGTATTTTATGAATGTAGTGCTGTATTCAGGTGTTGTCTTTTCTCTTTCAGGCGCCCAAAACAAATAGGCTTTGTTGTGATTAAAATAATTTGTCTCTCAGATTCGAGTGTATGCTAACTAGATTATTATTAGGCAGAATGTTTATAAACCAAATTAATTCAACAAAAGAGCGCTGGCGTTTTTTTTTTTTTTTTTAGCAAACTGTGATTTGTAAGGCAAGCTCTAAACCCAATACAGACTCAACAGCTCTTAAGGGCCTGTTTTGAGATTGTTAGATTCAGAATACTACAATAGAGGCCAATTTGTTTCTATTGACTACAGCCCCAAGCGATATTTTATAAAAGCAATTACTTTTCAAAATGCCTTTATAATTAGAAGCATGCCCAGGTATGGCTAAATCTTTGCCGGGAGCCAACTGTCAACTTGTAGCTTCTCCAGTAACCAATTCAAATTAAAAACAACCTTGTTTTGTGCAAATGCATAGACAGTCAGGAAATAATTCTTTTAATTTTGCTCAAAGGGACACTTTTCTTTACCGTTCTTGTAAATAAAAAAAGCACATTTTTGTGAGCAGTAACTGTAGCCATGTTGCTCCCTTTTGCCTTGACTGGGTACTGTAATAGCAGCCATCAATCTTCCTATATTTAACTTCTCTCCCAGTCTTTCTTGTATTGATCAACATGATAAAGTAAAGCCAGAAAATCTGATGCAAACTAGCCTTAACAAAAGACGCCATTACAACAACAGCCTTTTGAAATTGTACTGATACAGAAAGTGAAATCGTCTCTCAGGGTCAAAGGGCAGAGAGGATTTAGGAAAACAGCAGAAATGTATTCATAAGAAGAACCACGCCATTAATTGAAGCCGGCAGATTGTTCGTGTCCTTTGGTTGACATTTAGCTGATCTGTGTGGGATAATATGCCATTTGTTACAACGCAGAAAGATCACGGCAATGACGTGTGGGTCCAGGGCGATGTGTTTGTGAATACCATTTCTGAGAATCCATGAAATATGCATCAGAATAATGTCTTATGGAGCGCTCCTCTTCACAGCATGTTATTTTTAAACCAACATTGGGCACTAGTGTCTCATACAGCAAATACTATTGATTCAGATACTTAAGGCAGATCTCTCACTTGTGGAAGGCTATGTGGAGATAGAGAAAGTGGCATTGAATTATGGAGCTGCAGAAGAAATATGCAATAAATTATAAAAAAAAAAAAATCGCTGCTTTCCAGTAAACTTTTGAATGTTGCAAAGATAAATCTGTTATGATATCAAACTGTATGATATATGTGTGATATATGAAACCATGT
Organism: Paratrypauchen microcephalus; assembly: GCA_036785185.1. NCBI lineage: Eukaryota > Metazoa > Chordata > Actinopteri > Gobiiformes > Gobiidae > Paratrypauchen > Paratrypauchen microcephalus. The sequence goes on from JAVJIX010000039.1 coordinate 3,486,742, forward strand.
TAACACCAGGGCTTAATGATTACTCCACTAATCATAACAATATAAAAATAATCATAATCATATCTTTAATCGTAATCCTTATCTGGACTATACAGACTCTAAAACATACAAAAAAATACATTTTTTTTTTATTCCAAAGATAGTGATATATATATATGATTTTCATGAATAATACATTTTATTTATAAATAGTCTCTATATAGATGCCTTCAGTCTCTATATTTCAACCTTTATTAATGTATTTAAAAGTCTTAATGTACCTTACCTTAATGTACAATATACAAGTATCATTTATTGAACAATAGGCCTGTCCAAATAAATGCTATAATGATAGCATTTATATGGACAGGCCTATGCAAAGCTGCTGGGTTGTAATACATGAATTATTGCACTGTTTTCATCAGATTACCTGTGTACAAAATTCCAGCTCCCAAACTAAGGTTCTTTTTTGTGCACTATAGATTGTTGAGTTCATTTTATATAAAGAATGATTTTTCACTCAGCACACACAATACACTAAATAACTCCATATCAGCATTCTTGTCTTCATGCTGTCTTTGTTACATGTTATGCCCCAAGACCTTGATGTGTTATTGGGGCAGTTCGGTAATGGCTGTGCTTTTATACTGTTGCTCCTGGCAGAGAATTCACTCCACTCTGCATCATCCTGTTGGTCTCATTGAAAAGGGTTTCGGCCTTGTGGGACAGTATAGGTTTGATAGTGCATGCTTTTAAAGGCATATCTATATAGACTCTATTATACCCCCATATTGGCTGTGCATCTTTCAATCTAAATGATCAGAGAAGCTGGTTGGAGAAGCCCATACTGTCCTTATTTCCATGTATGCGTCAGCCACCTGAGCCCTGAGCGCCCCAGATGTGCGTCTCCAGTAGCGCTAAGGCAGTGACACAGTGAGGTGTTGATATGTGGAAGTATTAAAAGAGGCGAATGGCAGCATGGAGGGAAAGACAGAGCTTTCCGTATGCATTTGAAGCCCCTCTCTTTCTGCAGGTAATAAGCAACACGCACCACCAAGCAGGAGATTGATCACACAAGTGCCCATGGCTTGGATCTGGGCTCGTTGAGTGGGGGTGTAAAGAGGTTGGTGGTGGGGTGGAGGGTGTAGAGGCAAGCGAGGAGCCAATAAAATCTCACATCTGCATTAAAATACCATCTCGAGGGTCCCGGCGCAGAGCTCGCTATTTTAGGTTGATGCCTGTTTAAAGCCTGTTGAAGTGCGCACTCTCCACGCTGGAACAGCACATAGCATCGTGTCGGGGATCTTTATTATTTATGGGCCGCTATCTACTGGTTTACCGCGACACAGGGGAAGGTGGGAGAGAGTGGGGGGTGGGGTGGTCTTGGCAATCATCACCGCTGTTTGAACAACATGTGCTTAATGATGTCACAGGCTTGAGAGTGTTGGGGGGGGGGGGCTAAGGGGTAAAGAGAGAAAACGGTTGAAATGTACAGGGGTGGGGGTTTGGGGGCAAGCAGTGTCCTATAGGAGCGAGGCAGGACGATGACATTCGAACATGGGGTTACTGGAGCTATCCGGACTAGCAGCGGGTTTGAATGGTGCTGCAGGATGTGTGGCCCTTCTCCTGGCATCATTACCTCTGTCATCTCAATGAATCATCCACAGCGCAGAACAACAGCAGCGCGTGAGTGCGCTTTGAGGAGAAAAATAAAAAAGGCGCTCACCCCTCGATGGGTTTCATTTGACAAGCCAGAGTTGTCACAGACATTATCTTGATTGTTAATTATCTGCGGCTCTATGTGTGTGTGTGTGGGAGTGTGTTTAACAAAGCTATAAAGAAAAGGATCATTACTTTGGAGCTATTAGGCAAAAAATAATTCAAAGAGGGTCATTCAAATAATCGCCGTATAATCTACAGTTCTTCATTAGATACATGAGCGGCTGCGACTGAGGAAGCACGTGGGCCTGTTGTACACGAGCAGTAATGTGGAATTGAAGGATGGGAAGATTCATCAATATTGACTGGCCTCAATTCCAATAATCAGTAATTGTAAATCTGTACCCACATTAATATTTCAGCCTGTGTCTCCAGGCGACATGCTGTGTACAGCACATCAGCTGTAGTTGTTTTGTCAGTGTTTGGGTTGCACGTAATGGCAAGTGCATCTCACTTGTTGTCTCTTATTAAATGCCCAGAGTTGTGTCTGATTTACAATGGGGCTCTCTGTCTAAATCACCACGCAGCACATTGGCTGTCTCTGACCTTCCCTCATATTACTACATCGCTCATTCTTCTTTTGTGCTTGTCACTGAGGAAGCATCAAACATGTGCTGCACAGCCATCTTCTCGCTGTGCACTTGTGTATGGATTTCTTTTTAGTATGCACCCCAGCCTTTCGCTCCCTTATTGCAGTAATTAGACGTGCTCCATTTAAGCCAGCAGCGTCATGCTGCTAGTGGACAGTCTTTAATCATGTGTGATTGTCTGTCAACGGCTCGCAAAGGAAGAGTGAAAAACAATAGGAAAGCAGTGTTGCAGCGGCTGTGCGGATGAGTGATAGAGCTTCATGTGTGTCCGCCTTCTCCACAGCAGCATGCTGCATCGATTGAGCTCCGTGTTTCTGTTGAAGCAGCTCTTTGGATGTGTTTGTATGTGCATGAGCTCTGGCCATCACTTTAAACCCTATAACCTCTTACCAGTAAAACGCAGGTGCACAATGCAGATTACTAAAAGCTATTTTCCTTTACATGCAGCATTACAACTTCAGCGGCCTCTCTATGTGTTTATCTGCATAAGTAAGCCCATTGTTATTTTTTCAGTTGTCTCTTTGGATGTGCATGTCGATAGGAGCAGGGGTGTGGGCCTCTTAGAGCAGACATGTTTTATGCATGAGTGCCAGGGGTGGGGCCCGTTAGGGGGGCTGTCCATGGACACCATGACTACTTGGCAAAGATGCTTAAGAAAGCTCCTGTGGGTACTGGTCCTCTTTTTAACTCCTTTGTTCTACAGTATTCAAGTGCGTTTCTGCCTCTCGCTGCTTGTGTCTGTGCTCCTTTGACTGGGCTGTACAAACAGCAGCACAGCACAGGCTCGCATGTGCGCACTCATGCATGTGTGTGTGTCTTCATTTACGCCTTATTCCAGGACAGCGCAGTGCTTTGATGACATTAGTCACTGTGAGCTACTGGTTTCTGTACATTTTGTTGTAGAAGATTCTTGGGATGCCTTGAGGGTTTCAACTCGGCAAGTGTCTACCCCAAGCTTTGTGCTGCTGCAAGAGCGAGAGGATCCCTGCCAACACCTACAGTAGCAAAGAAAAAAGGCACAGGGATCGTCTTCCTCCCATTATGCTCCGGCCTGAATATATTCACTATGTGCTAAGTTGTGGTTTGGGGTTTTTGGGTTCACTGCAGCAGGGAAGCACTTCTCATGCCAGGATCAGGATGTGCTGCTTGATTTATAAAATATGGTGTACTTTGTAATGTTTCCTTCAGTGTTCTGAGTGGGCCTAAAAACCTTTATGGTGGGGGGGGCTCAGGGTCCCACGTGAGCCCAGGAGATCAGCACTTCAACACAATTCAGACCCCCCAGGATTTCGCGGGCATTTTTTGTGATTGTTGCGGGCTAAAATGCCTGAATTTGCGAGAGCTTTTCCAAAAAGTTGCGATGAAAGTTGCGGTGCTTTTAAGGTTTTTGTTGCGATTTTGTTGCGGGAGGAAGTGAAAGTTGCGATAAATAGTTGCGATTTTCGCTTTTTGTAATTAAAATTGAGTAATATTTTGAATACTGAATTATTACTGACAAAGAATAATACAAGGACACAGAGATCACAGATATGGTCCTAAAACAACCTTACCAATATCGAAAATAAATTACTACTAGGAGGGGAACTGTTTCGCGCGGTCTTTTGCTGTTATTTTTGTGGGCAAATGGCGCCGCAGACATGTTTCTTTGCCATTAGAAGGCGTGTCTCAATTCCCAGAGCGCGCGGCTCGGAGCGTGGCCCGAAGGGCATGTGCGTCACACATTTCGCCAGAACACCGGCGCGAGCCGCGCGACGACTGCTGTCCCACTTCTTTTTTGTCCCATGCGCAGTTAACACGCGGTCCGAAGACCGCAGTCGTTAAGCGGTCCGCGGATTGCAGTCGGGGCTGAGCAAGTGTGCACTGCCTTGACTGCAGTCTGAGCCCCCTTCGGGCCGCGCTCCGAGCTGTGCGCTCTGGGAACTGGGGACACGGCCGCAGTTTTGTTTCGTCACACGGAAGTAAAGCAGAATGTTGCGGCTTCCAAACTCAAACCTTTTAGCTGCCGAGAATATGACGTTGGGTCCTATGGCTCGCAGATTTGTGATGCGCAAAGAGGAGGCTATGGTGACAGATACGCTGAGATCCAGATATGCATTTTGTGCATTTATTACAAAAAGAGCGCACACAGCTATGACAGCGCAGCAGGATGAAATGGAACTCATGAAAAACAGCAGGATGAACAGATTAACGTGAAAGATGAATGGATGGTTTGCGGTCAACAAAAAATACGGCTACACCCCAACCCTGACTCTCTCCTCTGTGTGACAGGTGAGCGCGCGCTTTTACACGCACACATCCACACTCACGTGAACCACCGCCTCTGCCGCACACACACACACAAACGCACCGTGCACCTCATCTCAGTTATGTCTCCTACACAGAAGGAAGTTGGTCGGCGTTCAATACGTCGCCGATGATTGGTCAAAATTAGTAAAAATTGCGGAAAAGTTGCGGTGATTGGTCAAAATTGCAACACCGCCCTGAATTCACGGGGATTGGCTGAAGTTGCGTTGAAGTTGCAAATCGCAACATCGCGAATTCCTGGAGGGTCTGACAATTGCTCCAGTGAGACGAATAAAGTATGGCCTCAAATCACAAAATACAGATAGTTTCGGAAGTGTTACATGTTCTAATTGGATATATATGTGTATGATGTGAAACAGGAAGAATCGTGAATTAGCATGGTTAAATTTTCATCACACCTTTCCGTATGCAGTCAGAGCTAAGGTCATGTCGTGTTTCTGAATGCTGCGCCTCTCATTAGGACCCAGAGTAGCATAAACGTAGTGTGAGACAATGACCCCTCCCTGTTCCAGAGAAGTAATGGCACTCCAAAGCAAGTAATGTCCCTATTCCAACCACCCTTTATTTAATTTATTAAACTGTGCTTACAAATCTACATCAAATCACCACATCACTGATATAAGACTATATAATAAAGAAAACTGTAGTAAACTGGTAAACAAACTGGCTTGTTGAGTGTAATATTATGATTTCTAGTGTATTCACACTGAAAGCTATGGAACCACAAGGACGTATTGTAAATATGCTTTGCACTGACTGACTCTACGCATAGCCACAGGGAGAGACAGGAGGTTATGAAATAACAAGGAGGCCATCCTTCTTGTTATGCTAACTGTGTTCAGATAAGTCCTCGTTCATTCTTTTAATTATGGTTGACATTTAAATAAGCACACTTGTGCTTAGAAGGTGTACGGGGGACTAGATGCAGTAAGAAAGACCCTCTCCCTAATTGAGTTTGTCTTGGACTCCACCTCGGACGCTTTGGCTTTAGTATGTGAAGTGCAGCTGAATGAGGCTTGCTATTCTAATACAAATACTCCTACATGGATACAGATGCATGTGTTGTGTGCATACATGTGTGAACAATGAGTTAGCATTTCAAAAACGACTCTCAGTGTGGGACTGTGCTGTACGCCTGCCACATCTCTATAGTCATTGTTAGTGATGGCAGATCATATGTGTTTCTGCCAAGGACAACATTCAGCTTTACTATAATGAACTGAATGCACTCTGCTAAGGGATGAGATGATAGAAACGGTAGAAGTATGTCTCTAAAAGCGGTAATTTACAGGATTTCAAGTCGGTGTGAAATCAAGACTATTGGACTAAGTCGCTGTATCAACTACTTTTTTGTATTGAATTTGTTTTCTTCCTGTCTACTTTATTAATATAGAAGGCCTGATACAAATGCCTTGATTAGATTGTGTCCCTGGTTCAAGTATAATTTGTTCTATTGTCATTTAAACTTATAAACCCCCAGGCAGAGATACTATTAAGTTACTAAATGGACAAAACTAGCTTATATACTCTATATGTTGGATAATCATTTCAGAAGAATGTCATTGGGGTCAAGGTCACATTTCTATTGACAGCTCTCATTTCCAAGTCAAAGGAACATTGTACTCATCTGGACACAGCTTGTTGAATTGAATATGTCCTTCATTCAGGAAACAAAGATTGAGAATCTCTTTTTTTTTCCCCTTCCTATTCTCCACCTGAGGTTTGATAGCTGTTAAAGTTTAGGATCTTTTGTCTTGTATTTGAGTAATCCTTTATTATTTATTATTGTTTATTGTCTGTCAACATGTTTAAAGCTGTCACGAACAGCTACACTTTATCTTTAGTTCAGTAGAGATTGACAATTCTAGGGCTAAATTATCCAAATGACTGTAATGAAGGCATATGTAGTTTAAAAATACACTGGAGCACAAGGTGGAACAGAGTGTTTTATGACTGAGACAAGAACTCAGCCTAAATATCCAATGTTTGGGTGAATGAAACAAAGCACAACTCCGGGTATGTTTGTGATGAGGAAACCACAGTATAACAGAAAAATAGCGCAATATGGGTCCTTTAAAGGTTAATATTTCATGTTGTGTCTTCTGTAGTTATAAAAGAATGAGATGAGCTCGTCTTGGCAAAGTTCCTCCCACTGTATCATGTTTTCTTGTTTTGATCAGTATTGCATGCATTTATATGCATTGTTTCAGAGCATCACTTACTGCCACAACAAATGCGCTTTCCTGCAGAGATAGTTAAACCCGATATAGCTTTCTATCTGAAAAATACAAGCTGACGAACAGAACTGCTAATGTAGTCCCACCCCATCTGGGAAGATTGGATTTCCTTCTAAGATTAGAGCTGGCTATCAGGAGGTTATTTAGGGAAACTTTTATTTGCGGACAATAAATATAGTTTCTTTTACAAGCCATAACTTTACGTTGGCTGAAGTGTGTTCTCATTGTGTAAAGTCATTTGTCTGGGAGTTAAAAGAGCAGCGTGCACTTTCAGAGATGAGAGTCGCACTTTATTTCAAGAACCATTACTGGAGCCCTGTGTGAGCCCACAATACAGCAATTTTTAACCAACCTCATTTTAGCCAGTCAGTATTCACATGCTGGGAATCATCATGCCTTATCTCCACTGCCTGGTGTAATGTATGTTAATAAATGCATATACGCACGCATCAAACTGTGTCCAAGCAAAGCAATTTTACTAGCCCCCCGCTGACTAAATTAATATGTGTTTGAGGGCAAAATAAACTTGTTAGGGCCATTCGTTATGTACACTGTTTTAGGCATATATTTTTAGATTGTTTTGCATGAGCCTGGAGCAGCCAGGCTTTCAGATCACTATGGCGACTGTAGATGGACTGGGATGTTTTGACCTAAAAACAACCTCTCCTCTCTGTGTCTTGCAGCTATGGCAGACTTCCATGTCCAGCCAGAGTCGGTACAGGCAGAAGAAGCAGGAGTGGCCCGGTTTCAGTGCCAGATCCACGGGCTGCCTGAGCCTGTCATCAGCTGGGAGAAAGATGGACAGCCCGTGGACACCGGCGACAAGAGGTGGGGTCAAAGTTCACACAGCAAACAGCACTAACTGTCTACGCTGAAAAGACAGACTTAAGCACACGGCCAAACTAAATGCTATCACTTAAATCACTCATGCTAAACACAACAAGAATTTAACAACAAATAATGCTTAAGTCTCATACTTTTTTTTATTATTTATTTTTTTACAATAGTGTATTATCACTCATTATCACACATGCACATACCTATAATTTTTATTATTTAGGCTTAACCCTTTGGTTGACATTTAAACTCTCTTGGAGACATATACTGAGAAAGATGTAGGGCTGTAGCCGACTAAAGAAATGGACATATTTCTATATATCTGACTACAGCTGCAAACACAACAAAGAAGAAACAATGAATTTATATAGACACATGTTAAACTTGTGAATCATGAGTTTAATCTGCCTTCATAAAATAAATACCAAATCTTCAGATCCCTCACTAAGGCTACGTTCAGACTGCAGCTTGAAGTGACCCAAATCCAATTTTTTTGCCTCTAAGCGACCTGTTTAGACCCAGTTTAGATCAGGTTTAGTCTTGGCTTAGTCCTGGTTTAGAACTGGTTTAGTCCTAGTTTAGACCTGGTTTAGTCCTGGTTTAGTGCTGGTTTAGACCCGGTTTAGACCTGGTTTAGTCCTGGTTTAGTCCTGGTTTAGTCCTGGTTTAGTCCTGGCTTAGTCCTGGTTTAGACCTGGTTTAGTTCTGTTTTAGTCCTGGATTAGTCTTGGTTTAGACCTGGTTTAGTTTTGGTTTAGTCCTGGTTTAGTCCCAGTTTAGTCCTGGTTTAGACCCGGTTTAGATCTGGTTTAGTCTTGGCTTAGTCCTGGTTTAGACCTGGTTTAGTCCTGGTTTAGTGCCGGGTTAGTCCCGGTTTAGTCCTGGTTTAATGCCGGGTTAGTCCCGGTTTAGTCCTGGTTTAGACCTGGTTTAGTCCTGGTTTAGTCCTGGCTTAGACCTGGTTTAATCCTGGTTTAGACCCGGTTTAGTCCTGGTTTAGTCTTGGCTTAGTCCTGGTTTAGACCTGGTTTAGTCCTGGTTTAGTCCTGGTTTAGTGCCGAAATAGATGCAGAAATAATCTGATAATATGACTCACCCATAAAAACGCGGTCACTTGTATCCATGTATGCACGTGTCACGGTCTTTAATAATCCGGAGCTCTGGAGAAAAGGACATATCCCGAACTTATCCCGTGTCCCGAGGCGAGAGTTCCTTCTTACGTAGCAAGTTAAGGATTCTTATTCTCTTGGAAATGCCGTGTAAATATCACGCGGCTCGCTCACAGCTGATCGGCGAACAGGCCGATCAGCTGTGAGCGATCGGCCTCACAGCTGATCGCTCAACTCGAGTACTGGTGTGCGAGTGACTTTTTTTCGCTGAAAACATGCAGTGCCTGCATTAACTTACCGATTTTCTGGGCACAGAAGCGCTGTGAACAGTGGCTACAGTTTTGAATTGCTTAAAAAAATTTCAGCGTGAGAAATACCATGTGTGGCGTGTGAGCGTGTGAACACGTCGAATTGCGTGTGTCACACTCTCAAAGCGTGAGACTTGAGAGCCCTGCATTCATCAGACCATCAACAAGCGAGAGTGGTACAAGTAGGCGCTCACAAATGTACACAAAAGTTCTCGTCATACGAAAATTGTGTATGAAGTCCATGTCAGTGAAGCAGCGAAGCACATAGCAATCCCACCACTCTCAGCACCAACACGTTCCTTTCTACAGACGTTGCTGCCACTGCCCCACAAAACGGCAAGGGCAAAAACCTTCTCCTTCTCAATCTCTTCCTTAAAACAAATAAGATGTACATGTTCTGGCTCTGGTATGACAGCAACTTTAAAATCGCCAGGCGCTCAATGCTAGTGTCCATGTTTAGGCGACTTCCCTAAACACTGAGCACGCTCGCTGCATGTGACGTCGTTGTGTCCTCCAAGGCGCATTCGGGACACTTCTGGGGAGTTTAAAGTTCACACTGGTGATCACATACACGTCGCATTTAACTGGAAATGTGAACGACCTCGCAAAAAAATCAGATTTCACAAAAAAATCCGAATTGAGCTTTAAACCCTGCAGTCTGAACGTAGCCTTCTGATAACGTAACTTCTGATGATCAGTCCACTAATAAAAATTTTGATCAACTAAGACATCATCAACATTGACTAGACTAGACTAGGCACTAGAAGCGGCAAGCGATAATTTGGTTATGGAGTTTTAATCAATCCAGCAGAGAATAATTGCATCACTTAAATCCACAACAGTACATTCATAGGTACACATGATATTGCAGTCAAATTCTCTCCACTTCCACTTTGTTTTTCGTTTAAATGGTTCAGATCTCCTTCTTGATAATCACTGTTTTACTGTGGTGCAGGTACACGCTGCTGCCCACAGGCGTGCTGCAGATCACGGGGGTGCGGGGGGAAGACAGAGGGAGGTTCTGCTGCGTGGCCCATAACAGCGCTGGAGTCAAGCACAGCACAGAGGCTCTCCTTACGATTTCAGGTACGCTCAATAAAGCCTCATAAGTCCTACATCCAGTGCATTTCATTTACAGTTAATAGCATGTGTGAATCAGCCTTGAAATGCCTCTCTTCTCTTACCATCATCACAAGAATACAGCTAGGCCCATTCTTCTTCTTTATTTGCTACAGCATTTTTTCAGGGTTTCATTGTTGGCCTGTCCGATGGCAGAGATACAGTACACTGAGTTAATGCTCTGTGGAGAAATCCAATTAAAGCATGCCCTGCACCAAACTCACCGCTGCTGTCCACTCCCTCTCCTGTCTGCAGCCTCCCAGTCCTCTGTGTACAAAGAACCCATGATCCTGGTCGGCCCGGAGAACCTCACCCTCACCGTGCACCAGACGGCCATTTTGGAGTGCATCGCCACGGGGTACCCCCGGCCCATCGTGTCCTGGAGCAGACTAGGTATGACCAGTGTTGTCCTGTGCACAGCGTGTTTCAGTGTGCAGGGGATGGATCAATGGCTGTGTTCACATGCACTCTCAAACATTTTTTCCAACAATGGTCATTCTAAAATCTATTGACGATTAAAAGGCCCATATTATGCTATTTTCTGATTCATGCTGCAATGTTGTTTCTTCATCAAAAACATACCCGGAGCTGTCGTTGCCCATCTCTACTGAAAAAAGGTAAAAGGTAGCTGTTAACTACCACTTCATGACATCACAACATGGAACAGAGCATTTTGAGCTTTGGGAATATAGACAAGCTAAATAATAAAGGGATACTTATGTGCGTATGAAACAAAAGACAACTCGGTGTTTGATTTGGTAACAACATTTAACATGGCTCAAACCTCACAAGAATACATTTTGTGTAATATAGGACCTTTTGCAGTGTTTTGATGATCAGATTTCTCTTGTGCATGTAAAGACACACCAAAAACAGATGTAATCATTGGGTTGTATGGGTGTTCTATTTATCTTATTTTTACTGCCCATGTAATTGTATACAGTGTCTTAAAGGCCTCACAGTATGGCATCACCAACATATTAGATGCTAGATGCTAGATGCTAGATGTCCTGGGGCAAAACAACAGTGAATATCATTAAGGGTTAGTGTTAGTTGAGTAGTATGGTTCATTTAAATGAAAACAAAAATAACAAATTATTAACTGCTTTATACCTCAACATTATGTACCCAAGAATACTACACAACCACATTTATTTTGCTATTTTCTTATCTACATTTTAGTGTTTTCTCATCACAAACATACCTGGAGTTGTGTTTTTTTTTTCATTCGCACATGTTTAACACACAAATGTTTTTAAACTCCATACGACTTCACTGGAATAATTTGGATCATCCCTGGCATTGCCCATCTCTATTGAACTAAAGGTAAAAGGTAGCTTTTAATTTGAAAGCTACAGTTTCATGACATCACAAGGTGGAACAGAGCATTTTGAATGTTGGAGATGTAGACAAACTAATAAACCAGGATTACTGGTGTGAATGAAACAAAAACCCAGATATGTTTTTGAGGAGTAACAACATGACTCACAGGAGTCAGTTTTGTGTAATATAGGATCTTTAATCAATAGCATACTTACTTAAGTTATTGGAATCTTGAATCTGGTGTTTTTTATTGGTAAATCTAAACATCTTTACAGATTTGTTCAGCTATATTGTTGCATAAATACCTATTTTTTCCTGCAGCGAGAAGATGCAATTGAGTCATTTACTGCAGTCAACCATATACAGTGCCGTGAAAAAGTATTTGCCCCCTTCCTGATTTCTGTGTTTTTTGCATATTTATCACTCAAAACATTGTCAGATCATCAAACCAATTTTAATATCACACAGAAACAACCCAAGGAAAGACAAAATTCAGTTTTTGAATGATGATTCCATTTATTAGTGCACAAAAAAAATCTAAACCTATCTGGCCCTATGTGAAAAAGTAATTGCCCCCCCTTGTTAAATCACAAACTAACTGTGACTAACCACAGTTTTGAGAAAACTTAGTTCAGTTCTACATGCCACACCCACACCTGATTGTCACCACCTGTGTTGAATCAAGAAATCACTTAAATAGTTCCTGTCAAACAAAGTGAAGTTGGCTACAACATCTCAAGAACAAACACATCATGCCACGATCCAAAGAAATTCAAGAACAAATGAGAAAAAAAGTGATAGAAGTCTATAATTCAGGAAAAGGTTACAAAGCCATTCCCAAAGCTCTGGGGCTCCAGCGAACCACTGTCAGAGCCATTATTCAAAAATGGAGGAAACTGGGAACAGTTGCAACCCTTCCCAGGAGTGGTCGACCAACTAAGATTACTCCAAGAGTGCGACGACGGCTCATTCAGGAAGTCACAAAAGAACCTAGACGCACATCGAAAGAACTACAGGCCTCGTTGGCCTCAGTTAAGGTCAGTGTTCATGACTCCACCATTAGAAAAACACTGGCCAAAAATGGCATCCATGGAAGAGTTCCCAGGAGAAAACCACTGCTTTCACAAAAGAACACAAAGGCTCGTCTCACCTTTGCCAAAAAGCACCTTGATGACCCTCAAGACTTTTGGAGAAACATTTTGTGGACCGATGAGTCTAAAATTGAACTTTTTGGAAGGTCTGCAGCCCGTTTCATCTGGCGTAAAAATGGCACAGCATTTGATAAAAAGAACATGGTGCCCACAGTAAAGCATGGTGGTGGCAGTGTGATGGTCTGGGCCTGCTTTGCTGCCTCAGGACCAGGACAACTTGCTGTGATTGACGGAAAAATGAATTCTGCTGTTTACCAGAAGATCCTGAAGGAGAATGTCCGGCCATCAGTTCGTGCCCTCAAACTCAAGCGCTCTTGGATCATGCAACAGGACAATGATCCAAAACACACCAGCAAGTCCACCTCTGAATGGCTCAAAGAAAACAAAATTAAGGTTTTGGAGTGGCCAAGTCAAAGTCCGGATTTAAATCCGATTGAGATGCTGTGGTGTGACCTTAAACGGGCAGTTCATACAAGAAAACCCTCCAATATGGCAGAATTGAAACAATTCTGCATAGAAGAGTGGGCCAAAATCCCTCCCCAGCGGTGTGAAAGACTCATCACCAATTATCGCAAACGTTTGGTTACAGTTATTGCTGTCAAAGGAGGCTCAACTGGCTATTAGATTAAGGGGGCAATTACTTTTTCACATAGGGCCAGATAGGTTTAGATTTTTTTTGTGCACTAATAAATGGAATCATCATTCAAAGACTGAATTTTGTCTTTCCTTGGGTTGTTTCTGTGTGATATTAAAATTGGTTTGATGATCTGACAATGTTTTGAGTGATAAATATGCAAAAAACACAGAAATCAGGAAGGGGGCAAATACTTTTTCACGGCACTGTATATCTATTGACCCATCCCACGTGACGTCACAAAATTGTGGCCGCCATTTTGGACATGAAGTGGGATACCACAGCCAACAACACAGCAGAGATCAACGGAACGTTAAAGGACACAGATATCGAATATAGCCATTGCGTTAAGTTACTTCTTATTTCGCAATCATGCCGTTGTATTGTTGCGCACCCGGGTGTAGTAATCACCAGCACAGTAGGCAGGATATGTCGTTTTATCGTATCCCAAAGGATCCGGACAGAAGGAGAAGATGCGGCTAATCGCCTACATACACAACACAGACACTGAGCTTGTTCATTGCCTGGTAGCAGCAAATTTATAACGGCCATGAACAAAAGACTAAAAAGTTATGTCAGTGACATTTAATGACATTTAGTTTGTCCAGAGGACCGATATTAAATTAAAAATGTGAACAAACCTTGGCGGTAATGAGATGACGACCACCAGCTCCAGGGACGACCCACTGATAGAGACATGTAACCCAGCCAGATACGAAATATTTGTAGGCATCCAAACTCTTGTATGCCTTCAGGTCACATCCTGTGTATGGCGATGGGTTACTTGTGACATACATATACAAATCATGAGGACCGAAGTCTGGTAACGACGAGGTCTTGGTGTACTTTCTCGCGTCCGTAAACAATCCGGGCGGAGGCAGGTAGACATCACTATCTAAACCAGCTATTTTCAGCTTTTCAAAATATCTCTCCCTCTGCTCACCCTGTAAATGTGCTGTCTCGCTGGATAGTGGAGGTGTCATCTCGTTCACTTCATTTAATCCAAATCTCGAGTGTCTGACTCGTCTTCATCGCATTCAAACACGTTCATACCGCAGTGATGTTCATGTCCAAAATGGCGCTTGCTTTTACGAAGGTCACGTGTTTGGGAAGCGTCAATATGCCAAGTGAATGCACTATGAGTGGCCATTCCTGAAGGCTTGTCATCTTTCTTCTCAAGTAGCCCCTTAATGGGAAAAAGCTTTCACAATCCAAAGATGTTAGAACTATTGCCAATTGTGGGCTCTACATGATCTACTGATCATATTGATATCAACTGAAATTAGACTTGTTTCTTATAGTCAATGATGAGCTTGGGTTGTTTAACTCGAGAGGTATACAGTCAATCCTATGTCAATAAAAAGCATCTGGTGTGGAGCACCTGAAGTTCAGAGTTTGGAGAAAGAAATTTGAGTTTTTAGTGTTAAATTGCAATATTTACAAGGAAATTAATATGGAAAATCATTTGTATTACAAAACCAAACCAAACTAAAAATTGTGATGGATCAATATGAGAAGAATACTGCAATTTTCTTCTCATATCTCAACATGTTTGAATTTTACATTTAGGGCGTTTGATTAGGTCATATTACACAAAATAGATTCTTCTGAGCTTTAAGTTATGGTATAGTCTGGATACTTCATCAAAAACTTACCTGGAGTGGTGTTTAGCTTCATTCACATGTTTGAGTAGTAAGTATTATTAGTCAGTTTACATTTCCAAAGCTCAAAATACTGTGATGTCATGAAGTGGTAGTTTTCAAGTTAACAGTTGAGTTTTTACCTTTTGTTCAGAGATGGGCTATTTCAGGGCTGAAATTATCCAAATGATTCTAATGAAGGTTTATGGAGGTTTACGCAGGTTTTGTGAATGAAACAAAACACAACTCATTACAACATTATAACATAGATTAGAAAATAGCATAATATGAGCCCTTTAATGAGCTTTATGTGTCTACTGAGGGGTCTTTACACTACGGTACGGTACGGTATGGTACGGTATCCACATACCACTGCTGCCTCTTAGCAACAGCAATCTCCTGGACTAATGCACTGTTCCAAAATGCTCCCATGCTCAAACTTCCAATTGTGTATACATTGGATCCAGCATTGCCTCAGGGCTTAGCTCTGTGTTTGCCAGCGTGTTGATAAATTCATGCTTCATCTGGTCATGAAGTTAAAGCTACTGCTGAGTAATAGCCACGAAGTGCAGAGACAGATACAATGAGTTTTCTGCATTTCCTCCCTTGGCTATCACTCACAGTCTGTCGTGACCAATTTTTCAATCAGCTATCTATTTTCTTTACCTATTATCCAATCTTATTTGCTGCTCCAAATGTAAATGGACCATCCCCCTCGCACTAAGGCATAATCAGATTGGGGGTATTGCCTTACACAATGTTGCTAGAATGAAAAGCTAACACGATAGGATTTGTATGAATTAGATTACGGCAGGGAGGCTGGGATAAGCTGCATAATGAATCTGATAGTTTCACATCAGTCACTCCTTAATGCCACAGTTTGTTTGCTGCTATTCATTGAGTAGCAGAGCCGCCTGCTAGTTTGCGCTCCCTCTTTTCTGACACTAAGTTAATTAGCAAGGCCCGACTCTGAGAAACTGACGGAAAAAGCTTAAAGAAGGATGAGAAAATGTTCTTATAAAGGCAAGGAAAGAACAAGCCCACTTTTGTTCTTCCCTCTCCTGTATGCCTGGACTTGGTGTCTGAGATAATGGAAAACGCATACATTTCAATAAAATACAAGCTTGTCAGACAATGAAAGGGACTTTGCTGCCAACAAGATGTGATTTATTTCATCTCAATAATTTGTCACGATTAATTATGAATATGTGCCTCCTCACAATCTATCATCTCCGATTACAATCTGTCCAACCAAACTGCAGTATTTTTCACATGAAACAAAAGCTCTCAGCTCGACCCGGCTCCACAGCACGGACTGACATTCACCTTTATTGATTATGTCTAAAGGATTTAATGGGCGCTTTGTGAATCATGCTATGGAAGCGCCTGATAAGGTCTGTTTATCTTCTGTTTTGAGCTGTAGTTGGACAAAACTAATGATAAGATGCGTAATTCTTTAAGATGTTACTTGTTAGATTGAAGGAACCATTTGTAAGATTTTGATTTTAAATTTCATAAACATAACTGTGTCCCCTAATGGTAGAAGGTAAACATGTCCATATCAAATATAGCTTTTACTGATAACAACTGTCATGCTGATTTATTCTCGGTTACAAAAATATTGGACATGAGTTTTAATTAGGTTATAATCAAAAAGTAGAATGACCCTCACGTAAGTCTCTCATTTGGATTGCCAGTTTTAATGCTGAAATGCATTTGGTTTAAACCTAAAAGGATCCTCTTTGATCTGAATCCTCGCTCCCTAAGCCCCAGCACCAGCAGCAAATCATGAATCAGAGCTAGTGCAGCTGCTGCATCTCAGTGAGCGAGTTCTGGAGAGTCTGAGTTTTCACGTGACTGCAGACAGTGTTGTACCCGAACGTTCATATTTTGGGCGAACGTGAACTGAACGCACTGTATTACTGCCTGATGAACGAACTGTGAACGAGTATTCTGGTGTCTGTGAACGACACGCGCTATCTATTTAACTTCGTTCAATAGGGTCTCAGATTTCTGTAGTGTTCCAGGCGAAAACCCGCGGGAAAACATTTAATTTGGCAACAACACCAGCGTCACATTGCCGCATGCGTCATCGAAGCAAGACATCACAAAAAAGGCAGCATGGAGACATGGAGATGACTGTAGCAGGTAGGAGCAGCAAGGATTCGTCATATGAACATTTAAAAGAGCTCTAAGACAAGGTCGGTGAGGAAGGGAATAACCTCACATTTATGTGCAAACTTTGCCCGCCGGCTTTCAAGAAGAAAATCCGCACTTCAGTCATATCAACAGCAAACTTAAAACGACACATTGAACTGAAGCACCCGGCTAGCCTTTCAAGGTTTAAGAAAGCACGTACGAAGTCAAAAGACAGTCAGTACAGATCTCTACCCAAATCCCATTGACTGCATACAGTAGCGCCTCCGTTGTCATCTCTTAGCCACAGCTGGACAATCTCGTGCTGCAGTATATTGTAGGAGACCCTGGTTTGATAAGGATGCGAAATTGGATATGAAGATGGAATCTAACACATGGTTTGATTGTTAAAGGTCCCATGGCATGAAATTTTCACTTTCTGAGGTTTTTGAACGTTAATGTGAGCTCCCCTACCCCGTTTAGCCCCCCCCAATGGCTAAAAGTTGCGAAATGTCTAAACTGAGCATTTGCGATCCTTTTCTGCGTTTGAAAAAAACACAGCTCAAATGGGCGATTCTGGACAAGGCACCTTATTGACGTCAGATCGAAAAAAGAAATGCAAATGCAGTTCCACCATCGTCTGGATCTCCACCCCCTGTCTCTGGAAATCACGCCCAGAGAGTTTGGACTACGGAGGAGCTATGCAATGCGAAATGCGTTTTTTTATTTGTCTGGAGGCACATGCGAGTGTTTCTAGGCTCGGAAGTCCTTTACCCGACCCTCTGGACCTCTGAAACAGCAGTGGTTTAATTTTATTTTCTGTGAAAATGTGTTTTTTTCACTGAAATGGCTCTCCTTTCTGTCTTCGTGCTTCAAACGCGGAAGTTGGGAGACAGCGCAGAGCAGCGCTCCAGCGGCTTAGAGGAGCAGGTGGGGGGAGGCCCCACCCGCTCCTCTAAGCCAATCTGTGTCCTTCTCATTTGCATTCAAGCAAGAAGGCCCAGAATGAGTTGTTCAGAGAGTGAATTTGTGACCATGTCTGTGTAAATGGGTCTTTCTCATGTGTTGATTTTGAAGAAGGATTCATTTACAGTATTAGGGAACCATTAAGGCACCATATAAAAGCATCAAGAAGTACCATGTCATGGGACCTTTAAAACTGATATAATAATTGCTGTCTATGGTTCTATATGGGCTTTGGCAATGATATTGAAAAATAATAGCTCGCAGCAATGTATTAGGAAAAAAAAGAACTATGAACTAGTTCATTTTTTGGAACTATGAACGAACTACTAACTATAAACAATTATGAACTATGAACGAACTAGTTCTTTTTGAAATGTGTGAACTGAACTTTGAACTAGTTCATGTAGAAAATGAACTTTCCCAACACTGACTGCAGGCTTCATACTGTACATTTTCTTTAAATAGCATAGTCCAGTACTGAAATGATGTTACAGCTTATAGGCTCTGTGTACAACTGCGCCCAGCAACCACACCGTTAGTGTCACTATGTCCTGTCCAGTTTTATCTCTATGGGGTTTTTGCTGGGTCGTGCTAAAATGAATAAATATTTAAAGCTAAGGCAGTTAACAGGGAGCTGTAGGTAGATGTTACTGACAACATCTTAAAAAGTACACAAATAAAATTAATACTTCACCGGGGGACACTTCTACTTTTAGAAATGTAGAGGTTTGTGTCTCAAAGCTAACACTAATGCTAATTTTAGGGCATAACAATTATTAAAACGACACCACAAACTGAAATATTCCTCATTTAAAAACAACTGAGTAGTCTTTACTTTTAATTAATTTATAATTTAATTTGAATTATAATAGTTTTTTTTTATGTTATATTTCATGATTTTAATAAAAGTGGCTGTAGCTTTGTGATAGTGCGCTCCCTAGTATGCTACTGTGCACAGAGCCTATTGAATACTTTCTTTGCAAATACTAAAATGACAATCTACGAAGTGTAGCATGTGTGTTTATACATTTACAGATAGCCCCAGTATCAGAAAGCATAATGTTTTCTTCCTAGCCACACCATACATTAAACCATATTATCATGAATTACATTGGAGGACATAAAAGCCTGTCCACTGTATGTCCAGAAATCTTCTCATTCTCACACGCCCAGTCGGCAGCACACAGCTCACAGAGGCACGGGGAAGTCGGAGATGGGATTAAATTGCCCCCTTGGCCCCACAGCTAATATCAAAAGCAGGCCCTAGTCATTGTGGTGCGTGCGATGGCAGATAGAAGGCTGAGGAAAGTGTGAGTTTATCATGTAAGTACAGAAGCAGCCAGGATTGGGCGAGGAGATAAGAGATTAGGAGTAGCAGTTATAGTTGTGGTCTCCAGTGACTGCTCAAGCGTCCCCTGTGTACAGTAACTGGATGAAAGCAATCTACCTCTACACACTGTTTGTTTAGGGGTTTAGCTTAGTTTTACAGGGCTATGCAGTATCAAATGGAAAGCAGAGTAGTTTTTTTCACCTGTATTTTGTTTATTATTTTGTTCTACATTTATGGTAAGGTATAGATTTACTTACTCAAATATAATGCAATTTTACCTAAAGAGAAAAGGTTAAGGCCAGATACAAATCAGTTAGCTCTGTTGGAACCAGCATTTACTTAATTCAACACTTTGAACATAAATAGATAGATAGTGACATTTGCTGGAGCTTCACTGTTACTTTTTTAATAAATTAATTTACATCTAATGACCACTGTTTAATAAGTTTTTCCTTGTTTAACTGACTCAAAGCTATACACTTCCTACAACAACTAACCACATAAACAGAGACTCATTTATCATAGGAGAAAATACAGATTAATGTCAATCATCAATGCATGTAAAGAGACAAACCCATGTCGTGTCCACCCTCTTCTTGTCTGCAGGGATATATTACTTTAAAGAAAACAGCGTAATATGGGCCCAGTAAGATTTAGGCTGCGTCCCATTACTCTGTTTTACCCCTTCCCCTACCCCTTTATCTACGTCTTTGTCTTGCCTCTCGATCCCGAGCTGAGAGGGCTCGGGGTACGAATGTTCCCCTAAGAAATGGGACGCCACTCGATTACCGTTTGCATCATCATCCCTTGCCTCTACCTGGCTACTACGTCTACAGAGGCGACAACAGTTGACACAAACAAATGTAAACAAATGTCAAGGACAAATGTCATCGGGTATCTCAGCTCGACAAAAAAATTAGCTTGTTTATACATGAAAGTTCGATGATAAAAGGAGAAGTTCAATTTGTCAACTGGACAAAGTTTGTTTGGTTGAAAACGTTTCGCCGCTCATCCGAGAGGCTTCGTCAGCTCTGGTTATTGTACTGGTTATACACTGCTTAAATCTAGCTGTCGGGAGGCGCGTCCTACACTGAAAAAGCTCTGAAAACAATCCCCCCCTAATCTGTCTCTTTGTTTTTCAAATTACTCTGGCGACTAGTTACGACCCCCTATTCAACGTCTAACGACCCTCTCCACCCCTCTGCCCTGGCCCGTCTGCCCTAATGTTTCTTTGTCTGTTTTGATTTGGTCTAAGAATCAAATTATAAATGGGAGACAAGTTATGTCTAACTCCCCCATTTCTGTTTAACGACGGATTCTCTTTTTTTGACAAAAATAGCCTCTTTAACCCCCCTCTCAAACCAGTTCTTTTCCCTGGCTAAGATCTGAACCCCACTGTCCTCAAAAGAATGGCCCGTGGCTTCTAGGTGAAGATGCACGGCAGATGACGGTCCACTCTGGCACGCCCGCCTGTGTTGGTAAATCCTTGTGAAGTGGCTGTTTGGTTTCCCCAATGTAGCGCTCACTGCAGTCTTCACTACACTGAATGGAGTAGACCACATTGCTTTGTTTGTGGCTCGGTGTTCTGTCCTTTGGGTGGACAAGTTTTTGTCTTAAAGTTTGTGGGTTTGAAATAAACTGGAATTTCATATTGTCTGAAAATCCTCTGTAGTTTTTCCGAAACGCCGGCCAGGTACGGAATCGCTACCCCTTTCCTCCTGGGTTCGGATTCTCTGTTGTCTTGTTTCTTGCCCTTGTCTCTCTTGGTTTTGTTGACAGCCCATTTAGGATATCCACAAACAGAGAGGGCTTCCTGCATATGTTGTTCTTCTTTCTCCTTACCCTCTGTGCTTGTGGGAACCACTTGGGCCCTGTGTTGTAATGTCCGAATAACACCCAGTTTGTGCTGCAGTGGGTGGTGTGAATCAAAAAGCAGGTATTGGTCTGTGTGTTCGATGTTCGATGAAAGTTCGATGAAAACGATAACGTTGGCTAAACAGACATCAATACAATTAAAACCGCAACAACAGTTCACTAAAAGTAACGTAGAACATAAGCGTCATAATTGTAAACCATGCTAAACTGTTAATCGATAATTACAACTGCTGAAAATACATTTATGAGACTCCTTGGCTGGTCGATGTGACGCTGCCATCCTCATCCCAAAACCCGCCTGAGCTTGTAGGCGTACCCCTTCGTTTCAAGTCTGGTCGAGAGCTTACTTCGTTTCAAGGGGTATGTAGTAGGGATGTCAACAATTAATCGATTAACGATTAATTGTCGATTAAGACATTGGTCGAACAAAATGCATTAATTGTAATTAATCGCTAATCGCGGACACGCGCACCCGCGTGGTCACGAAACAAGGCAACCGCGCACTGCGCTGCGCCAAGCTCGACTCACAGCCGGCCGCAAGCGCCAACGGCACTGCTCAGCAGCCCCGGGTGTAAGCGCGAGGCGAGATCGAACCGTGGCGCCCAGGAATGCGCTCCAACCTGCCGCTGCTGGTTTTGTGTGGCTGGTTTGTGGCTCGGGCCCCGACCTGGCACGTGGTGGTTTAATCCTGGTTTAGTCCAGGTCTAGACCTGGTCGAGTCCTGGTTTAGTCCAGGTCCAGTCCAGGTCTAGTCTCTTAGCCAATCAGGACAGAACACAATGTTACACTATAAAAAAATGTTACACTATAAAAAAAAATTTGAAAAAAAATAAAATAAAATAAAATCTGCGATCTGCGATAGAGCGAGGGATTACTGTATTTTGTTATTCAGCATCAATACATTTGTCTGCTTTTTACTAAGGAATAATTAATTGAGGAATATACAATATAATAATACTATGATATATTTATGACTCAGTGTTATGTATACTATAGCTTATATTCTTAAAGATCCTATTGAAACATTAAAATTCAGGTGAAAAACACCGCTTATCAGTTAATCGTTAATCGATCGATAAGGTCAATCAACTATCAATTAATGAATTAATCGATAATTTGCATCTCTAGTATGTAGCCCTCGATCGTGGCCCGAGCCCTTGATCAAAATTAGAATCGGGACACCCCTTGCCCTCACATAAATGCGCAAAACCAAGGGGTAGGGGTAAGACGAATGGGTAAGACAGAGAAATGGGATGCAGCCTTAATGTCATATCACGGAACCTCCTTGCAAAGCATTAACATCTCCATGGAGACAAGTTGGTGGTAGACCCTCCAGAAGACTTACAATACACAGTGCACATTTTAAGGGCAAAATGTGTTCACCCTCTGTTCATTATAGGTTTTCTATGTACATTTTGTGCATAAAAATCCTATTCCTAATATGGAACTCCACATTCGCTCTTATAAGTGCTAACCTCTTGAGCTTTATTTGCCTGGAGCCTAATGCTACATTCCCTTAGTCCACTTCTTTATACAGTCTATGCCTATACCATTGACTGAAAAGCTCACCACCTTCTCTGTGTGTCCTGCTGCAGATGGGCGTCCCATCGGTGTGGAGGGCATCCAGGTGTTGGGCACAGGGAACCTGATGATCTCCGACGTAGGCGTGCAGCACTCAGGGGTCTATGTGTGCGCCGCCAGTAAACCAGGCACTCGGGTCCGCCGCACTGCTCAGGGGCGACTGGTGGTTCAAGGTGAGTCCAAAAAAACAACTTTAGTATGGAAGAGATTATAATTGGTATGAAATGAATTCTACAGGAACATGTTTAAGTTGAATGTTTAAGGGGGGAGTGCATTTACGTCTATGTAAGAAAGAACGACAGGTACCATAGTGACACAACACTGTAAATTCTCTGATCTGGCCAAGATTTTAAAACTCCTATCAGGTTATTAATCTTGTTTTCAGATTTATTTTCTACTTACTAGTTCAGAAACTGTTCTATCCTAGTGTAGAGGTAGTTTATTTTAAGATAACTTGTCAAATAATATTATCTTGCTGATTATTTCACTACTTTTAAGTCATTTTCTGATAGATTTAAGTGTTTTTATCTTAAATTTTGGACCAGCTTTTTTGTAGTGAACGCACACAAAATGTAGAATGTTCATGATTGTGTTTTTGTTTTTAATTTGAGACAAAAAGAGTAAAAAAAACTGTTGGCTAATGCTCCCTAGCTGTGACTGTCATGTACATTTGACAGGGACTTGTTTAACAGTGCAAAATCAGCGCATCTATTGTAGTTCCAAATAAATCAGTTTTTTCAGGTCAAATTGTATTAATTGTGCTCAGATTAAAGTCTAACTTGAGTAACTGAGCTTCAGACAGAGCAGTGCCTCTAGTTAGCTTCACCCACTTCACATCTGCTAAAGGGTATAATATGCTCTGCAGATACATCAGAAAGCATGCATAATGTTACATCTCTGGCATACCATACATGAAGCCATATTATGATGAATTACATTGGAGGACATAAAAGCCTGCCCTGTATGTCCAATTCCATCCTCACACGCCCAGTCGGCAGTACACACCTCACACAGGCACAGGGAAGTCAGAGATGGGATTAAACTGCCCCCTTGGCCCCACAACTAATATCAAAGCAGACCAGAAGGAACTCAAGTACCAAAACTAGTCTATAGATAGAAGCAATATATGGATTTAGTATCACAAATTCATACACATCTAAGTGCATATCCTGCGATAATGCACAGTCTGTTTTTCAAATCTAAGGCTACGTTCAGATTGCAGGATTTAATGCTCAACTCTATTTTTTTTGTGAAATCCAATTTTTTTGTAAGGTCGTTCACATTTCCAATTAAATGCGACTTGTATGTGATCTCCAGTATGACACCCAAAAAGTGTCCCGCATGCGCAATGGAGGACACGACGACCTCACACTCAGCCATCGTGCTCATTGTTTACGGAAGTAGTCTGAAGTTGCTGTCGTACCGGAGCCAGAACATGTACAACTTATTTGTTTTAAGGAGGAGACGGAGAAAGAAGACAATGTTTTTGGCCACGGCGTTTTGTGGGGCAGTGGCAGCAACGTCCGTAGCAAATGAACGTGTGGGTGCGGAGTCGCACAGTGGTGGGATTGCTATGTGCTTTGCTGCTTCACTGATACAGAGTTCATATACTATTTTTGCATGAGTAGAAGAACGTTTGTGTACATTTGTGAGCGCCTACTTATAACACTCTCCCTGGAGGAAACATGCCCAGGTCAGATGAATGAGACCTGCCCGTTCAGACTGAAGTTGCATGCCAAAAGATCAGATATGTGTTAGGGATCCCCCAATGTGAAAATTTTAGCCGATACCGATATCCTATATTAATCTTGCTGTTATGGCCGATAACCGATATTAACCCTTTTTTTTGGTTTTTTTTTTTTTTTTTTAATTCTGGGATAACATTTTATACAGACTGAAAATCATGCAAAATGATTTTTTTTAATGTCTTCTTTTATTTTCAAAACGTGTTTTGACTCCATTAAGCTTAACTTATTTTATTCACAAAACCCCTGTGAGAAAGTTTAGATAAAAAACAAAACAACACACAAGGATGATAAATCACCATGTCAGTCTTAATCTGCATTTCGCATGGCTCGGATACCACCACATATAATTCAGGTTTGGGGGCCATTTTGTGTATTGCCAAGAAAAGGAACTCCAACACATTTTGTCAAATTACAATAAAATTAAACATGGACAGGTACAAGATAAACACAACGTTTTATAACCAAGATCCCTGTACAGCTTGACCTTATTAAGGACAGCTCCCAGTGCTCTGCCTGAAGTGTGATAGGACTTTATTTGTTTTTCAAAGCAAGGTATTTATAGTACTGACAAATATCGGTCGTTAATATCAGCCCAGTTTTACACATCGGGCCGATGCCGATATGTTACAATTACCAATACCAACGTTAATGCTGATATATTGTGCATCCCTAATATCCCTAGTATCGGTTTTAGGACCACATTTCCAAGTGGCCTGGGTCGCATTTGAAAAAATCTGATCTGTATCGATGTTCAGACTGTCATTAGAAGATCAGATACAGGTCGCATAGAAGCACGTAGTGTATAGGTCCTCTGAACGTAGTGTATAGGTCCTATGTTATGCAAAATTTACTCTTATGCTCTTAAAGACATGTAATAATGTTGTTACCTCATCAAAAACATACCTGGAGTTTTGTTTCATTCACATGTTTGAGTAACCCTTTATTATTAGTCTGTCTACATCTCAGAAGAAGAGAGAAGAACTCAGCCCAAATATGCTGGGTTTTTGTGTTAAACATGTGTGAATGAAACAAAACACAACTCCAGGTATGTTTGTGATGAGGAAACATTATAACATAGATCAGTAAATAGCGTAATATAGGCCCTTTAAAAATATCAATCGTATACAAGGCAAAAGGAGAAATTCAATTTGTCAACTGGACAAAGTTTATTTGGTTGAAAACGATTCTACCTGGACGACTGAGGGATTTTTTACACATCGTATTAAACAAATGTATCCCATATTATTTTGCAATTTTTAGACATGAATATTTCCGACTTAAGTAAGATTAAAATATTAAAATTGCTAGAAAATTCTCAGTTCGGAGTTTCAAAATATTTAAGAGAACTTTTCAAAGAGTAAAACACCCAAACTGCCAATATTTTTCCCGGAGTACACATATTAAATGAATTCACTTTTTATCTGACTCTTTTTGGCAAACTTGACAACTTTTCTTTCCACATTTTATTCATGTGGGTGGTGATTAAATCCACTCTAGTTGTTAACTTCGAAGTAGTGGGAGGTGCAGAGCTGGGAGACTTAAAGGTTTTGCATAAATTTAACCTACTTTATGTCTTCTCTGAATTAGTGCCGACAAAAGGGCAGGGTATTAAAATAATGTATGTTTGGAAGTGCGTTTTCTCCTCTTGCTTTGGGAATGCCTCTAGCCAGTGTTGTAAAGGTCAGTGTGAAATCGCTTTAATATATCTGATAGTTTTAGGTCATAGGAATAACTTAACTGTAACATAAAATTTGGACTAGGCAAAATACTATTATTCTACACCGTACAAGGCATTAGTCCAGTGACAAAATGTATTAAACACAAAACACTGTCCAGGGTGCAGTCCCCTTACCCTTTAGGTACAGGCTAAAGTATGCACTACATTATCAGTGGACTAAAGACATTCCCAGTGCATCGATTCATTTATTAAAAGGGAGCATGGCATTAATTATCCAGTTTTTGCACTTTTATTAATGCTTAAAGGTAGAAGTGCACTATCAAACTTTTTGGTTGGGGGTCCCTCACCTGTTTGTTTCTATGTCTATGGCTACGTTCAGACTGCAGCCTGAAGTGACCTAATCCGTTTTGGGGTTTTTTTGCCTCTATGCGACCTGTATCTGATCTTTTAATGATAGTTTGAACAACAGAGATCCCACTTTTTTCAAATGCGACCCAGGGCACTTGGATATGTGGTCCTAAAACCGATACATATCCGATCTTTTGGCATGTGACTTCAGTCTGAACGGCCAGGTCGCATTCATCAGACGATCAACAAGTGAGAGTGGTACAAGTAGGCGCTCACAAATGTACACAAACGTTCTTCTCGTCATACAA
Source organism: Paratrypauchen microcephalus (assembly GCA_036785185.1). NCBI lineage: Eukaryota > Metazoa > Chordata > Actinopteri > Gobiiformes > Gobiidae > Paratrypauchen > Paratrypauchen microcephalus. Next base: position 3,513,662 of record JAVJIX010000039.1, read on the forward strand.
AAATTGTGTATGAAGTCCATGTCAGTGAAGCAGCGAAGCACATAGCAATCCCACCACTCTCAGCACCAACACGTTCCTTTCTACGGATGTTGCTGCCACTGCCCCACAAAACGCCAAGGCCAAAAACCTTCTCCTTCTCAATCTCTTCCTTAAAACAAATACGACAGCAACTTTAAAATCTCCAGGCGCTCAATGCTAGTGTCCATGTTTAGGTTACTTCCGTAAACACTGAGCACGCTCGAAGCATGTGACCTCATCGTGTCCTCCAAGGCGCATGCGGGACACTTCTGGGACATTTATAGTTCACACTGGAGATCACATACAAGTCACAATTAATTGGAAATGTGAACAACCTCGCAAAAAAATCTGATTTCACAAAAAAATTGGAATTGAGCTTTAAGCCCTGCAGTCTGAACGCAGCTTGTCATTGCTCTGCCTGAATGTTCCACATTATGACCAGTATCTTACTTTTATTAAATTACAGGTGGTTTTATAGCTCACAAATACCTAGGCATTCTGACTGTGAGTGGGGTAGCCTCTCCACAGATCTGACTTGTAACTGTTTTGGTCTTCATGAAGATAGAAAGATTAAATACCATATACTGTGAAACATTCCAGAAAAAGCCTCCAGAAATAACCTCTCCAGAAAGCATTTGACAAACCCTCCATGAGAAAAGTTACACAATGCACCTTTAAGAGTAAAACGTCATTGAAAAAAACATGACCAAATATTGAAATCTAACTTAAGTAATCCACAATTTAGAATGAAACCATCATATTTACTGTGAAGTCTTTTAGTATGGCCTATGACCCCACCCTCTTTTGTGCCTGTCATATGCATTAAATCATGGTGTTCTGTCTATGTGACTTCTCCCACATGTGGACCTGGTGTTTGATGAATCTCAGTAAGCAGGCTGATGGGTTTGGACATGTGCGCACACCTCGCTGTGGGTGGCCCTGTGCGTTAATTGTCACCAAGAAGGAAATCTCGGGCAACTTATTTTCTCTCATATTGATCAGAGAGGCCACACTTTGCCTGGGCCCAGAGCTGTACTGATCCTGATCAATAGTTCATTTTATCTGCCCATCAACTCACAGACAGAGCCCGCCTTCCAAGCGGCTACAAAGAGGACATGCCACCGATGTTAATTAGGTGCTAATGTCTTTGTTTTTGTTATTGATGTTTCCAGACAAAGGCTATGCAGTTAACTCATACAGAGGCGAATTTGACTCATGTGAGATTTAAGCCGTTATAATGGTGTTACTTACTCGAAAAAATACCTGGTGTTGTGTTTTGTTTCATTCACACGTTTGAGTAACCCTTTATAATTAGTTTGTCTACATCTCCAAAGCTCAAACTGCTCTGTTCCACATTGTGATGTCAACAGTAGTTTTCGCGTTAACAGCTATGTTTGCATTAGTTCAGTAAAGATTGGCAATTCCAGGCTGAAATTACCCAAATGATTCTAGTGAAGATGTATAGAGTTTAAAAACACAATGGAGCACTTCCTGTATTACCACATGACATCACAAGGTGGAACAGAGAGTTTTAAGTTTGAGAGAAGAACTCACCCTAAATATGCAGGATTTATTTGTTAAACATGTGTGAATGAAACAAAATACAACTCCAGGTATGTTTGTGATGAGGAAACACATAGATCAGAAAATAACCTAAGGGTCCTTTAAAGGGACAGTGTGTAGGATTCGTGGCGCATAGGTGGTTAGTAGCTATTCCACTTCCTCTTTTGGCTATGGCAGACCACGAGGGTCACCCGGGCGCGCCGTAGCGCCGACAGCTCGTGCGCCGCTGTATACATAAAACGCGGTCCCCCGTTCACTTTTTTTTTTTCTTTTCGCATGAAAACACACAATCCCGATCATGATTCATGACAATCTACACATCAAATGAAACCTTACAGTCTCCTCTTTTTGACTATGCAATTCATTTCCCTGCAAAACAATCACTCCCCGAGCACATGGGGCTTTTATACAGAAAAGCACAAAACGAGTTTTGGTTTGTTACTTAGCTTACCTTTGAAGGCTCTGCACAGGTCAAACTCTGTATTTCACCATAAACTTGGTCTCAATCTGTCCATAAGGATCCAGCGAATAAAATCCAGTAAAACAATTTAGTCCAAAATACGTGTTATATCCATTACGATGTGTGATACAGCAGCATGCTTGTTTACACGAGGCTCCCCCTTCCCCCCTCCCCTTCCCCTTCTCTCCTTCGCTCCTTCGCTCCCAAACGCAGCGCGGCTGAGCAGCTGTTAGCAGGAGCCTCGGCGAAGGATGAGCCCAAATGTCCTTCTGCGGCTCTCGTATTCAAAATGGCTGCCTCTATATGGGGAAGATCCCCCTTTTATGTGACTATATCTAAGTCCAAAAGAATACTTTGATTTCATGATGGAAGTGAAAAGGCTTGGAAAACAATGTATTTTTGAATGGGTATCTTCAATTTCAGTAATTAACGGGTAAAAATCTTACACACTGTCCCTTTAAAGAATATTTCTTCAAAAAAAAAAACATGAACTTGTTACATTTTATTTATACAAAAATCACAGTCTGGGTCAAGAACACCCCATAGCTTTTAAGATTTTGTTTTGAATAAAGCCATGATTCAAACAAAGAAGTGTAATTATGGAGAGTTATTAAAATAGTGGCAAAGCGCTGTATTTTGTAGGGGCTCTAAATTTTGCAAAGAAATAAATGTATTAGTTGATGACAGCGTATCCCATTAGTAGAGGACACTATCATGGCTCCCAATAATCTAATTTTTGCCCCCATAGTCTAAATCAAACTGAGCGATTAATTGGTATTGAAAATAACACTTTTTGCTTGTTGTATCATCATAAATATATACAAGTAACTTTATTTAATCTTAATTATTTTTTTCCAAATAAGGATTGGACAGGCCACCATAATTTTGTAAAAACCTGAAAGAAACACTGATGAAGTTTATCTATTAGATTTATGATGTATTCAATAAAAACAGAAAAACAGTTTGGTTCAAACCAAAACAATGCACAAATATTGGTTCTAAAGCTAGACTGAATTATGAAACTATCAAACACCAACCCCAAATGCAACACAACAGTAAATCCATTAGCTCCATCTCAGTTCCGATGGGGAACCACAGCCAGACGGGTGAAACAAAAGCACTGGGTGGAGCTGATATGGTGTTTGGGCCAAAAGAGAAAAAAACAAGAGCAAGATGGATGGACTGGTCTGCTGATCTAACCCAGAGCCTTACAGGTGCAAATCAATATCCTCCCCTAGCTCCCAGTGACCTTCACCTTTGAGACAGGCCTCAAAGAACAGAAAGACATGCTGAGAAAATGAGAATAAAGAGGGAGATAAATGAATGAGCTATCACACACTGTCAGCAGCCCCCATTCAGCCGCCGTAGGGCCACAGCACAGGCTACACCAGGACTGTCCAAACGCTTACATCGGGGAACTGTCAGGGGCCATTTTGTCTTTAGGGTGCAGTGGATGAAGAAGGACAGAGGAGCAAACAAGAAATCATGTGAAGAATTGATCAAGCTGTCCATAAAAGAAACTTATTTGAGAGATACGGATCAGTTGATTTGTGGAAACAGAGTGCTGCAGGTGTGTGTCAGTCACAATTCAGACCAAGGCCATCAGTGTAAATAATTAAGTTACTTTAGTGTTAAAAGGCTCAAAGTATCACAGTATCAGGCTATGGATGTGTATATGGTTGTTTGTATATGTCACACTGAATTTTAAATAGAATAATTATAGTTAATGATTCATAGTTAATAATTCATGTTGAATTTTCATATCTTAGCTGTTAATTTCGTACTGTTATGTAATACATATGTATACTTTTTTTTTTTTTTTTTTTTTTTTACAATGTTCTGTGGAACATTCCAAGAGCTGTTAATGTCATTCTGTGGAACATTCCAGGCCTTGGAATGTTCCACAGAATGACATTAACAGCTCTACCTCACATTTGTTCAACTACAGGTAGATTTATAGCTCAAAAATACATAGAACAGGAAAACAGGCATTCTCATTTGATTTTGGACTCCCAATTTTAGATTCTCTTTGATTCTGACTTCTTTAAAACATTATTTATTACCTTAAAATACAAAATATACCATAAACATTGAATTCAAAATTAAAGTCATTGTTATTAATGATCAGAACTTATTATTACTTGCGTGAACCATAAACATTTAGTGTTTTACTATGGTAGATCTCTGAAATAAATGATTTATAATAAAAATAAGAGAGAGAGAGACATAGATAGATGTATATGATTATTATGATTGCAATATCAACACTGTTTAAATGTGTGATACTGCTGGGCCTGTGTGTAATGCCACCTTACATGATGCATGTTGTGGCAGAGCTCATGTTATTGTTTCTATTGAATATATATACATATCAGATATTACATAACATTTGTTAAAAGGTCATAGGCAAGAAAAGAAAGAAAACAGTAGCATGAAATTATGAGTTGAAGGCAGTTGTGTAGGCAGAGACAACAAATCAATCAACCTGAAATGCCACTAGGGAACATTTTGGCATCAAAGATTATTCCAACCATGTATTAACATTTAAGGTTCAAGGTTACGCTTTGTGTACCTGAGGGTAGATTACTTTAGAAGTGGAATCACACATGGTATCTAGGGCAGGGCCATATGTCTAAATATGTCTGCTTAAAGCTGACTTCTATATTTGTACTTACTTGTTTTGGGCTATTTAAATTTCTTTTTTTTCATTATTCATTTATTTTTTCATATTTTCTCTATATACATCACAATATATAACAACCAACCATATGACATTGGTCAACCCTGATGGCTGTACATACAGCTCTGGAAAAACATAAGAGACCACTGCATTTTTTCTGAAATCAGCATCTCTACATGTATTACAGCCATTCCATTCCAGCGTCTGTTGAATTCCAACACAAACACAAAGCTGAGCTACTTCAGTTCTTGCACCAGGAGTGGAATAAAGTCACCCAAGAACAATGTGAAAGACTTGTGGAGAGCATGCCAAGACGCATGAAAGCTGTGATTAAAAATAAGGGTTACTGCACCAAATATTGATTTCTGAACTCTTCTTAAGTGTAAACATTAGTATTATGTTGTTTTAAAATGAATTTGATCTTGTTTATTTGCATTGTTTGAGGTCTGAAAACATGTATCTTTTTTGTTATTTTGACCATTTGTCATTTTCTGCAAATAAATGCTCTAAACAATAATATTTTTATTTGGAATTTGGGGGAAATGTTGTCAGTAGTTTATAGACTCAAACAAAAATGTTCCTTTTGCCCAAACACATACCTATAAGTAGTAAAATCAGAAAAAAAATATAATTTTGCAGTGGTCTCTTATTTTTTTCCAGAGCTGTATAAAAAAAGTGAGCATGGTGGCTCCATCAACCCTGGCTCCAGTTGACTTTACAATGAACAACTGTCACCCCTCTCTATGTAACTGCTGCAGTGAGCCTTGTCATTTTGGTCTTAAAATGTTTGTATTAACCCACTCTACATGATCCTGGTGTTTTTATTTTGTTATTTTGTCCGTAAATATATTCCTTTTCCCTAATATGGAACTCAGCGCCAAATTCGCTCTTATAACTGCTAGCATCGTGAGCCGAGCCCTATGGTGATGCCGTGCTCCACTTCGTTATACAGTCTATGCATTCCATAATATTGCATCGCACACTCAAGGCAAAATGTACCATCCTACAATATGATAATAACACATACACTAAATAACAGGTAATTTCAACGGCGCAGAAAAGCTAGCCTCCTGATACCAGTTGTTAGCACGCTGCAAACACATTACTCGCTTCCTGGTTAATCTAAACCACCCTCGAAAGTGCTTTTTCCCAACAGCATCTGTGTTGAAGCAGTGATTTCACAATTAGCCGGGAGATGCTCTGGCTGACTGGCTGGTGTCCAATGATTGCATTCACAAGCTTTTGGCCCAGACTTCTTCGTAGTGTCTGACAGCGCCAGCACCTCCTCTCCCTGCCCTCCAGTGGCGATTATTTTAGAGATATCTTAATTAACATAACATATTTCCGCAGCTAATGTGAGCATGCATAATTCAGCTTATCAAATCACTGATAACCTCTGGGACAATAATGAGTACAAAGAAGATGATACAGTTGGTCTTTTGTCCGTCAGCTCCAATAAAGGTGCAGAACCAGGAATTAAACTTCATCTCATGTAGGTCTAATTACTTTGTCAATGCTGGTATCTCTGCATTAAAGTATCGGCTGTTCTCGCTAAGCCTCTCTTTAAAAATGAGCTACTGCTGCTAATCGAGTACAGCTGTAAGCCCCCAGCTAAGAGTCATCAAATTAATTTAGCAACCAATTCATGTTATTTCAATTTTAGACTTTTACTTTCAGTTATAGCGCTTTCTAGAGGCATTTAGCATTTTGTTTTCCTGACCTTTCAACATCTGCAAACTGCTTAGTAATGTATTTCTGCTCTAGTTAAATGGGAAGACTAGGAGTAGAGGTGGTAGATATGTGCAAGAAAAATCCGCAATATTGCAAAATTCCACTACAAAGTCTAACCTGCAGTGTTATCCTTCAAATATGGATGTATATGTATGCACCTTTGTCGTAAACAGTCCATTTATGTTTGCTATACTTAAATCTCAACCAAGACACTGATGGATTTTCTGCTTCTTTTTATAGGCCATCTCTGCTTCTCCTGATGTTTTCAGGTTTAGTTAGTTAAACTTGGTGTAAAATTATTTTAGAAAAACAATTCAGAACAACACCATATATAGAATTTTGTATTAAGAATGCTTTCAGCAGACATCCAGGACTTTGGCTGTAGTTGTGGGATTAGGAGTGATGCCAGCCTGTGTTTGTGTCTGTGTCTCAGCTCCAGCAGAGTTTATCCAGCCCCCACAGTCCGTTGCCAGACCGGTGGGCACCACGGCCATCTTCACCTGCCAGGCCCAGGGCGAGCCAGAGCCTCAGCTCACCTGGCTCAAGAACGGACAGATCCTGGAGCCGGGTGGCCACGTCAAACTCAGGAACAACAACAGGTAAGCAGCACGCACAACAACCAAAGGTATTTCATTGACAGAATACACTAATGTGTTCTATATGATCACATGTGCTGGTGATCCTTAGCTAATAATGGACTTTTAATCTTTTTTCTACTACTTTAATTACTGCATTAGATATATATCCTGTTATTACAGAATGTTTCATTACACTCTCTCTCAGCCTTGAAAACTATGACCCTAAAACTTGAAAACTATTACCCGTAAAGAAAATGTGACCAATATGGTGAAGAAATAGGTATAATTATATCGTTTCACCTAAAATGCAAATTTGGTAAATAATATTAAGTACTGCAACCTTTAGGCTCCTGTGGTTTAATACAATGCATTTTTTTTAAATATATCTATTTGAAATGATTAAATACACATAAAATACCAGGCCAAATTACTTGCAGTTGAATAAATTCAAGCTAGCTTATTATATTGTGGAACATTCCAGACAGAACAGTAACTTTTCCATGGAGACAAGCAGGTGGCAGAAAAATCTAAAAAGTGACCCACTGCACCTTTTCCCTGTCACTTAGGACCAGTTAGAGCCCAGTGCAGAAGAGTAACAGCCACTGGTATTTTCAAGGCTGTCATGTGTTGCATGTAAGAGTGCAGAGGTTTACTTTAAAGGGATATGCCACCCCCAGGTCAAACTTGGGCATCTCCCCACAGTCCAGAGACTAAAATAAGTGGTGGAAAGCGTTTTCCTGGTCACCCAGCCATTGTCCGAGTCTGTCAGCACTGACCGCCGCGGTAGCTGCAGCTACTCCGCCTTAGACTGGAGTCTAACGGCGCCAGAGAAAGATTTCGGCCAAAAGAAATTAATTTGCTCGATGCGTTTCCCAATTACTTACTGTGTAGTGCGCATTCATATCGAGTGCAAATAAATGTGCAAATCAACACGGAGAGCTTGACTTGGTCATTTTGGGTGGGAACTATTTTTCAGTGCGGAAAAAGAAAGCCAAAGCACAGAGCACGCTGCCAGGGGAATCCCTGTTACGCACCAGGAAGGGAGTTCCCCTGTTGCGCAGCGTGCTCTGTGCTTTGGCTTTCTTTTTCTGCACTGAAAAATAGTTCCCACCCAAAATGACCAAGGCAAGCTCTCCGTGTTGATTTGCACATTTATTTGCACTCGATATGAATGCGCACTACACACAAAGTAATTGGGAAACGCATCGAGAAATCTTTCTCTGGCGCCGTTAGACTCCAGTCTAACGCGGAGTAGCTGCAGATACCGCGGCGGTCAGTGCTGACAGACTTGGACAATGGCTGGGTGACCAGGAAAACGCTTTCCACCACTTATTTTAGTCTCTGGACTGTGGGGAGATGCCCAAGTTTGACCTGGGGGTGGCATATCCCTTTAAGGAAGAGTTAGCACACTCCTCTCCTCCTCTGCTCCTCCTCCTCCAGAGAGGGCCTGGACCTCTGCCACTGATATGGCGTCTGAGTCAATCACTGCTGCTTTGATCTCTTCATTGGCATCATCCATGTTCAGTTTCTTCTTTCTCTTACTTCCTCCTCACACACGTGTACATGCTTCAGCAGCTGTAGTACTCGACTGTGGTGATAATGTTGCCAAGAAGTGAGGCCCTGTTTATCTGCTTTTGTATCTGCCTTTGTGAGCTGCTCTGGCTGTTGACGCTGTTGGATGCTTTCCCATCACAGTCAACAAGAAAGTGACACTGAGCAGGGACGAGAAATCACTTTCTTATGAATAAAACAGTTAAAGGTCCTATTACGCAAAATTTACTCAAAATTGGCTTTAGTCATCTCAGAATGTTGTTACCAAATCACACACGCATTCACACATTCGTCTATATCTCCAAAGCTCAAAATGCTCAAAATACACCTTGTGGTGTGAGGAAGTGGTAGTTTTCAGGTTAACAGCCACCTTTTACCATTTGTTCTGTTCCAGGGCTTAAATTTTCAAAATTTTAACCTAAATATCCATTTATGTGTTAAACATGTGTGAATGAAACAAAACACAACTCCAGGAATATTTTTGATGAAAAAACAACATTGTAACATTGTAACAAAATAGTGTAACATGGGCCCTTTAAGGTTGTGATTTGTAGTTGTACTATGTGTGACATTGAGTGGTGTATTTACAGCTCGGAGAATGGCATTTGTGATGTGTTGAATTAAATGGTTTACCAAAAGGTCATGGTCAATACTTAAGCTTGTATTAATTTCTTGGTTTCAAGGATACGATGTACATATGCACATGTGTAGTGCTGTTAAGGTATGTAGTCCTGTCATTGCTTTAAGTGCCTATGGTAGGTTAGACTGTTACAATCATTATATTGAAGATTTTACAAAAAAATATGACATTGTCTTCCCCAGTTTGGCCATTTTTTTAGTTTTAAATTTGTACTTCCTGGTTAGAAATCATGACATGCTAGGGAATTCCAAAACTGTTACCTAGCAACCATTGTACACTGGGCCAAAAAACTCCTTTAGTGTTCACCTATTGCTATGTTTGAGCTCTGACTTTTTATTGAGGGGGGCCTATATTGTAAAATTAACTATTATGATCTTTTAATCATGTTATAAATGTGTTCCCTCATCATTACTTCAGTATTTTGATTGAGTCATTCATGTTTGAGTAACCCTGTATTGTCCTTTATTTGAGGCTCCGATTGTCACCTCCCCCTCTCTCCACCCACTGCTCTGTAGTTGCAATTATTTAAATATGAATAGGAATCAAAAAGTCAATTAGCCATTTTCCAACAATAAAAAATGCATGAATAAATAAATATCTGTGGCTTGCTATAATAAATGGAGTTAATGTGATTAACTGAAATTCAGGAGCAGGACCACGCCTCAACCACCTTCTCCTCCTCACCAGCGAATCACAGTTCACCATAACCACACCTCTAATTTCCCGGAGCTATTTATAGCCACTCATCCCTTCATTCCAGTTCGTCTCGGTTATCTCGACAACTCAACCGCGTCAGCTCGCTCGAGCTGGGTTAACAACCCGTCACATTCAAACACCAACCTGCCTCACGTCTCCTCGTTCCTTCCAGTCCGCAATTCCTTACGCCGCGACGGATTTCTATTCAGGAATCCGCAGCCGGAGGATCTTCCATCGCATATCCGCGGCGTCCAGCCCACGGCCCGCGCCGCCCAGCGAACGCTCCAGGCGCGCGCTCACGCAGCGGACCTCCACCTCTAAGGAGCACCCACCGTCAATATCTCTGTGCTGGAGGCATATACGGGATAACCACATTGTCCCTCTCGTCGCCACCTCCTCCTCGTATAGGCGAGCGCGCAGCCCGGTGTACTGTCAGAGTGAGACGGCTCTCGGTGCGCAGACCGGCTTTGGCAACCACGGCTTTCGGCACAGCGCGGCCCGGCCTCCAGCAGCCACAGCGTTCGGTACCGCCCAGCACCCGCCGTTTCCCTTCAGGCTGACACATCAAGACGGGACCTTCAACAGTTTAGATCAAGAATGTAACCCCGGCGCCCTGGAACGAGGCGAACGAGCTTCCGGGTTCCCATCAAGTTTCCCGCGTGCAGCTGCAGACGTCGCCACTCCCTCCTCTCCTCCACTACAGCCTCATAGCTCCCCCTGCTGGGGGCTAAGTAGTATCACCACCAGTGGCCAGTAAACGTATTCTGTCTACTGTGCAGTTTTACTTGAATTCTCTTGTATCATCTCAGCCTGCTTTCAAGCAGGCCATCTCCCCCTGTGCCTGCACCCTTCGTGTCTCATTCTTGTCCCCATTTCGCAGGCTGCACAATTTCCCATGCACATGCATCTTCTCCCCATCTCTCATTTCTCTCTTTTCAGTCATCATGAGCTAGATGGCTCTCGTGCCCTACCCACATTAGGCAGGGCCTCTAATCCATTTCCCGTCTTCTGCTCTATCCCTTCCCCCCACCCTACCCCCCCCTTTCCCCAACACCCAAATGTTTTATCTGTCGTTGCAGCCTACACAAGTCACCACGCCCACTCACACTATTTTCGTTCACACTCCGAAACGTCGTACGAATGTTTTTGTTTGCTTAACTCCTCTCTGCACTGGCACACTGTCATCTCGTATTCAACCTCTCCTACCGACTCGCATCCGACCATTCTAACTCATGCAACTCATGCTAGCTCACACCATTCCATCACATGCTAGCTAAGCAGTCTCTACATCGTTTCTCTGCTATTCCAATATTCAGCACCCATCGACTCATGTCACTCACTCAATTTCAGCTCGTGCTGCTCACGCAATTTTGACGTACGCTAGCTGTCTTTCCACCCGCTCGCCATCAATTCATATTCCGGCCCTTGCTGTTTCATGCTATTATAGCTCGGGCAGCTCACGTCATCCATTACAAGCGAGCTTAAGCCATCATAACCATGTGTCACACTATTCAGCTCCTCCCAGTTCCGCCCTCACCTGAGCTACACCATCTCGGCTCACCACCTCTTTCCCGATCGAGGATCCTACCATCGACGTCAGCTCATGACTTCACCATTCTATCCTATACACGTCCTCAGCGATGCTCTCGCCATCTAATCCTCATCTTCTCCTGCTCATGCTACATCATCGCATTCTTTCATCATTCTCAGCTCTCATGTCGCGACTACTATTACGGTCTCCAAATTTGACCGCTCTCATCTGTCCAGCATTCAACCCGTACCTGCCCTGTGAACATCCCCAATATGCACCTCCACCCTCAGAGGGTCCTTAGCTTTTCCACAGGTTCCAAGCCGACTGACGACTGGCCGATTGTCACAACGTTTCACCGGCTCTCATGACAGCATGATGACCGCCAGCTCACCCAGCTCTCACGACCGCATGACAGCTCATCTGGGTCTCACGACGGCTTGCCTGGCTCCCACGACAGCACGACAGCTCATCTGGCTCCCACGACGGCTCGACAACTCGCCTGGCTCCCACGACGGCTCGACAACTCGCCTGGCTCTCACGACGGCTCGACAACTCGCCTGGCTCTCACGACGGCTTGACCACTCGCCTGGCTCTCACGACGGCTCGACAACTCGCCTGGCTCTCACGACGGCTCGACAACTCGCCTGGCTCTCCTGGCTCTCACGACAGCTCTCCTGGCTCTCACGACGGCTCGCTTGGCTCTCTCGACGGCTCGCTTGGCTCTCTCGATGGCTCTCGACGGCTCGCTTGGCTCTCTCGATGGCTCTCACGATGGCTCGCCTGGCTCTCTTGACGGCTCTCACGACGGCTCGCCTGGCTCTCACTACGGCTCACGACTGCTCACTTGGCTCTCAGGACGGCTCTCACGACGGCTCACGACTGCTCGCTTGGCCTCATGACAAGCTCTCACGACGGCTCGCTCGGCTCTCACGTCGAGTCTTCCGACCCACAACGGGTCTTCTCCTCCCCGTGTCTGGGTGGGTTTCCTCCTGGCACTCTGGTTTCCCCCATCAACCCAAAACATGCACCATGGGTAAATCCTCCAGCTTAGGTCCTGACCAAGCCGAAGCAAGAAGATCATGGAGATGGTCCCTGGGCGCAGTAATGTGCTGCCCACTGCTCCTAATAACAGGATGGGTTAAATGCAGAACTGGAATTTCCCCACTGTGGGACTAATAAAGGCATAGCTTCCTTTCCTCCCAGCAGATCTTCCTCCCTCCCTCCCAACCCACAACTGGTCTTTCTCTGCCTCTCTCCTGACCCACGACGGGTCTCCCTCTCTCCTGACCCATGACGGGTCTCCCTTCCTCCCGACCCACGACGGGTCTTTCTCTGCCTCTCTCCCGACCCACGACAGGTCTTCTTCTCTCCACCTCTCTCCTGACCCACAACAGGTCTTCCTCCCGTCAGGTCGACGGCATGACAATACGCCTGGGTCTCACGACGGCTCACCCGGCTCTCACGACCGCATGACAGCTCGCCTGGCTCTCACGACGGCTCGCCCAGCTCTCACGTCGGGTCTCCCGACCCCCAACGGGTCTCTCTCTCGACCCACGATGGGTCTCTCGACCCACGACGGGTCTTTTTTCCGCCTCTCTCTCTCTCTCATGACCCACTACGGGTCTCCCTCCCTCCCAACCCATGACGGGTCTCCCTCTCTCCTGACCCACAACGGGTCTCACTCCTTTCCGACCCAAAACGGGTCTTTCTCTGCCTCGCTCTCCTGACCCATGACGGGTCTCCCTCCCGACCCACGACGGGTCTTTCTCTGCCTCTCTCCCGACTCACGATAGGAGATCTTCCTCCCGTCAGGTCTCCCTCCCGACAGGTCCCCCCTCCAACCCTCATCCCTCCAACCCGCATCCCCCCGACCCTCATCACTCCGACCCCCCATCCCTCCGACCCTCATCCCTCACCTATCCAACCCTCAACATTCGAGCGTGGCTTTCTTCACCTACAGGTTCCTATGCTTGCCATCCGAACCCATGCTGAAGGACGCAGATCAGCATTATCATGGTCACGTCCGTCAACCATCTGCGCTGGCGCGAGTGACCCCACTCCAGCAAAGGTCCAACTCCTCAGTCAGGGGAGAAGACCCTCCATGTCACGGTTTCTCTACATCACTCCTGACTCATTCGCCATACGGCACCTTCACGACGCAGCTCCAGTTTCTCCAGTGTTCAATCCGAATCTTCGGCAGTAGTCGGATTCTGCATTGCTTCCAGAGCCCTCGAATCGCACAATTAGCCTTCAGCTTCATCGGAACTTCGTCCTACTTTTCCACCATTTTTTTGGGGGGTCTGATTAATCCAGGCATTCCCATTCATTCTGACAATAATAAATCAGTCAACACCACCTTCATCAGCTTCCCCTCTGCTCATCTGAAGTCACCATCATCTGCAATTTCAGCACCCTCTCACGCACTCCAGGAATGTCTGCGTCTCCACCGTCCAGGCTTGCCATCCATCCATCCATCTTCTGCTTTTCCATTTCTGGGTCACGGGGACAGCAAATCTGCTGCCCAGAACACTATGCACCGGCCCCCATGAATCCTCCCGCGGGAGTAGGTCCAGGCTTACCTCTCAGGGATAAATCTCGTATACAAGCTGATTTCTGCTGAAGACTGCCAGTCTCATCTTCATGTTCCCGTGCCTGATTAAAGGACTGCAAAAAACTGAACCTCGCCTTCCTCCGAAACGCCTACCACTCATTTCGGACCTTCTCTACCGTTGCACTCTCACTCTGCGCTCCGGCAACCTCTCGCCTTTCACTGACCTCTTCTGGCATAACACCCCATCCATTCTCCATTCATTTATTTCGCATTGGCGCCACTATGTCCACGGCCAGGGCAGATGTACCCGACCGAAAAAAATTCGAACCCTTGGTTGTCGGGTCTCCAGCACCTACCTCATGTACGATCGTCACGACCTCAACGATCTCCTCCAGACCCATTCCACTTTATGCTCTTTCAAAACTTTTGGGGGTCCCGTTCCGCTGGGCCAATCGAAGATTGAGACGGAGCCCCCACCCAATGTCTCAACCCAGCCATCACCACCTATTCACCGAGACATCCACTATCATTCAATAATAAACATCTTCACTGCATTATGTTGATGGCGTGGTCCTAGCTAGTGAAATGGAGTTAATGTGATTAACTGAAATTCAGGAGCAGGACCACGCCTCAACCACCTTCTCCTCCTCACCAGCGAATCACAGTTCACCATAACCACACCTCTAATTTCCCGGAGCTATTTATAGCCACTCATCCCTTCATTCCAGTTCGTCTCGGTTATCTCGACCCCTCCCTCCCACCCCTATCTCGTTTGTCTTTCAGCCACAAGACATCTCCTAAAGGGGGGGGGTCCCGTTCCGCTGGGCCAATCGAAGATTGAGACGGAGCCCCCACCCAATGTCTCAACCCAGCCATCACCACCTATTCACCGAGACATCCACTATCATTCAATAATAAACATCTTCACTGCATTATGTTGATGGCGTGGTCCTAGCTAGTGAAAAGAGCTTTGTGAGGAGGCGGGGCTTCTCACTTATGTAACAGACACAAAAAGCATAATTTGTCTTTAAGATTCATTCAAAACTTGAGCAATTGTGTTCAAGTAATTCAATAGTTAGTAAATCAATAAAGTTTGTCAAAAACTAATTTTGGTCAGAATCTACTATTAACTTTGTTTTGTTTCTGTAATATAGTCTTACCTTAATGGTTTTTGCCACTGAAAATCAACTGGCTTCTTGTGTGCTGTGATTGGTGTGTATAGATTTTGATATATTTAGATATAGCCTATTTCTTTTACACCAGATGCCCTTCCCTCCACGCTGTCCTTTAATCTTGGGTTGGGGCTAACTGGCATGAGGCAATGGCTGCAGATGAACTATAGCAAATGCCTTTTTGTGTTTTTTATTCTTGTTGACCCAGGCAGTAAACCATCCATGCATGTTGTTATTATTCATAAAAGCGAGATATGAAGTAGATATATTAAATGATGTAGTTGGAAAATCAATGGTTGCACCCGGGCGCTCTGAGTGAAGTGAAGAGAGACACCTACATCAGTCAAACACAGCATCTTCCACTCCCACCACTGCTAGTTTAGATTAGTCCAAGAGATGGAGCGGTGCGTTAACAAAGACAGAGACAAAACAAATGAGAGGCCAGACAAAGCTATTAAAAAACACAGGGAGAAAAATATGTTCAAAAGAGAAATGATGAGTTAGCATAATTGACAAATGAATGGGGGAGGAAGATAGAGTGAGTAGTCAGTGCATCACAGCGCTTCCACTCTGAGCCATTAAGGCAGCGCGACCCGCTATAATATAGACCTCATGCATCAGGAATCGCAGGCTGTGATTGGTTTAAGAGGCAGGCCACCGGCGCGAGGAGCTACCATTAGCTAATTAGCTCATAAACCGGGCTACAGTTGTTGAGCAAATGTGGCTTTGGAGAAGCGAATGGTGGACATTACAGTGTGATTCATTATCACAGCTTTGGGTGCATTATCTGTGATTATCTCTTGGGTCAAAGGCGTTTAAGCACAGGACAACTTCACAAAACATTCAGGCATTCTTTTTTTATTACGCTACTTAGCATCAAAAGTAGGGAGAGGAACTTTTTTAAAGATATGGACTAGTCAATACATTTTTTTTTTTTTTTCTATGGATCTGATATAGCATCTGATTATGACTATCTGAGTAAAGGTCTTATGTACAATGTGCATGCAATGATCAGAATGATGAAGATAGAGATGGGTCCCTGGGCACCTGAAAGATGAGCTGCCCACTGCTCCTGAAAGGATGGGTCAAATGCAGAGAAATAATTTCCCTACAGGGATAAATAAAAGGATAATAAAAAAATTAATAATAAAAAAATACAGCCTTGAACTAGAAGATTTCTACATGGATTTCAGTTCCTATGAAAATAATGTGTGTTCTTGCTATGTGAACTGTGTGCACTGAAATGGTTCTGGCCATAGGCAGTGTGATTTGATTTGTATAGCTCTATGCTGTTGGTTGATAGCTGTTAGTCAAAGACGACACCACGCCATAGACCGATGCACATTCTTGGAAGGTCTATCAAGATTATCCATTTTCATATTTTCTGAACCATGAGGCCTTTGCGTTATGATAAATGTATTGTGCATCAGAGTTATTGTTGTGGTGGTTTTGTTTACCATGATATACACTGCTGCGGGGGTTTAGATGTGATTAAATAGTCAAAATGTCAAGGTCAGTCCATCGTTTTTTACCAAGTAACGTCACACAGCTCAGTCAGCACAGATATCGGAGCATTCAGTGCCAAACTGGATGCATCTGTCTATTTCACAGACATACAAGGGTGAGAGACGGTTAGTGCAATAAAAACTTTGGAATTTACCTTTGTTTACATTAGTGATTAGAACCAATATGGAGGCAGGTGGCATTTTTGTCATGGCAAAAAAAAAAACATACGTGAAATATTATATTCTTCACAGCTGACTAAAAATAAGCCCTGCCATTATTTTCGGGCCAATATGTTTTTTCCCCAAAATATGTAATTTAAGTTCACTATAAATTCCCTCTAAGCCCCTTTTTTCCACAAACCTATAAGAGAACTGTGTAGTCACATTTTGTGTAGTAACGTATTAATATTAAAACGTTAATACAAAGCATTGTGTGTATTTTTTAGGTAACAGATTGACCAAAACAAAATATCGGCGTATGCTGGAGATTTAAGGCCAATACACTAAAAAGTCATCCCGATATATCGGCCAAGCAATATATTGGTCTATCTCTACAGCTGACCCAAGTTAAACCGTGAGTTAAACCGTGTGAGCAGAGAAACCAAATTCAAACCAACAGACCAAGAGTTTTTTTTTTTTCATACCTGTTTCTACTCCTCACTAGCGGTCTTCCTCAAAGCGGTCATGTGATGTTGCTGTGACACGTCCGGTTAGCTGATTTAAATAGGTTTTGTTGTCTTCTTACCAGTGGAGGCAGGATGACAGCGCCATCTCCAGTACGACTTCAGCCAACCAGACACATCACAGCAACATCATGTGACAACTGTGAGGAGGAGCAATCAAAACTGTCAGATATGAAAAGAAACTCTTAGTCTGAAAAAAGGACCTAATAACATAAATTACTGGAAGACAAAATGAACCTTATTGGACTTCAAACCAACAGCTCCAATACTGGGGGAAGTTGTCAGTGTTAGTGTAATGGATACACCATGCACCTTTGAGTCCTAGGTTATTATTCAAGTCCTGACTCTGGCGTTTAGAAATAGGCACAATGTCACTGTATGTAGCTTTTCTTGCTGTTGTTTCTCTGAACTAAATAAATCCTAACAGAATTACATGCTCCTTTGAGTTACCTGCTATCTATGGGGCTCACTGCATTGTCTAGAAAGCAGAGAAACCCTTTTATCTTAATGTTGTTTATATTTAAATGTGGCTCAGGTCGTGGTATATATAGAAAGATATGGCGTGGGGCGTTTTTCACCTCCTGAACTGAACCTAAACAAAAGTATAATGACATGCAAATGAGATTCAGGCAGTTCCCGGCAGCACAATAATTCTGCTCTTAAAAATACATACATGAAGGTGCGGTTGGATGCTAATCAGTTTGTGTTGTGTGGGGTGTGTGCGTGTGTATAGCGCGCACACACAGGTTGGTGGAATGGTCATCTCTCACAGCACTGACCTTCAGGAGCACATCGGACAGGGGCAGGAAGGAAGCAGGGGATCGATTGTACATTTCATTCTCGCACACGTATGCACACGCATTAATCACAAAGCTACTCAGGCCCGAGCAAACAGGCCATCATTCACTTAGCAAGCACATATAATCAAATATGAAAATATATAAAAACAGAAGCACTATTTTTACATAAATATTGGACAGCAAATGCACACTTGGATTAAAGTGACAGGGTTGCCTTTTTGTGACTCATTTGTTTTGATTATTTTTATACATTTATGCATGCAGAGGCACAGAATACCTTGTCACCAATGCACCTTGTTTTATCCCAATCTCGGTCTACTTTGAATTTTGCAATATTGAAGTATCATCCAACCAATGGTCTTCCAGTGTTGACACAATAGATAAAATGAATCATACACCAACTTAATTGTGTAGTCTGTTTACAAGGGCCTATGCAACACCAACACTGTCATCACATAAGTTGCTGCCAGAAATATTGTTCACTGACGTCTATTTTCTCTCAAATTCCTAGTTACACCTGGGAATGGTTTACGTAACACATGTTTTGTGATACAGTAACACAAGACAGGAGGAAGAGTGCAAATCCATCCCACTGTGCCCCACAAAGTCTCTCAGAGTCTCTGTGATCTAAGTTTTTGGTACGTTTTCTTTGAAAATGTAAAAGTATGCTATAAAGTTGTACTCTGGGTTACAACTTAAAGGTCTGGGCTATATGTTATAACATGTTACATAGTGCATCAATTTTCTTAGTTTGTGCATTATTACATTATGTTGTAGGTACGTATGTATTATATTATGGAGTTATTGTTTATACATGTTAGATGGAAGTATACCTTTTGGGTGTCAATATTTATTGTGTGTACTTTTTCTTTGTTCTGGTGGAAAAACTGTTTTTTTTCTGTACTTAGATAAGATTTGAGCTCTCGAGTGATGAATTTTGAACTTCTAACACTAATTACTTAAATTTTGCTTCTGTTGTTTTTTTCTCTGTTTTTTTAAACTATTGTGCATTTATAATACTTTTGGGGGGATAATTCTGCTTTACGGTTTGGTTTCAATATTTTCATTTATCACCTATATTTACTTCAGTAATATATCTACTGAACATTTACTACTGAAATTACTACTGTTGCACATTTATTTTTATCTTTATTTTTCAGTGCACATTCTATTGCACATTTTGATGCACACTGCACATTTTTGTAAACAGGTATTTATTCTTTGCACTGCTCTTAGATTTGTGTCCTTAGATAGTTTTTGTATTGTCTTATATTGTATTTTGTACACTGTACCACTGGACAACATTACAAACAGTGAGCATAAAGCATAAAAACAATGCAATTCATAATATTTACAGTGGCGCTGATACATTTCATCAATTAGTAAAAAATAATTAAAACTCTTTTCCCGATACCTGTCCCCCCTTCTCATGTCTAGTCCAACTTAAATGCTGACACGTCTGCACTCTTAGAAATTGTTGTTTAATTTCCAGGCCAAAAATTTCTTTTAAGCATTTGCATAATTTTAGCTCAGGTGGAAGTTTGCTCCATTCTGAGATTGTTTTAAATGAAAATGCTGATTGTCCTAATGATGTTTTCCGTTTTGGTATTACAATTATTATTGGCCACTGACCGTTGTTGACCTGGTTGTTCTGACCACCTGATCAGATGTTGAATAGATAAAGAAAAATAAAGCTGATAAATAAAGTTGACTTTGACTTTTATATCGCACTTTATTGTGACAAAAAACTGATAAAATATGTGATAAAAACTGTAAAAAAGTGTTCAAAGTCAGTTAAGCTAAAGTTACATATGCATACTTATCTTTTTTTGCGTAAGAAAATTTATTGTGTATATGTTTGTTTGGGCTTGGGAATGACACAAAGAACACACTGTCTTATTCCCGAAGTTGACTCATATCTTAATGCTGTATTTACTGTTGCAATTACATTAAATTAAGACTAAACCTGAAAATTAAACCTGCACTATACCAGGACTAAACCATAACTAGAACTGGACCAAACCAAGCCTACACCAGTACTAACCCAAGATCAAACCAGGACTTAACCAGGACAAGTATGAACGTAGCCTTATTGTTTCCCTTTGTCCCGCTGTACATTAGCAGCAGGTCTGCACATGGCACAGTACAGGACAGTTATTCACCTGGTAACAGCGGCAGAGATGACCTGATTGGCTGCTCTGATAAACACATGTGGCTCCTTCTATATGTTCATACGTCTGCAGCCAATACCGACACAGCAGAGCGTACCCTGTTGGCATTATTGTTGGGCCATTCATTACACTGTCTTTGCTGAGTCCGCTGCTAGAAAACATGCTATGGTAGCTATTTGAAGCGTATTACCTTTGGACTGGCTTAGTTTTAAACAGGCAAATGTAATCAGGGAAGGCCAGCTCTGATCTCATGTTACTCTGTTATAATTGTGAGAATGGAAATTGGCACGTTGTATTATTTTTAATGCGGCGCTGTTGCAGATTAATTGTTTTATGAGAATTAAAATGTCCCTGTGGTGACTCGCGTTAAGCATTTAATGAGCATTTTTCTAATTTAGACCAAACAATAAAACATGTATGAGCTTTAATATCCATACACAAGAGGATTGGGGCAAACAATAAAGAGAGAGGCTGTGCTGTATCATTGTTTTACACTTAAAGGAAATTAATCTAATAGAAACGTAATACAGTGGGGACTAACAATGTCAAAACTACAAAATATCCCAAATTGCTAAGTAGATTTCTCTCAAACAGTATTGAAATGATTTAGTGGTGCTGGTTTGGTATTGCATATTAATCTTTATGTTGAAGAATTGTTAGAAAACCCACAGAGTCACATTTGTATGGAACATTGCAGGGGTGTTTTATAATTAATGGGCAACATCTGAAGCTACCGCAAAACTAGACATTTCTAGACACATGCAAAATCCTTTCAAAAGGCCTTCTTTTTGTTCCTTTTCTTTCTTTCAGCACTACCCCTCTGTGGGCGCCCCATATCCCCCGTCCTGCCCCCTTTGCCTGGGCATTGGCCTTGACCTCTGACCCCAGCTGTAATCAGTCATATCCCTGGGCCCGTCCCTCCTCTCAGGCCACAGACAGCTCCCCCCTCACCCCTACCCTCTCTCCCTCCTGTTCCTCTCTTTTGTCCCAGCAGATTCTCTCTTTTTTCTTGTGGATCTGCACACCCGGATCACCAGGCTGGCTCAGGTTGGCAGCAGAGGGGGCTGGTCATTCTGCCACAAGACAACAGCGTGTAAACAACAGAGAAGCGGCCCCTCTCAGAGCCACTCCCCTGGCCCTGGGCCCTATCCATCAATCTGGCAAACGACCTTGAACTGATGACTAAATGATGGTGTCAACATGTCAGCACTGGACAGCTTGGCCTGGTGCTTTTAAGACCAGCGAGAATCCTCCATACACAAGCTTCAACCTCCCCAAATTTCATTTTCTCTTCGTACTCACAAACATTCCCTTTGTTCCTCCTTGGTTGTTGTGTAAATCTTTGGTGGCCGCTCTATTTGAATTGTAGCCAGTAGTCTTGTGTCGGTACAGTACATCAGTGTTTTCCAACCAGGGGTACAAGTACCACTAGGGGTACACAAGCACATTGCAGGGGGTACTTGGCAGTGTTGCTGCCAGGCGCAGGGGGAGATTTTTTTGAATTTTTAAATTCTAATTTGAGTAAATTTGAGTTAAAGAAAAGAGAGAAAATGCCTGAGAATTAAATTTTCTAATTACAGAGATTAAATAAAATGATTTTCATTTAATAATCTGTTGTGTCACGTTCTACTTTTGGAGAATTATCAACACGTATAAGTGAGGGGGTACTCGAGGTATGACAAAAAGGCTCAGGGGGTACACAAGACAAAAAAGGTTGGGAAACACTGCTGTACATCACAGCTTTAAATGGATCATATCTCCTCTAGTTTACTTGTTGGAGCTCAGCAACTATGGACTGTCCACCATGGCATAAATCAGAAAACTAATATATATATGTAAAACGTAATATATATATGTATATATAAGACAAGACAACAACAAAATAACATATAATATAATAATGTCACACACCATGTCAGCCCTGGACAGCTTGGCCTGCTGCTTTAAGACGAGCAAAAGATCTCCCATATACAAGCTTCAACCTCCCCAAATTTAAATTTCTCTCCGTCTTCGCACAGGCTCCCTTTGTTCCCCCTTGCTCATTGTATAGATCTTTGGTGGCCACGCTCAGCTGTTAAATATTTATGTAGAGTGAACAAAATAATACCCGCTGTAAGGTTTCTTCTGCAGAGCGTACTATCTCTCAGGAACATACATTGGGTTTAAAAGGCGCAGTGCTGAGGTCTGTGCGCCTCTGTGCCATTTTTTAATCTTTAAAAAGAAAATATGCTCCAAACTGCTGGGGATGGCTTATCTCTGAGGATTTACCTCTGTGAAACAAAAACAGGCAGTGCAGATGTAAACGACGGTATGCACACATTTGAAAGTGCTGTTAAGAGTTTTGACAAAAAGCAGAGCACTGGGACACTCACTATCACACGACTACGATCTGGGCTTCGGGGAGGTTCAAAAAAAGTCAAATCAAAGTCTTTTTAAATCCGCCAGGAATGTACCCACACATGGATCCAAGCAGACTTTATCCTCAGCGGATCAGAAGAGAAAGACAGACATTGCATTTTGGTGTAGATAGAGTGTATGTGCACTCTTAAATTTCATTAGATATTAAACATATTTTAAAAAGTTTGTATCTGTGAATATCAAAATTCCAAACATAGCAACTGTGGTCTTGGAATATGGAAATTTTGCATATTGAATCATCTATGTAATATATTATATATAGCACATTTTAAAAGCCTGCAAAAAGGGCTGATTAACACTCAAAGAACAGACATTTACAGTGTAATCGCCCCAACAATGGTAAACTATAAAGTAATATTTCCAAAAATAGATACCACTCACACGTATTTGAAATGGATGCTTAAATTACTGTACATATTTATTAAATGTATTCAAGCGTTTGCCTAAGCGTTTGCCTAAGCTTTTCTGCAAAAAGTAGTTTCAGTTGGCAACTTGATTCGATACAAAGCATTTTTATTCTCTCTTCTCGTTTATTACCTTCTACTGCACCCTGTTGATTTTAGACGGTTAACATGATGATTAGAATTACACATACAATGCAACATCATTTTTAAAGGTCCTATATTACACAAATGAAGCCACAGATAACAGCTGCCAGAGTTTGTGTGTTAAACATTTGTGAATGAAAAAAACAAAAACAAAACACAACTCTGGGTATGTTTTTGATGAGGAAACAAGTTTATAACAAAAATCAGAAAATAGCATAATATAGGCCCTTTAAGCATTTTCACTCTAACTTGTATTGCTACTTTGTGTGAACTTTTGGATCCCCAGTATGCATAAACAATCTCCCCTAGCATCATATTGCAACCCTCTGTCTGCACTGTCCTCAAAAGTTTCACTGTATCTTTCCTGGAGCCTTGACAGCAGCTGTGAAATCTCATATAATGTCCCCCCCATACGTGTCTATGGGTGTGTGTCTGTGTGTGTGTAGTGTAGTGTACACATGTCTAGTCTACTGTGGAATTCCTCTGTAGCTCTTCCTGTTCCTGTGATGAGGCCCAGGGGCATCGGGGGGCGCTCTATCCTCGAGGGGT
Organism: Paratrypauchen microcephalus; assembly: GCA_036785185.1. Classification (NCBI taxonomy): domain Eukaryota; kingdom Metazoa; phylum Chordata; class Actinopteri; order Gobiiformes; family Gobiidae; genus Paratrypauchen; species Paratrypauchen microcephalus. The sequence continues at coordinate 3,537,507 of JAVJIX010000039.1, forward strand.
GCTTTTGTGCGCGGTGACTGTGCGTAACGGCTACCTGTCTGCCTGAAACGCTCCATCCATCGCGCTCTTGAAAGCCTGTCAGAAGATCCACGCCGGAGTGAGCGAGCTAAAGGGGCCACGCCGCAGCCACCTCAAAGGGTCAAAGTTCACGCTGACTCCGGAGAGACGGGGAGAGACGATAATTATCCAGATTGAATCCACCTGGCCTACTGTATGTCGCGAATAATGGCTTCCTCCAGCCTATGCGCTTTGCCTGCACGTTCACTCAGATTAGTGATGGGGTAATTGTAAGATATAGTGCATCAATTTCACAAAAGGAAATGGACAGATTCACTCCTTGGTACTACGTTGTGACCCGGGCGAGGACTCCCCCCTGTCCGCGTAAATCCATGGTAACAGACCTCAGTGTCGCCGCGCGTTACAGGGTCACTCCGGCTGTCCGTGCTGATTTGCCACGTTCATGTCCAATTTCGCAGGTCCAGAAGGTGGGCTCTCTCTTCACAATTGCATGTTTTTTTTTTTCCAGTAAGCTGATTCTGACGTGTCTTAATACATTTTGATTTAATACACTGCAGATTGGAGCTGTCAGTCACAGAAAATGGCAATCCCTTTGACGGGTTTTGTAAAAATGGCTTGTGACAGATTAGCCTAATGCTGCAGGATACACTTAACTCCTGGGGCAATTGACTGTGCACCTTCACTTTGCATAAGATTTCCAAACACAAGGTCTCAGGCACTGGCTCGCTGTGTTAAGATATGGCCGTAATTCCCAAGGTGTTCATTATGTTTATGCTGCATATTTTGTGCACTTAAAATTCAGGAGACATGGCCTTGGCTTGGAAATGGCATGAAAAAGTGTTCTGCACCACGGGGCCTCATTTTCATAGTATGTTAAATGTTTTATTTTTCCTTTCGCCTTAGGATGAAAACTGAGAGAGGAAGAGGGCTATACATCCTAGTCTAATAACTCCTACTCAACAAACACACACATATATCGAGACGCTTATATATTTATTTATATACGCTGCCCAGGCTGTTGTTTGTTGTGCCGATGCAGACGCCAATGTGGGAGGAAAAGCAGAAACTAGGTAAATGGGGACAAAGAGTTGAGCAACAGCTTTTCTTAAGTCGGGAAGATACTCTGGAAACGCTGTTATTTCTGTGTGGGAGGCTGAAATTGTGTCTGTTTCCTGAGATTTCAAATGTGTTATAAGCAGTTAAGCAGATGACTGACACTACCAGCAAATCAATCTAATAGCCAACTTGACAACTTAGACTTAAAGGGCCCATATTACGCTATTTTCTGATCTGTTATAATGATGTTTCCTCATCAAAAACGTACTCGGAGCTATGTTTTGTTTCATTCAGCCATGTTAGATGCACAGATCCTACATTTTTAGACTGAAAACACTCCGTCTCACCTTGTGATGTGGCGATGTTGGCAATACAGGAAGTGCTCCACTGTGTTTTTAAACTCCATACACCCTTCTTACAATCACTTGGATAATTTCAGACCTGAAGTAAAGGTAAAATGTAGCTGTTAACTTGAGCCAGAGACAGATTACTGAAACATGTGTCTCACAAGAGTCAATTTAGCATAACAACCAATGTTAGTGTGAGTTGCATTAGTCCGTATGATTGAATGCTGTTGCAATCAAATGAAAGTACACCTTATTCTCTGAAGTAGTTTCAACTATTCTTATTACTTGCTCTCTGTGAATACAACATCATTCACTGGAGATCCTTTTTCCACATTTGCCAATTATTCTATCAGTTTGGATTTCTTGAGTGTGTGATAGAAAGCGTATGACCTATTATTTTCTCATTATATAACACTGCACACGGCCTTGACTACTTTGTGTAAGGGTTACTGGAGCTGCATGTAACTTTGCTGCAATCGGACCACTTATGTTCCCTCTGGGCTTTTCCATATTTAATTCTATATAATATTGTGAGCTTTGAATTTTTTATGATCCATGTTCATGTAGCATGCGCTGTATGTATGCTCCCTCGTCAGATGATCTAACCCTTTTTTGTCCTTTTCTTCTCACTCTTCTTCCTCCACAGCACGTTAAGCATTTATAGTATCAGCCAGGAGGACGAGGCCATATACCAGTGCATCGCCGAGAACAGCGCGGGATCCACACAGGCCAGCGCGCGGTTGACGGTGTTGTGGGCGGATGGGCTGCCCGGCGTGCCCAGCCAGGTCCAGGCGGAAGCGCTGTCCCCCTCCTCCATCCTGGTGTCATGGAAGGAGCCTCAGCAAAACACTCAGGACATTATCGGATACGTGCTGCACATCCGAAGGACCACAGGTAAAAGCGCACCTGCGTGGTTATGGCAGTGCCTCTGATTGACATGTTTTGTAACTATAACAGTACAAATATAACATTATAGGCTTAGATATGTCCTCTGTACATGTCCTCAGCTTTAGGTACAGCAGCCAATGCATCTAATTCACCATATAACAATACTGAACTACAATTAAGTATTCACATTGCAATAAAAATAAGCAGGTATATATATAAATTATAGGAGGTGCATTCCCTTATACCAATAGTCTCTTTCTAAAATCAAAAATATCACCTAAATAGGCAAAAAAATAATAATAATAAAAATAAAAATAGGAAGATCTTATTGTTAAAGCTTATATATTCTTTAGCTGTCCCATCTCAAATCCAAAATATCTATTTATCCGTTAGGAAATTCACTTGCAGACAGTGGCCGTTTCCCAATTCCCCGACGGCACGCTTGTTAGCGTCCTTGGAACGGGATATGCGTCATATCCGGCGCGACAAGGGCCGTTCCATTCGTTTTTTTCCCCCTGCACCGTCAAGACGAGCTCTGAACGGCGCCGTCGTTTCCATGGAAATCGGGGCGTGGACCAAGTGTGCAAACATGCACGCTCCGCACACTTAAAAGCCCCAGCATGCACAGCGCGGGACTACAAAGACCGACTCGCCAGCGACATCCACAAGTGAGAGTTGCGACGTCACTATAAAATATACGTACTGGTTCACCTCACCTACAACTATGCTACATGAAACTCTTCATAAACTACACTAAACATGTGTGACAGTAGCCGTAACGGCATAGATCACGGCACCTGTATTACTGTTCACATGCTTTCCCCCTTACACTTCTATATTTCCTTTGCTGTTGTAATGCTGGATATTCTACAGTGTCGCCATGTCCAGCGTTTACTCTAAGCTGCGCACCGCACATTCTCAGCGCACAAGAAAACTTGTGCCGCGCCCTGTAAACCAGGGACGAAAGAGCTTTTTATTCAGCCGCGGGGTCATTTTTTTATATCTGCAAAGTGCGAGCCGCGCGGGGGGGGGGGGGGGGGGTTCATTTCGGATGTGGAGTTAGTGTGTGTTTGCTCAGACACATTAAAAATTAGGGGGAACATTGGCCATGTCCCAATTCCAAGTATTACTAGTCGCAATAGTATAATATTTTTGTCTTTAGGGAACAAGGAGCAGACCACCTGGCTCATTGAGCTGAGGCGGGACCTGTTCAATTTCGCAGGCGGCCATGCGAGAAACGTAGTGCACTAAGGACAGAGCGAGTGTGCGCCGTCTCGACGACAGACCGACGGCACACTCACAAGCGTGCCGTCACTGAATTGGGAAACGGCCAACGTTTTAAGAGTATAATGGAAACATAAGTTCAAAAAACTGCTTATTAAATAAAGGTTGAAATTATCAGAAGAATACAGCCACGGGACACCTCATTCATTCATCTTGTGTGGGTTTTGTTTCCGCTTTCTTGCATTCGTTCTTGTCCATGAACTGTTCTTTCTTTATGGTATAAATGCTGAAATTTGATGAATTAAACTTGTTATCAGCTCACTATGCCATCTTATTATCAAACCCTGTGTATACTAAATTATAAATAGTGTAACTTAGCCTATTAGGTGAATATTAGTATATTATAGTAGTCTAACTAAAAGTGTATATATTGAAGACATCTCCCGTTGAGTGTCTGTTGTTGTTGCAGTAGGATGTTTGCTCCAGTGCTCACGGTGAGGTGTGACAGTACAGTCCCTATGTGCCAGATGCTTTTCTCCTCTGTACTTCTGTCAGATGGCTAATTAAGGACCCGAGGGGGCGACCAATAGGATCTGCTGTAATTACCTTTCCAAGATGCCATGGCCCAGTGCCTTAAGAGCTGGAGAAAGATAGTAGTTATGGTTGGGGGTCTTTGGATTAAGAGCAATAAAATGCTCTAATGCATTCAGTGTTACTCCCATTTTTACCACCTTCTCCTTCCTTCACAGTCACAGGTCTGCTCCCAGGGCCAAACTGGATTAGCTATTACCTAAGAGAGATGCTTCGATAAAACTGGTGGAATAGGCCATAACCATAAAATAATGACAGAAACCGATCGTATATATTGGCTTTACCCTTCACACGGCGTCTCGTGGCTAGAGGCTGTACCCTTCTCATACAATCTGTTTTCCATTTTTATTTCATACCCTGCCCTCCTTCTAACTTCATCCCATCTCTCCTCCTCCTCCATCATACCTCCGTCAGACCCGGCCGAGATGGAATACGAAGAAGCGGTCAGCAAGGTGACGCTTCAGCAGATCATCAGGGATCTGGAGCCCTCCACCAGCTACACCTTCTACGTCAAGGCCTACACCTCCCATGGGGCCAGCAAACCATCAGACAGTGTCACCCAGAGCACGCACGGGGAGGGTGAGGAGATACGAGCATGTCTATTTGCACAGCCTATTTCACCCCACTACCACCATTTATATTTACACGCCAGCCAGCCATTGCGTAAAGCAGTTTGTTGCGGTTTATATGCAACATTGAGCCAAAGTGAGTCGTAATTCGCGCTTGAGGGAGAGATAATAGCTCCCGTGTTTGCTGTAAGCGTCTCGTCGTCATCTTGTTTTATCAGGATGGGTAACTTGGCTCACATAGGCATGTCTGAAATTATTCATACACATACACTCACTGATTTTTCATACAAGATGATTTTGTGTTTGCCTATTCTATTCAGAATCACATTTAAGTGTACTACGCGATGCAAGAATTTTATAATATTCTTGTCCTCAACCATAGACCTCTCTCTTAAACTGCTGCAGTGTCATTTTTATTTGTATTAAACTCCTTGACTTGAGCCTGGTGTTTTTATTTTGCTATTTTGTCTATTCTGGTCACTTTATTGTTCAATTGATTCTTTCAATAATTCTCTGTGTAAATTCACACATTTTCAGGTCTGGATGCTAAAGATGTTCATGATTAATCAGTTAATTGATTAATCACCATTATGACCTTAATCAGTTTGAAGAGCGCTAGAAATAAATTGTTACGGTGGAACTGTAATTTAAGTGTCAAATTACAGTTTCAGTCAAATAAACCTAAAATATTTATTATTTTCCCGTAAAAGTGCAAGTTATATTTTTAAACTGCTAATAAACTGCTGGTTTATTCTTAACATTCATTACCATAAAGCAAATGGTTAGGTTTATTCTGTAAATTTTGTAAAGGTACATTTTATTTTTTCATTCAGCTCTTGAGAGTGACTCCATGTGTGCTTATATTCCTGTATTTTTGACTGTATACTGTATTTTTCAGTGCCTGCGCCCCCATCCCTCTACACCAAGGTTTTGAACAGCAGTGTGGTCCAAGCGTCCTGGGACCCCTCCTTCAAAATGGGCCAACACCAGGGTTACAGACTCTTCTACAGACGGGCCCATGCTCCAGCTTTCACTGGCCCCATCAGCTTTCCGCGCAACGTCACCCAATACAGCATCAGCCAGCTTGGTAAGTATCCAACAAACCACATCTCCAACAATATCCTATTTTGTTACATCCAACTGAGCTTGTTTTGTTTAATGTTCAGGGTAATTTCACATCAAAGCTCCCCAACATCGCATGCTCTGATCTTTTTGGTATAAAACGCTTGCATCTGATAATCTTGCTTTGCTTTCATCCAGATTCCTCCCTCGTCTACGAGATAAAACTGCTCGCGTACAACCAACATGGGGATGGGAACGCCACTGTTCGATTTGTTTCGCTCCGGGAAGCCTTGGAGAAATCTGGTACTCCCTTTGCACAAAACACAATCGCACACTAACCCCCTTTAAGCCCCTTTATGGGAGATTTGAGGTAATTTGGACCCCTGTTATCTATTCTGTGTGTGCGTGCTTCCTATTTATGCAGAAAGGGTGAGGACTGCAATAAAGAAGTCCAACGTGAATTTACAAAGGGGGCACTGTTTGAGAATACATTTGTCTTAAATGTAGTCTGCACAGGCACTGCATCATGCTTTAAAGGAGAATTACCATTTTTGTACAATCTGAGCCTTATTTTGGTAATAAAACAAGTTGTTTTACTCACCCATAGCACTTTGGTGTCATTTGGAGCATTTCCGGAGATGTTTTAGATTAGCGATCTCCGTAATGTGAGTTCTCGGGGCAAATGTTTGCAGTCTCCAAATAACACAAACTTTAGGACTTTTCAAATCATAGAAGCTCAATGTCTTAGTCTACACTTTCGCTTGAGTCAAAAGTGGCCTGTAATCCGAGATTTAGCCATAGTTTCGAGTAGATGAGGATGCCAGTGCGCATGTGCGGAGTCACAGCTTATTTCGCTCTCAGAGCCAGACCCAAACATGAAAACGCAAAGCTGTAAATTATGGATAAATCTCGGATTACAGGTCACTTTTGACTCAAACGAAAGTGTAGACTAAGACATTGAGCTTCTATGATTTGAAAAGTGCTAAAGTTTGTGTTATTTGGAGACCGCAAATATATGCCCCGAGAACTCACGTTACGGATATTGCTAATCTAAAACATCTCTGGAAGTGCTCCATATGACACCAAAGTGCTATGGGTGAGTAAAACAACTTGTTTTATTACTGAAATAAGGCTCAGATTGTAAAAAACGTTAATTCTCCTTTGAGGGTCACAAAGCACAGGCCTCTTTTCTAGCAACTTTTACGGTTAGTTCAGTGGAGATAGTTAATCAATACTTATCCAAATGAATCTAGTGAAGGTGTATGGAGTTTAAAAACACAGTGGAGCACTTCCAGTATTGCAACATGACATCACCTATTACCTATTTCAGTTCCACAATAAAAACTCTTTAGACAGTAGAATGAATAGAATAGAATAGAATAGAATAGATGTATACCAGTTTTAGTATTGATTAGTATCTTGGTATACAGTGGTCCCTCGCTATATTGTGTTTCACCTTTCGCGGCCTCGCTGTTTCATAGATTTTTTTATTCCAATTTTTTTTTATAGTGTATTAACGCACATTGTGTTCTGAGTCCTGATTGGCAAAGGGACTGTAGACCTTTGCCGATTTGTCCGTCATTCTCCTCCGTGCCGTGTCTCCTGTACAGTACAGTACAGAATGCATTCAGTTTATAGAAATGTTCTATTGCTAGCAATGTGACTCTGGAGTGCTGTATGTTTCCAAGTTTTCTCCCCGACAAAACCCACAATGTCGAAGAAACGTTCTCCAATATAATCGAAGGTGGCATGTCTGTTTATAAGAATCTTCTCGCCCAAAAGAAAAAAGAGCGCCAACAACTACCCATAACCATGTTCTTCACTCGGAAAAAGACGCCTGCACCGAGGCGGAGCGGCGCCAGGACGAAGAGGCGCGGTTAGAGGAACTGTGAAATACACGCTTGAGACTTTTCTTTTTTTTTTTTTTCAAAATCTACAAAAGTTTGAGTGTTTAAACGAGAGAGAAATGTGAGAAAACGTTCATTCCAATCTGAGAAAAGTGTATAATGTGTGTGGTGAGGCGTTTACAGCCTTAAAACATGTAGAATAAGTGTAAAATATAAAGCTAACTACTTTGCAGATTTCGCATATTGCGGGTTAATTTTAGAACTTAACCATCGTGATAAACGAGGGACCACTGTACATTTTTGACAGCCCTTGAATCCAGGCACACTAGCAATTTGTGTGTTTACTGTAACTCATGCTTACACACATACGAATGTCAGGAATTGTTTTCTAAATATGAGGTCTCCTTTAAAAATGCATTGCCCATTTGAACAAAACCCAAGTTAAGGCATAAACGTCTATATCTCCTGTCTGTCACTAAATGTTAAAACTAGTGGGAACTAAATTTCAGAAGCAAAAACCAGGCTAGCTGCTTGTGCTATAATATATTAATAACACTGTCCTGAGTTCAGTGACATGACACCACCCCGCACATACCTGCAGTTGCTAAATAATAGAGTCTTCCCACTATATGAGGAGCTACCGTCTCACTCTATAGTGGACTGCCAATCAAATGCCAACATAGTGCATTGTCTGTGTAATTCCCACGCTAACTTCCCCGTCTCCCTCCGACTGTGAGTGTGACCGATCTGTTTTGTCCTGCTAGTTCTAGATGACCCGTGCGACTGCGTAAAGGATGAACACAGCAAAACGTCCACCACCGGGATCATAATTGGCATCCATATTGGAGTCACGTGCATCATTTTCTGCGTGCTCTTTCTCGTGTTCAGCTACCGCGGCAGGTGAGGAAAAAACATACAAAAAAATCAAGAAAAAAAACACACACACACAAAAGTCCTTTCGGATTGCGGCTGAGTGCTTGTGCTTATATGTGCTCTCGCAGGTTAATGATGTGCAAGACAGTACAGGCTACTCCCCAGGCTGGACACGGCGGAGCCATAGAGTCCTCTTCCTCTTCCCAGGGAGCCGTGGGGCTGAACGGTGCCACCCGGAGGGAAGTGGAGGTCAATGGCAGCGCAGCGGGGAAGAAGCCAGTCGACGGCAACGAGTTAGAGAGACTTTTCAACCAAACAAATGGGCAAGACACACATCATATGGTAAGTGTCTATGGTTAGAATCCCTCAGCTAGAAACAGTACAACTTGGATTTAGACAAACTTTATTGATCCACAAGAGAAATTATTTGGACACAGTAGCTCACACATCACAATATATTATAATAACAAAGAGCAGAAATATAAATGTAATGATAAATTCTAAATAAGTAGCGAAAATAGCAATGCACTTGTGTCAAATAAGGTATAAGTACAGTGGAACCTCACCTTACGAAATTAATTCGTTCCAGAAGTGTTTTCGTAACGTGAATTTTTCGTAAGTTGAGTAGCTATTTCAATGGAAAAGGCCTGATTCGTTCCAAGTTTTTTTTTATTTTTATAGTGTAACATTGGTTCTGCGTCCTGATTGGCTAAGAGACTAGACCAGGACTAAACGTGGACTAAACCAGGCCTAGACCAGAACTAAACCAGGTCTAGACCAGGTCTAAACCCGGACTGGACCTGGACTAAACCAGGACTGGACCAGGTCTAAACCTGGACTAAACCGGGATTAAACTACCACGTGCCGCTCTTCGCTGGTTTCGTGCAGCTGGTTTGTGGCTCGGGCTCCAGAGGACACGGTCCGGGCGCCGCGGTTCTATCTCATGCTTGCAGCTCTGGTGCCGGTCGTGCAGACCAGGACTAGGGGTGCTCCTCGTGCAGTGCGTTCATGTCTCCGCGCTGCTTCCGGAGTCGTGTCTCCCCCCACGCTTCACTATTTAATAAGTTTTGTTGAAAATCTTGCGTGTTCGGCGCTAGAGCTAAGAGGCCGAGAAAGGTGCTTTTTGAGCGGGGATAACAGCGGGGCGCGCATCTGAGCGCGCATTATTCGAATTTTTGAGATTTCGCGTTTCGTAACTTGAATTTTCTTTCGTATCTAGAGACCAAAATTTAACGTGAAGGCATTTCGTAACTTGGATTTTTCGTATGTAGGGTCTTTCGTAACGTGAGGTACCACTGTACTGTGAAAGTACAAGAAAAAAAGAAATATAGTAAATATGTCTTGGCTCTATACAAGAGGTCGTAAGGAGAAACTGTGCAAAGATGAAATAGTGATTGACATTGGGTTATCTATTATCTATTACTATAGTGTTTAGGAAGTATTTATTAGGTCTTCCTTTGTACCCCGTGTTTTTCTCTTGAGGCGCAGTGTGGAAAAGTGGTTATAGCACTTCTGGCTGTGCATTGGTCTTGTTGCCATGACCCAAAATAATAGTAATTTTTGTACTTGAAACTCTTTCAGTACTGACCTTGAGAAAGTCCCAGGAATTACAGAAGGTTCTTACAGTGCACAGACCTCATTTCATCTAAGTTTCAGTTTATATTATTAGATATGCATGAATTAGCTACTCTAAAATGCAAAAAGTAAATGGTTGTGAGAAAAATCCTGCAATTAACTGGTCAAGCGTTCCTGGAATATTCAAGGCCAAGCAATTATGGAGACAAGCAGGTGGTAGATCCTCCACCAGAAAAGTTATACAGTGCACCTTTAATATTGACTAAAAGACTAAAATGTTGGATCAAAACAGATTTCACAACAGATTTTTGTCCTTCCTCTGTACAGTTGAACCACACAGCTTCATCTGCCCTGAACAACACCCAGCTCTCCACCATCCTCCTGGACGAGTTCTCGGTGGAGCGAGAGGCGGAGACCCTGTTCCACCAGCCCCCCGCAGCCCCCCCGGCACAGCGCCAGGACCAAGGCTAACCTTGTATGAAGGCCAACTCACACGGTGCTCAAGAGCGCTACCTTTAGACTCTCACTCAGGTTGACACATGTTTCCTTATCAAGATTCTTTTTTTTTTGTGCAAAGATTTTTTTTATCTTAAGTTAAAGAGGATCAAGGACTGTGTCATGAAGGGGCATTTGACCTGGGGTTTGCAGACTAGTTTATTTTTATTTGACCGTTTTGTTTTTATGGTGTCTGGCAGCACACAGAATAGACGCCCCAGAATGTCCTTGTTTATACAATGATTTAATTTTTTAAGTTTATGAAATATATATACAGTATATATATATCTTTATCAACTTTATGTCATAAGTTATTGGTCTTCTTATGCGGATGTCAAAGACTCCTGCTGCCTGCTCTCACCTACCAATGATGACACCTCTGTGCTACAGCAGACCTCAGCTTTTACCAGGGATTCAAGTAACTCTCTTCGCTCAGGACTTCATTTCTTCAGTGAAATATCAGCATTTTCTATGAGTTCTCGGCCTTCATACAGGAAATAGACTTGGCTGTGTGAACCTAACGCTTCAACAAAAACCTACCTCAGCCGGAATGAATGTGTTTGTGGGGAGCTGGGGGGGACTGTAGCTTCCTGTGTGCTTACGGTTATTATAAAATACAGAGGAACAGTTCGGTTCAACTATGAAAAGTTACAAGACCAGGTGCCGTACTACCTCAGATGTCTCTCTTCTCCTGCTCGTCGAAGCAAAATGAGTGTCCAACATAAAGCACTTCCAAATGCTGAATTTAATGTTCTACCTCAGATAACAATGTTAATATTGTGGCTGTTGTTGTCGTGTGTCTGTTTGTTGCATAATGAAAAACCCTCTTCACCTTTTGTGACCGCGCTGGTGGTGATGTGGTGTTTGTACATACAATGTCAGTACCTCATGCAAGTCAACAGATAACACTGTTGTATGAATTATAGTATGCTAGGAATTGTTGAATATTAATTATCCTGTTCCATTTGACGCCTTCTAATAGTTTCTTCATTGAATGACATAACATACTCTTTTAGTCTTTATGACAAGAGGAGATACGCTGCATTGCTGTTTCTATTGTCAGGGCTATTTACTGCTAAATGAGACGTGCCCCATAGTGTTCAATTGGATATAAAAATGAAATCATGTACCAGCATCATACAGTGTATGTATGTACGTATGTATGTGTGTACTCGTGTGTGTGTGTGTGTGTGTGTGTGTGTGTGTATGTGCAGCTGTGTGCATAGCCTCATACATACACTGTATGTCATGTATGCAACAAACCAAGCACAAATTTTACCAAACTATTCCAAATAACTATTCTATTGATATTGGTCCAATGAGAAATAAAGGAAAGATTTTATTTTTTAAAAATAAGACTAAAACTCTATCCAAAAATATGAGCTTATCCCTAAATCAAATTGGCTGTGGTGTATTTCTCACCTCTGCATTGTTTTAGCTTTCACCTCATTTTTCTGCCTCCTTTTATAAAGAAGGCATTGTCTTTCAGTTTAGTCTCATAACTCCAAAATCCTCCTCTACTCTGCCCACTACAAGTGCTTCTCTGATCACGAAGCTGCAGGGGACAGGGCTGCTCTCGCTCTGACTCACATTTATACAGAAGTTTGCAGATGTATTATGGGTAACTACCTCAGCTCTACCTCAGATCCTGCCTTTGACCTCAGATCTATTGAAGGACACAGAATTAACAACAGAGTACACTCACAAAGATATGTGTATGACGCTTGTTTTTTTTACTCAAACTGGACAGATACACAGAGAGCAAACTTCAGGGCCTCGTGTGCACTAACTCCTCCAGCCGATCATCTCCAAACATCTCCACATTGTGATCATGTGACTTCAGTTCCTCATGTTCGGTGCTGTTTACTTTATATTGACTGTGGAGCGTAGAGTTGTGAATTGACTGAATGGGAAGATCTAGATGTAAGTGGGGGACAATTACCACTCCAACACAAAAATAAGAGACTAACTAAACTGTCTAGCACAATTATCAATCTGGACTCAAAGAGCTTCTAATATAGCAGTGTCATAATTGTCACCAAAATGTAAAAGTTTAATACGGCTTAAACACAAAATTGCATCAGATGTTAGATAAGACATCTTGCTGATTTCAATTATCATAACTATCCATATTATTGTCCCATACGCTTGTTTGTGGAGAGGTACATGTCCCCTGCTGCAGATACTGTAATTGCCTGCCATTTTGTGAGTCCCCACACTTACTGTATGTCCCTGCACACACCCTTTCCCTATATCTGTAACTTTTGCATTTGATTCTATTTGTCTGAAATGTTCCCTTTGCACCCATTTCCTATGTATGGTGTTAATACCACAATGCATTTGCGTGAAAAACGATGGTACTTGTCAATATATCTGAACAAATGTCTCCAGTATATATATTTATGAATTACTGCTGGTCCAGGGCTACTCTGGTACCGTCAGTATTTAACAGGGGAAAAAGTGATATATCTATGTTATTATTTTCTTCCTCATTGACTTCCTCGGTGTAATTAAGGGTTAATCAGGAAGTAGCCCATAACCTCTCAGTTAGCTGTGACAGGTTTTAGTGCCATACAGATGAACCTGATTCACTTGGTGCTTCAGCCATCTTGTTTACCAATGCTATGACAGGCTGCCTTCTTCTTATTGCTGTACATTAGAACGACAGGTGTGATTTAAAGGCAGGGTCACGCTGACTGACAGGTGCTCTAACCCTTTCAACTCATTAAGACAGCGGCTTACGCAGGGACCATTTCTGTAACAGTATTGTGCAAAAGTTTTGGAGATGTATGGAAGCCATAACAAAACCAGGAAATGTATGTTTATTTTTTTTTGTTTTGGAATGTTTAAAGCCGCACTGTGTAAATTTTCCAGTGGAGGGTCTGCTATCAGCTTGTCTCCATGGTGATGTTGTTTTTCCTGGGATGTTCCACAGTATGGCATTAAACAAATACAGCTCTGGAAAGAAATAAGAGACCACTGCAAAATGATCAGTTTTTCTGATTTTACTACTTATAGGTATGTGTTTGGGCAAAAGGAACATTTTTGTTCGAGTCTATAAACTACTGACAACATTTCCCTCAAATTCCAAATAAAAATATGACAAATGGTCAAAATAACAAAAAAGACAATGTTTTCAGACTTCAAACAATGCAAAGAAACAAGATCAAATTCATTTTAAAACAACATAATACTAATGTTTACACTTAAGAAGAGTTCAGAATCAGAGTTTAATCAAGAGTTTAATCACAGCTTTCACAGGGCTCTCAAGTTTTGAAGATTGGTAGGAGTGAGATTTCCGAGGAGCGGGGGGGGGGGGGGGGGGTGACTTTTTTTCGCGCACTTACCGATTTCTGGGCACAGAAGCGGTCGCAGTGGCTACAGTTTTGAATTGCTTAAAAAAATTTCAGCGTGAGAAATTGCGTCGAATTGTGTGTGTCACACTCTCAAAGCGTGAGAGCGCTGGCTTTCATGTGTCTTGACATGCTCTCCACAAGTCTTTCACATTGTTCTTGGGTGACTTTATTCCACTCCTGGTGCAAGAACTGAAGTAGCTCAGCTTTGTGTTTGTGTTGGAATTCAACAGACGCTGGAATAGAATGGCTGTAATACATGTAGACATGCTGATTTCAGAAAAAAATGCAGTGGTCTCTTTTTTTTTTCCCCAGAGCTGTATATCTTGTATTTATTCAGGTGATTTTAATTCTCATAATTACCATATAACGTGTATTATTTCTCTAAGCGAGTCCACGTCTCCACAGATTTGACCTGTAACTTGGCCTGGCTGTCTCCATGAAGATGGTTAATTAAATGCCATACTGTAAATCATTTCAGAAAAAAGACAACAACATGGGGTTAAACAGAAAAGTTACATAATAGTCAGTGGATCAGTAATTGATACAAAATGTAGGTATTGATTCAGACCCAGCAGTGTTTTTAAAGAGACTATGGTGGCAAAATGTATTCAGTAAGAACATTTTTGGCAAATTAGAACCACCTTTATTTTCTTTAGGCAACAATTATTTAAAGTCTGTTCTGTAATATTGTGGTATAGAATAGGGCCAAAGATATTATACATGTAGGTACACCCAAAGTAGTTAAAAAAAGAAAAAAAATGAAATAAGAAAATAGGATGGATTCTTGTACACTTTGTTGATTAGTGACTCACTGGAAGCGATATGATCTTTGAGACCATTGCAGGATATGCAATGGTAGAGGCTATGGTCTACATTAAATATCTTTATTCCACTTGTCCAATGCTTTTGTACAATACTGTCTACAGTATTAGCAGCCTTGGGTGTCTTCTCCTCTTCTGTCAGTGAGCAGACCCTGCCTTATGGACGGGAAGTGCTCAGGGACACACTTCAATCTATGTTATATGTCCATCGGCCTCCACCGTTTTACAACTCTGTTTTCTTCAGGGTTCTTGGTCATCGATACAGTTGTAAACAAGTGGAAATAAATGCTCAACTTTATCGAGTGCAATTTTCTGTACAGTTTTTACGGCCTTTAGTGCTGCTGGATTTTAAAGGCCTTGGAGAAACTATTACCTCTATATATTTCCTCTGTACTTTGTATGTACTTCTTGGTGAATACACTCTCAGGTTTAACAGAACACACTGAGTAGCCTGTTGGATCTCACACTACTCCAAAGCATAGCTCCTCTGCTGGTATTTACGGAGCTTTTTGTCTTATGCATATTATTAACCAAACTGTTCTCATCGAAACCACAACCAGAGATATAGGAGTCTGTCAGTAAGTGAGGATTTGTCAAGTAGTAGTGGTAAACATAATATCTATTTTATGGGACAAGTTATCCATTAAAATACTCTGTCAAATCAAAGTTCAAGTTATTAGCAATTCAAATATATTAATAATTTACTACTAGAATAATTTCAAATATAAATCAACAAACTAGATTGATGTATATCTAAAATTATCATTTATATAAGCTGATCCTTTATTCTCAGATTCTGTTCCAACATTTGAATTCATGTTCAAATTTAAATTTTTACCTTTTCAAAACTTCGAAATCTGTAGCTCTGACTATGGATGCAAAGATGTAATAAGCTTTATATTACTATGTCTGCTATACGTTCCTTAATGTGCACAGACAAAATTATCTCTTGGCAATGAGAACAGGTTGTGTTGACTTTATGTGGGTATCAGACTGGACCATACAGTGCTATTCTATTGCAATCCAACTGAAGCAGCTAAACTCAGTGTTTTTTCCATTAACACTCCACAGGCCCCATATTACATTATGTGCTATTGATCATTGTGGCACCGAATGACCATTGATGTACGCTGATTAGATTTCTGATGCATTAATCTCTCTACACACGACTGTACTGTCAATGTCAAATAATGCTGATGCGTGTGTTTTCCCCGCTATTTTATGCTCTTGTCAAAACGGTGATTAATTCTCATTGTATAACTTTATGTTGGAGATCAGTATTATTCGATTCTGTTTAGGAACACAGACGGACCTCCATGTATTTAAAACGTAGGATGTGAAATCCCCTACAGTAGATCTGCATGAGAAAGCTAATATGTAATCTTTTAGCGCAAATGAAAAAGTGTTAGTAAAAAAAAAATCATTATTGGACTTGTGATGGTAACACTGTGATTTTTAGCCTGTTAATGGCAAAACTAATGTTGATGTGATCTCAATATTGGTGCTATAGATGGTCCTGTCTCTCATTGTCAGTCGATCTATCTTGATGTATTGATGAAAATGGCTTTGGAGACCTCTCAGTTTGACAAATCTCGCCCCCTCCCTCTGTCAATACATGATGATAGCTCCATCCTCATTCACCTGTCATGTCCGGGGAGGGGGTAGGTCCTGTTACCTTTAAAACTGACAGCTTGTGTTCATTTTCCTCACTGCTTCAGGAGAATATCTGTCCCATATTGATGTTGTCACCGTGGCGACCGTTCACTCATCTGTTATTTTGGTCCATCGACTTCTTTCTCTCTCTCTCTCGCACCTGTAGCCATCTTAATAACAAAGCATGTATATAAGCTATTGTCTGCGTGGGATCCAGTTCTGCAAGTTTCAAAAGGACTAAAGAAGTCAGTTTATCATAATTTGGGAGTAAATTGGATGAACCAGCTCTTGCCTTGTGTTGTTGGCTTTGCGGTAGCTTTATTTAGATCATAATAACCAATAAAAATGATAGAAGTTTAAACACCTGCAAGGCTGAACTGCGATGTTAGCAAGTTTCTTTTCATCTTAAACTACTATATATGTTGTTCTTTTTTTTTGTTTGGTTTGACAAAAAAGGAGAATGAACTTAAAAACATCTACAAATAGAATGTGCCGAATCGCATAAATGTACTGTAATGACCACCACAGTAAGTAATTTTCTATGTTCGGAAGGCTTAACCCTCAGGTTTCTTGTTAATACAGCCGTTGACCTTTACTCGCCACTTATTCTAATTTGTAAAAAGTGTAAGTGTATAACTGTGAAATATTAAAATTATACTCACTGATTATGGAGCCACTTGAGTAGCAGCTGAAGGGCATTTTAAATACAAAACATAAACTAAATTTTAACCATTTGTCTTTGTAGTTTTCAATTTAAGTGTTCTTTAAAAAGGTGCACTGCGTAACATTTGCAGTGGAGGGTCCGCCAACTGCTTGTCTCCATGGAAATGTTACTGCTTTGTCTCGAATGTTCCACAGTATAGATTAAACCTATTTAATAATGATGGAGACGAGTAGGTTACAGCACTACGCTACGTTACAGGTCAGACCTGTTGACGGTCATTATTGTATTTTTGAGCAATAGAAACACCTGTAATGTAATATGTTTAAAGTCATTCCATGGAACATCCTGGGGAAAGAAGTAACATCTCCATGGGGACAAGCAAGTAGAGGACGCTCCACCAGAAAAGTTGAGCAGTGCACCTTTATATAATCTGATATCAAAAACCTACAAAAATGTCCAAACTTACACTGGTCTACAAGCAAAATGCTTCTGGAACAAAAGTAGTGAATTTTTTCTTGGTTTAGGTCACTAATAAAGAAAAAGTAAGTCAGAAGTGCTGATTGGCTATAGTTTCCAAGATATAGTATTGGGTCAAAATAGGAAATTTATGCAAAATAAGGCAAAAACTGTAGTTTATCAGAAAGTACAGTGTGTCTACAATCAAGCAGTTGTATCTGAAAGCCTGTCTGCACATTCCAATACATTCATTTTAATATGTCTAGAGTTTTAACATATATCAATATGTATAATATATATATTATTATTATATCATTACATATCTTGAATACATTAGCTAACCAGCACAGTTATCAATTGATTTTCAGTTCATCTTATCAATATAAATGAGATTTAGCCACTTTTATCTCGGAAGCAGATCGAGTCCAAAAATTTGTAGACCAGTGTTATCAGCGATATTTCTAAAGCACAATGCGATCCTATTATTTAAAAACGCTGAAATAAGTTAAAACCAACCACATCAGGCACGAGCTGGGTTAAGTCTGTATTGTCAGTACAGTCATCAGCAGGTTAAGTGTCCATTCTCTATCTATGCAGTGCTGTTCCATAAATGTTTGCAGGGTATTCACTTGATGCCAGCCTGATACCAAAACACATGCATGTGTCCACTCACTCATTCTCTGCTTTGGATTTCCATTGGTCGGCCATTTTAAAGTACAACCCTGTTCAGTCCATCGCCATTGTCATTTTGCTGTCGCTTCTTGTCTACTGGGGTAACTGCCTCCAAAAGCATTTCCTGTTTCCAATTCAGGTCCAAACTATGAGACACTAATGAAGCTTTCTATCTAGAGCATTGTCAGGGACCACTGTGTGTTGAATTACATTGAGTTTGTACACTTTGTTTGCGACCAATGTGTCAGAATTAAAATGTGTATACATATCCACATATACTCAGTGTACTGTATGTGTGTATGTATATGTGTACAAAGGCTACATAGACCTTTTAGTGGTTTGTATTGTTTTAGGGTTCATTGTTCCAACACTGATTGAAGAAAAAACAATAACAGTGATAATAAACTAGCTCTAGTTAGAACGCTGTCTCTGTGTTTTCTTTTTGTCTGTGTGATCATTGGGTAAAAATCAAATCAAATTAAAGGTGCATTGTGTAAATATTGGATTGTCTATCATGTGCCTGTCTCCATGGACATGTTTCCTGGATTGCTGTACATTTTGGCATTCAAAATCTTCATTTTGAATCTTCAATCAGGGGAAAACTGATAGACCCTAGCTGTATTTCACCGTCACAAGCAGCATATTTTTATTTATGTGTATTTAATGTTGAAAAAATACAATGTTAACCCTCCACCCTGAGTCTGAAGATTTAGAATAATCACAAGTAACTAGAGGGCAATGGGCGGTGATAGGGGGTAGGTGAAAACAGACATTTATGGAGCGCTCTGTTCCACCTTGTGATGTCATGTGGTGATACAATGAAGGAATCAAGTGCCCACTGTGTTTTTAAACTCCATACATCTTCACTATCAGCTCTGCAAATGCCACTTTCTACTGAACTAAAGGTAAAAGGCGGCAAGCTGGTCACTTAAAAACTACCACTGCATGATATCGCAAGGTGGGACAGAGCAAGCCAGAGTTACTCAAATATGCGTGAATGAAACACATCACTGTCTGGGTAACAACATTTTCAACGCTTTTCTACCTTCAAGGCACCCAACGCGCTTTACAACAAGGAACCATCCACACACACATTCACACACCAGTGTACGCAGAGAATGGGTTAAGTGTCTTGCCCAAGGACACAACAGCAGCATTCATCTGTGGGAGCTGGAATATCTGACCGCTCAACCAATGATGTTTCTTATGTCAAGAGCGGGATTCGAACCGCGAACCTTTGGATCAGTGGACAAACGCTCTACGCTCTAACTGAGCTACTGCCGCACCTAATGTCAACGCAGAACTCAGGAAGGATTCAGGAATAACATTTATTCATCAACATCAACTGAACCAAAACGTGAACCATTAAGTCCCCTATATCCTTTTACTTGTACAGTCCCTGCTACAGATCAATGCGTCCCTCTCCACTCGTGCGCTTCCTGTATACTGGTGTGTTCTCGTAGTCAGCACATCACATTGCTGGTCAGACAAAGAGTATCGAGCTCGGGGCCCAGAGCTACCGGCGCTCGATAAGACCCGGAGCCGGACTTCTAATCACTGCAACTCCCTGCGTGCCATTGAACTTCAAGACAAAGACAGAGCCAATACCCATCAGGCCCGTCTGTCTCCCACTGCTCTGTTAAACTCTTTCAGACTAATGCAGCAGTTGAATTTTTACTGCATTTTGTCAATAAAAGTCTAGTTTTAGGAACTTTTACACCTGCTTATCTTATCTATGGTTTATTCGCAGAGTTCAGCTTCCTTATATGCAACATTTTGAGAACTTTTTCCAATACAAAAGGGGGTCTCGGAGGGGGTCTCGCCCAGGGAGTAATTTAATGTAGAACCGCCACTGCTCATATGACAAAATTGACCGATCAACCACATTTTTTGTCTATACAGCTCTGGAAAAAAATAAGAAACCACTGCAAAATGATCAGTTTTTCTGATTTTACTACTTATAGGTATGTGTTTGGGCAAGACAACACTAGACATCCCCACTTCCTCCCTGTAACGCACACACAGGAGGGAGCAGACTGGACCATGTAAAAGCGTGAAACCCTATCCCGAGACAGGACCACCTCCACCGGCCCCCGACTCCTCCTGACCCTGCCACAGTTAAAGCCTGTTTGGAAAGAGGACCTCCGTTTCCCACTCATTGAACGAGAGAGCGCGGGAGGGGGATGGATGGATGCAGGAGGAGAGGGTGCAGAAGGAACGACGGAGGGTGGGGTGCAGCTGTCCCCTGGCTTCTCACATGCTTTTTAGAGACTCAAAGGGAGCAGAGGAAAGAGAGAGGAGATGTCAAGGGTCACGGCGGTTCGACTTTAAACTGCCTCTGTACCTCTGATGTTCCCCCTGTGTGAGTTAATGTGTGTGTGACTATTTTTTCCCCCTCCTCCTGCATTTTTCCTCCTCAACATTTTTTTCTTGTTTTTACTGTTTCCAGATTTTGAGCCGTAACACTCTTCCCAGGTGACATCTTGGATCTCAAGTTGCAAATAATAAGAACCGTCCTGGCAGCTCCTGTTTCGCATTTTAATTGCTATCATCTGTCTTCCAGTGCTCACGGATCTTGGAGTGAATTCAAAGGGTTTTTCATGTTATTTTCCCAACTGCTTCTTAATGACAACAGGTTAGAAATGGCAGGTTTATCGCAGTTGTACGCAGTTAAATAATTATCTCATCATTCCATAGATTTGTTAAAGGCCCTGTATTACGCAAAATTGACTCTTGTGAGCTTTGTGAGTCATGTTATAATGCTGTTACCTCCTCAAAAATATACCTGGAGTTGTGTTTTGCTTTATTCCCGCATGTTTGAGTAACCTGTGATGTCATGAAGTGGTAGTAAGTTAGCATCTGCCATTTACCTGGAAGTAAAGTGTCCATCATTTGTGGCCTGCTGCGGTTGTGCCAGTTCATCCGTGAATGAAAATGACTTGGGCACAAAAGTAATAAAACTGTTCTTTACAGTGCACTATGTAACCTTTCTGGTGGAGGGTCTGCCACCTGCCATGGAGATGTAATGGCTTTGGAGTCTTGGAATGTTCTCCAGTCTAGCATTAAGCATATCTATTCATACACCTGCTTTTTCTGCTGTTGTGTCCTCAGGCAAGACACTTCACCCCAAATAGGGCGACAGTAGCTCAGCTGGTAGAGGGTTTGCCCTCTGATCTGAAAGTTGGTGGTTTGAATCACACTCTCAACATAAACGCCATTAGTCCAATCCACAGACCCACAGGCTGGTGGTGCAAGTTCAGCTACCACAAATGAAAACTGCATTTTATCCTTGAGCAAGACACTTAACCCACTTTGCCCCCAGTGTCTGCGTACACTCAGGGTGAAGTGTATGATGGTGTATGAGTGGTTTGAGTGCCTTGAAGGTGGAAATCCATCCATCCATCTTTTAACGCCTCTCCATTTCTGGGTCGCGGAGGCAGCAGTCCAGGCAGATCTGCTGCCCTGAACACAATGCACCAGCCCCCATGAATCCTCCCATGTCATACCTGGCCTTAATGTACTTCTGTCATGGGGGCTACCAGTGTCCACAGACGCTGGGGGCGAGATGGGGTTAAGTGTCTTGCCCAAGGACACAACGGCAGCACTCATCTGTGGAAATCCACTATATAAAAAATGTTACCAAAAAAAAACCTTACTACTGAGTATGGAGTGAATGAATAATATCAAATGAATAATGACGACAGTGAAGAGCTTTGAGAGGCTCAGTAAACCTGTAAAACGCATAACAAGTGTAAGGTATTATTAACTATTAACTATTATTTTACTATTTAAACAGGTGCTTTTATTAATGAAAAAAACATGATTTTTACTGTGAGTGGGGTCGTCTCTC
The DNA here is from genome assembly GCA_036785185.1 of Paratrypauchen microcephalus. Taxonomy (NCBI): domain Eukaryota; kingdom Metazoa; phylum Chordata; class Actinopteri; order Gobiiformes; family Gobiidae; genus Paratrypauchen; species Paratrypauchen microcephalus. The sequence continues at coordinate 3,559,524 of JAVJIX010000039.1, forward strand.
CAAAGATCTGACCTGTGACCTGGCCTGGTGGAGTAACCGGCTTGTGTCCATGGAGACAGATAATTAACATCATATTGTCGAACATTCTAGACAAAGCCATAACATCAGCATGGAGACAAGCACGTGCTGGACCCTCTACCAGAAAAATTACATATTGCAGTTTCTACTTAAAGCAGACCTATTATTCAAATCAACAGTTTAGAGCTTTTAACTCTAAACTGTTTACTCACTTGCATTTATATTTTAGTGATTTGTATGTTTTTTAGAATTCTTTTATCGCTAAGATGCCCTATTGCAGATTAATTCCAATTTTCATCGCCACCGGCATACTCCCACTTTTCTGTACTTGTTTTGTTTTTCAGTTTTATTTTCTTAATCGGTGAAATGTGTAGGATTCGGCAGCATTGCGTAGTAGTTTTGCCACAAATGAAAAAAAATAGCTGCTTGTTAGCGTGATGTGTAGATGTGTAGCTATCTGTCTGTTGGGGTGACGTTAACAGTGACATCAGCTCCAATTGGGCACCACAGTTTTCCAAAGTAATTTTAGATGAATATTGTGATTTAAAATGTGCACAGTATACACAGTATAATATAATGATCCACAGCTGTCATAGATTATACAGCTCTGGGAAAAAAATAAGAGACCACAGCAAAATGATCAGCTTTTCTGATTTTACTATAGGTATGAGAGGAGCTCATTCTCCAACAGGCTCCTACAGCTCCACTCAAACAGTGAGAAATACAGGACTACATTCATACCATACTCCATACAGCTGTACAACAACTCACCCTTATGTAACAGATAATACTCCCTACAACTGTATACAGATGGTACTGTACATCATATTTGATACTGTATTTTATATTTCATTAGTACTTGTCTATTTAAATCTGATTGTACATATATATTTATTATCATTATCTTATGTACAGTGGTACCTCACCTTACGAAAGACCCAACAAACGAAAATTCCAAGTTACGAAACGCCGTCACGTTAAATTTTGGTCTCTAGATACGAAAGAAAATTCAAATTACGAAACTCACCCACACACATTATACGCTTTTCTCAGATTGGATTTAAACTTTTCTCACATTTGTCTCTCGTTTAAACACTCAAACTTTCATAGATTTTCAACAAAATGTATTAATAGTGAAGTGTGGGGGGAAGGGGGGAGAAGACTGCGCGCAGACACGTGTGTGATAGCGCAGCATGACCCGGCGCGGGGCTGCGAGCACGAGACCCGTGCTCAAACCGTGCCTCCTCTAGACCAGGTGTAAACCAGATCTAAACCAGGATTAAACCACCGCGGCTCTTGCCTGCGTTCGTTCATGCGCTTGGACTGCGTGCGGTCCCGAGGGGAGGCACATCCCTCCCCTCCTCGCTGCTCGCCTCAGCCGTGACTCGTGAGGTACACCGGTGCTGCTGCTAATAGCAGAGCTAGCACGAAACCAAGAAATAGACCCGCACGCGGCGCTTTAATCCTGGTGTCCAGTCCTGGTTTAGTCCAGGTTTAGTCCTGGTCCAGTCCAGGTATAGACCTTGTTTAGACCTGGTTTAGTCCACGTTTAGTCCTGGGTCTACAGTCTCTTAGCCAATCAGGACGCAGAACACAGTGTTACACTATAAAAAAAAAAAGTTACACTATTAAAAAAAAAAACTTGGAACGGGGCCTTGGCTTTTTCCATTGAAATAGCTACTCAACTTACGAAAAATTTACGTTACGAAACCACTTCTAGAACGAATTAATTGCGTAAGGTGAGGTACCACTGTATATAATTGTATCTCATCTGACACAGGCCTATTGCTCTTTGGTTGCTATTGCATCTACTTTTCTTTTTGTTCTTTTACCCTCTGCTATATATCATATATTATATTTGATGAGTGAGCTACTGTACACAAAACAATTTCCCTTGTGGATTGATAAAGTTTATCTAAGTCTAAGTCTAAGTTTGGGCAAAAGGACCATTTTTGTTTGAGTCTGTAAACTACTGACAACATTTCCCCCAAATTCCAAATAAAAATATTATCGTTTAGAGCATTTATTTGCAGAAAATGACAAATGGTCAAAATAACAAAAAAGATACATGTTTTCAGACCTCAAACAATGCAAAGAAACAAGATCAAATTCATTTTAAAACATAATACTAATGTTTACACTTAAGAAGAGTTCAGAAATCAATATTTGGTGCAATAACCCTTATTTTTAATCACAGCTTTCATGTGTCTTGGCATGCTCTCCACAAGTCTTTCACATTGTTCTTGGAAGAACTGAAGTAGCTCAGCTTTGTGTTTGTGTTGGAATTCAACATACGCTGGAATGGAATGGCTGTAATACATGTAGAGATGCTGATTTCAGAAAAAAATGCAGTGGTCTCTTATTTTTTTTCCAGAGCTGTATATACACAGGTGCAATAAGTCTTTAAGTCCAACATTTGGGATAGAGTGCAGCCGGCAAGAAGGCGTCACAGATGAATGGATGTCTCTGTTACCTCCAGCCGAGCTCCAGATCTGGAGAAGAGTGACCAATTAATGTGGTGACTCCTCCTCCTGAGGGTCAAATGCAAAGGACAACGTTATGGGCCATTATTCTATATCTTAACCATCTTATTTAGCAGAAGATAACCAAATGTTTGACCTTATGACACCACTCTACATTTATCAACCTTAAATGGTATACAAAAAGCACTGGTCATATTAATAAGCCTACAAACGGTCATCCACATCCCATTTAAAGGTCCTATATTATCCAAAACGGACTCTTGTGAGATTTAAGTCACGCTGTTATCTCCTTAAAAATAAACCTGGAGTTGCATTTTGTTTTATTCATGCATTTGTGAGTAATCCTTTATTATTGTCTGTCTACATCTGCAAAGCCCAGAATGCTTTGTTCCACCTTGAGATGTCATGAAGCGGTAGTTTTCAAGTTAAAGGTCCCATGGCATGAAATTTTCACTTTCTGAGGTTTTTGAACGTTAATGTGAGCCCCCCCCCCCCCCCCATGGCTAAAACTTGCGAAATGTCTAAACTGAGCATTTGCGGTCCTTTTCTGCGTTACACAAAACCAGTGTTGAAACGGGCAAGTTCGGACAAGGCACCTTTTTGACGTCAGATCGGCAAATGCAGCTCCAGCCCCTCCCTCTGTCTCCGCTCAGCGTCCCTGTATATCCCGCCCATAGAGTTTGGACTGTGAATGCGCTACAATGCGAAATGCGTTTTTTTATTTGCCTGGAGGCACGTCCAAGTGTTTCTAGGCTCGCAAGTCCCTTACCCGACCCTCTGGACCTCTGAAATACCAGTGGTTTAATTGTATTTTCTGTGTAAATATGCTTTTTTTCATTGCAAAGTCTCCCATCTGTCTTCCTGTGTTAAACACGGAAGCGAGCAGACAGCGGTGCAGAGCTGCGCTTCCAGCGGGGGAAACCCCCCCCCCGCTCCTTAGCCAATCTCTCTGTCCTTCTCATTTGCACTGAAGCAGAAACACCCAGAATAAAGCATTTTAGACACATATCTAGCCTCATGAAGACTGTCTGAGTCATATCTCATGCAGTGAGATAGAGATTGATTTTGAAGAAGGATTCATTTACAGTATTAGGGAACCATTAAGGAGCCATATAAAAGCATCAAGAAGTACCATGTCATGGGACCTTTAACAGCTACCTTTTTCCTTTCGTTCAATAGAGATGGGAAATATCAGGGCTTAAAGGTCCCATGGCATGAAATTTTCACTTTCTGAGGTTTTTGAACGTTAATGTGAGCTCCCCTCCCCTACAGGCTCGGATGTCCTTTATCTGAACCTCCGAACCTCTGAAACAACAGTGGTTTAATTTTATTTTCTGTGGAAATGTGTTTTTTTAATGGAACACGTCTCAACTCAACGCTCAGAAGAAAGCGTTTCAGAGACATATTTATGACTCTGACTGTCTTCATGAGGCTTTCTCATGCACTGAGGCTTGATTTTAGAGAAGGATTCATTTACAGTATTAGGGAACCAATAAGGCGCCATATAAAAGCATCAAGAAGTACCATGTCATGGGATCTTTAAATTATCCAAATTACTCTAGTGAAGGTATATGGAGTTTAAAAACTCACTGGAGCACTTTCAATCAATCAATCAATCAATCAAATATTTATAAGGCGCTTTTCATACAAAATTGTAGCACAAAGCGCCTTACAGTGGTCAAGGATTAGAAGATTGACCTTTATTGATCTCGCACAGGAGAAGTTGTTTCTATATTTGACCCGGGGACCATCCCTATGATTTTGTTTTGTTATTTATGCTTTGGTCAGGCCCTAAGCTGGAGGATTTTACCTATGGCGCATGTTTAGGTTGTATTGCCTTTCTGTATTGCCACATGACATCTTCTGTTTGAGATAAGAACATGACTAAATATGCAGGGGTTGTGTGTTAAAGATCCCATGACATGGTACTTCTTGATGCTTTTATATGGTGCCTTAATGGTTCCCTAATACTGTAAATGAATCCTTCTTCAAAATCAACATTCAGTGCATGAGAAAGACACATGTACACAGTCAGAGTCAGAATATCTCTCTCTGAACAACTCATTCTGGGCCTTGTTGCTTGAATGCAAATGAGAAGGATACAGATAGGTTAGAGGAGCAGGGGGGGGGGGTGAGATACACCGCTGGTTCCATGTTTTAGCGGTGCGCTGTCACCCACTACCACGTTTTAAGCGCGGAGGAAGAAAGGAGAGGAATTTCAATGAAAAAAACACATTTTCACAGAAAATAAAATTAAACCACTGCTGTTTCAGAGGTCCAGAGGGTCGGGTAAAGGACTTCCGAGCCTAGAAACACTCGCACGTGCCTCCAGGCAAATAAAAAAAATGCATTTCGCATTGCGTAGCTCCTTCGCGGTCCAAACTCTTTGGGCGTGATTTACAGAGACGGTGGGTAGACATCCAGACGGGGGTGGAACTGCATTTGCATTTCTTTTTTCGATGTGATGTAACATACTTGCCTTGTTCAGAATCGCCCGTTTGAGCTGTGTTTTTTTCTAATGCAGAAAAGGACCGCAAATGCTCAGTTTAGACATTTCGCAACTTTTAGCCATGGGGGGGGGCCCTAAACAGGGTAGGGGAGCTCACATTAACGTTCAAAAACATCAGAAAGTGAAAATTTCATGCCATGGGACCTTTAAACATGTATGAATGAAAAAAAGCAAACACAACTCAAGGTATATTTGTGATGCAGCATTATAACATATGGGCCCTTTAATAGGCCTATAACCTGTAGGCATATAACCTGTTTGCAGTTCTACATCGTCCAACATATTTCTCTTTGTGCGCCTTGACACAGTGTTTTGACATGTGCGCATTTGAAAAGCACAATAGCGTTTGTTGCCGTGTCCCATTGCCCGTGGCGGTGCTCTCAGATGGAGTGTCCGTGGTGACTGATGCCGGCTCTGGGCATTACCATGAGCCAGCCTCTGGAGCTCTGCCACTGAACGCATTAATGGACTCACTGTTTGGGAGAAAAGAGGGGCTCCGTGTGATTGCAAATGGTGCCTTGGGAATCATTTCAGCTCCAGGTCCAGCACAGTATCTGAACAGCGTTTATATGTATGCCACAGACAAACTGCTTGGCCTTTGTCAGCTGTAAAGGGGCTGCAGGAGGCTCAGATGAATATATGCAGGTATCACTGGTGACATGTGCACTGTGCCATATGCTTTTCCACACTATACTGGAGAAATATATTTAGAGGTGCTCTGTGTTATTTTTCTGGTGGGGAATCTACCAACTGCTTGTCTGCAAATATTTGTTGAGGAATTAACTCAGTATAAAATATAACATATGCATTGAATGTTTCCATACAAAGGCAATTATGTGCTTGGGTCTGCCGTGTAGTTATAATCTATCAGTCCCATGGATCATTATTTTATATTTTGCCCTTTTTTAATAGCAGGGTCATTCCAGAATTGGAGGACATTTTACGTCCCACCCATCAAATATTAAATAATCCACACAGACCACACATGGACCAGAGCCTCAGCCACAGACTCCACCGTCTGCTGTTCAGACACGCTCGCAGAAATAGTAACGCTGCTACTGTAAAAACAGCAGTACAGTCAGATATCCATGGATTTTAGAATAATGGAGATAGATGAGTTTAATGCCACGCTGCGGAACATCAGACAAGCATGTGACAAACCCTCCATCAGAAGTGACAGCAAATTTTGAATGTGGTTAGAAACACATAACACAAGATTGTGGCATTTTTCTGTTTTTAAAGGGCCCAAATTAGGCTATTTTCTGGTCTGCTATTTTGATAATGTTGTTTCCTCATCACACACATACCTGGAGTTGTGTTTTGTTTCATTCACACATTTAACACACAAACCCTGCATAGTTATCCTGAGTTCTTGCCTCAAAAAAGATGAATATATGCAGGTATCACTGGTGACATGTGCACTGTGCCATATGCTTTTCCACACTATACTGGAGAAATATATTTAGAGGTCATTTTTCTGGTGGGATATCTGCCAACTGCTTGTTTGCAAATATTTTTTGAGTAATTAACTCAGTGTAATCATAAAATATAACATATGCATTAAATGTTTCTATACAAAGGCAAGTGCTTGGGTCTGCCGTGTAGTTATAATCTATGTCCCATGGATCATTATGTTATATTTTGCCCATTTTAATAGCAATATTAATCTAAAAATGTTTCATAAAAATGTTTTAGTTACATTGTACTTGTAGAGGTGTACTTGACTATATTATTAGAAGTATTTACTGATAAATTGCAATATATCAGACTTATGGCAATGCACATCCCTACTATAGGCACATTATAGATAGCCTACATGTCTTTTAAAATATCACAATACATCACATAAATATTCAAATATATTAGTTTGAAATAAACACAAAAAGAAAAACAATATCCTTTACGATCTAGGAAATTCCTATTTGTGATGCTACTTCAAGATTCAAGATTCAAGATTGTTTTTTTGTCATATGCAGGATCAACACAAGGTCACACAACAATGCAATGAAATGCTTAGGATCAGAAGAACCACTGACTCGCTAAGATAGTCGAGAAGTACTAATAACATGCAATAATAGTACATGGTAAAAAAAAAGTGTTGCAAAAAGTGCAGGTTAAAAGGTAAACATAATTAAAAATGTGTATTAAATATAATAAAATACAAAGGTACGGTAGGATTAAATAAGGTGTAAGTATTTCACAGATTGCACATAATACTTCCTCTACAAGCCTGCACTTGGTTTGGGCAGATGACGGTTAGCACGTACCCAAGCACCCTTAAGAAAGAGGAGAGGAGATGGTGGGGGAGGGGGCAGATATTGCATGTGTGGACAAAGAAGGAAAGGAAAGGTGGCACAAAGGGAGCAGGAGGCAAGAAGGCGTTAAGGAGGTAGGAGAGGAAGGAGGAAGTGAGGAGGAAGCAATTAACGAAGGCTGTAAAAAATCAAAAAGCAATCACAAGATGGAGCATTATGCATTAAAGGGTCATAGCGCCCAAACGCAGAGCACATATTTGCTTTGCTCTGCTTTTCAAGGCCAAGGTTATAGGATCTGTATCAAATTAGTGAGGATTCCCAGTGGAAATTACGTCTAAATCTTGCCCAATATTTTGTTGTGTTAAGAGATAGAGATAGTGTTAGGGCTTTTCCTGGTTTAGTCTTGGTTTTGACTTGATTTTCTCAATTTATTTTAGACTTGGGACTCCTCAAAATAAATTACATAATCCCTGGATGAATCTCTGTTTATCTTGATCACAATTCCATGTAATTCAAAAGCAATCCAAGTCTTGCCTGTGATATACTCTTAGTTTAAACCTTAAGAGTGAGTTACCTAATTCCTGGTCCTCATTCAGGTCAGTTTTCTCACAATTCAGTTTAATTTAATTGCCCTAATTTAGTCCTGGTTTAGTCCTGTTTTGGTATTGGCTTTGGTGTTCTTTTGGTTTAAACCTGTTTAAGACAGGGACAGTGGTACTCCTCAAAATGAGTTACACCATTCCTGTTTTACAGGCAAGGTAGTTGTATTGAATTCGTTGCAATCCTAATCTAATTCTCCTGGGCTTGTTCTATGAGACCATGTTTTGCTACTGATTTAGGATTTCTTATGGTTAAGAACTGGTTTAGACCTGGGACAGTGTCTAGACCAGTTCTTAACCAAGACAAGAGTTACATAATTCCTGATTTAGTCCTTGTTTAGCTTTCTCACAGTGCTCACAGTGCTCACAGTGCTCCAAGCACCGCAGCAATTTCCTAATGTTGTGAACTTGTTCAAACATATGGCATTAAAACCTTTCTGATTCTGATTCTGATTCTGAATCCTAATGTAATTGTCCTGTTCTTGGTATTGGCTATGTTTTTTTCTTGGTTTAAACCTGCTTAAGACTTTGGATAACAGAACTCCTCAATAGTAGTTAGAATAGAGTTACATAAATCCTGGTTTAGTCCTGGTTTAGTTTATGGGCTCTCCCAAAATTTACTGACAATGTGTGAAGAATCCCTCAGTCGTCCAGGGAGAATCCATGGTAAAAGGAGAAATGCAATTTGTCAACTGGACAAAGTTTATTTGGTTGAAAACGTTCCGTAGCTCATCCGAGTTGCTCCGTCAGTTCTGGTTAGAGTGGTGACAATATCTATATTCTGTTGTAACTAATACACAGATGCTGTTAAATGCACTGATTTAGTAAAATTGTCAGTTTTGTATCACATAATGGCCCAAAAAGTGTATTTTGATTCCTTAAATGTGCACTATGTAATTTTTCAATTGGAGGTCTGTCACCGTCTTGTTTCCATGATTATCAATCAATCAATCAATCAATCAAACATTATTCATAAAGCGCTTTTCATACAAAAATGTATGTCATTGCTCTGCTATAAAATTTCCACAATATGACAATAAACAGATCTACCATGCATTTATTCAATTACATGTGGTTTTATAGCTCAAAATTATCAAAAATATGTGGTTTTATAGCATTCTGTCTGTGCCTCTCCACAGATCTGACCAGTAACTTGGCCTAGTATGGTCTCGATGATGATAGAAGATTAAAGTGACATTGTTTTTTTCATACCCCTTTTATATCCTCAATGCCTAAACGATTCTCATTTTGTTTTATATGACATATATATATATTTTTTTAAACTTTCCTTTTTAGTTAACATTTGGGATTCAATATTATAATTTGCATTCTCACATCTCTGTTCCTGTAGGCTGCAGTGTGAGCTTGATTTTGGAGAGGCTTTTACACTGTAGTTACGTGTAAAATGTCTGAAATTGCACTTGACTTTAAAAGCTGAGCACAGGCTGGAAAAGGCCACACGAGTCTCTGGTGCAATCACAGCTTCTCGCAGAGGGACAGACCAAAGCCCCAGCCACAGACTCCACCGTCTGCTCTTCAGACACCCTCACAGAAATAGTAACGCTGCTACTGTAAAAACAACAGTAGAGTCAGATATCCATGGACTTTAGAATAATGGAGATAGATGAGTTTAATGCCATGCTGCGGAACATTAGACAAGCATGTGGCAAACCCTCCATCAGAAGTGACAGCGAATTTTTAATGTGCGTAGAAACACATAACACAAGATTGTGTCATTTTTCTGTTTTTAAAGGGCTCATTTTAGGCTATTTTCTGATCTGCTATTTTGATAATGTTTCCTCATCACAAACATACCTGGAGTTGTGTTTCGTTTCATTCGCACATTTAGCACACAAACCCTGCATAACTATCCTGAATTCTTGTCTCAAAAAACAAACAAAAACACAACACTCCACCTTGTGATGTCATGCGGTAATACAGAAAGTGCTCCACTCTGTTTTTAAACTTCATACACCTTTACTAGAATGCGCTGGATGATTTCTGCTCTGCAATTGCCAATCTCTGCTGAACTAAAGGTAAAAGGAGCTGTTAACTACAGCTTCATGACATCACAAGGTGGAACAGAGCATTTTGAATTTTGGAAATGTAGACAGACTAGATTTAGACTTACTTAGACTTTGACTAAGACAAGCTTTATTGATCCACAAGGGAAATTGTTTTGGGTACAATAGCTCAGAGGATAACAAAAAATAGATGGAATAACAACCAAAGAGCAATAGACAGTGTCAGATGAGACATAATAATAATAATAATAATAATAATAATAATTATTATTATTATTATTATTATTATTATTATTATTATTATTATTATTATTATTATTATTATTATTATTATTATTATTATTATTATTATTAATAATAATAATAATAATAATAATAATAATAATAATAATAATAATAAATAGTATTATTATTATTATTATTATTATAAATGTATGTACAAATCAGCATTAAACAGAAAAATAAGTAATAAAGTATAAAATACAATATCAAATAAGATGTCCAATCCCAGCTATACAGTTGTAGGGAGTATTATCTGTTATACTAATAATAAAGTCTGATCTATAACTTATAATATCTGTTAGACTAATAATAAAGGTTCACTCAAACATGTGTGAATGAAACAAAACATGATTCCAGATATGTTTTTGAGGAGCTAATTTTAACACAGTTTATATTTTGCACAATATAGGACCTTTAAATATTGCTATTATTATTAGTGCAATTAGTATTGGTAAAATACTGTGAAAACTCCAAAATATATTGTAAAATCAAACTGAAATCTAAAGAGTAACTGCTGAAAATCTTAACCTGTATCCCCCACCTCCCCCCTCCCATCTAATCCATACTACAGAGGAGTGTGGCCCACAAGCTCAGTTCAAACAAGAGGCTCCTCTTTGTTCCTCTCAGCCTTGGAGGTTTTGTCACATGATAAATGACATGAAAAACAGCTCATTTTCATTGTCTCTTTGAGCGAGTCTAACACTTTTGTGATCGATTTTTCCAGGACCTAATCACACTGTTTTGAGCCAAGGTCAGAATCTTGATTCATCTAAGTTAAACAGAGCAGGAGCCACATCTCCATCTATGACGTACTTTATGTGAACGTTTGTACAGGGATAAAAATGTATTTAACTTGTTTGTTTTTCAATAGGATAAAGAACTGTGATTTTGATAAATGCAAACCCTGCAGGTATTATATCTTTTGTCTAACTTTTTCACAAACAAGACTACAGTATAACACATTGATTACATTCTATTGAGTTTCCACATGTACAGAGCTTTAGTTAGGTTCATATACATTTTAATTTGAGTTTTAATTTGAGCTCAGCCAACAGGCAAATCCATCTTTCTCTACTGGTAAATTACACTTCATAATGCAGGTAATACTACAAAAATCATTATTTTAACAAATGCTTCCTACAAAATATTATTAGTGCATAACACAGGATTCATCCCAGTGAATAAAAATTATTGATGAAAAATAAAAAAAAGTTTTCCAATTTTGAAACAGGGCAGAAGATTAACATCATGAAAAGAACTAATCAGTGGTTTTAGCACCTACTGTAAAAGTAACTCTAATGCAACTATAATGAGGGGAAGCAGTAACACCCTGAAACTGCTTCTTCAGTTCTGGTCAGATTCCTCGTGATATAAGGCAGCGTCCACCAGTTCAACCAAATAAACTTTTGTCCAGTTGACAGAATTGAATTTTTCTGTGCTATAATCAGACGGATTGTAATAGATTGTTAAATAACTGATAAAGTAACATATGTGATTCATTTGTGAGAAGAGTTATCTTTTAAACCTTATTTCTAAATACATAGTTTTTCACACAGTGGCAGATACACAGGTTTACACTAAACCTGCCCTGACTGCACAGTCCTCCACAGTCTTGCACAGTGGTTCACCCTCCTCTTGCGGCTTGTGTCTCCTCTCGATCTGCTCCTTCACACTGGAGCATATGGATGCACAGTGCGTTGTATTAATTAGACCCCAGGGTGGGGCCACACGTGGGGGACTGGAGTGGTCCCGCCGTTGCTATGCTGAGAGCAGAAATCTCCTCGACGCAGCTTAGACAGCTCGCAATCGCTCACAAGTAGCACAAAAGATTAGCCCGATTGTGCACAGGGCCTGATTACAAGAGTTTTTTTTTTTTTTTTTTTTTAATATGAAGTTGCATTTCAGAAGCTTTCAATTGGATCTAATTGAAAATGACATGTAATCTTCTAAATCAAGTCATTTCTGCTACTAAAGAATGAGGGTTTGGTTTATTATGTTATAAAAGTGTACTCTGTAGATTACATAAGTGAGGCTGTCAGGCTTAGAGTGCACATGGATAAATGAGACGAGGGCTGTGGGACAGTTTGTGTGGTTAAAATGTAAAATACTTTTTGAACATTTGAAATATAACTTGGCTGGTTTAAAGTGCATTTGACGGGTTAGACTACTCATTTTACTATAACGTATTAAAAGGTCCATATTACACTATTTTCTGATAATGTTGTTTCCTTATCACAAACATTACTGGAGTTGTGTTTTATTTCATTCACCCAAGCCCTGAAACAAAGCAGGGATGTTCCACCTTGGGATGTCATGTGGTAATATAGAAAGTGCTCCACTGCATTTTTAAGGAACAGTAATGTTTTTTACAATCTGAACCTTATTTCGGTAATAAAACAACGTGAATAACTCACCCATAGCACTTTGGTGTCATTTGGAGCATTTCCGGAGAGTTTTTAGTTGAGTAATATCCGTAACGTGAGTGCTCGGGGCACACCGTTGCGTTCACCTAATAACAAAAACTTTGGCTCTTTTCAAATTACAGAAGCTCAATGTGTCAGTGTAAACTCTCACTTGAGTCAAAAATGGCCTGTAATCCGATACCATCCATGGTTTCGATTAGATGACGTCACCATGGACAGCGCGCGCACGCATTCACAGCTGATTTGCGATAACACTGCGCTCTGAGCTCTCGATTACAGTCAGAAAGAAGCTAAGAAGAAGTAAACATCTCCGCTTGAGAAAATGGTGCGAACATGCATTTATCCCGGCTGTGAAAACAAAATGACAGCTTGGACGAAGTTGAGTTTTCACAGGCTTCCACATTACAATCCAGAGTTATTGAAGCAGTGGCTAGTTGCTTTGAGAATGGACCCAAACATGAAAGGGAAAGCTGTAAGACGTTTGGACCATCGTGTTTGCGGTAGGCACTTCAGTCTGGACGATTTTTTACCAGCAAAGGAAATGAAAGACGTGCACGATTCTGAGAAGTACTGCGATACCAATAGCTGCAGGAGAACAAACAGAGGTAGGCTATGGCTGACTTCTCCAACACAACTTTGGAACACGAAAAAAATGTTTCTATTACACCACGGTTCGTCATGGCACGAATGTCCTCCAGAGTTGACAGACACAGATTTCTGTTATCATCACCCAGACGTTCATCTCCTGGCCGCAAATCCCACTCAAGACAGTAAAGGCATTCTTCCTCTGTTGCCATCGTCATACAATGTCCACATAAACACCACCAGGTACTGTCTTTTTGTAGACGGGCCGTCGCTTGCTGTTCTCTGGTGTGCTGCTCCTTAAACTGTCTCCACCTCCTTCTTTCTAATACCTCCTCATCGCTCAAAAAGATAGGCACGGCCATCATACTCAAATAAGTCCTCTTCAGTCTCCAAGTCCGAATCTTCAGCCATGTCTCGCTCAAAACAGAAAAGTTGAGAGTGTTATCACAAATCAGCTGTGAATGCCTGTGTGCTGTCCACGGTGAGGTCATCTAATCGAAACCATGGATGGTATCAGATTACAGGCCATTTTTGACTCAAGCGAAAGTTTACACTGACACATTGAGCTTCTGTAATTTGAAAAGAGATAAAGTTTATGTTATTTGGTGAACGCAACGTCGCGCCCCGAGCACACACGTTGCAGATATCGCTCAACAAAAAAATCTCCGGAAATGACATCAAAGTGCTATGGGTGAGTTACTCACATTGTTTTATTACCGATATAAGGTTCAGATTGTAAAAAACGTTACTATTCCTTTAAGATCCATATACCTTCACTATAATCATTTGGGTAATTTCAGAATAGCTGATCTCTACTAAACAAAAGATAAACGTTAGCTGTTCACTTTAAAACTACCGCTTCATGACATCACAAGGTAGAACAAAACATTTTGAGCTTTGGAGATGTGGACAGACTAATAATAAAGGATTACTCAAATATTTATGAATGAAACAAAACACAGCTCCAGGTATGTTTTTAAAAGAGGGAACAACATGATAACATGACTAAGCGCTCAAGAATCAATTTTACATAATACAGGACCTTTAAATCAGTACATTGCTGTGTGTGAAAAAGTGTTAGAATCTAGACTCTGCCCTCTGTCTTTGTTTGGTGATATTTACCCAAATGGTTATCCTGCATTTGCGTCTTCGCTGGTCATACTAAGTGGAGGCAAACCTGGGTGGGCAAGTTCAGACCACAAACAAAGACTCATTTGTCGGCAGCGGCAGAAGAAAGACTCGAAAAAAGTGGGAAAAATTAAGGTGTTTTAAATGAGCACTGCTACAGACGTCTCTAGTTTGAAGAAATATGCATTAATTTGAGTGATGTCATGGTTAATCAACAGTATTCAACCTATATCAGTTCAATTAAAGTTCCTGAAAAAAGTTAAAAGCCCGTATAGAAACTGGTGTGCAAATTAGCCTAGGCTATAGAGTCCAACAGTGTCCGCTTGCTCCGGTTCTGGAAGTCAATTTTTCATTTTTCCCATAGAGTTAAAAAAAAAATATTTAGAGCTCAAAGACATCGCAGAAGCTAAACAGCTTCGTAGTAACTAACATCCTTAACAAGGTTGTTGGGTCTAAAAATGTGCATTTAAGATGCAAGATTCTGCAAAATGTTTTAATAATTTTATGGTTTGTTTCAGAAACAGATTTTAAATAAAATTATAGGTCCTGTGGTTATTACTGAACACATAGCTGATTGTCCCCCAGCAAGCTTTCAAACTTTTTAATTTTTGTTCAGAAAGTCTATGAGAAAAAAAATATGGGAAATTTTTTTTGGAACCGAAGGTCACTGTTGAGCTCCATAAACACTGTGAAACCCAGTGTACTAAATTGTTAATCTATGTTTGTTGTTTCTGTCCCTCCCTCTTCAAATAAACCTTAACCCTAGAACACTTTTGCTATAATAACAGTAACACCATCACTTTTGACGGGTAATTTTTACCCGATATAATATAACCAACAAAAAGTACTCATCATGAAAAAAATATCAAAATATGACAACACATGATAAAGTGGTTTTCTTTTATTTTCAACTGTGGTATGTGTAACAAAATGGAAAATTAGGAATTTGAGAACAAAAAATTTAAAATAAATAAATAAATAAATAAATAAATAAATAAATAAATAAATAAATAAATAAATAAATAAAACTTAATGATACTGGAAACTTGGTCTTTGGTCCACTCATTCCTGGGACATGTGAGACTTTCCTGGTGAAGCACAGACTCCTCGACACACGAACAACTGTTCGTAGGAGAGAGGAACAAAAATTTTTATTTTTTCAGTGGGTAAAAATGACCAGTTGCCTAAAATATTGTTTTCACCATAAGAATTCCCTTTGAAATCACCACTATGTGATATTTATTCATAACCACTGCACTAAATAAGTATAGCATACACATTCCAGGACCACTCTTACTTACCTATTTTTTTTTTACATCCTCTTACATTAAATTCATTACATTCTTACATTCCTCTTTCACTATTGCCAGGTGAAAATCACCTGAAAGCCTGTAGGAAAAAGTGGGCTTTGGGGTCGGGAAACACCTACACCTTCAAAGATGTTAGTAACAATGGTGAAGCTCCCCAGGGACCCATGACACTCAGAAAAATGCAACATATTGAAAATCATGTAAATAATTTTGCTCGGGTGAAAATCACCCAGCGATAGTGCTCTAGGGTTAAATAAATAGATATAGAATAAAATGCTTAACCCAGAAAGCTCCAAAAAAGGGTTGATACTGTTTTCACCTTGATCAGACTTCTTGTGATTATTTAAAGGCCCCCTTTTACGCTATTTTCTGATCTGTGTCATAATGTTGTTTCCTCATCACAAACGTACCTGGAGTTCTTCTGGAGTAACAGCCTCATAACATGGTTTAAAGCTCACAGTAAAGTAAATTTTGCGTAATATAGGACCTTTAAACAATCAAATTTCACTGTAAGGGAGCGCCCGACATCCCTCTTTCATTCTCTCTACACACATCTGCTTTCATGGTGTTGTCTTCACTCGCCTCTCTGGGTCACTGGCCAAAACTGAGCCACTTCCTCGTCACACCGTAAATAACCCTGGGTTGTCACGTAAACAAACCTGTGACACTAAAATATGTCTTAACTGTTGTTTCCAGCTTCATTCGTCACTGTGTTTTGGTTGCCTTTGTATGTTGTTTGGATATCAAGGACGGGTATTTTTTCCCCACATGAAAACAGTTCAAAATGTCTGAATAATACAAAATGGGGCCTTGAAAGATGCACCATGTAAATAAAAACTTAAATGTCCTTGAATACTGAACACGCCTCCCCCATTTTATCTGACTGTCCAATCACAGACCAGAAAAATAATCTTCAAACACGGACATACTGCAATGATTCTTTATTATATAGAATCATCTGAACCAGTTTCTTTTTAACCTCTTCTTTGCGTAACATATTTTATGTTTAAAGGGCCGATATTACACTTTTTCTGATCTGTTATAATGTTGTTTCCTGATCACAAACATGCCTGGAGTTGTGTTTTCTTTCACTGACACGTTTTACACACAAACCCCGCATATTTAGGGGTTTTCAAAGGAAAAACAATCCACCTTGTGATGTCATGTGGTAACAAAAGAAGTGCTCCACTGTGTTTTTAAACTCCACATGCCTTCACTAGAATCATTTGAGTCATTTTAGCCCTGGAATTGCCCATCTCTATTGAACAAAAGGTAAAAGGTTGCTGTTAACTTAAAAACTACCACTTCATGAAATCACAAGGAACAGAGATGTTGGAAAGAAACTAAAGGAATAAATGATTACTCAAACATTTGAATTAAACAAACAAACAGACAGACAGACAGACAGACAGACAAATCCTGGTAAGTCATTTAGGAGGAAAGAACATTCTAATATGGAAAAAAGCTGATAAGAGTCAATTTTGTATAATTTAAAAAATCTTTATTTTTTGTCTTTGTTTAACAGCCTTCAATATTTACCAAAAACCTCATTTAACAGTTCCCTGAGCCACTTGTTTCTCATAAGTAGAATGCGCATTTATTTTATTCAGCTGATTCATTAATGTCTCTATACCCCAAAATAGACTCTTTAGCAGGGGTGGACAATTACTTTTTCCATGGGGCCACATGAGAAACAGAAAATATTGTGGAGGGCCGGGCCAAAATGCTTAACTCAATTCTGCATAATGTGAATTGTATTTCTTTATAAAAAGCAGTAAATAACATTGTTTTGACAAGCTGGTAACACTAGTATATAAAAGTATATGTTATGACTAAGCAATGAAAAAGTGAGGTTGTCTTATAAAAATGTAATTTAAAGGGATATGCCACCCCCAGGTCAAATTTGGGCATCTCCCCACAGTCCAGAGACTAAAATAAGTGGTGGAAAGCGTTTTCCTGCTCACCCAGCCATTGTCCGAGTCTGTCGCCACTGACCGCCGCGGTATCTGGTGCTCCTCTGCCTTAGACTGGAGTCTAACGTCGCCAGAGAAAGATTTCGGCCAAAAGGAATTAATTTGCTCGATGCATTTCCCAATTACTTTGTGTGTAGTGCGCATTCATATCGAGTGCAAATAAATGTGCAAATCAACACGGAGAGCTTGCCTTGGTCATTTTGGGTGGGAACTATTTTCCAGTGCGTAAGAATACAGCCGTATCACGCACCACGTTGTGCAACAGGGGAACTCCCTTCCCGGTGCGTAACTGGGATTCCCCTGGCTGCGTGATACGGCTGTATTCTTACGCACTGGAAAATAGTTCCCACCCAAAATGACCAAGGCAAGCTCTCCGTGTTGATTTGCACATTTATTTGCACTCGATATGAATGCGCACTACACATAAAGTAATTGGGAAACGCATCGAGCAAATTAATTCCTTTTGGCCGAAATCTTTCTCTGGCGACGTTAGACTCCAGTCTAAGGCGGAGGAGCTGCAGATACCGCGGCGGTCAGTGCTGACAGACTCGGACAATGGCTGGGTGAGCAGGAAAACGCTTTCCACCACTTATTTTAGTCTCTGGACTGTGGGGAGATGCCCAAATTTGACCTGGGGGTGGCATATCCCTTTAAAAACACTTCTAAAATAAAAGCAATGCAGCTTTAGTCCATGCATGAGGTAAAATTATAAAATATGTTTAAAATATGTTTATTATATTCCAAATTAGCTTAAAGGGGCGGGTCAGAGTCAAAGAAAGGACTCGGGAGCTGGACAGTGCCCAGGTCTGTTCTACAGAATGTTGTGATATCTTCTGAAACCTAAACTATAATAGACCAGAGGTAAACTGACCTGGCCTTTTTATGTAGTATAATAGTCATAATAAATAATGTATTCATAATAAAGCGTATATGGTCATTTCTAAAGGAAACAACAGAATAGACAACAACAGTCTCAGTGAATTACAGTGTGTGTGTGTGTGTGTGTGTGTGTGTGTGTGTGTGTGTGTGTGCGTGTGTGTGTGTGTGTGTGTGTGCGCGTGTGTGTGTGTGTGTGTGTGTGTGTGTGCGCGTGTGTGTGTGAACTATTGGTGATTTTCAGAATGGGACAATGTCACAATGCCTTCAGATTCACTGGAAATGCATTTGACTAGTGCATAGATTTGGACAAGTAAAAGCATAGGCCTACACAAACAAAAACTGAAAAAAGTACTTTTGCCTGACAGTGACTGTTTTGAACTATATTTATGCAACACAACTTATTTATGCTTTTAACCAATGCTAAATTCATTTTTACAGGACACTTGCATACCGGGTGAACAGGCAGGGGGATCAGGCCAAAACAGTTACAGGAACACAAAAAAAGTGACGCAAACATGGCTGCTGTTGAATTATTATTTAATCATGCCTAAACTATTTCATATTTGAACAGAAGATCTCCCTTTTAGGCCTGTTATAGTAACTGTCAGATAACGTGCTGAATGTTCGTGAAATTGCACTCACACTATAGTTTTGAGATTTTAGCAAGTAGTGGCTGTTTAAAGGCAAATTAACTTTTTTTTTACAATCTGAGCCTTCTTTCGGCAATAAAACAAGTAGTTTTACTCACCCATAGCATTTTTCTGTCAATTGGAGCAGTATCGCAGAACTTATGTTGAGCCGTTCTGTTCTAGTAATGATCCCGTATCCGTTAACATGGTGCTGTATCATTTGCTCGGAGCATTACTTTGCGGTGTCCAAATAACACAAACTTTAGCACTTTTCAAATCATAGAAGCCCGATGTCTTAATGTAAGATTTCGTTTGAAGCAAAAGTGGCCTGTAATCCGAGATTTATCCATAGTTTTCAGCTTTGCGTTTCATGTTTGGGTCCCGGGAGCTCAGAGCACAGTCCGCGCATGCGCACTGGCGTCCTCATCTACTCGAAACTATGGCTAAATCTCGGATTACAGGCCACTTTTGCTTCAAACGAAATCTTACATTAAGACATCGGGCTTCTATGATTTGAAAAGTGCTAAAGTTTGTGTTATTTGGACACCGCAAAGTAATGCCCCGAGCATATGATACGAGCACCATGTTAACGGATACGGGATCATTACTAGAACAGAACGGCTCAACATAAGTTCTGCGATACTGCTCCAATTGACAGCAAACTGCTATGGGTGAGTAAAACTACTTGTTTTATTGCCGAAAGAAGGCTCAGATTGTAAAAAAAACACGTTAATTTGCCTTTAAGCGATCCAAACTGCATAGCAACATTTGGAGATTACAAAAATCAAGCTTCACACATTTTATATCACCTCAAAAAACTGTTGTCCTGGGGCCTAGTGCTCCTGCTGCAGGCTGTTATAGGGGTCAGGATTTTAGTTCTCTTATTTGAGTGGACATATGTCTGAAACAGTTCTGCCCATCTGAGGATAAGGCTCAGCCTGTCATATGTCACAATGTAAGGTGTACTTCAGCAAGTGTCACATTGGGGTCTTGTTATGTGATAAAGGGGGTGAGGAGCTGTGATTGTGGTACTGAGGCAGACCAGCATCATGGACATCCAGGAGATCTCCTCACAGCTCCTCATGAAAGAGCTGCAGATCAAGCATGTGAGGAGGGAGGGTACCCTTTGGGGTAGTCTGGGTGGTTGGGGTTGTTAGTGGTGAGGTCTGACCAAGGCACTTGAGATGACATGAGCAGGTATGAGGGCGTCACCAGCAGCATCAGCAAATATGTTTCCATTTGTGCTCCCAAACTGTACTTCTGCTCTTCAGAAGAATCTGAAAATATAAACACAATTTAGACGATGAAATTGTTCAAATTATGGTGTTTGCAAAAAACGTCAAGTATTATCCTTCATTTATATAGGCCTAAGCATAGACGTAGAAAGTATGACCCCAGTATACCGGTATGACCCCATTGTACTGGTTTGACCCCATTGTACTGGTCTGACCCGACTGTACCGGTATGAGCCCAGGATGCAGTGGTGCTAACCACTCGGCCACAGGGCCCCGGAGGTTCTTTGACTATTAAACTCTTCAAACGTAAACAGAACAAGCACGTGCCAAGCTCAGGCGTGTGAAAGATCAAATGCCTTTTAACTTATAATGAAAAGAGAAAGTTGTTCACTTACTGCTTTGGGAATTGATTAAAAAGCTGAATCATTTTAAATCTCACATGAAACTGTGTATGAACAGATTCCACAAGAGATTCTGTCGATGGCAAGTAGCTGTCTAAAATCAATGCAGCTTTAGTCCATGCATGATTATAAAATAAGTTTACTTTGTAATTCCAAATGAGCTTAAACGGACCAGTCGGAGTCAACCAAAGGGCCGTATTTGGCCCAGGAGCTGAACAATCCCCAAGTCTGCTCTTTAGGGTTATCAATATTTGCCCAGCTGTCTCCAGACCAGTTAAAAACCACAATCCTGCTAAGAGATGGGTAGGTCAGTTGAAAGGGCGGGGCTAGCGTTATTAAGCAATTGTGTCCTTAATTTGACCGAAAGATTGTTAGGGGGTAATTTCAAGAATGTGAGCAGTTCAAAGCCATCCTTTTATCCGCATGTTCCCAGAAGGACAATGAGGAGGGAGCGCACATATGTAGGCTGATTATGGTGGTGGCAAGGGCAGTTTGAGCTCTCCTCATACACATAATGTGCCATAGGAAAATCACAATATAAGGACATTTCAACTATTGCATTGATAAGGTTGTTCAGTATACTTTTTAAATTACATTTTCTTGCCAAGCACAAGGGCTCAAAGGCATGCTCATGTCAGTTCCAAACCTGGATAAAATAGCATAAAGTAAAAAATAGTTTTTCTCTTGTAATGTTTATATAAAATATTAATAATTAAGAAGAAGGTGTGTTGTCTTTTTCACTTCATTATGTATTTTTTCAGGTGGAGAGTCTGATGTAATTGTATTGCCTGGAATGCTCCACAATATGGCATTAAACTTATCTAAAGCTCTAGAAAAAAAAAAAGAAAGAGACCACTGCAAAATTATCAGTTTTTCTGATTTTACTACTTATAGGTATGTGTTTGGGCAAAAGGAATATTTTTGTTTGAGTCTATAAACTACTGACAACATTTCCCCCATATTCCAAATAAAATATTATCGTTTAGAGCATTTATTTGCAGAAAATGACAAATGGTCAAAATAACAAAAAAGATACATGTTTTCAGACCTCAAACAATGCAAAGAAACAAGATCAAATTTATTTTAAAACAACATAATACTAATGTTTACACTTAATCAATCAATCAATCAATCAAGCTTTATTTCTATAGCACCTTCCAACAACCAAAGTCGACCAAAGTGCTGTACAACATTAAAAACAAGATAAAAAAAACAAAACAATAAACATCATGCAAATAGGTCAATAAAACATGTTACACCATTAAAATAAAGTGTCACAGGGCCGCTAAGTGTTAAAAGCCATCCTAAAAAAGAAGGTTTTAAGTTTGGCTTCGAACAGAGGCAGGTCAGTGATGGAACGTAACTCAATGGGCAAAGAGTTCCAGAGTTTTGGACCGGCCACTGCAAAAGAACGATCACCCCACTGTTTGCTCCGGGACCGGGGGATCTCCAGCAGATGTTACCCAGCAGATCGTACAGCTCTGCTGGGTTGGTGAGGGGTCAAAATCTCACACAAGTAGGAAGGTGCAAGACCACTGACTGCATTAAAAACAAACATACTTAAGAAGTGTTCAGAAATCAATATTTGGTGCAATAACCCTTATTTTTAATCACAGCTTTCATGCGTCTTGGCATGCTCTCCACAAGTCTTTCACATTGTTCTTGGGTGACTTTGTTCCACTCCTGGTGCAAGAACTGAAGTAGCTCAGCTTTGTGTTTGTGTTGGAATTCAACAGACGCTGGAATGGAATGGCTGTAATACATGTAGAGATGCTGATTTCAGAAAAAAATGCAGTGGTCTCTTATTTTTTTCCGGAGCTGTATCTCCATGGAGGAGCCTAATCAGGATACATGTTCTTCAAGGTTACGTAGTGCACCTTTAAAAGTCCTATAATTATCCAAATTATTCTCATGAAGGTATATGGAGTTTAATAACACAGTGGAGCACTTTCTGTATCAGAGAGAGAAACAGCGTGTTTAACGTGTGAATAACAAAACACAACTCCAGGTATGTTTTTGATTATAACATAGATCAGAAAATAGCGTAATATGGACACATTAAACTGTATTTAATCTTGAAAAGTTACTGAGGATTATTTGGATTTATAATGGTGTCATAATACACATAAATGATAATAACAAAAATACTGTACACAATCAGGCAAAACAACTATTTAAAATGCATACTACAGCTACTACTCCTCCTTACACAGTTCCAACCATTTCATTTATTAAGTGCCTCCGCTATTATACAAACCAGCGTTGACAAATTGTTCGGCATAGACAGATTCGCCGACTGTATTTCTGCTGAAGATAAGCAAATAGCAGTCCAAATGAAAAAGCATGTTTTAGTCTCCACACATCTGTCACATACCCCGCTCCTGTCCACCTACAAAGCAGCACATTTCACAGCTAATCCTCTGATGTTTGGACAAAGACAATGTAAAAGCCGTGTGCGTCCCTCATGTTTTACCTAAAGCTCATTTTCGATTAGTCCTCCGCCTCTGAACATCTGTGTCCACATAATCCCGTCAAACCCGCTTCATTTCCGTCGCTCCCCTTTCTCCACAGTCCCAAGACACTTGCTCCCCTGCCTCCTCTTATGGGATGTGTTTGTGAGGGTAAGACAGCTATTTATACAAATGCTTAATCTTTTTAAACATGGAGCTTGTTTGGGGAATTATTGGGCTGTACCAAGAGAGGCCTGGTTTTAAAGGTCATATATTATGCACAATTTACAAAAAAGTCATGTTTGAATGTTCTTCCATCATCAAAAAACATACTGGAGTTTTGTTTCATTAATTCATCTATTAATTACTTAATTAATTATACTATACATACTAGTAGATGTACAGATCCATCCAATTTGCATTAAGTTTTTACTATTCAACTAATTTAACATTAATATGGCTGGGTGATTTATCAAAACTATTTTTTCTCATATGGATTGATCACGATTTTGAATTTTATTTTGTCTTCTTGAAATAGAACATGTATTTAAATTTTATTTTTGAGCATAAAGCTCTGGAAAAAAATAAGACCACTGCAAAATGATAAATTTTTCTGATTTTACTACTTATAGGTATGTGTTTGGGCAAAAGGAACATTTTTGTTTGAGTCTATAAACTACTGACAACATTTCCCCCAAATCCAAATAAAAATATTATCGTTTAGAGCATTTATTTGCAGAAAATGACAAAATGGTCAAGATAACAAAAATACAATGTTTTCAGACCTCAAACAATGAAGAAGAAGAAGAAGTGACTTTATTGATCTCACACTGGAGAAATTCTTCTCTGCATTTTAACCCATCCTATATATATATATACATATATTAGGAGCAGTGGGCAGCACACATTAGGGCGCCCGGGGACCATCTCCATGATCTTCTTGCTTCGGTTTGGTCAGGACCAAAAAAGAAAAGAAGAGAAACAAGATCAAATTCATTTTAAAACAACATAATTCTAATGTTTACACTTAAGAAGAGTTCAGAAATCAATATTTGGTGCAATAACCCTTATTTTTAATCACAGCTTTCATGTGTCTTGGCATGCTCTCCACAAGTCTTTCACATTGTTCTTGGGTGACTTTATTCCACTCCTGGTGCAAGAACTGAAGTAGCTCAGCTTTGTGTTTGTGTTGGAATTCAACAGACACTGGAATGGAATGGCTGTAATACATGTAGAGATGCTGATTTCAGAAAAAAATGCAGTGGCCTCTTATTTTTTTCCAGAGCTGTAAAATACAGATTTTTTTAATTTTTTTTTTTTTAAAGGACTTCCTCCATAGTCTGAACCACATGCTGACAGAGGATTGACTGTGGACTTCTCAATTAAAAAGAGTCAAGCTGATCACTGACAATTACAAATGACTGAATCTTGATCTCCATTCAAATGTGATTAATTGTCCAGCCATACCACGCTGTCACTACACTACCACTTCTACTAAAAGGCCTGATTAAAGAGTCCATGTTACACTATTTTCTGATACTCTCATACTTCAAATTAATACTGAACTCTCAATAATACTGCACTAAACTACTTTTCGTTATGCATAATATGTTCACTGCTGCTGCTCTATATGAAAGTATCATGTTTGTCACTACCTCACTGTAAATGCTCCTGTTACCTGTGCAATAACCTGCTTCATAACCCACATGCAATACTTATACTATACATAATATATACTATATTATGTGCAATACAGAATTCTTTTGAGCAGTATTACCACCTGTGAAATACTCTACTTACACCTTATTTAATCCTACCTGTACCCTTGTATTTTATTATATTTTATTACGTATTATATCATTTACTTTTTTCCCTTGT
This sequence comes from Paratrypauchen microcephalus, assembly GCA_036785185.1. Taxonomy (NCBI): domain Eukaryota; kingdom Metazoa; phylum Chordata; class Actinopteri; order Gobiiformes; family Gobiidae; genus Paratrypauchen; species Paratrypauchen microcephalus. The sequence continues at coordinate 3,584,585 of JAVJIX010000039.1, forward strand.
ATTTTTGTTGCACGCTATTAGTACTTCTCGACTATCTTAGCGAGTCAACGGGTTCCTCTGATCCTAACCATTTCATTGCATTGTTGACCTTGTGTTGATCCTGCATATGACAAATAAACAATCTTGAATCTTGAATCTTGATCTATGTTATGCTGTTGTTTCCTCATCAAAAACATACCTGGAGTTGTGTTTTGTTTCATTCACATACTGTATGTTTAACACACAATCCTTGCGTATTTAGGCTGAGTTCTTCTCTCAAACGGAAATCTTGTGATGTCATGTGGTAATACATGAAGTGTTTTATTGTGTTTTTAAACTCCATACACCTTCACTAGAATCACTCGGATAATTTCAGCTCTGGAATTGCCAATTTCTACTGAACTAAAGCTAGATGTTAACTTGAAAACTATTGCTTCGTGACATAAGAGGGAACAGAGCATCCTGAGCTTTGGAGATTTCAACAGACCAGTCATAAATTGTTGTTCAAACATGTGTGAATGAAGCAAAACACAAACCCATGCATGTTTTTGAGGAGGTAACATTATAACATTATAACTTAAAGCTCACAAGAGTTAGTTAGATGTAATATGGGACCTTTAAAGTAGAATTGCTTCTTTAACTACTACTACTAATAATAATGATTTACAAGGTTGACTGGCAGAAATGAGTCAAATCACCGGAATTACGTTGAACAAAAACATAATAGAAGTGAACAAATCAGGCTGAAAAATGCTATTTGTTTGACTAAAAATCTATCCTTCGAAGATGAGAGTACAAATTGAAAGATATGAAACTGAAGCAATAAAAACAAACCAGATGAACCCATTATAAATATAATATAAATGTAGGGGCTGGCTGTGGGTTCCACCGTAATCCCGTGGTTTACCCTTGTATTGGATCATATGGAAGAATTGCATTGCTCTTAAATTGCATCATCACCCGCAGCATCCGCAGTACTCCCTCTAACGGGTGCATCTACTTTAACACACGGGGCTTTTAAGCACCCAGTCACTACGCAGGGGTGAAAGATGGTTGGACTTGGGGTCAACACGGTTACTGGTCTGTATAATCAAATTTGGTTGACTTTAAGCCGCTTCAAGGTCACACGGCCCCTGCCCCGCCACCCCCTGTATACTCCCAACCAATATCCCCATGCTTCTCTGGTCAATATGCTCCTTTACCATTGACAGCTCACTCAATAACCATTACTCTCAACTAGACACGGAGTAGGTGGACCCCGCTGGGCTGCTAATCACACGATCAATAGGTGACCATAAAGTACCACAGGGTTTAGCTTAAAGCGAGCTAACGCAGCCACAGTTCATAATCTGATTACCATAGGGTGACCAGAACTTCCAAATTCAAAACTGGAACACACTGGATTGGGATGGTTGAGATAAATAAAACTGTGAAAAGAGCATGTAATATTGGTCATTCTTGACTCATTTGTGGTGAGTGTAAATATGAGGGATATTTTATTGCTTTATTGTCATTTTTAAGCACGGTTTTCTGTATTTTGGCAAAACAAAACAAAAAAAACTATATACAGTATTCCCCTCTTTACTGTTGTGGGGTCAAATTGGTTAAAATATGGACACCTGGCACATTTGTTGAATAAAACAGACAAAGCTCTGGTTTTGTATAAATCTGCTGGGACAGAGGACACGGCTCAAAAGTAGGACTGTGCTGGGTAAAAAGGGGCATCTGGTCACCCTAGATTAACAACTCAAGAAAAAAAAAAAAAAAAGATATATAAAGAGTTTCCATTTTACAGACTTACAATTACACATATTTTTACTATTGAGTTTGGTATAGTGGTACAGTGCCGCTTTTGTCCCCTCAGCTATATCCTTACAATACAAGCTCCTTTGTTGTCTCAGCCTGGAGGCACAGTGCTATTGGCCTGGGTGCCTGCTAATGTATGGATGACGAAAGCACTCATACACAAATATACAGAGCCATACATCACACATGAAAGAAAGCCATTGCCCCCTAATGGTAACAAGGGGCAACTGCACGCATTTATCTTGTAGTAACCATGACATCATTCATACAGCCATTATAGTCACTGGAGTCTTTGCACCCTATTCAGCCCCTGCTAAATTCATTGCAATACCTTTTTGGAATGGTTTATGTTTCTACAACCAAGAGAAGTACAGATTCAATTTGTTGTTGTTGTTGTTGTTGTTGTTGTTGTTGTTGTTTTTCTGCTTGTACTACTTATAGGTATGTGTTTGGGAAAAAGGAACATTTTTGTTTGAGTCTATACACTAAATTCCAAATAAAAATATTATCGTTTAGAGCATTTATTTGCAGAAAAGGACAAATGATCAAAATAACAAAAAAGATACATGTTTTCAGACCTCAAACAATGCAAAGAAACAAAATCAAATTCATTTTAAAACAACATAATACTAATGTTTACACTTAAGAAGAGTTCTGAAATCAATATTTGGTGCAATAACCCTTATTTTTAATCACAGCTTTCATCCGTCTTGGCATGCTCTCCACAAGTCTTTCACATTGTTCTTGGGTGACTTTATTCCACTCCTGGTGCAAGAACTGAAGTAGCTCAGCTTTGTGTTTGTGTTGGAATTCAACAGACGCTGGAATGGAATGGCTGTAATACATGTAGAGATGCTGATTTCAGAAAAAAAATGTGGTGGAGCTGTATATATTTACCGTATTATTATATATATTTTCTCTATTCTCTGTTTTTCTCAGCTTCAAAAAAAAATTTTTTTTCTTCCGCTTTCTCCGTATTTTCAGGTCACGGGGGCATCAGTCCAGGTCCGCTGCCCAGATCATAGTGCACCGGTCCCCATGGATCCTCCTGCGTGGTGGGTCCATGGGAGGACATCGCTTGATGCAACCAGCCTTGAACCGACTTTGTGTCATGGGGGCTCTCATAGGGGCGAGGTGGGGCTAAATGCCTTGCCCAAGGACACAACGGCAGCACTCATCTGTGGGAGCTTGGGAGCTGGGATCGCACTGCCAACCCGTGGATCAGTGGATACGACCGCTCAACCCATTGTCGAGAGCAGGATTCAAACCGCCAACCTCTGGATCAGCAGACAAACACTCTACCCACTGAGCTACTGCCCCTTCTCAGCTTGGAATAACATTGAAAATTGTATCTCATGCTTATCTGTAGTTGGTATGTTGTGAAAACAGTAATAAGCTATAGGGTGACCAGCTTAAAGGAGAATTAACATTTTTTACAATCTGAGCCTTATTTCGGTAATAAAACAAGTTGTTTTACTCACCCATAGCACTTTGGTCTCATTTAGAGCAGTTTCGTAGATGTTGTGTTGTAGCGGTATCCGTGAACGTGAGTTCTCGGGGCAAATGTTTGCAGTCTCCAGGTAACACAAACTTTAGCACTTTTCAAATCACAGAAGATCGCTGTGTCAGCGTAGACTTTAAACGGAGTCCAAAGCAGCCTGAAACCCGATATCCAGCTATACAGGGGGTCCTCGGGTTACGACAGTCTCGACTTACGACGTTTCGTGGTCACAAACGCGCCCCCATAAAAAAAAAATAATAATAATTACGCGTCATTCCGTCTTACGCGGTTTAGCATGGTAAGCGACGTAAACAAACGCGAACGGCGCGGCGCACGGCGGAAGAATACGCTCTGTTGTGGTTGTAGGGCGGAGAAGAGACCACCTCGTGTGCGTGCCCAATGTGGGAGGAAGTACCTGATGTGGGCTCTGATCTGCTCCTATGAAAGCGGCAGTGATAACCAAGCAGCGTAGTGGTCTAATTATTGAGATGGAAAGGTTATTGGTGCTTTGGTTGGAAGATCAAAGGCAAAATCCGACTTACGACGAAATTCGGGTTACGACACGTCTTAAGAACGGATCAACGTCGTAAATCGAGGACCCCCTGTAGTTTCATCTGATGACGTCATCATAGAGGACAGTGCGCATGCGTGAACTGAGCTGTTTAGCAGATAAACACCGCTAGTCCGAAAGAAGCTAACACCGCTCTGCACTTTTCTGTTGTGAGACATGGCTGAAGATTTGGACTTTGAGATTGAAGAGGACTTATTTGAGTATGATGGCCATCCCTATCGAGTATATGGAGGAAGAGATATTAGAAGGAAGCGGAGACAGTTTGAGGAGCAGCGAACAAGAGAACAGCGAGCAAAAAGACAGTACTTTGTGGTGTTTATGTGGACATTGTATGTCGATGGCCACAGAGGAAGAATGCTTTTGCTGTCTCGAGTGGGATATCGGGTTTCAGGCTACTTTTGACTCCACTTAAAGTCTACGCTGACACAGCGATCTTCTGTGATTTGAAAAGTGCTAAAGTTTGTGCAAACATATGCCCCGAGCACTCACGTTCACGGATATCGCTACACCACAACATCTACGAAACTGCTCCAAATGACACCAAAGTGCTACGGGTGAGTAAAACAACTTGTTTTATTACCGAAATAAGAGATTGTAAAAAACGTTAATTCTACTTTAAAGTCCCAGTGTGTAGGATTCGTGGTGCATAGGTGGATGGTGCTATTGCACTTTCTGTTTTAGCTACGGCAGACGTCGAGGGTCACCCGGGCGCGCACACAAGGTCCCGGTTATTATTTTTTCTTTTTCTTTTCTCATGAAAACACACATTCCCGATCATGTACCATGACACTCTACACATCAAATGAAACCTTACAGTCTCCTCTTTTTGACTATGCAATTCATTGCCCTGCACAACAAATAGTTTGTTGTGGATGTAAACTATTTACATCCACAACAAACTATAAAAGCCCCCGAGCACATGGGGCTTTTATAGGGAAAAGCACAAAACGAGGTTAGCTTACCTTAGAATGCTTTGCACAGGTCAAACTCTGTATTTCACCATAAACTTGCTCTCAATCTGTCCGTAAGGATCCAGCGAATAAAATCCAGTAAAACAATTTAGTCCAAAACACGTGTTAGATCCATTACGACATCTGATCCGGCAGCATGCTTGTGTTGTTTACCCAAAACCACGAGCCTTGCCGAAGGCGAAGGCGGAGCCCAAATGTCCTTCTGCGGCTCTCGTAATCAAAATGGCTGCCTCTACATGGGGTCAATCCCCCTTTTATGTGACTATATCTAAGTCCAAAAGAATACTTTGATTTCATGATGGAAGTGAAAAGGCTTGGAAAACAATGTATTTTTGAATGGGTATCTTCAATTTCAGTAATTAACGGGTAAAAATCTTACACACTGTCCCTTTAAAAAAGTTACATTTAGGTAGATAAATACTGCAATAAAACCATGAGATTTTCAGTGTTTACACCATTAAAACACAGAGTAACCTGGAACAGGACAACCAGGCAGGTGGTCACTCTGTTCTTATTACTTTCTATACTTTCTATGGGCCAGTCATATTTAATACAGATAAAATTAATATTGTTAATGCTGATTTTTTGTTGTAATACAGCAAGTTCTTGGGTCTAGTCACTAACTAACATTTGTGCATTTACCTTACAATGCAAACAAAATACAAAATACAAAGTAATCAATAGTAAAAAGTCTGGTCTTCCCCCCATCTGGGAGTATGGCATCATCACAATCAAGAATCTGAAAGTTACCACTACCTTATAGCTTATCTGCTTTGTATTCAAAGAGTAAAAACACTATCAACATGGAGGTCAGCTTATACATTGAAGCTTTCAGAAGAGGCTACATACCCTTCTCATTTTACCGAGCATTACATCAGCTCCCAGAGACTCGATGTGTTACGCAAAAGTGAACTGTGCAGCTGATTAATCATTATCTAACCTGTTTAAGACGCAGGCCCATAGATTCAACAGACACAAGTACATTAGAGAATTAAACTGTCTTTAAGATCCACAGCAGCGGACTATAACAAATGGAAAAGAGTGAATAAGCTGATTAACAGGTATTACTTAAGCCTAAAAGGAAATATATTATGTAAATTTGACTTTAATGAGCTTTTAATCTTGTTATAACAGTGTTCCCTCGAAGTTGGATTTTGATTGATTGATCCTGTATTGTTCTGCTCAGTAAATGTCACTTTTCATCTACCCCCTAGCCCCTCCCACTGCTTTGTACATACTTGTGGTTATTTTTTTTTATTATTATTTAAATAAATAAAAATAAACAATTAAATTTCACTATACATTTCTATAGTTTTGGGCCCATTTCTATTATTAATCCATTTTAGATCAATACTAGGGCTTATAATGGACAAAATGTAAAATAAAGATTTATGTATGTTGTCATTTAGTACCTTAAAAAGTATAATATACAGCTCTGGAAAAAAAATTTTTTTTTCTGAAATCAGCATCTCTACATGTATTACAGCCATTCCATTCCAGCGTCTGTTGAATTCCAACACAAACACAAAGCTGAGCTACTTCAGTTCTTGCACCAAGAGTGGAATAAAGTCACCCAAGAACAATGTGAAAGACTTGTGGAGAGCATGCCAAGACGCATGAAAGCTGTGATTAAAAATAAGGGTTATTGCACCAAATATTGATTTCTGAACTCTTCTTAAGTGTAAACATTATGTTGTTTTAAAATGAATTTGATCTTGTTTCTTTGCATTGTTTGAGGTCTGAAAACATGTATCTTTTTTGTTATTTTGACCATTTGTCATTTTCTGCAAATAAATGCTCTAAATGATCATATTTTATTTGGAATTTGGGGGAAATGTTGTCAGTAGTTTATAGACTCAAACAAAAATGTTCCTTTTGCCCAAACACATACCTATAAGTAGTAAGATCAGAAAAACTGATCATTTTGCAGTGGTCTCTTATTTTTTTCCAGAGTGGTAGTTTCTTTAATGCTATATTGTGTAACATCCATAGACTGTATCTATAAATGGACATAGCTTAGGAAGTTTGTTGACGGCTCTTCCGGCTCCTACTGACCCTGGCTCCCATTGACTTACATTAGAATATTGTTGCCCCTCTCTCTGTAACTGCTACACTGAGCCTCGTCATTTTTGTCTTAAAATGTTACACACACACACACACACACACACACACACACACACAAATTTTGTCTGTCCAAAAAAATCCTATTCATAATATAGACCCTGGCTCTAAATTTGCTTTTCGCAAAAAAGTAACTCAAAGTGCTTTACAGAATAAGAAAGAGCAGAGAAGAGCACCCACAGTGGTCCCTTGGGTGGGGTTTGCGGTTGGGTGCTGGTGCTGAGGCGTGTATTGAACTCCAGAGAAAGGGAGCATCCCGGTCGTGCGCCTGTGATTGACTGTGTTGCTGTGAGTATTGCTGACGAGGATGCACTTTCTTTACTGTGTCAATACCAACAGTCCTGAATCTTACAGACGAGAAGGACGAGCCCATTCCGCTCACACATATGAGGAGCGAGGGATGGAGGGAGTGAGGGAGTGAGGGAGAGAAAGGAAGGAAGGATGGAAGGAAGGATGGGGGATAGAGGGGGTGGAGGGCAGAGGTGGGACCATTTTACATATGAGGAGGAGAGAAAGAGAGGATAGGGATAGAGGAAATAGAACAGAGAGACACAAAGAGAGAAAAAAGAAGAGGGAGAGAGAAGGAGAGAGAAAGAGAGAAGAGACTTTGACTTTTAAAATACATTTATTATTGTATTAAAATATTAGCACTCCAACATGATCAAGTCACGGACACCAAACAAAAAGAAACACCTCCTAAAAGTCCAGCACCAGCTGCCCCTCCCTCAGCTCACACAGGGCTGTCCCCATTGTCCACACATCCTCAAAGTCCTCCAGCTCTCCCACCAGTGAACTACAGCTGTGCTCCAGTCTGAGGTGAGCCTTCACCAGACGCCTCAGCAGAAGCTCAGGGTCTGTACATCCTGTCCCAGCTCTACAGTTCCTCCTTGTGAGCCAAATGCTCAGCTTCGCCTGCCCCAGGACAAAGCTGACCAGTCCCACAGTCCGGCGCCGTGCTGCACTGTACCTGGGTCCCAACACAAACAGCTCCCTGGTGAGGTCCTGGCCCAACCTCTGGAGTCAGTGTCCCACTGTGGCAAAGAGAGGATGGAGGCGAGGACAGGACAGCAGTGTCTCCTCAGCGGGACAGCAGGCACACTGACGGCCTGTGCTCGGGTCAAAGTGGGACACATGTCTGTTTGTGGCCACAGCCCAATGCACCACCCTCCACTGGAGGTCAGCACAAGAGAGAGAAGAGAAGAAGAGAGAATGATAGGGATAGAGGAAATAGGGAATAGGGGAGAGAGAGAGAGAGAGAGAGAGGGAGAGAGAGAGAGAGAGAGAGAGAGAGAGAGAGAGACATAAAAAGAGAAAGAGATAGATGGGGATAGAGGTAATAGAGCAGAGACACAGAAAGAGAGAAAAAAGAAGAGGGAGAGAGAAGGAGAGAGAGAAAGAGAGAGAAGAAAAGAGAAGAAGAGATAGCAATAGAGGGAATAGGAGAGAGAGAGAGAGAGAGAGAGAGTGAGAGAGAGAAAGACATAAAAAGAGAAAGAGATAGATGGGGATAGAGGAAATAGAACAGAGACACAGAAAGAGAGAAAAAAGAAGAGGGAGAGAGAAGGAGAGAGAGAAAGAGAGAGAAGAAAAGAGAAGAAGAGAGATAGCGATAGAGGGAATAGGAAATAGAAGAGAGAGACACAAAGAGAAAGAGAGAGAGATGGGATGGAGGAAATAGAAGCGTGAGAGACACAGAAAGAGAGAAAAAAGAAGAGGGAGGGAGAAGGAGAGAGAGAAAGAAGAAAAGAGAAGAAGGGAGAGAGATAGGGATAGAGGATATATGAAATAGAAGAGAGAGAGACATAAAGACAGAAAGAGAGAGATGGGGATAGAGGAAATAGAAGAGCCAGAGACGCAGAAAGAGAGAAAAAAGAAGAGGGAGGGAGAAGGAGAGAGAAAAAGGGAAAGAAGAAAATAGAAGAAGAGATAGAGATAGGATAAAGGAGAGAGAGAGAGAGAGACATAAAAAGAGAAAGAGATAGATGGGGATAGAGGATATAGAACATAAAGACATAAAGAGAGAAAGAGAGAGATGGGGATAGAGGAAATAGAAGATCCAGAGACACAGAAAGAGAGAAAAAAGAAGAGGGAGGGAGAAGGAGAGAGAAAGAGAGAGAAGAAAAGAGAAGAAGAGAGATAGGGATAGAGGAAATAGGAAATAGAAGAGAGAGAGAGAGAGAAAGAGAGAGACATAAAAAGAGAAAGAGAGAGATGGGAATAGAGGAAATAGAAGAGTGAGAGACAGAGAAAGAGAGAAAAAAGAAGAGGGAGAGAGAAGGAGAGAGAAAGAGAGAGAAGAAAAGAGAAGAAGAGAGAGATAGGGATAAAGGAAATAGGAAATAGAAGAGAGAGAGAGAGAGAGAGAGAAAGGGAGAAGAGAGAGAGAGACAGAGAGAGAGAGAGAGAGACAAGACAGAGAGAAAGAGAAAACAGAGAAAGAGGGAGAGAGAGAAGACAGAGAGAGAGAGAAAGACAGCGATGGAGAGAGAGAGAGAGAGAGAGGGAGGGAGAGCAAGAACACAAAGAGAGAGAGAAGACCGAGAGAGAGAGACAGAGATCGATAGAGAGAGAAATGGAGAGAGACAGCAAGAAGACAGTCAGACAGAGAGAGAGAGAGAGAGACAGACAGAGAGAGAGAGACGGAGAGAGAGAGAGACAGACAGAGAGACAGAGACGGAGAGAGAGAGGCAGAGTATCTAATCACCACATCCATAGACGTGTGTGTGATTTTTCATTCAGGTCTGCATATACAGCAGAAGCAATAAGGCGGTGGAGCTTTCTCTTTCCACTTCATACGTCTTTGTCAGTACATTTAATACCCGGCTCCCTCCTGCTTCTCATTGCACTTTACACCATCTCTTTCGGATTTGAACGGATCAGGCCTGACGTATGTGTCCACCAGCTCCTGCATCTAATCAATACCAGGGGATTTGTCAACACAAGGTCCACAAGAACAGATAGAAACATGCTTCCCTTCTCTCGCTCTCTCTTTCTCGCTGGTTTTCCCTCTCTTACTCATTCACTGTCCTTCTTTCTCCTTCTCTCTCTTTTGCTCTCTCTTTGCTCTCTCATTCTATCTCCCTCTCTCTATCTTCCTCTCTCCCTCTTTCTCTATACCTCTCTCGTTCTCTCTCTCCCTCTTGTTGTCTCTATCTCACTCTCTTTCTCTCTCACTCTCTTCTTTGCTTTCGCTCCCTCTTTCCTTCTCTCTCTCTCTCTTTCTCTCTCTTTCTCTCTCTCATTTTTCTCTCTCACTCTCTTTCTTTGCTTTCACTCCCTCTTTCCTTCTCTCTCTCTCTTCTCTCCCTCTTTCTCTATTCCTCTCTTCCCCTCTCTCCCTCTTGTTGTCTTATACCTCCCTCTCTTTCTCTCTCACTCCCTCTTTCTCTCTCATGCTTTTCTTTGTTTTCACTCCCTCTTTCCTTCTCTCTCTCTCTCTCTCTCTCTCTCTCTCTCTCGTTTTTCTCTCTCACTCTATTCTTTGCTTTTGCTCCCTCTTTCCTTCTCTCTCTCTTCTCCTCTTCTCTCTTTCCTTTGCTCTCTCATTCTATCTCCCTCTCTCTATCTTTTTCTTCCTCTCTCCCTCTTTCTCTATTCCTCTCTCCTCCTCTCTCTCCCTCTTATTGTCTCTGCCTCCCTCTCTTTCTCTCTCTCGCTCTCTTCTTTGCTTTCACTCCCTCTTTCCTTCTCTCTCTCTTTCTCTCTCTCACTTTTCTCTCACTCTCTTCTTTGCTTTCACTCCCCTCTTTCCTTCTCTCTCTTTCTCTCCCTCTCTTTCTCTCTCTCGCTCTCTTCTTTGCTTTTGCTCCCTCTTTCCTTCTCTCTCTCTTCTCTTTGTCTATTCCTCTCTCTCCCTCTTATTGTCTCGACCGCCGTCTCTCTCTCTCTCTCTCACTCTCTTCTTTGCTTTTGCTCCCTCTTTCTTTCTCTCTCTCTTTCTCATTTTTCTCTCTAACTCCCTTCTTTGCTTTCACTCCCTCTTTCCCTGTCTCTCTCTCTCTCACTTTTCTCTCACTCTCTGCTTTGCTTTCACTCCCCTCTTTCCTTCTCTCTCTTTCTCTCCCTCTCTTTCTTTCTCTCGCTCTCTTCTTTGCTTTTGCTCCCTCTTTCCTTCTCTCTCTCTCTTCTCTTTGTCTATTCCTCTCTCTCCCTCTTGTTGCCTCTACCTCCATCTCTCTCTCTCTCTCTCACTCTCTTCTTTGCTTTTGCTCCCTCTTTCTTTCTTTCTCTCTTTCTCTTTCTCATTTTTCTCTCTAACTCCCTTCTTTGCTTTCGCTCTGTCTTTCCTTCTCTCTCTCTCTCTCTCTCTCTCTCTCTATCTCTTTCTCTCCCTCCCCCACTCAGAGAACTTAACCCCACCTGTACCGTTCGGATGTGGAACCAGCCGCCCCCGGGTTATTGATCTGAGGAGCTGGTTAGCGCTGCTCCAGAAGAAGGCAGTAACAGCAGCTCTTGTGGTCTTTGCTGAAGGTTCAGGTAATACTGGAGCGATCTTTAGTATCATAACGCTAATTTATCCGTCTGTGGTTAATCTTGGGCTCAGCTGAACCTTGGATTTGAGTTTGAGGATAAACTGATCCAATAATGCCCAGGGATGAGCACACACTGATATTCTGATAGTTAAAACAACGTGCTTTGAGCCCACTTAAGTCCTGGTGTAGATTTGGTTTGGTCCAGGTTTAGTTTTAGTGGTGGGTAGGTATTTATGGGATTGTGGAGCTAAAACCTGTACACACTCATCATGGAAACCTGTCTCCCACGAGGACAAAAATATGGTGTAGATAAGTACATTTTTATTAGATCATAATCACACTTAAAGGTCTTAAATTACACAAAACTGACTCTTTGAATGCCGTTACGTCCCCAGAACATACCTGGAGTTGTGTTTTGTTTTATTCACACTTGTTTGAACAATCCTGCATACAAATACACAGGACTAAACCAGGACTAAACCAGGACTAAACCAGGACTAAACCAAGACTAAACCAAGGACTAAACAGGACTAAACCAGGACCAAAACAGGACTAAACCAGGACCAAACCAGGACTAAACCCAGGACAAAAACAGGACTAAACCAGGACTAAACCAGGACTAAACCAGGATGAAACCAAGTACTAAAACAGGACTAAACCAGGACCAAAACAGGACTAAAACAGGACTAAAACAGTTACCTGGAGATCCAGAAGGATATGTTTGTTATATGCTGGTACAGCTGTGAGTCTAGATTTTTCCAGGCAACTAAAAGAGGACTAAACCAGGACTAAACCAGGACTAAACCATGACTAAAAGAGGACTAAAATAGGACTAAACCAGGACTAAAACAGGACTAAACCAGGACTAAACCAGGACTAAACCATGAATAAAAGAGGACTAAAATAGGACTAAACCAGGACTAAAACAGGACTAAACCAGGACCAAACCAGGACTAAAACAGGAAAAAAATAAGAGACCACTGCAAAATTATCCGTTTTTCTAATTTTACTACTTATAGGTATGTGTTTGGGCAAAAGGAACATTTTTGTTTGAGTCTATAAACTACTGACAACATTTCCCCCAAATTCCAAATAAAAATATTATCGTTTAGAGCATTTATTTGCAGAAAATGACAAATGGTCAAAATAACAAAAAAGAGGCATATTTTCAGACCTCAAACAATGCAAATTCATTTTAAACCAACATAATACTAATGTTTACACTTAAGAAGAGTTCAGAAATCAATATTTGGTGCAATAACCCTTATTTTTAATCACAGCTTTCATGCGTCTTGGCATGCTCTCCACAAGTCTTTCACATTGTTCTTGGGTGACTTTATTCACCCAAGAACTTGACTGAGCAACAGAAACGAGTACTGAAGTCTGCAAAGATTACATTTAGGTGAATTTGTTGAATCGCTTTAGCTTGTACTTCAATATTTCTTCTATATCATGTGCAATCTGTGAAATACTCTACTTACACCTTATTTAATCCTACCTGCACTTTTGTATTTTATTATACAGTATTTTATTACATATTTTTTAATTATATTGTTTACCTTTTCCCCATGCATTTTTTGCAACACTTTTTTTACCATGTACTGTTATTAGTACTTCTGATCCTTTTCATTGCATGTTTGACCTTGTGTTGATCCTGCATATGACAAATAAACAATCTTGAAATCTTGAAATCTTGAAATCTTGAAATCTTGAAACAGGGCAGCTATCTTCCTTTAAAAAAAAAGAAAGAGTTGATTCAGCATACTCAGCACCTCACAGTTGCTCACCTTTGAAACAAATGGACCCCTGCAGCAAGAGAGAGCGAGTGGTCATATGTGTCCTGGTCTGAAAAATGTGGGAGCAATTCTTAGTCCTTCCCAGTTCTGCTCTGTTTAGCTGACAGAAAATGGCATAAACAGACCTACGTTAAAGACTTCAGGATTCTCAGGAGTACGCATCTAATTGAGCTGTTATATTCTCGTCTTCTGCTCCACATGGGCGATATAGTTATCACAATTTAACCTGTGTAGCTGGGGAGACTGTATTAACATAATGCACAATTCAACGCATATTAAATGTGTAAATCTAGTGAGAATGGAGAAAGCAATAAAGCAGGAGAGGGGCAAACCTGTTAGCACTCTGGCTTCTCGGGTTTGAATTCTGGATCAGGGGAGTTTGTTCTGTGTATTGGTGTTATACTCTTCACTTCCTGGTCACCCCAAAACTACTACTCCTGACCAAGGTCCTGGCTCAGATCGAAGAGAGAAGGGTCCCAGGGTGCTCCACATGACCCTTGCATTAAAAAAGTAGTCGATTAATGATATTGATATAATCTTACTTGACCAAATTTTATGTTAGTCGAATAAATATTTTGGGGGATTATAAGGAGGATTTGTATAGACTGTGGCAGAAGGAAGATTTCATGGAGTTAAATGCAGATTTAGAAGTGGACAGTTGATCTGCCTTTTAATTCATGTTTATACAACTCTAGAAAAAAATAAGCGTCAGCGTCTGTTGAATTCCAACACAAACACAAAGTTGAGCTACTTCAGTTCTTGCAGCAGGAGTGGAATAAAGTCACCCAAGAACAATGTGAAAGACTTGTGGAGAGCATGCCAAGACACATGAAAGTTGTGATTAAAAATAAGGGTTATTGCACCAAATATTGATTTCTGAACTCTTCTTAAGTGTAAACATTAGTATTATGTTGTTTTAAAATGAATTGGATCTTGTTTCTTTGCATTGTTTGAGGTCTGAAAACATCTTTTTTGTTATTTTGACCATTTTCAGCAAATAAATGCTGTAAACAATAATATTTTTATTTGGAATTTGGGGGAAATGTTGTCAGTAGTTTGGAGACTCAAACAAAAATGTTCCTTTTGCCCAAACACATACCTATAAGTAGTAAAATCAGAAAAACTGATAATTTTTCAGTGGTCTGTGAGCTGTGTGTAATATATATTTTACCAAATCCCCCTCCTCCTACCAACTGCGCTTGATGAAATCACTAAAGTGATACTATCATATGAATATTACATATATTCATATATTCATTTTACTTTATTGCATACAAGGAAGGAAACATCCATCTTCTACCTTATCTAATGGCAGCTGAACCCAGAACCTGGTCCAACGAGGGTCATTTGGTCTTCTGATAATTTATTTTATTAGATTTTTTTTTTTTTTTTTTCAGACTGAGGATAGTCCATGGACAAAGCAGACATCATAGTACAGTGGACAGCAATCATCTCTGTTGAGTTAAGGCAATCTGAATACAGAAACGTGCCCATGGGACAATGAACTAGGACGAGGGGGCTTTTTTACTCTCACACACCTGGGATACTGTCCTGACTGCAGATGGCACTGTCGTCCTCTCCATCGGTAGAAAGAAACCACCAAAACTTGAATCAGCTGACCAGACACATCACAGCAACATCACATGACCCCTCTGAAGAAGATCACTAGTGAGCAGTCGAAACTGTCAGGTATTAAAACAAACTAAAACTTCATTCATTCATTCATCTTCTGTTTTTTCTGAGTCTTCGGGTCACGGAGGCAGCAGTCCAGATCTGCCGCCCAGATCTCAATGCACCGGCCCCCATGGATACTCCTGCGGGCGGTGGGTCCATGGGAGGATGGCCTCACGTCCCTTGGCGCAAACGGCCTTGATGTATCTTCTGTCATGGGGGCTACCAGTGTCCGCAGACACTGGGGAAGAGGTGGGGTTAAGTGTCTTGCCCAAGGACATAACGTCAACATTCATCTGTGGATCTGACCGCTCAACCAATGATGTTATGTCGAGAGCAGGATTAAAACTGCCAACCTTTGGATCAGTGGACGAACGCTCTACCAACTGAGCTACTGCCGCCCAAAAAACTAACTTGGTCTGAAAAAAAATACTTAACCCAGAACCTGTAGCCTCTCTCACTGTAGCTCTGTAATAATTGTGCTGCTTTTCTGCCGGTTGTCATCTTCTCCAGTATGTCCGCCATAGAGCCAGCACAGCAGTGGATTAACCAGTCCTCTGTGAGAGATGGACCCCTGCTGCACCTGCCCCACGGGGGAGGCTAAGGTCAATAACAAGACACCTCCTCCTCCTCCACCGGCGGATCTTATCCAACCGTCTCTCCTATCTCCTCTCCTCGACGGTATCTTCTCATTTCCTCTCAAGTAATTGAATGACGGCACACGCAAACGCAATTAAGCATCCGTATTATTATTGTATGTATGCGCCCGTGTGAGTGTGTGCGTGTGTGTGGCTCAAAGTGGGATGATTTTCAATAATAAGCTGAAGAAATACACTGCACTGTGGAAGAAGCAATTGTCCCACCCATTGCATCAGTTACAATCACAATGAAGGTCCTGCACCTTTATTCAATTATCATAACTATCGTCTTTCATTTGCATACACACATCATATATATCTTGAATAATTCATCATGCATATCGCTGGCCTGCGGTATTCATATGGAGATGGGAAAAAAGAGGGCATGGAAAATAGAAATTCAAAGCTTCCCCAGGTGATGCTTGTTAATTCGGCTGTGTTGATAATTGCTACAGAAATGGCAAACGCAGTTGTTTTTTTGCATTCTCAAATATGTCCCTAAAGGTTTTTGTGTTTAAATAATGCACAGGTATACTTTGAGGCTAAAACCGCGCTTACTCGTGGCTTCTGAACCTCATCATATTAACGTTTGTTCATCCTGTAACGGTTTGATTTCTAGTGTCACTTTCCCCTCTCTTCCCTCTTCTCCCTGTCATCCGACGCAATTATGGAAATGCATAAACAGTCAGGGCTCATAGCATATACGGAGGTGTTTTGATGTCCGCTGATTTGGATCACTGCTGGATATCTCCAAACATACTCACCACCTCCCAGCTTTAATATAAGAGATATGCTCATGTTTGCAGCCCCTGTTGTGTTTGCAATTTACATTTCAATAGCAGAGAGGTGAAATAATCCTTGTCACGGCGATATTGGAACAAGGTGAATATTTTCCAGGAGGGTATTGGATTGAAACACTTCCAGCGGTTGTGGTTTTGTGGTAGAAGACACGCGCCACTGCCATTGTCTGGCCCTGTTCAGTATGTATGAGCATTCATAATTACACCATCTTCAATTAGTCCGTAATGCTTCACGCTCCGGCACAGCGTCGATTTGAATCTGCCCGAAGAATGTGAGGAACGAGAAGTGTGTGTGTGTGTGTGTGTGTGTGTGTGTCTGTGTGTGTGTGTGTGTGTGATAGGTGTGTGTGTGTGTGTGTGTGTGTTCACGATCATAGATACATGCTTAGGGCTGTGTGCATGTGTGTGTGTGTGTGTATGTGTATATGTTTGTGTCTATGTATATATGTGTGTATGTGTGTGTGTATGTATGTATGTTTGTGTGTGCGTGTGTGTGTGTGTATTTGTGTTAAACTGTCTATATGTGTATATCTATGTATGTTTGTATCTGTGTATGTGTGTATGTGTATATGTGTGTATATATGTGTAAGTGTGTATATGTGTATATGTGTGTATGTGTGTATATGTGTATGTGTGTATGTGTATATGTGTGTATGTGTGTGTATGTGTGTATATGTATATGTGTTTGTGTGTATATATGTCTGTCTGTGTGTGTGTGCCTGGTGTCTTCCTTAAGGTTGCCAGTTGCGGTTGCCAGGTCTGCAGACATGTGGCTGTATATGAGCTCTGGTGTTGTTATAATGTGTTATATGTTTAATGTTGAGAGTATTTGTATTTTATTGGCCTGGTGTCATCACCTGCTTGTCTTCATGAAGCTCGATGTTAAATAAATAAACACAACTCCAGGGGGGTATTCCACGAACGTCGCTAAACATAGCGGCGCCTAAGTGGTAAAGCCTCGCCTGAAGTAGCGGCAACTTAGAGTCAAGTCTCACGCATTGAGAGTGTGACACGCAATTCACATGCTCACACGCCACACATGGCATTTCTCACGCTGATTTTTTTATTTATTTTTTTTTGTGCCCAGAAAATCGGTCTGTGTGGCTCAGTTTATGCAGGCACCGCGCGTTTCCAGCGAACCCCCCCCCCCCCCCCCCCCCCTAAGCGCGCACTGCACTGTCAGTGATAAGGACAGCGAACACGAGGAACGACAAAGCGGTGATGATAAAACAAACTGAGAATCATCAGGTAATAACTTCATTTATATAACTGTCATTAGTGCTTTGTAGTTACCTGTAGTTTTCTCTTTAGACAAACATTTACACAGGGCTCTCAACACGCAATTCGACGTGTTCACACGCTCACACGGCATTTCTCACGCAATTAAAGCGAAAATTGTTCACTCGCATCCCCCTTCCCGCTCCTCGGAAATTACACAGTCTCACGCACGAACCCGCTCAAAACTTGAGAGCCCTGTAGAGTAAAGCCTGAAGTCTTCAGCCGTGCCTAACCTGTCCTGGCTTAGACGCGTGCACGGGGAACGTAAGAAGCCCAGAACAAGTGACTGTCGAAAATGCGATCATGTCGAAGAACAGAATTTGCTTTTGGAACTCTACAACACATTTGCAATAACCAAGGCGAGAGACATGGCGTGGCAGAAGATCGCCAAGCGCTTAAATGCATAAGTTAAGTCCTATAACAATGCTGAATGTTGAGTTTTTTTAAGTATGTTTTCACCATGGGTGTCAAGACAAGTCTGTGGTGCCAGTAATATCCTTCGGCTTAGTGTGCGTGAGTTCGATTCTCAGGGTGAACAGTTGATGTCATAAATATTACATATTTGTAGAGCAGTTGTCAGTTGTAATTTATTCTTACTGTGTAAAAGTATTTGCTCCAACTAATACGTTAAATTGTGTTATCTTGCCTTTCAGCAGGAATAATGTGAAGAGGACTGTTTTGCAGGTAAAGACAAAGATAAGATGGCATCTAGTTTAGCATACCCAGAGAAATAGGAAAAACAAAAGACAGAAACTCAAAAACAAATAGGTGAGATAGTTTCAGAATAATGTCAGTATAGTTAGCTCCTCCCTGCAGCTAGATATAAGCAGTGTCTAACCAGCACTCTAACCAGAACTGACGAAGCAGCGCGGATGAGCTGCGAAACGTTTTCGACCAAATAAACTTTGTCCAGTTGACAAATTGAATTTCTCCTTTTATCATGGATTCTACCTGGACAACTGAGGGATTCTTCACGCATCGTAAAGACAAAGCATAAAAACATTTTGCAGAGTGGTAAGTAGTCTAATATTAATATTATTATTCAGTGAAATTAGTAATACTGTTGAAATGGTACCTTAATTTAATTTAAAATGAACAGTAGCTACCAAGCCACAGGAGGTGGGAGCCCTCAAAACCTTTCACCTGCAGAGGAGCTGGCACTGGCCCTAAACCGGGGTCACCCACTGGTGGAGGTAACTGAAGGAGGGACCCCATCAAAGATCCTTCCTGCGAGTTCTTCTGAAGAGTATATTCAAGGTATTCTCTAGACTAATGCTTGCCTCAGCTGTGATCCAAGCATCTGTATATTTTAATAGTATGCTTGTGTTCTAGTTACTGAAGATGGCGTAAACTTGGACCCTCCTCAGCAGTCCTCCAGCAGTGCCTTGCCTGACCCTCAGCAGTCCTCCAGCAGTGGCCTCACACCAGAATGTCATACCTAATGTCTTTTATTGTTTTATGCCTATTGATGGAAATTGATAAATAGGATTTCATTAAAAAGGCTTGTACAGCATCTCTGAAGCAAATTTGTTGAATCATTGAAATGTTGCATCATGGAGTGTGCCTGTTATTTGGCTACATTTAGTTTTAAAAGTAAAGGTTTACCTTTAACTGTATTCTTTGATAGAGATGTCACATAAAATATAAAGTGTCAATGTCGTCAAGTGAGAGTGATGTTAGGCCCAACTGATATAATTTATGTGATGATATGAGTAATTGTAGGTTAAATTAATTCACATTTGTGTAATGTGTGGCAAATGTAAATTTGTGAAAATGTAACACATAATTGACTTGCGCATGAATACGTCAGTAAGAGGAATTGAATCCGGGACGCCCACGTGAAAGACACAGTACTTAACCACTCGACCAAAGTCCTTATATGTACTACCTCTGGAATTCTTCTATTTGATAATGTCGTAAAGACAGCGTCTCAAAAGAATATTTTTAAATTACTGGAAATTTGTCAAAACTGACTGATATTGTTTTCGGACAACAGTCATGCAGGAGGTGTGCGGAACTGTTTTTTGACACTCTGTTTATTTCCAGTACATATTCTCTGCGACACGGCCTGTTTAAGCCTCATCTTTAGCCTGCCCCGGACCAGGCTAGCTGCTGAAACCATATTGCCCCAGTAACTCAGCGAGGACTAATGTTAGAGAGAGTCATGGAACCGAACTCTCACTAAAACTATCGCAGACCGTCGAATAAAGCCGGGCTTTGCGCTTAGCCGCGTTCATGGAAGGGGTATTCCATGAACAGGGGTATTCCAGGTCAGGTCCAGAGGTGTGAAAACACCCATTATGGCCCTGAATGGCTATGCTAACAAGACCCCACACAGAAACTGAAAACAAATAGGCGTGATAGTTTCATAGTAATTTCATTGTCTTCCCTGCAGCTAGTTATAAGCAGTGTCCACCAGCGCTCTAGCCAGAACTGAAGAAGCAGCTTGGATGAGCTGCAAAACGTATTCAACCAAATAAACTTTGTCAAGTTGACAAATTGAATTTCTCCTTTCGTCATAGATAGACAGTGAAAACTTCAACATATAAAATTTGTCAGTTCCAAAATATTCCAAAAAATATCTATTGTTTATCATGAGAGACAGGAATGACATTTGGCATGAAACCATTTTTATCAAATCTACCACAATATTTTAAATTTTAGTTGAACACTGTAAATATAAATATCTCAGTAAGTTAAAATGACTTAAATTAAGAACATTTTACTTTTTTAGAGTAGCTTCAACTTGACTAGTAAAATTATCTTCCAATGGAATAAATGTGTTTTTCCTAATACAAGTGACAATAGTGCAAAGAGTTGTTGTTTTTCTTATCTTAAGTGTAGCAACATGTGTTTTCATATTTTAAATACAAAGAGTCTTGTTCCATTGGTAGATAATTGTACTTGTCAAGTGAAATGTACTCAAATGTGCTAAAACTTTCTTAATTCAAGTAATCTTAACTTGGTTTAGATTAGATTTTACAGTGGATTTCTATTAGATCCACATATTTAGTGTCCTTCCATCTCCGAGCCATCCTCTCTGTGAATGAGCGTGACAAATCCTGGTGGGAATTGTAAGAAAGCATCACATTATTGTAGCAGCAGAGGGAGACGGAAGAGTGGCGTTGGGCTTGTTATTGTCTGTTGAAGGTCTGTTGAAGGTCAGAGCTCCCCCCTCTCCTCCTGGACCCGCTGTAATGCCGTTCACCAGTCCGGGGCCTCTCTTTCCTGCCTCCTGCCTGACACGTGAACAGGACGGGGCTCGGATCAATTCACCCTCTGCCCTTGGTCTAAACCACTCAGACGCTAATCAAAGAAAGGGTGGGGTCCAGTCATCAAGTGGCGGACGAGATCGGTCGGGGCAACAAGGCACTCTGGCCCCTCAAGTGCCATTTATCAAATCAGGGTAGTTGGGGGATTTCATTTGACCCGTTCCAATATGAAACACAAATAAAGCAGTCTCTTTTAATAACGTGTCAGCAATATAATTCGGCGTATGGGGCTATAATAGTGCGCCGGGGACCAATTATACTGTCACTGTCATGGTCCATCATTCACTCATCATCTCCAGTCACATCAGATCCACGAGCACTCTCTGAGGAGCTCCTATAAAAGACACAATCGCTCATATGCGCGCTTGTTTAAATCGAGTAATACCAACATAAATTTAGACTTGGGTTTTAACTTTTACCACTTTGTCCCTTAAGGGTAATTTTAATGTGTCGTTCTACATTTTATGAGCGTTTGGGTTATCTTGGCTTGTTTTTATTCAGTGCAGAAGTTACAAAGGAACAAATGGACCACATTCTGAAAAAAATAAGAGACCACTGCAAAATGATCAGTTTTTCTGATTTTACTACTTATAGGTATGTGTTTGGGCAAAAGGAACATTTTTGTTTGAGTCTATAAACTACTGACAACATTTCCCCCAAATTCCAAATAAAATATAATTGTTTAGAGCATTTATTTGCAGAAAATGACAAATGGTCAAAATAACAAAAAAGATACATGTTTTCAGACCTCAAACAATGCAAAGAAAATTGAAAAAGATCAAATTCATTTTGAAACAACATAATACTAATATTTACACTTACTTATTTGGTGCAATAACCCTTATTTTTAATCACAGCTTTCATGCGTCTTGGCATGCTCTCCACAAGTCTTTCACATTGTTCTTGGGTGATTTTATTCCACTCATACTGAAGTAGCTCAGCTTTGTGTTTGTGTTGGAATTCAACAGACTCTGGAATGGAATGGCTGTAATACATGTAGAGATGCTGATTTCAGAAGAAAAAAAAAATGCAGTGGTCTCTTTTTTTTTCCAGAGCTGTATATCTAAATAAGTGCAGCCAGATTGACGTTTAGTAGATCTGAATTCAAGGGGCTGAATTGACAATAAACTCAGCTACTTGACTATTACCTTCCTAAATATGTTAAAGGAACGCGTTGCACCAGTTAATGTTTTACCCAATTGTTATTAAAACTGAATCGAAATTGCACCATCAAACCAATTTACAGTTCAGAACTGTGGAGAGGCGAGTCCACTCATTAAAAGTCCAATATTACGCAAAATGGACTCTTAAGCCATGTCATAATGTGGTTATCTCCTAAAAAACATACCCGGTGTGTTTTTTGTTTGAGTAATCCTTTATTATTAGTCTGTCTACATCAGCTCAAAATGATCTGTTCCACCTTGTGATGTCATGAAGAAGTAGTTTTCCAGTTATCAGCTACTGTAATTTAACCATTAGTTCAGTAGATGTGTGTAGAATCCCTCAGTCGTCCAGGTAGAATCCATGGAAAAAGGAGAAATTCAATTCAATGTCAACTGGACAAAGGTTTATTTGGTCGAATATGTTTCGCAGCTCATCCAAGCTGCTTCTTCAGTTCTGAGCAGCTTGGATGAGCTTGTATTCAACCAAATAAACTTTAGTCTAGTTGATAAATTGAATTTCTCCTCTTGCCATTAGTTTATTAGTTTATAAACACATAGCTGTTCGCCTCAGCTGTCTACGGTAATGTTTTCCAAACAAAAATAGACCTCACGTAAACCGTTCCACTGTATTATGTTGTATGTGTTTGTGACTACCGTTATTGACTGTATCTGCATTTTCCATTCTGTTCATGTTCTTTTTAATCACTGTAAAGCACTATGTGTTGCATTTATTGTATGAAAAGTGCTCTATAAATAAAGACATACTTATTTATGAGTTCAGTAGAGATTGGCAGTTCCAGGGCTGAAATTATCCAAATGAATCTAGTAAAGGTGTCCAGAGTTTAAAACATAGTGGAGCACTTTCTGTATTACCACATGACATCTCAAGGTGGAACATTGTTTTCTGTTTGAGAGAAGAACTCCTAAATATATATAGCCTTAATATACAACATATGCAAATGAAAAAAACACAGCTCCAGGTATGTTTTAGATGAGGAAACAACAGTATAACATAGATCAGAAGATAGTGTAACATGGGATCTTTAAGAAGCAATATTGTTCAAACTATGTCCTGGTAATAATAATAATAAAAAATAAAAATAAAAACTGTAAATGAATGAAAGCAATATAGATGTGTTTAATGCCATAGTTTGGAACATTCCAAGCATAACAAAAACATTTCACAAAAAAAAGCAAAATGGCAGACACTCCAGCAGAAAAGTTACATAACACACCTTTAAATTCAAGACTGTGCGGCATTAGATCACTTTCAGACAAACAATATATCGCACTATTGATTAAAAAGTTTCAAAGTAACGCCTCACCTTAATACTAATTCAGCCTTGACACCATCCGTACAAGTTTAATCTAACAGTCTTTATTGAAAAAGTAATTTCAGCAGCCATAGCTCAAAGTCAGTGGAGGTCATTGCGTATGTCTCTGAGGCGAAAAAAACCTGGATCTCGCAAAGTATGTCCACTGTCAATCGGAAATCCATCTTGATTAATTGATCAGCGCAGACAGGGGAATATAACCTCGCCATAAAATCAATCCCGTCGACTAGAAAAGACGAGAATTGACCAAACCGGTTTTGACTGCTGAGTTGCAAAAATCTCACTTTAAATCAATTAGAAAAATGACATGCAAGAGAAGACAGCAAGGTGTAAATTATGTTTTTGTTTCCGATAACAGTGATAATGGCAGGTGAGCGGGGACGTCGGTTTAGTAATGGCCCCGCTCCGCTGTAGGACATGAGCTTCAGTAATAACGCACTTGATTTATCCATAGGCAGTGAGTGGGCTGCACCCCCGGGAGGACGTCCTATCTGATGAATGGAGCAGATGAAGACAACAGCAATCAAAGAGGAGCAGGTATGTGAGCGTGTGTGAGTTGTAAATCAAACGCCATGCTGAATCTGATTTAAAATGATTGATTTCTTGTTTTGCTAAATTGTTGTTGAATTGTTTGCTTGTTTATTTATTAACGTCACTCTTTTGGTGGTGTTTGTTAGCTGTGTGTTGTTCTCGCGATTCAGTGATGGAAAAAATCATGTGAATTTTAATTATTTAATTTAAAAAATCTATTGGTATTCTGTTTCTAATGTACCATTGCTAAATTACACCAGCAAGGCAGTCAATGTAGAAAGGCTCTGAACTTGGTGAGCCCCATAAGTGTTTTTGCACATGCCCAAAGGTAAATTATCAGTCATTTTCAATCATTTCTTCAGGCGTAGTATTTTAGCTCAATGCTCTTCTTTTCGCTCAGTGCTAGTGATCACTACAGTACAATTTATGTTACAGTTAGTTAAATGATTTCAGTTTCCCTCACTTTTTTCACATGTTATTTTAAATGTAAAATACTTAAAAAGAAAACAACAACAAAAAACAATTTGACATGATCTAAACATTTCAGGCTCCTGCAGCTTGATTTACATCTTTAACCCTAGAGCACTATCACGGGTTGATTTTCACCCAAGCAAAATTATTTACATGATTTTCATAATGTTGCATTTTTCTGAGTGTCATGGGTCCCTGGAGAGCTTCACCATTGTTTTCGACGTCATCCTTGAAGGTGTAGGTGTTTCCCTACCCCAAAGCCCACTTTTTCCTACAGGCTTTCAGGTGATTTTCACCCGGCAATAGTGAAAGAGGAATGTAAGAATGTAATGAATTTAATGTAAGAGGATGTAAGGAATAGGTAAGTAAGAGTGGTTCATTTTAGAATCAATTTTAAAATTTTAATGATTGTTTTTAAGAGTCTTAATGGCATAGCACCGGTGTATTTATTTGAACTCCTTCAGCCCCAGATCCCATCCAGAGGTCTGCGTTCTGCTGACCAGCACCTCCTGGTTGTCCCTAGGACCAGACTGAAGACCAGAGGGGATAGGGCCTTCTCTGTGGCCGGTCCACGACTGTGGAAAACTTTACCTTTGGACATTAGAACTGCACAATCACTGGATCACTTTAAATCCCTGCTCAAAACGCACCTTTTCTCATTGGCCTTTACTCCGAGTTAGGAAGAGACACCTTGGCACCTTCTTGCTGTTGATGTTGTTGTTGTTTTATTATTATTATTATTATTATTATTATTATTATTATTATTATTATTATTATTATTATTATTATTATTATTATTATTATTATTATTTTATTATCGTCACCATTGTTATTATTGTTGTTATTTTAACTCTACCTGATTTTTATGTCACTTTCAGCACTTTGGTAAGCTTTGGCTGTTTTAAATGTGCTATATAAATAAAATTGATTGATTGATTGATTGATTGATTGATTGATTGGAATGTGTATGCTATCCTTATTTAGTGCAGTGCTTATGAATAAATATCACAAAGTGGTGATTTCAAAGGGAATTCTTAAGGTGAAAATAATATTTTAGTCAACTGGTCATTTTTAACCACTGAAAAAATATTATTTTTCATTCCTCTCTCCTGCAACTGTTCATGTGTCAAGGAGTTTGTGCTTCACCAAGGAAGTCTCACATGTCCCAGGAATGTTACCTGTCTACTGTTACAGTCTACTGTGCAATAACCCACGTGCAATACTTATACTATACTGTGTGCAATACGAAACCCACATGCAACACTTATACTACACCATATTATGTGCAATCTGTGAAATACTTACACCTTATTTAATCCTACTTGTACTTTGTACATTGTATTTTGTATTTTTATTACATTTTATTACATATTTTTATTATCTTGTTTACTTCTTCCCCTGCACTTTTGCAACACTTTTGTTACCATGTACTATTATTGCATGTTATTAATACTTCTTGACTATCTTAGCGAGTCAACGGTTCCTCTGATCCAAAGCATTTCATTGCCTTGTTGACCTTGTGTTGATTCTGCATATGACAAATAAACAATCTTGAATCTTGAATTTTGAATGGGTAGAGCAAAGTTGTTGTTTTTTTTCTTTCTTTTAGGAATTTTTAGTTCTGAAATTCTTATTTTTTCCAGTAATTTTAGAGCATGTTTTTAGGGTCTTTCTATGTTTTTTTTTTCATTTTGTTACACATACCACAGTTGAAAATAAAAGAAAACCACTCTAATTTATCATGTGTTGTCATATTTTGATCTATTTTTCATGACAAGTACTTTTTGTTGGGTATATTATATCAGGTAAAAATTACCCGGCCAAAGTGATGGTGTTACTTTTTATAGCAAAAGTGTTCTAGGGTTAAAGGGTCACTATGTAACTTTTTTAGCGGAGGGTCTGTCACCTTGTCTCCATGGATGTTACAGCTTTTTCTTCAATTTTCCACAGTATGACATTAAATGTCACCAAGCCAAAATAACTGGTTTTTTTTTATTTTTCTTCTTTGTGCTAAATAGGCCAATTTAATGCCAAAGTATGCTAAATATAGAACATTCCATGTGAAGCAACAACATTATGGAGACAAACAGATAGCAGTCGTCTCCCCACCAGGAAAAATTACATAATCTACCTTTAAAGGTCCTATATTACGCAAAATAGACTTTGTGAGCTTTAAACTATGTTTAATAATTTTGTTTCCTCATTACAAAACATACCTGGAGTTGTGTCTTGTTTCATTCTTTATTATTAGGCCCTGTCCCCACGACAACGTTTTTTGGAGGAAACGGAGAAGTTTGTGTGCGTTTGGGCCTGCCGTCCAGACGGCGCCGGCGTTTTTGGGGGCGAGAACGGAGTTTTTCAAAAACGGGTTCCAGAGTGGAGAAGTCGGAGAACGCCCCCCGTCGCGTTGGCATGTGGGCGGCAAAAAAGCGCGGCAGGTGAGAAAATGATGACGTCGCGCTGCCGTAATCATCACGTGACCGGTGACCAGAGGGTGTAACCCTGCGCCTTCCGCAGTTTATTGGCACTGCTGCATCAAACTCTGTTCATATGCAATGCATTGCGACAACAGCAGAGGACCATGCACAATTACGCCTTTCACGGAACCGGAGGCAGAGGAACTTGTTTCGGGCTTCCTCCGTGTGCATGAACATGCCACAATGTTTGGGATCGATGGGACACATCCCCTCAACATACCGGTACCGGTTTATGGACGTTACTGTGAAGTGGCCTGGCAGTACGCACGACGCACGGGTGTTTGCCAATTCAAAGCTAAACACGTATTTTAAAACTGGAAAGATCCCATCGCTGGAAAGGCAGATAGTGGACAGTGAGGAGCCCATACCAATTTGAGTGTGTTGTGTGCTGTAAATAAAGAGAAAGAGCAACCATTTCTTGTCTTTTTTATTAAATGAAAATTTACCTTTTACAAACAGGCACATGCAGTATCACACACAAAAATATATAGCTGCCCGTTGGTGATGGTCCCCGGTTGTATATTCTCGCCGAAAAGCCAACATAATGTCCGAGTATGTTTAACATTCCCGTAGTAAGATCCAAACAAGCATTTTGCCTAAATAACACGACCAACGTTAACGAGAGTTCTACTTGTTAATGTCTATCTAATAAAACGATAGCAAGTAATACTAACTATCGATTTATAGGCAAAAACTCTGCTCACGCAGCGCAAATCTTTGTTCTGTGGCGTCTGTCTATGTTAGGGACGGTCCCTGCTACATTGGTGGAGCAGGGGGACAAAATACATTCGCTTGTGTTGACGGTCCCAAAAGTACACGTGTTTGCTTGTTTATGAAAGAGAAGGACTTTCTGCGCATGTGCTCTTTGTAGTCTTGCGTTACCGGTGGCTCTGGCTCTTTCCGGTTTACAGCGCCACTTATCGGTGTGACATATGTACTACATCGTTTTCACTCAGCGCTCCGTGCTCATCTTGACGCGAAGGTTTTCTGATCCAACACGTGTGTGGACGAGACTTTTTTTCACCCCGGGTAAAAAAAAAAACAGGAACGTTGTCGTGGGGACAGGGCCTTAGTCTATCTACATCGCCAAAGCTCAAAATGCTCTGTTCCACCTTGTGATGTCATGTAGTGGTAGTTTTCAAGTTAACAGCTACCTTTTAAAACATATCGGAGCACTTACTGTATGATCACATGACAAATCCAGGCATGTTTGTGATGAGGGAACACCATTATAACATAGATCAGAAAACAGTATACTTGCAGTAATGGGCATAAAAATGAATTGAACATTTTTTAATATAATGTTTTCAATATATTTATATGAATCTACATTATAAGATTGTCCCCCAGGGAGAGATGCCAATGACCAGTACAACCACAACATAAAACCAAGGTTATACATATTTTACAGTAGAGACAAAATCACTTGTTGTCCATTGGTGCCCTGCTTACAGTTATACACCATTTTAATGAAGAAAGATTGTGTGTGTTGACGGTTGACAGTCCAAAACGCCTCTGGCAGAGCAAGGTGAGGTTGAGGAGGGGAAACAATCAGAGTTAATTTATGTATGTCCAGGCAAAGACAAATTTCCCATTCAGTGTTCTCATTGTAGTGTGCCTATAAAGAGCATGTACAGACACGCTCACTATATCAACAATCAATAATATTAGCATCCGCTGCCCTTCTGCTGCTAGGGCACGCAATGACAGCCTTTATTTAGATCAAGATCAACTCACAAAAAGGAAAAAAAAAAAATGTTAACATGCCTTTCTTACTATGCCTCTCTTCTTACTATGCATAAAGTCATATTAAAGGAAGTCCTGCTTCAGCCAACATGCGATCTGTGTATTCATTCAGTCGTCACCACTATGCATAGATAATGACAGATTTGCATACATAACACTGTATGCTGCCCTTTTCATGCCCACTGCTCGGTGTGGTGCACTGAGAAGTTAATTACTATGCGATTGTAAGCAATTCTTTGCCAACAAATTATACATTTCTGGTAAGAAGATGTATAAAGAACAAAATGGTTCACAAAATGTGGAATGGGTGATTGCAAACTTCTTGATCTATACAAACTAGTTATGCAAAAATGCAAAAATAGCAATGCTATTTTTTAAACATATTTACACTTAATGAACACAAGAAACAGTAGCAGAAGCAGACCGAAGTTTGTGATAGGTTTTATAGACAGATGAGTTACATTTGCAAAGCAGTGGAGGGGCAATTTGTGTTCAAAGATCAGACCAAGTGATAACATGTACTGTTTAAATAAAACAGAAGAGGACCCAAAATTGAGCCCTGTGGATCTCCACTGGTGAGAGGGATAGTACTTGAAGAGAGGGGGCCAAAAATGTAGTTTTTTAAAATTATTATTAAAGAGCCAAAAGTCTCACTAAAATCTAAATTTACTAAACATCTAAATTTGTGTTCAATCAATCAGTTTAAGTTAAAATTAGTAAAATTATTTCAGTTTTCCTATTATTTATCCCTATTATTTTCACGATTTTTTAAGAAAAAAAGAAGAAAAACAACAAAAAATTTCAGGCACCTACGGCTTCATAGGGCCCCTACTTCTGGTGAGGAAGAGTGAGGGGGCACTCCTCACTCTTCTTGGTGAGGAAAAATGAGGGCACACTCCTCACTCCTCCTGGTGAGGAAGAGTGAGGGCACACTCCTCACTCCTCCTGGTGAGGAAGAGTGAGGCACAATCCTCACTCCTCCTGGTGAGGAAGAGTGAGGGCACACTCCTCACTCCTCCTGGTGAGGAAGAGTGAGGGCACACTCCTCACTCCTCCTGGTGAGGAAGAGTGAGGGGGCACTCCTCACTCCTCCTGGTGAGGAAGAGTGAGGCACACTCCTCACTCTTCCTGGTGAGGTTTTCCAGGGCACAGGAAAGGAAAAACTGACTGATCATCACACTTCAGATTCAATAGATTTGTTTTTAGTATACAACACCATTGCACCAGTATGAATGGTATCTAAACACACAACTAGTGATAGTGTGAATGAGACTGATGTGTGTAGATGCATAATCTTTATATTTATGCATTGTTTACTGCAAAGAATGGCACATTTACTAGTGTGAACGGATCACTCATTTGCATCAGAGCAAATGAAGTGCAGCTCAAGATAATAACAATCCACACACCACAGTGGTAAATAGTAAACATCATTATGTGCTATAAATACATCTCACGTCATGCATTATTCAGAGGCTTATTCATACATTAATGATACTTTAGGCCTTCACTTTATTCTTGACACAATCTTCTATGTTTGTATGTATGCTTTGCTGAGATACATTCAGTCAAAATCACAAAATTGTCTTGTGAAATCTTATCCCGGTAATGTACAAGATTCGAAAAGCTAGAGGCTAAAGGACATCAACACTACAAAAAGGTGAACAAAGGGAAAAGAAGCTAGAATAGAGGGGATGCCCTTTGGAGAGGAGAGGTCAAATGTGGGAGCCGGTGAGAATTACAGACTGCCATTGGTCAAGGCCAGTGTCCATTCAGGTCGGAGATGCGCCACTAATCAGTCCTTACTGCTGGATGGTCCAAAGGAACAAGGACAAAATGAAAAGCTTTGAAAGTAATCTCAAAGATAATAGACTCCTGTTCCATCCAGTGGTGGATCAATGCGGAGTTGGAGCAGTCAGGCCATAGGAGAGGCATTTTCCGTCTTCATCGTCTGGAGATGGGCCCACTGGCGGCTTTACGTCATTCATTATTAAGACTGGAGTGCTGGGCAGAGCAGTGCAGGGTCTGAGAGCTTCAATCTTTGTGTAATATTACTGTCAATGTGGACTGAGCGCTCAATGCTTCAGAAAAGACAGATGAGAGCCAATGAAAGAAGGTCAGATGGTGCCATTTGAAAGTTCATTATTATGAGAAGGCAGAGGCAAACACATGAGGCACTGTTTAAGGCATCTTTAAAGGACAAAACTGTTGCAGGAACCCCCAGAACTCAGGGTCTATTTTGTCAACAGAAATGTCCTTAAATAACTCCAGCTACAGCGTTAGTTTATACAGAGTTGTTTTAGTGGGACCACAAAGACCCTGGAATTTAAAATCAAGATTTGAACAGATTTTATTTTGAACATTGAACACAGGCTCTGCTTCCACACCACTCCCACATGTCTTATGCATATTCTATTAACATACAGTTAGCATTTATTATTTTAGATTTATTACACTGTTTTGGCACGATACCATCTCCCCAGTCAAAAAATAATAACTAATAAAAAAATAAGCAAATTAATTAATTAAATTTTGCACTTTTCATTCATCTGCATTGCTCCCAAGCACATAATTGGGATGTAAAGATGTGTATGTGAAAAATGTATTTGCAACATGAAATGTTGGTTGCTAAGGACGATATCGTAACATGAACATGACCCTTAGTACATTAAAGGTGCACTGTGTAACTTTCTCATCAAGAATCCACCAACTGCTTGTCTTAGAATGTTCCACATCCATAGTACGGCTTTAAACTTACCTACAGCTCTGGAAAAAAATAAGAGGCCACTGCATTTGTTCCTGAAATCAGCATCTCTACATCTATTACAGCCATTCCATTCCAGCGTCTATTGAATTCCAACACAAACACAAAGCTGAGCTACTTCAGTTCTTGCACCAGGAGTGGAATAAATTCACCCAACAACAATGTGAAAGACTTGTGGAGAGCATGCCAAGACACATGAAAGCTGTGATTAAAAATAAGGGTTATTGCACCAAATATTGATTATTAAGTGTAAACATCAGTATTATGTTGTTTTAAAATGAATTTGATCATGTTTCTTTGCATTGTTTGAGGTCTGAAAACATGTATCTTTTTTGTTATTTTGACCATTTGTCATTTTCTGCAAATAAATGCTCTAAACCAGGCATGTCCAAACTATGGCCCTTGGGCTAAATGCAGCCTTCAGACACATTTTTCTTGGCTCTCAGGCTTCCAGGTGAATTGGCCCAAATTACCTTGAACTTTTGACAAGACAATATTTTATATTTATTGTGTGGTTTTGAGGATCTTAGCATGAAAAAAGAACTGATAGGCCATTCTAACGTGTTAAACATGCATATATTTCAATTATTGACAGTCTCTGGCCCTCGATCAGCCCACTGGTTCGTCTGTGTTTAGATATGTGGCCCTTGATGAAAAAAGTTTGGACACCCCTGCTCTAAACAATAATATTTTTATTTGGAATATGGGGGAAATGTTGTCAGTAGTTTATAGACTCAAACAAAAAGGTTCCTTTTGCCCAAACACATACCTATAAGTAGTAAAACTGATAATTTTGCAGTGGTCTTTTACGTTGTTGTTGTTTTTTTTTTCAGAGCTGTATTTCCATGGAGAAAAGCTCACAATGCTTCAAGGCCAAGTTACAGGTCAGATCTGTAGGGAGAGCTCACTCATGGTAGGAATGTATGTTTCTTGGACAGTAAAACACCTGTAATTGAATAAATGCAACATATATGAGTTTAATGTCCTACTGTGAAAACTTTCAGGTAAAGTAGTATTATCTCAAGTTTGTGGTAGAACCTGTGTTTGTGACACAGTGCACCTTTACGTTCCAAGTACAACAATCTAATCTAATCTAATGTAGGATTGTGCTCACTTGTTGATATATAAAACAAGAGTGACAGTCTTCCCTTAGAAGAAGTAAACATATTTCATTATAACTACTTCTAATGCAATGTTATGGAAGTGTTCTTTTAAACCGTAGACTGTAGCTCTTTTGATTGTTCTTTGTTGCAACAGCTATCACACTCTCACACAAGTCGATCTCTTAGTTTATGCAAGTTAGTTCCTGATCTGCATGCTGCCAGTTGTTTCCCTCAAGCAGCTCTTTCAAACCTCCAACAAAAGAACCCCTTCCGAAATCTTCCGTGCTCAGATACAGCACTTTCTCTCCCTGAATGAGGCGAAAGACGGAACCGACAAAGACAAAGCGCGAATAAACAGGCAAACACAAAAGAGATTTATCAACTCAAGAGATGCAGAAGAGAATCAGGAGGAGGGCACCGAGGTTGTTTACCAAGAAAGCCCGTGGTGGCGTTCCCATAGAGCATACTTATTGTAGCGGGGCATAGGCGCGTCCCGTGTGGTCGCTGCTACAGGGTGACCCAGTCCAGATGGCGTTAGCTCAAACAGGGCCCGCCTCGCTGACAGACGCGCCACATAGCTAACGGCCCACAGGGAGCACAGAGATGGACAGAAGGACGGGCGGCTGCTGTGTCAAACCAGAGACACAAGGTGAAAATGACACTTGGACAGTTACATGAGCGAGTAATGGAAACCTGCAGCAGAATGAGGCGCTGTGTAAAGTGGACACACGTGCAGGCAGTGTCAGAGAAGGTTTTATTCCTACAAAAAGTAATACAAAGTGCTTTAAAGAATAAGAAAGACATTCAAATCACAATACAAAAAAATCTAAATGTAAATAATCATCATAAAATTTACGTCAAAAGAGAAGAACCTTTCAGACATGCACAGCTGAACAGAGCCGAAGAAAGTCCCAGAAAGTTTTTATTATTTCTTTTTTTACAAGAATGAGAACTTCACACTTCAATTTCTTCAAGCGGGTGCGTTGGAAGAGAGGGAGCAGCCCCAGAAAATACAAGAAGAAAATAATCCTGCACTCCTTCTTACTTGCAAAATGTAAGATTTATTAAGACATGTAACGTTTCGGCACTAGGCCTTCATCAGGCAAATTAGCGAAATGTTGCATGTCCTTACTAATACATTTTACATTTTGCAAGTAAAACGGAGTGCGGGATTATTTTGTTCTCATTATTTATTTTTTTAAAGATAGCTGATCTTCTGTTTTTTTGTGAAACTTGCCCGTACAGATTTTAAAAGCAGAAAACATAATTTGCGTGTGTGTGTGTGTTTTCATACATTTCTGGATGGCCGCTTGTCTCTATGGAGATGGTATTGCTTTGCCTGGAATGTTCCACAGTATGGCATTCAACTTATTTATCTCCATGGAGACAAGCAGAGGTGTTTGTTTTACCAGGTATTTTGAACAATAAAATCACTTAATGAAATAAATGCTTGAAGAAACGAATTATGTTTAATACCATGTAAATACAAAGCAATAACATTTCCATGGAGACAATCTGGTGGCTTGAAATGTTACACAGTGCACCTTTAATAAGAAAAAAAAAGAAGATGTGAAATGAAAGTCACTGTTGTTGTTGTGTCCCTGAATACAGTCTGTCAATCAGAATTACAATCAGTCGTTCCTATTTTACTCATGTGTATGAATGTATTGATAGTGAAACAGTATGAGCAGCTGTACCGCATGGCCATATAGTCGTATTTGTGGAATTGTCTCCACAGTTCTGCAGAAAATTGGCCTGGTGGCATCCCGTGCAAAATGTATAGGTCATACATTTGGATATTTCATATATATATAGGCAAGAGTGAAATACAGAGAAATATTTGATGAAACTGAACTGAGGCGGAAGGCTATGTAAGGCAAGGGCAAAGAGTGTTGTCACCTCCTCAAAAACATCCCTAGAGTTGTTTTGTTTCAGCATAATACGGCCTCTTTAATGTATCATATTCTTGATAAACAAACATACAACCGTTTGGCTCCCTGTCAACCACCCATGTCTCTGTTCTTCTGTGCTTTTCTGTCTTTTGTTATTTGAAAGGAAATGCCACCTACCTCCTCCCTGGCCTGAAACGATCCAGCTGACACAGAGAGGCTCATCATTACGCCCTCTGCCCCACCGAAGATGACCCTACGTGGGCCACCTGCTCCCCTCTCCGCCCCTCGCTCTGCTCACTGCGCTGTCCGGCTCCTGAGTCCTACCTGAACCCCGCTCCGCTCTATTCATTATAAGTGACAGACAGGAGTGCACCTGACGCCGCCGTAACAAGCCTCCGTAACATCTGCAAACTACAGTCCGACGGCACCTGCAAATTCTGTCATCACCTTTCCCAGCCAGACCAGGCCAAAAATACACTCGCACTAACCACATGGATTTATTACAGAGATTCTGTTCAGGGAGTGGTGTAAGCTCCAGAGGGACGATCTGCTGTGATTGGCTATGCAATGTGATTTTAGGGACGCCACTGTGTTTTTAAACTCCATATACCTTCACTAGAATCATTTTGGTAGTTTCAGCCCTGGATTTGCCCATCTCGACTGAATAAAAGGTAAAAGGTATAGCTGTTAACTTATAAAAATAAAGGATTACTCAAATATGTGTGAATAAAACAAAAATCTAGGTATGTTTATGATCTTTAAAACATGACTTAATTTAATTTGTGTTTAAGGTTAGGAAAAAATATTTGTGTTATTTAATGTAATAAAGAAAATCACCTACTAGCAATATAATCAACCATACAATAATTTAAATTTACAGTGAACCCTCGCTGTATCGCGGTTCACTGTTCGCGGCCTCGCTGTTTCGCGGATTTTTTTTTCCAATTTTTTTTTTTTTTTTTTTCAATTTTTTTTATAGTGTAACTTTTTTTTACAGTGTAACATTCTGTCCTGCGCCCTGATTAGCTAAGAGACTAGACCAGGACTAAACCAGGTCTAAAGCAGGTCTAAACCAGGACTAAACCAGGTCTAAACCAGGACTAAACCAGGTCTAGACCAGGGATGGTCACGCAGGGTGGTAGGGACAGTCTCTGATGTCCTTCACGAGAGCGCCTGGGTGACAGGAGGTGTGGCCTTTGTTTACTTGCACGAGCCATGGAAGAGACTGAGTGCGAGCCGGACCATGGAAGAGCCAAGAATCAACATGGACGGGCCTGGCGCCTGGACGGGCCTGGCGCCTGGCCGCGCGGCGTCCGGGGGAGCCGCAGCGGGGGGAGGAC
The DNA here is from genome assembly GCA_036785185.1 of Paratrypauchen microcephalus. Taxonomy (NCBI): domain Eukaryota; kingdom Metazoa; phylum Chordata; class Actinopteri; order Gobiiformes; family Gobiidae; genus Paratrypauchen; species Paratrypauchen microcephalus. The sequence goes on from JAVJIX010000039.1 coordinate 3,620,282, forward strand.
ACTCGCGCGCACAGGAGACAGTGGCTCTTCCCCGTCACGCCGAGAGGACGAACCCGACCCCGTCCTAGAGAGCTGTGGAGTATTGGCGACGCATTGATAGCGGTCTGATTTTGGAGCCGGGGTGAAATGCAACCAACTCTTGTGAGTGCAGGTTGGTCTTACCTGGTCTTGTGGTGAGGACTGGTGCTCAGAGGCGTCTGTTAGCGGTTTGGCACTGTTAGCATTGGCGTGAGTCTTGCCCAAAATGATATCCAGGTCGCTTTCCACTCGACTTTCGCACATGGCATGGATATGTGGTACCAAAACAAACACACGTGTCCGCGCGCACGTGTCCGTGCGCACGTGTCCGCGTGTCACGTGCCCCCCCCCCACTATTAAAATATTTTAATGAAAATCTACAAAAGTTTGAGTGTTTAAACAAGTGAAAAATGTTAATACCAGTCTCAGAAAGGTGTATAATGTGTCTGGTGAAGCGTTTTCAGCCTTAAAACATGTAGAATAATTGTAAAATATAAAATTGTCCTACTTCGCGGATTTCACTGATTGCGGGCTATTTCTGGAACCTAACCCCCGCGATAAACGAGGGTTCACTGTAATTCAATTTATGCATTTATTTGAATTAGGACAATGTATATTAATCAACATGACAACAAACAATCAATCAATCAATCAAACAATATTTATAAAGCGCTTTTCATACAAAATTGTAGCACAAAGCGCCTTACAGTGGTCAAGGATTAGAAGATTGACCTTTATTAATCTCTCACAGGAGAAGTTGTTTCTACACTCAACAAAAATATAAATGCAACACTTTTGTTTTTGCTCCCATTTTTCATGAGATGGACTTAAAGATCTAAAATTCATTCCAGATACACAATATTACCATTTCTCTCAAACATTGTTCACAAATCTGTCTAAATGTGTGATAGTGAGCACTTCTGCTTTGCTGAGATGATCCATCCCACCTCACAGGTGCGCCACATCAAGATGCTGATCTGACATCATGGTTAGTGCACAGGTGTGCCTTAGACTGCCCACAATAAAAGGCCACCCTGAAATGTGCATTTTTTTTTTTTTTGCTTTATTGGGGGTCTGGGGACTCAGAACCAGTCAGTATCTGGTGTGACCACCATTTGCCTCATGCAGTGCAACACATCTTCTTCGCATAGAGTTTATCAGATTGTCAATTGTGGCCTGTGGAATGTTGGTCCACTCCTCTTCAATGGCTGTGCGAAGTTGCTGGATATTAGTGGGAGCTGGTACACGCTGTCGTATACGCCGGTCAAGCACATCCCAAACATGCTCAATGGGTGACATGTCCGGTGAGTATGTTGGCCATGCAAGAACTGGGACATTTTCAGCTTCCAAGAATTGTGTACAGATCCTTGCAACATGGGGCCGTGCATTATCTTGCTGAAACATGAGGTGATGTTCATGGATGTATGGCACAACAATGGGCCTCAGGATCTCATCACGGTATCTCTGTGCATTCAAAATGCCATCAATAAAATGCACCTGTGTTCTTCGTCCATAACAGATGCTTGCCCATACCATAACCCCGCCACCACCATGGGCCACTCGATCCACAACATTGACATCAGCAAAGCGCTCACCCACACGACGCCACACACGCTGTCTGCCATCTGCCCTGAACAATGTAAACCGAGATTCATCCGTGAAGAGAACACCTCTCCAACGTGCCAGACGCCATCGAATGTGAGCATTTGCCCACTCAAGTCTGCTACGGCGATGATCTGGAGTCAGGTTAAGACCCCGATGAGGACGATGAGCATGCAGTTGAGCTTCCCTGAGACGGTTTCTGACAGATTGTGCAGCAATTGTTTGATTATGCAAACCAATTGTTTCAGCAGCTGTCAGAGTGGCTGGTCTCAGACGATCTTGGAGGTGAACCTGCTGGATGTGGAGGTCCTGGGCTGGTGTGGTTACACGTGGTCTGCGGTTGTGAGGCCGGTTGGATGTACTGCCATATTCTCTGAAACGCCTTTGGAGACGGCTTATGGTGGAGAAATGAACATTCAATGCACGAGCAACAGATCTGGTTGACATTCCTGCTGTCAGCATGCCAATTGCACGCTCCCTCAATGCTTGTGACATCTGTGGCATTTTGCTGTGAGACAAAACTGCACATTTCAGAGTGGCCTTTTATTGTGGGCAGTATAAGGTACACCTGTGCACTAATCATGATGTCAGATCAGCATCTTGATGTGGCGCACCTGTGAGGTGGGATGGATTATCTCAGCAAAGCAGAAGTGCTCACTATCACACATTTAGACAGATTTGTGAACAATGTTTGAGAGAAATGATAATATTGTGTATCTGGAATGAATTGTAGATCTTTAAGTCCATCTCATGAAAAATGGGAGCAAAAACAAAAGTGTTGCGTTTATATTTTTGTTGAGTGTATATTTGACCCGGGGACCATCCCCATAATTTTGTTATTTAGGCTTGGTCAGGCCCTAAGCTGGAGGATTTTACCTATGGCGCATGTTTGGGTTGGTGGGGGAAACCGCAGTGCCCGGAGGAAACCCAACCAGACACGGGGAGAACATGCAATCTCCACACAGAAAGGCCCGGGAAACCCGAACCTTCTTGCTGTGAAGCATGAGTGCTAGCCACTCAGCCACCGTGCTGCCAGAGGGGAAAAAAAAAAAATTATAATAATTATTCCGTGATCTTGAGAAAACAACTGAAACGTCTACCGCCATGTTGTGACAGGCGTTTTTGGTCATTAGAATGTCTAGAATAATAATCGATCAGCTGATAAGACAATATTTTGATCAGGGGTTGACACAGGGGGGGATTGCATTACGACTTTTAATTTAGGATAATTTAAGGATTAGTCTTGTTTTGTTTTCTTGAGATCACAGAATCATTTTTTGTTTTCTCGAGATCACGGAATAACTCTTTGTTTTCTCGACATCTCGAAATACCAGTTTTGTTTTCTCGAGATTATGAATTAATTGTGTCGTTATTAAGGTGGAAAATAATCATTACGAACATGGCCTCTGTCGGCTTCCATACAGAAGTGCACATAGACATGACAGCAAGTTCACCACAATAGACCATTCTCTGAGTTTAAGAGGCCCAAGAAAATCTACCCGTGAGAGCATGTTTGATTATTTTTCAACCAGTGTTTCAGAGTGTTCTTGCAGGTTGAGAACGACCCACAGTTCCTGACATGAGCAGGTAATGTGTTCCATGACTGTGATTCTCTTATAGACGTCACCATTTGGCCAGATTTGTTCCTGCATCTCTGTATGTTACAGTCTGCTACATAAAATGTGAAATATAATAGTTTAGTTCTTTTCACGCTCATTGCAACAGATGTTTACACATTACCGTGACAACCGTTCATCCCTCTGGAGCAGCTTCCTGTTTATAAGCAGCATTCAAAAGATATAATATTTAGTTTTGTTAATTACTATGCTAATGCTAGTTTTTGTCACTCTGAAATCCATGAATCAGTTTGAGGTTTTATTACTTCCCACTTAGTATATGTTTAGTCCAAAGCTCCATATTTTGCCATTGAATAAAATATAACTGAGATCATGAACACATTAAAGATCCCATGACATGGTACTTCTTGATGCTTTTATATGGCTCCTTAATGGTTCCCTAATACTGTAAATGAATCCTTCTTCAAAATCAACACTCACTGCATGAGAAAGACCCATGAACACAGGCAGAGTCAAAAAATATGTCTCTGAACACTTTATTATGGGCGTTGTTGCTTGAATGCAAATGAGAAGGACAGAGACAGGCCAGAGCAGCGGGTGGGGTGGGGTGGGGGGGACTCTCCGCTCTTTCCTCGTTTAGCGGTGCGCTGGCTCCACTTCCACGTTTTATGCGCGAAGGAAGAAAGGAGAGGCGTTTCAATGAAAAAAACACATTTTCACAGAAAATAAACATTCTCACGTGCCTCCAGGCAAATAAAAAACGCATTTCGCATTGCGTAGCTTGTTCGCGGTCCAAACTCTGGCCGTGACGGTGGGTAGATATCCAGACGGGGGGTGGAACTGCATTTGCATTTTTGCTTCAGTGTGATGTCACATAGTTTCCTTGTTCAGAATCGCCCGTTTGGGCTGTCTTTTTTCCAAACGCAGAAAAGGATCGCAAATGCTCAGTTTACACATTTCGCAACTTTTAGCCATGGGGGGTCCTAAACAGGGTAGGAGAGCTCACATTAACGTTCAAAAACCTCAGAAAGTGAAAATTTCATGCCATGGGACCTTTAAAGTCTGCATTTTACACATAATTACACTGTACAAGTCAGTCTATAGGAGCCACGCATACTTTCCGTAAGATCTTTATACATTGATTGTATTGAACATTGTATTATACACATACATTTATTCATAATTCATGCTGCAGCCATGTTAATAATGCATTATAATTACACATGAAAGGGCTTGTGGGTAAAAGGTTCTGAAGGCAGGTGAATTCAACATTATATAAGACAAGATCAAAATCAAGAAATAAGGCATTACATAATATTAAATAGAGACTTATCCTGTTTGTATGAGGTAACTTGCAATGTTTAGTGAAATTTAGTGATTTATTTAGTGGAAAACTGAGTTGAAATTTGAAATTACGCCATGTTTTATACCATGTCTTCTGTCTCTTATTGTGCAAGAGCTGCACAATACAAGAAAAAATCTGACATGTCTGATTTGGGTTTTCTATAATGACATTATTGTGATATTTTAATATACAGCTCCACTGACCACTGCAAAATGATCAGTTTTACTGATTTTACTACGTATGTGTTTGGGCAAAAGGAACATTTTTGTTTGAGTCTATAAACTACTGACAGCATTTTTGCCAAATTCCAAATAAAAATATTATTGTTATTGCATTTATTTGCAGAAAATGACAAATGGTAAACAAACATTTGTTTAACAAAAAAGATACATGTTTTCAGATCTCAAACAATGCAAAGAAACAAGATCAAATTAATTTTAAAACAACATAATACTAATGTTTACACTTCAGAAATCAATATTTGGTGCAATAACGCTTATTTTTAATCACAGCTTTCATGCGTCTTGGCATGCTCTCCACAAGTCTTTCACATTGTTCTTGGGTGACTTTATTCCACTCCTGGTGCAAGAACTGAAGTAGCTCAGCTTTGTGTTTTTGTTGGAATTCAACAGACGCTGGAATGGAATGGCTGTAATACATGTAGAGATGCTGATTTCAGAAAAAAATGCAGTGGTCTCTTTTTTTTTTCCAGAGCCATAGTTCTTGTCAAAAAATATAATTTTGCTAATTTAAAGGTGCACTGTCTAACTCAGGGGTCACCAACCTTTTCAAAGCCGAGGGCTACCATAAGGTCATCAAATAATACGAGGGCTACCAGCTCAATTAAGATAATTCAAAAGTCTAAATAATCCACTTTTACGCTGTATTATTATTTATTTGATCACAATGTATGCATACATGCATTAGTTATGTGTAAATGACCACATTTGTGTTTCATTGTCAAAGTGACATTTATTTTGTGCAAATGAACATGTCACAATTAGATTACTCAGTAGCAAAAATATACTAGTAATGTGGTAATGTAGTTATAAATTTAACATTATTTCAACTCCCTTTTTTGTTTTAAATAAATAAAACTCTTATCATTTCAACATTGAAGCAGGCTGAATGATTTCAAATAATAATAATAAACACCATTAGCTGAGCCGTACTGCTGTTGTCCACGGACTCGTCGCTCTGGATGCTGAACCACCTGTATTCACGTCCTTGTCCAGCTGCTCATTCAAGTTTTCGGAAATAGCAGACACCCGTCTTGTCACTGTACTCACACCAAGTTGTACATCAGCCAGAGTTGAGATGACATCTGATCCATTTTTCCTCGTCTTTAAATTTGTCTCAGCAATTATCATCATCGCTCCTTTTACAGTTTCTCCATCTGAAAACGTCTTTTTGTTTTTTATCAAATAATTTGTTTCCCTGAAAGAAGCCTCGGGTTGCCTTTTTAGCCTTTTTCAGTGGTCTAGTGAAGAAAAACTGCTGCTTGGCTAAAGCAGCCTTTAACTCTCGTGCTTTCTCAGCTCGAAGTGCACTCTTAAGGGGAAAGTTTGTGTTGAAGCTGCCGTGATTCGTAGCGACTTTCCACATTGTGCCGTTTCGAAATCGCCACTGTAGCTCCACAAATGAGACATACACACTTCTCTCTTTTCCATGTAACAAAGAACTCTTCGTCCCAGTCGGTGTTAAAAACATACGATTTCTTTCTCTTCTCCGCCATGCTGTCTCGTCTTTTTTTTTTTGATGAGCCCAGCTGCATCAAACAGGTCATGCGCAGATAAGTGAACTCGAACAATATATTTTAAAATTTTAAATCTGTAAGTGTTTTTTATTATTAGCCTACTTTAAAATATGTGCATATAAAGGCGCAGCATTTTTGTAAAACATTATTATTTAAGTACGAGGGCGACCTGTTCTATTTTTAGAACCTGCTCTGCGGGCGACTGAAATGGGGCTCACGGGCGACCGGGTGCCCGCGGGCATAGGGTTGGTGACCCCTGGTCTAACTTTTGGTGGAGGGTCCATCACCAGCTTCTCTCCGTAGAGTTTCACGGTATGGGATTACACTTAGTTATTTCTGCTAAGACACCAGGTGACGCCATAGGGCCAAGTTCCATGTCAGATCTGTGGAGAGGCAAGCCCACTCACAGTATTTTGAGGAAGCTTTGAAGTCCATAAAAACCTATGTTATTGAGCTCATGCAAGATGGATACGTTTAATGACATACCGGGACATTCCAGGCAAAGCAACAACATCTCCATGGAGACAAGCAGATGGCGAACCCACTACCAGAAAAGTTACACAGTGCGCCTTTAAGTTGTACATCAAAAATACAAAAATAAATACTTAACTAGGATTAATTATTGACCTTTATTTGAGGCTTGAGAAGAGACGCTGTTTTCGTCTACCTCCAATCTCCGCCCACTTCTCTGCACTTGCAGTTACTTAAAAATTACACATTCTGGGTTATGTAGGGTTAAAAAATGTACATCATGCCTTCTTTTATTTATATGATATTATAAAAGCACAATAAACAACAGGACAGTGAGTGCATGTGTCCTTGCTGCTACTCAGTGATTTTAATGTGATGCTGCCGATGGGCCCCGGGCTGAGTCAGCTCAAGAAATAAATGTCCCCGAAGAGATCGTAAACTGCAGCTTCATTGTTTAACATTTGCAAGTGTAATTGTTTTATCAAATATCCAGTTTATCTTCTTACAGTTTAGCCCATGGCAAATAACATCAAATTTTCAGCACATGCGCTTGGCGAGCTGTCACTTTAAATGAGGCTTTTGAGGTGATTCACTCGCTTTTTCATTAGTCCCAGGCACAGTCCTCACTACGAGCTGTAAACATGATCGTAAAAAGCATCTTGTCTCATCAACCTGGTGCAGAGGACAATAAGGAAAAACAAATTTGCCGCATAAGCTTAAATGGGTAATTAGAACGTGTGGGATGGGACATTTAGTGTGCCTGTTGGGAGGAGAATTGGCCATTAAACTGTGATTTTCTCAAGCATGACTATTACTTATGGCATGTTAAGGCTCTGCTACAGTGGCCACTTAATTACAGACATTACTCAGATTGTGGTCCAACTCACCTGCACCACAAACAAACATACAAACACATCATATTTTTAGGGAAGATTTATTTGTGGAGATGTTTTCACAGAATCTGAGGAAATCTGTGGTGTGTTTTTTTTAACCACTGGATTGAAAACTACAAATTCAGCAAGACTAAAAGAGTTTTGTCAGGGAAACCCAAGACTAAAGTGGAAAATAAGCAGGCCTAGAAACTGTCCGAAAGCTATACAAAACATACACCAATCACAAATACTGTTATAAAGTTAGTAACAAATATTTTTTCTCATGCCCTGATAAGGCAGACAGTGAATGTGGGATGAAAACATTTGAGCAACACTGCAAATTTCTCTGATCTGGCCAAGATTTTTAAACTCCTATCAGGTTATTAATCTTGTTTTCAGATTTATTATCTACTTACTAGTTCAGAAACTGCTTAATTCTAGTGTAGCGGTAGTTTCTTTTAAGATAACTTGTCAAGTAATATTATCTTGCTGCATGGACAGATTATTTCACTACTTTTAAGTCATTTTCTGATAGATTTAAGTGTTTATATCTTAAATTTTAGACAAGCTTTTTGCAGTGAATGCACTGGTCAAGTGATACTTTGCAGTGACATCAAGCTAGGGGTGTATTTATGTATTTCTATGGTGGAATGTTCATCAGTTACCATGGTGATACAATGCACTCATGATCAATAAAAAAATAATAATAAAAAAATGTAATGAAGAGGCTGGTTGTAAGGTTTAGCCCAGCAGATCAGTCGGTGTTCTGGTGGCATCTCTCTTGCTTATATTTAAATTTTTTAGGTTTTGTTTTTCCTGCAGCAGAAACAAACATAGGTCACACTCCAGGACTCCGGTGCAAAAAGGACTTCCATAGCTAAATATAAAGGTCAAATAAATAAACAAATAAATATAATTTGCTTGGATTGTATTTCTAAAAAGCACGTGGTATGATTTATGATAATGATTTGGATATGGGTTTCAGAATTATGAGAAATTAAGACTGTTGGCATAGCAATTGATGATAAAAAATGACTTAATCTTAATCTTTTGAATGCGTATAGCAGCACGCTGAAACTTATGAATCGCTGCATAAAAGCTTTATATTTCACAGTGACTCTTGTGAGCAATTCCAGGACTGAAATTATTAAAATTTTAGTGAAGGAGTGTGGATTTTAGAAACATAGTGGAGCATGTCATATTACAGGTACATGTACAAGTATTACCACATGACATTATGAGCCTAAATATGCCGAATTTGTGTATTAACCATGTGTGTATGAATGAAACAAAACTCCAGGTATGTTTTTTTATTTTTTATTTTATTTTTTTAATGAGGAAACAACACACAGATCAGAAAATAGTGTAATACGGGCCCTTTAATTCTACCTGGCAGCACATCTTTATACAAATGTATAAATGGTCTACAGTTATTTATCCTTAATTTATTTGATTGAAAAAAAAAATGACATTTCTATTTTTCCTCTTCCAGGTTATGCAGGTGTTGACCTTTACAGTCGTCTGCTGTGACCTTTAAAAGCCATCATGGTCAAATGTGAGCGGCCGGACGTACTGAGCAGCTGAATGTTTGCGATCACTCACACCACAGCCTTTTGTTTTGCAGAAATGACTTGACTCTGACTGAGGGCCCTCACATGGGCTCTCATTAGTCATAGATTGGCACGGTTGATGGAGCGTGTTCAAAAAGACCTGCCAAACAGCGCCATCTACTGCACAAACAGTGCAGCGCTTTAGGGAATACTGTGGAGCTTCACTACAACCACCCTGCCAGTATACAGCTCTGGAAAAAAATAAGAGACCACTGCATTTTTTTCTGAAATCAGCATCTCTACATGTATTACAGCCATTCCATGCCAGCGTCTGTTGAATTCCAACACAAACACAAAGCTGAGCTACTTCAGTTCTTGCACCAGGAGTGGAATAAAAACACCCAAGAACAATGTGAAAGACTTGTGGAGAGCATGCCAAGACGCATGAAAGCTGTGATTAAAAATAAGGGTTACTGCACCAAATATTGATTTCTGAACTCTTCTTAAGTGTAAACATTAGTATTATGTTGTTTTCAAATGAATTTGATCTTGGTTCTTTGCATTGTTTGAGGTCTGAAAACATGTATCTTTTTTATTTTGACCATTTGTCATTTTCTGCAAATAACTGCTCTAAACGATAATATTTTATTTTAATTATTTTTCCCAAACACATACCTATAAGCAGTACTCGAGTTGAGGGGGGATGGGGGGGGCAGGGGCATCCCCCTGTGGGAAAAAAATCCCACTTCCATCCCTTGTGGCATTTTATCAATCAGGCATGAAAATCCCTCACCTTTTGGCAAAATTCGCCATCTTTAAGTCAAAATAGCCAGTGCCAAGAGCCAATCATAGGCCGAACTGCGCTCCAGCTTCCAATCATGTTGCAGCATAATTACGCACCAATCGTGCTCCCGCCAATCATGACGATTACCGCTGTTGTGTTTGCGCCTGTTTGCCGATCAGCTGTGAGCGAGCCGCGTGATATTTACGCGGCATTTCCAAGAGAAGAAGAATCCTTAACTTGCTATGTCAATGCTACGTAAGAAGGAACTCTCGCCTTGGGACACGGGATAAGTTCGGGATATGTCCTTTTCTCCGGAGCTCCGGATTATTAAAGGTACAGTGTGTAGGATTCGTGGTGCATAGGTGGTTAGTAGCTATTCCACTTCCTCTTTTGGCTACGGCAGACCTCGAGGGTCACCCGGGCGCGCCGTAGCGCCGACAGCTAGCGTGCCCGCGCACGAACGCGGTCCCCCGTTCACTTTTTTTTTTTTCTTTTCGCATGAAAACACACAATCCCGATCATGATTCATGACCATCTACACATCAAATGAAACCTTACAGTCTCCTCTTTTTGACTATGCAATTCATTTCCCTGCAAAACAATCACTCCCCGAGCACATGGGGCTTTTATACAGAAAAGCACAAAACTTAGCTTACTTAGCTTACCTTTGAAGGCTCTGCACAGGTCAAACTCTGTATTTCACCATAAACTTGGTCTCAATCTGTCCATAAGGATCCAGCGAATAAAATCCAGTAAAACAATTTAGTCCAAAATACGTGTTATATCCATTACGAGTGTGATACAGCAGCATGCTTGTTTACACGAGGCTCCCCCCTTCCCCCCTCCCCTTCCCCTTCTCTCCTTCTCTCCTTCGCTCCCTCATGCAGCGCAGCTGAGCAGCTGTTAGCAGGAGCCTCGGCGAAGGATGAGCCCAAATGTCCTTCTGCGGCTCTCGTATTCAAAATGGCTGCCTCTATATGGGGAAGATCCCCCTTTTATGTGACTATATCTAAGTCCAAAAGAATACTTTGATTTCATGATGGAAGTGAAAAGGCTTGGAAAACAATGTATTTTTGAATGGGTATCTTCAATTTCAGTAATTAACAGGTAAAAATCTTACACACTGTCCCTTTAAAGACCGTGACGCGTGCATACATGGATACGTAAACTATCGGGAGTGACCGCGTTCTTATGGGTGAGTCATATTATCAGATTATTTCTGCATCTATTTCGGCACTAAACCAGGACTAAACCAAGACTAAACCAGGACTAAACCAGGACTAAACCAGGTCTAAACCAGGACTAAGCCAAGACTAAACCAGGACTAAACCGGGTCTAAACCAGGATTAAACTGGGACTAAACCAAGACTAAGCCAAGACTAAACCAGGTCTAAACCAGGACTAAACCAGGACTAAACCAGGTCTAAACCAGGACTAAACCGGGACTAACCCGGCACTAAACCAGGACTAAACCAGGTCTAAACCAGGACTAAGCCAAGACTAAACCAGATCTAAACCGGGTCTAAACCAGGACTAAACTGGGACTAAACCAGGACTAAACCAAAACTAAACCAGGATTAAACTGGGACTAAACCAGGACTAAACCAAGACTAAACCAGGTCTAAACCAAGACTAAGCCAAGACTAAACCAGGTCTAAACCAGGACTAAACCAGGACTAAACCAGGTCTAAAACAGGACTAAACCGGGACTAACCCGGCACTAAACCAGGACTAAACCAGGTCTAAACCAGGACTAAACCAGGTCTAAACCAGGACCAAGCAAAGACTAAACAAGATCTAAACCGGGTCTAAACTAGCACTAAACCTGGACTAAATCAGGTCTAAACTAGGACTAAACCGGAACTAACCCGGCACTAAACCAGGACTAAACCAGGTCTAAACCAGGACTAAGCCAAGACTAAACCAGATCTAAACCGGGTCTAAACCAGGACTAAACTGGGACTAAACCAGGACTAAACCAAAACTAAACCAGGATTAAACTGGGACTAAACCAGGACTAAACCAAGACTAAACCAGGTCTAAACCAAGACTAAGCCAAGACTAAACCAGGTCTAAACCAGGACTAAACCAGGACTAAACCAGGTCTAAAACAGGACTAAACCGGGACTAACCCGGCACTAAACCAGGACTAAACCAGGTCTAAACCAGGACTAAACCAGGTCTAAACCAGGACTAAGCCAAGACTAAACCAGATCTAAACCGGGTCTAAACCAGGACTAAACCGGACTAACCCTGCACTAAACCAGGTCTAAACCAAGACTAAACCAGGACTAAACCAGGACTAAACCAGGTCTAAACCAGGACTAAACCGGACTAACCCGGCACTAAACCAGGACTAACCAAGGTCTAAACCAGGACTAAACCAGGTCTAAACCAGGACTAAGCCAAGACTAAACCAGATCTAAACCAGGACTAAACTGGGACTAAACCAGGTCTAAGCCAAGACTAAACCAGATCTAAACCGGGTGTAAACCAGGACTAAACCAGGACTGAACCAAAACTAAACCAGGTCTAAACCAAGACTAAGCCAGGACTAAAACAGGTCTAAACCAGGACTAAACCAGGACTAAACCAAGACTGTGTGTGATAACATATTATCCTGTGCATTATTGAATTATTGAATGATAATATGGACTTTTTGTTATAAAAGCATTTCCATTTTAACAAAGTACCTTCTAATTCTGCCCTGTTGTCATTACCAACACATCGTGTTATCATTATTTATGAAAGTTCAGAAATACACAATCGTCCTAATACTTTTGTCAGGCAGTGTACAGTAACAGTATTAACATTACAATAGCAGACGACGTTCTACTTTTGCAACGACAAAAATACAATACAATATATAGCCTAATAAAGTGACAAATAAATCATGCATAAGTGTTTCTTTTATAATTTACTTCCTTTAAGATGATTAATTAAAATGATAATACTTTATAAATAAGAAAACTTTTTTTTTCTTCGCATACACATACTCACACACACAGTTAGTAGCTTATTGATAAAGTTATCACAAGAGGGCAGCATCAGTTTCGTTCTGAAATGTAAAAAAAAAAAGACTTCCATATTTGGTTTTAGTTCTTTTTCAGCCTATGAAAAAAATAAGGAGAAAGAATTTGAGCTGGAAACGAACACTGACATTATGAAACATGTTCAGGCTGTGTACTGAGTAGTGCTGCAGGTTGTACAGTATTGTGTGTTGTGAATATTTGTGTCTGATCTCTTTCCCATCCTTCTCCCACAGAGCTCCAGAGCAGGATGTTCAGTCTTTGGCCACTTTCAGTAAGTGGGGGCAGCACAATTCTCAGTCATTTACATTATGTATGTTGGCCAGTTGTACAGAAAAACTAAAATTTGTCTGATGTTTGATGATGAATGTGCATGTAAATCAAATGAAATATGCATAAAATTATTGTTTGGATCTCGATCTTGCCGTGTGTCAGACCGAGCCAGAACCGGTCAGATTGCAAACAGATGTGGACACAACAAAGAGCTTTTTAACTAACAGTTTTAGTCTGCAGCCATTAAGGACAATATCTCTGACGATATATTGTGGTGCTTCTGGGAAGGTTTAGTTGGGTAATGGGAGTTAGATGTGGTTCTGATCTCAGGTTTCCAGCCCCTTCACTGTACTGGCTGCTGTTTGGATAAGAGTGAAGTTATGAGGAATGAGGGAGCTTGCAGACAGTGACGTCATTCTTTCAAAGAAAACAAATGCAGGAGGTCACTGCACAATCTGCTTCTGTGTGAGGTCATTTCAGGTTTAGACTTAAGAGCCACTAGAGCTGCTGTAACTATCAATAACCATAGCACTATTCTTCAAACTGTTACTTTGCACTGACATCAGCTGGGGTGTTCTTCATGTAGTTACCATGGTGCCCCAGCTCATTAGCAAACACAGCCAAAAGGTTTTTAACATACTCTGACAACTCAGCAAAAGACTGGCTTAAACACCTCATTTTTGTATGTGTGAGAGACTGTGAGAAACAGCACCTGCTCACCTGTTCCAACAAAACCGAGCTGGTTTTGTTGGAACGACAACAAAACAGGTCGGACTGTGTTAAAAAAGAAAGATCAGATTAAATTCTAACTTCATTCACAGAGCTCCAGATTGAGTTGTGCCTTCAGTTAGCATCACACCTCCAGGGAAAGTTGATGACATCAGCTGGAAAGTATCAATAATGCCTCCACACGCACAACTCCAGAACTTTGGACTGTGTGGCATCTTGCGCCAAGATGTTATATTCCCAGGTGGGGTCGATGTGTGCTACAGAGGAGTGTCTGTGTGTTTGCACCAACCATTAGAAAAGAAACAAAAGACAAATCTGTTTGTGTATAAACCTGTTACATCTGGGGCTCAGGTCTTTCAAGGGTATTCTCCAGTGTGTTTTGTTCTGTTTTCCAGCTCAGAGTCATACAGGATATCTCGTTAACAGCGTTTTTTGAAAGAGACATGATTCAGGGTGGCCATTTCTGCTATCTCATATAAATTAAAAATGGCTTTAAGAGTTGGAAAGCCCGTAACAAGCCCCTGCATTGTAGTTGAAATTATTATCTGCTCTCAAAGTCCAGTTATGTCCAGTCCAGCCCAAGCACAGACCTATGTTCTCACAGAAACTCCACTACTGACTCATCTGTTTAGGGAGTAAGTACCTCCACTGCTGCTAAAAAATCATAGCTTTTGTGGACATTAAGATTGTGTTTCATCCAGCTGGCTCTGTGGGAACTGCGACAGAGAATGGAAAACATTATGTTAGTGTTTTATGATGCATGGGAATCTAACAGTTGTGACTAATTTGACAATAACAAAGTGCATTTTAGAACTGAAGAAGCAGCTTGGATGAGCTTCAAAACGTATTCAACCAAATAAACTTTTGTCCAGTTGACAAATTGAATTTCTCCTTCTGCCAAAGTGCATTTTAAAAACAATTACATGAGTGTTGAACTTACTAACAATTTTGGCAAATGTGGTAGCACTTTCCATTGAAGCTTCTGGTTCTCGGAAGATCCAGATGGAGATGTTACACCCAAATGACCCTCTTGAACTTGTATATGGAGCAACACTATTGTGAAATAATAGATGCTGTTGAGTCATTGGTTTTAAAGTTGTTTTTTTTTGTTTTGTTTTTTTGTGGTGGAAGGTAAGTTGAATGCTTTTTCTCCATGAAGATGTTATTGCTTTTCAGGAATGTTTCACATTGTATTGTATGAAACCTTTTTATCTTCATGGAGATCAAACCAGACCAAGTGACAGGTCGAATCTGTGGAGAGGCAACCACACTCACAGGCAGAATGCCTGTTTTTCTAGATATTTTTGAGCTATAAAACCACCTGTAATTTCATAAATGTTTAATGTCATACTGTAGAACATTGCATGCAGAGACATGACATATAGAAACAAGTAGGTGATGGACCCCCAACCAAAAAGTTACATAGTTCACCTTTAAGTTTAAACAGTGAGGTACTAAACAGGGATAGTGTGCAGGGCCACAGAGCTTAAGGCATTTTTAGAAGAATCATTATGAAGCATCAATTGCACAGGGCCAGAGGTTTATGTGAAAACCACTGAGACTGTTTCATCTCAGAGTTTAAAGCCCCTTCATTTGGAGCAGGGTCTCCAGAGAGGGTCCACTTCACAAAATGGACGACCTCTCAGCGCACAAATCCTCCCTCTCCCTGGTCAGTCCCACATGGTTCTAATCTAGATGTACGTTTTGCATGTCTTTGGAGCTTTACTGAGCCGGAGCATGAAGGGAGTGTCATAACCTCTCCATGTGTGCTCTGTAATGGGACAGCAGTAAAACACATGGACTGTGAGTCTGAATGTACTTATATGTGTATATACATGTGTGAGTGGAAGTGCAATGGACATCAGTAATAATCATAAAGGATTGGTTTCATAGAAGCTCTGCTCCTTCTGATTAGAGCTGAGAGCCGCTGAAATTGGATTGAATTGGTCAATTTTTCACACATGTTTCAACAAGATGTGGAGAGCTTTGATCAAGCTGAAGGTGGAGGAAAGCTGGTCAAAGAACTGTAACAGGATACAACACACATAATTAAAAGATAATAAAATGAATATTAACATAAGTCAAACTGAGTTTTTAAGTTGTAGCCTACTGTTACACAACTGCTACTGCTACCACTGCACTACAATTTTTGGATTAGCCAACTACTGCAAGACTCTCTCTGCGCCAAAGTACTGCATTCCTAAAACGAAAAGTAACTCTCAGCGGTGCACTATAACTCTTCTGGTGGAGGCAACAGACACCTGCTTGTCTCAAAGATGTTATCTCTTGAATGAAATATCCCATGGAATGGCATTGACCATATCAGTCTCCTATGGAGACAAGCAAGACATGCCTCCAGATCAGATCTGTGGAGATTTGCAATTATATATAAAAATTTAGAGATAAAAACAATCATTGAATAAATGTAACATTTTAAATATTTTAGAAAATGTAGTACATTGCTTGTTTAAATATGAGTATTTTCTTATGTAAATTCAAAAGTTATTTTGTTTATTTCATAAACCGACAGAGAGACAAACTATTTGATGAGTAAGAAAAAAGTATATGTTGCTGACATGCACTCAAAACAAGACACAACATTGTAATGATAAGACTATAAGAGCAGACCTTTTCATTTTGAGGATGTTTGTCCTGCACACTTCCTTTGAGATTATCCATTTAAACATCACATGTGCCCCTCCAATGCCAATAACGCACTACATCCAGTCATTTCATTTTATTGTCTTCTGAAGACTGTAAAGGCTAATAATAAGTTATTGATACCATAACCTACATACTGCAGTTCACTGACCCCATGAGAAAATTGTATGAATAAATGTAACAAGGTACAAACCTCAAGAAATGTGGAACTATAAGGAGTACCAGGGAGGTCAGATGTAGTCAGTGTCTCAAAGCTGGAAACTGAAAATGTACTCAAAGTATTAGTGTTAGTTAGTGAGGAAATGATACCGGGCCCCTAACGACTCAGACAGAAGCCTGTCTCTGCATAGTTTGACTGGTGGAGTCATTAACACGGGGACCAGAGCTACCCCCAAAACTGCAGCATCTAATCACTGTCCTGGACTGATCTGGACACAACAGTGCAGCGAGTGTGGGACCATACATGTGCTGGAAACAAAGTATAGGCCTACACCTTTAACTTAAAGACAGCATAATAGTATTTCACTTTAACAAGCAGTAGATTTTCAACCAAAAGTTTTTATTGTTGAAAATGGTTAGGTAATATCTAACCACACATGTATGGCCCAGAGTCAGAATTTTTGACATTTTCTAAGCACTCAAGCAAGCCTCAAACAGGGTTACTCAAACATGCCTGAATTAACTGAAATATAGCTCTGAGTAAACCACTGATCAATGAGGGAGCACCATAATTAAAAGCTCATAAAAGTCAATTTTACATAATATATTCCCTTTAAAGTTTCAGCATGTAAAAAAACAAACAAAAAAAAACCACATAATTAAAAGTCAGTTCTGTACATTTACGTAATAGCAAATGTAGCCTATTTAGTTGTTCAAACATTTTCTTTGGAACAAACATAAAACCATCTACAGTGGTACCTCACCTTACGAAAGACCCAACAAACGAAAATTTCAAGTTACGAAACGCCTTCACGTTAAATTTTGGTCTCTAGATACGAAAGAAAATTCAGGTTACGAAATGCGAAATCTCAAAAATTCAAATAATGTGCGCTCAGCCACACACATTATACGCTTTTCTCAGACTGGATTGAAACTTTTCTCACATTTAACGTTTAAACACTCAAACTTTCATAGATTTTCAACAAAATGTATTAATAGTGAAGCGTGGGGGGAAGGAGGAGGGCGGTGTGTGTGATAGCGCAGCATGACCCGGCACGGGGCTGCAAGCACTAGACCCGTGCTCAAACCGTGCCAGGTCTAAACCAGGTCTAAACCAGGTCTAAACCAGGTCCGAACCAGGTCCAAACCAGGATCAGACCACCGCGGCATGCGTTCGTTTATGCGCTCAGACTGTGTGCGATCCCGAGGCACATCCCCTCCCCTCCTCGCTGCTCGCCTCAGCCGTGACTCAAAACGAAACCAGGAAATAGACCCGCACGCGGCGCTTTAATTCACCTGGTCTAGTCCAGGTCCAGACCTGGTCCAGTCCAGGTTTAGACCTTGGTCTAGACCTGGTATAGTCCACGTCCAGTCCTGGGTCTACACAGTCTCTACGCAGGACACAGTGTTACACTATAAAAAAATGTTACACTATAAAAAAATGTTACACTATAAAAAAATGTTACACTATAAAAAAAAAAACTTGGAACGAATCAGGCCTTTTCCATTGAAATATACTCAACAAAAATATAAACGCAACACTTTTGTTTTTGCTCCCATTTTTCCTGAGATGGACCCAAAGATCCAAAATTCACTCCAGATACACAACACTACCATTTCTCTCAAACATTGTTCACAAATCTGTCCAAATGTGTGACAGCGAGCACCTCTGCCCCGCCGAGAAAATCCACCCCACCTCACAGGTGCGCCACATCAAGATGCCGATCCGACATCATGACCAGTGCACAGGTGCGCCCCAGACTGCCCACAATAAAACGCCACCCCGAAATGTGCATTTTTTTTGCTTTATTGGGGGTCTGGGGACTCAGAACCAGTCAGTATCTGGTGTGACCACCATTTGCCTCATGCAGTGCAACACATCTTCTTCGCATAGAGTTTATCAGATTGTCAATTGTGGCCTGTGGAATGTTGGTCCACTCCTCTTCAATGGCTGTGCGAAGTTGCTGGATATTAGTGGGAGCTGGTACACGCTGTCGTATACGCCGGTCAAGCACATCCCAAACATGCTCAATGGGTGACATGTCCGGTGAGTATGCTGGCCATGCAAGAACTGGGACATTTTCAGCTTCCAAGAATTGTGTACAGATCCTTGCAACATGGGGCCGTGCATTATCTTGCTGAAACATGAGGTGATGTTCATGGATGTATGGCACAACAATGGGCCTCAGGATCTCGTCACGGTATCTCTGTGCATTCAAAATGCCATCAATAAAATGCACCTGTGTTCTTCGTCCATAACAGCCTTTGAAGAGGAGTGGACCAACATTCCACAGGCCACAATTGACAATCTGATAAACTCTATGCGAAGAAGATGTGTTGCACTGCATGAGGCAAATGGTGGTCACACCAGATACTGACTGGTTCTGAGTCCCCAGACCACCAATAAAGCAAAAAAATGCACATTTCGGGGTGGCCTTTTATTGTGGGCAGTCTGGGGCACACCTGTGCACTGGTCATGATGTTGGATCGGCATCTTGATGTGGCGCACCTGTGAGGTGGGGTGGATTGTCTCGACGGGGCAGAGGTGCTCGGTGTCACACATTTGGACAGATTTGTGAACAATGTTTGAGAGAAATGGTAGTGTTGTGTATCTGGAGTGAATTTTGGATCTTTGGGTCCATCTCAGGAAAAATGGGAGCAAAAACAAAAGTGTTGCGTTTATATTTTTGTTGAGTGTAGCTACTCAACTTACGAAAAATTCATGTTACGAAACCACTTCTGGAACGAATTAATTTCGTAAGGTGAGGTACCACTGTATGTTCTTCCAAACTGAGACCTGATCTCGAACTGAATTCTCTGTGTTCTCCTGTACGCTCATGTGTTCTCCTGTGTTCTGATGTATCCTCCTGTGTTCCCTTCTGCTGTGTTCTCCTGTTTTCTCCCGTGTTCTCCTGTGTTCTTCTGTATTCTCCTGTGTTCTTCTGTGATTTCCTGTATTCTCCTGTGTTCTTCTGTATTCTCCTGTGTTCTCCTGCCTTCTTCTGTGTTCTTCTGTATTCTCCTGTGTTCTTCTGTATTCTCCTGTGTTCTCCTGTATTCTCCTGTGTTCTTCTGTATTCTCCTGTGTTCTCCTGTGTTCTTCTGTATTCTCCTGTGTTCTCCTGTATTCTCCTGTGTTCTTCTGTATTCTCCTGTGTTCTTCTGTATTCTCCTGTGTTCTCCTGTATTCTCCTGTGTTCTTCTGTATTCTCCTGTGTTCTTCTGTATTCTCCTGTGTTCTCCTGTATTCTCCTGTGTTCTTCTGTATTCTCCTGTGTTCTCCTGTATTCTCCTGTGTTCTTCTGTATTCTCCTGTGTTCTCCTGTATTCTCCTGTGTTCTTCTGTATTCTCCTGTGTTCTCCTGTATTCTCCTGTGTTCTCCTGTGTTCTCCTGTGTTCTCTGTTCTCCTGTGTTCTCCTGTGTTCTCCTCTGTTCTCCTCTGTTCTCCTGTGTTCTCCTGTGTTCTCCTCTGTTCTCCTGTGTTCTCCTGTGTTCTCCTGTGTTCTCCTGTGTTCTCCTGTGTTCTCCTGCCTTCTTCTGTGTTCTCCTGTGTTCTCCTGTGATTTCCTGTATTCTTCTGTGTTCTTCTGTATTCTCCTGAGTTCTCCTTTATTCTTCTGTCTTCTTCTGTATTCTCCTATGTTCTTCTGTATTCTCCTGTGTTCTTCTGTATTCTCCTGTGTTCTCCTATATTCTCCTATGTTCTCCTGTATTCTCCTGCCTTCTTCTGTGTTCTCCTGTGTTCTCCAGTGATTTCCTGTATTCTCCTATGTTCTTCTGTATTCTCCTGAGTTCTCCTGTGTTCTCCTGTAGCCCGGGCTGTAGCCTGAGCGGGCGGAGTGATTTAGTGCAGCGAAAGGCGCTCCTGACAGTGTCATGCTGTTGATTAAACCGCACTTTGTTTGCTTCAAAGCCTGCATCATTTAATTTATAGCACGTGTCAAAAGTCCTGTGGAGAGAGCGAGACTAAGGCTTAGTGACAGTGAAAGGAGAAAAACATGCTCACCTCTGGGTAGCGATTAAATATTTATACTGCACGTAAAATCAGATACGGAATCAAATGAATTCAGCTGCCTGTTATTATATACATATAATGAAAAGACGTGGCTCATAAATAGTTCACCTTATGTTTTAACTTTCAAATTATGTGAAATTTATAAGACAATATTGTCTTATAATTATTTTAAAATATATATTCTGCAAGGCTGCAAGACTGCCATTGTTTACCCCTGGGTTAGGTGCGGGCCTCCTGGGACCAGATACAATAACAGTGAGCACTGGAGGAGCGTTTTTTATTATGATCTCATAAAACAACAGTTTGGGGCAAGAAAACATCATGTAGCATCAGTCTGACTCTCTGGATGCTTCAGCAAGTGAAATGTGTGTCAAGGATTACTGTACATCTACTTTTATAGACAATATTGGAAATGTTCTTCATAGCAATCTGGGCACTCAGGTAAAAAAAAAAAAAAAAGAAACATCCAAAGTGCATAAAGCATGAGTAAGTCTATGGCAAAGGAGAAATTAAATCAGTAAGTCTCATACTGAACTTGAATCATCATCATCTTTCCATGATTGCTTTGAAGGTAACTCTGTTTCTTTGGTATAAAGATACTGGTACAATTATGTTTTCTGCAATAATAAGTTCTAAATTGACTATACATTCAAAATACAAGTAAAATTATCTCTACAAAGTTCAACAGAAATCAATCAGATGCTCCTTTAAACGAACATACACAATAATGGTTCTACTACTATTCAGATGTAAAATAGTTAGATTATATATAAATAATAACAATATGATATAATATTTCAATAACTCCATGGATTGTGATGTAGTAAAAATCCAGACTGACTTGTTAATCCTATTTTGGGGGGAAGGAGACTGAAGTCTGTAGACAGCTGACCCGAGGAGCCAGCCACAGCTGCCTCGCTGAGAGGGAGGAGTACTGCCCACTCTGACACTGTACAATGGATTATATTCAAATGTATTTATCAAAATGTAAAAGTAATGACTTAATATTTGAAATATAACAATGTCCTCTGATTGAATAGAGCCACATTGATATGATAAGTATCCTATAGGTCCCCTGTGCAGCCAGCCTCATGATCAGGACAAATGCCAGTTCCACTCAATCAGCATCGATTGTGGGCATGAGGCCAGCGATTTATTAAGCCCCGCGTTTGTAACACAGACCCCCGACTGCCCTCTTTTTCATACCACACCATCTAATAACCATTAGGTGTACAATAAGAGTGATAAATTCAGCCGATAATAGTGCAATCAAAGGACAATGTGGCACAGAGCCGGGAAGGAGAGAGAGAGGAGGGGGCTGAGAGGGGTATAAAAGTCAGAGGAGGGCTGAAAACCAGAAACAACAGAGTTGGAGGACAGGCATGTGAGGACTTCAGGGAGGTTAAAGGAGTTTCCAAAAAGTAATTTGGAGGTAGAAGCAAGAAAAGTTCACACCTGGACGGTAAGGAAACACACGTCCAGCTTTTCAGTACATGCATTAGAAATACACAGTCTATAATTACTTAATTAATTACATGGTAGTAATAAGATTTCAGTTAAGCAAAGTGCTTATGACAAGGTCTCCAAGTTGATTGTTACTCAAAGTACTGCCATTGTCTCAGCTGTAGTTGTACCTGCATGTTTAACCCAGCGGTGAGTAAAAACTGGTAAAGCCAACAGCCTACAAGAGAGCAGTTTGCATGTGGGGGTGGACTGAAGTCAGTTTTTGTCAGTGCTTGTAGAAATGTTGAGTGTTCCCCAGATACATGCTGATGGCTAACACAGATGTGTAATATGAGTGGGAGCTCAGTCTGTCAATGCTTTCCCTTTCTGACGTGAACACAGAAATCAAGTTTTTACACTTTTAGCTCACAAATCAGAACCAATTTCTTTCTGCATTTAAAGTGTGACAGAACTGTCAGATGGTGTAAGAGATTATTTAGCCATTTGTAAGCTTGTAAAAATAAAAACGAGTATTTTGTAAACTGTTTTAGGCTCACCTTTCAAAGACTGGGTGCATTATCTCCTGTGGCATTACGTCCATTACCGGAGGTCAAAGTTCAAGTAGCGGTGGAGTGCCATAATGGCAGTGAGATCTCTTCTTCTCATCCTGGGACTCACTGCAGCCACTGTTATTGAGGCTCAGGGTAAGTGGTTCTTATTTTTATGAAATAAGTATTCCAGTATACTCATCTTTTTTTCATTTTAATTGAATTTTAGTACCATGGCGAACAGACAACAGAGAGTTCAACCCATCATTATTCCATGTTGATGGTATATACTTATTTATTTATACATAATGCATTTATAGTATACAGTTATCATTTTTGAATTGTTATGCAACTTAATGTGTCTTTTGTGTCCAGACAACTACGAGTGGACTTCCTGGTTCAATGTGGACCATCCAGGGGGTCGTGGAGACTATGAGCAGCTGGAGGCCATTCGTTTTTATTACAAAACCCGAGTGTGCGCTGTCCCACGAGCGCTAGAGGCCCGAACCACTGACTGGATCCCTGCACGAGAGACTGGGGAGAAGGTCCACGCCGACCCCACTGTGGGCTTCTGGTGCCTCAATGAAGAGCAGGGGCCAGAGCGCAACTGCTCCAACTACGCTGTGCGCTTCCTCTGTCCAAAAGGTGGGATCATTAGGAGGAGCCAGTGTCACATGAAGACGATCTTGAAGTGACACTAATCATGAGCTTCATTAATGACAAGTCGCGTGTGCAGGTTTTTCCACAGACATTGTTGATGTGGAGGGCACCTGGGGTCCCTGGTCAGACTGGAGTGAATGCCCCGCTCTCTGTGGGCAGATCGGGATGCAGCTCCGCTACAGAAAGTGCCAGAGCAGCTCTGTCCCCTGCATTGGGTCTAAAGTGGAGGGTAAAGAGTGCCATGGACCTAACTGTCCCAAGAAAGGTGAGTTCGAGCATGAAACTTCTACAACCTAAGTAGTTTGTGTATAAATGAAATTGTATCTTGTCCTTCAGCAGAGTGCAGGCTGAAGTGTGTGATGGGGAGAGTGAGCGCTGACTGTGATGCCTGTATGTGTGAGGACCACATTGTGCTGGGGTTAGTGCGTGGGGCAGGAGGCCTGGCAGCAGAGGGCGCTGTGATCCTGCGCTCTGGTAAACTTTTGACAGTCAGTGATCACAATGGACACTTCAGAATCCCAGGTCTCTGTCCAGATGGCAACAGCACAGTGACTGTGAGGTTGCAGGGACATGCCTCCCAAAGTGTGATGGT
Source organism: Paratrypauchen microcephalus (assembly GCA_036785185.1). Classification (NCBI taxonomy): domain Eukaryota; kingdom Metazoa; phylum Chordata; class Actinopteri; order Gobiiformes; family Gobiidae; genus Paratrypauchen; species Paratrypauchen microcephalus. The sequence continues at coordinate 3,644,368 of JAVJIX010000039.1, forward strand.
CCCACAAAGCACTGCCCGCACCTCTGTGCTCAGTGTTCAGCTGCACCGCACAGGTCAGATATATACATGAAACTTCATTTAGACTTAGATGTATAGTCTACTGCAGCATCATAAAAGAAGAGGATCTCTGTGATTATGGATGATGGAGGTATCATATGTTTTCTTTTCAGATAAACTTCATGTATCAAGCAACCCTGAAAGCAAGATCAGAAGGGAAGGACAAACAGCTGCGTTCTGCTGCAAAGTGGCAGGAAACCCTCTTCCAGACACATACCAGTGGTAAGATCTCAACACAACTGTCACTAACAAATAAACATACAAAGCACTCAAATAAATTCATCTTCCAAGTAGTTTACCACAGTAGAGCAAAGGCATTTTAATTTATGATGAAATTGACAGGTTTCACAACAACAGTCTCCTTGAGAGACAGTCAGAAAGCACACTGGTTCTGAAGAATCTTCAACCTGAGCAGGCAGGCGAGTACTACTGCAGAGCAAGTGGACCATCTGGAGCTATCAAGACCAAACCAGCCACACTCAAAATCCTTGGTATCTGATTACAGTATAATTTTGTTTTATGAAAACAAATCATTTTTATAATTTTTAATTATATAAATTTCCTGATGTTTTCTCAGGTTACAAAGAACAATCATGCAGTCCCATGCCTGAACCAAATCTCATCCGGCTTCCCTATGACTGCTTCCAAAACAGCACCAACTCCCTCTACTATGACGTGGGCAGGTGTCCTCCCAGAACATGTGCTGGGCAGCTGGATAGTGTCATCAGATGCAAAGACAAAGTTTCTTATTGCTGTGGAGTGGCCAAGATGGAGGAGAAGCAGCTGCAGTGCCAGGGCTATCAGCTCCCCACTATGGTGGTGACTGAATGTGGCTGTCAGAAATGTGTGGAGACCAAGGCAACCGTGTATGGCAGAGCAGTGGCTGCGGACAATGGTGAGCCAATGAGATTTGGACATATTTTTATGAATGGAGTTCGTATCAGTCGCACAGGCTACAAGGGCACCTTCTCAGTCCAAGTTCCTCCAGACACAGAGAGACTAGTTTTAACCTTTGTGGACAACATGCAGAAATTCATAAACACAACTAAAGTTCTTCCATTCAACTCAAAGGGAGGAGCTGTTTACCATGAAATCAAGCTGATAAGAAAGAAAGCCCCTGTGACTATTAGCTCAACAGAAACAAACACACTTGAGCTGGGGGAAGTGGAAGGACAAGAAGCCATGGTACAACTCCAAATTCCTCCCCATTCATTTTACACAGAAAGTGGAGAGGTCTACACTGGCAATGTCAATGCTAGCGTTACATTCCTCGACCCCAGAGATGTTTCCACAGCTGCAGCGGCTCAAAGCGATCTAAACTTTATTGGTGAAGAAGGTGACACTCTTCCTCTACGAACGTATGGGATGTTTTCAGTGGATTTTCGCAGTGGGGACAAAAACGAACCCCTAAACGCAGGTGAAGTTAAGGTGTTTTTGGATTCTGCGCAGGTGACCATGTCTGACCATCTTGACAATATGAAGTTGTGGTCGCTGAATCCTGAAACTGGACTGTGGGAGGAAGAGGGCAGCTTGCAGATGGAGAAAAAGAAGAGAGGAAAACGTGAGGAGAGGACTTTTCTGATTGGCAACATGGAGATCAGAGAGAGAAGACTGTTTAACCTGGATGTCCCGGAGAATCGTAGATGTTATGTCAAAGTCCGAGCCTTCCGTAGTGAGCGCTTTATGCCCAGTGAGCAGGTTGAAGGGGTGGTCGTTAGCCTTATAAACATGGAGCCTACAGCTGGTTTCTCTACAAACCCAAGAGCATGGGGAAGATTTGATAGTGTCATCACAGGTCCAAATGGTGCGTGTCTTCCAGCTTTTTGTGACGAACAGAAAGCAGATGCCTACACCGCCTTTGTTATGGCCAATCTTGGTGGAGAGGAACTGGAAGCTGTCCCATCTAGCCCCAAACTTAACCCGAACCTAATAGGCGTACCCCAGCCCTTCTTAGGTAAACTGAACTACAGGCGCACAGACCATGACGATAACAGACTGAAGAAGACTGCGTTTAGCATCAATGTGGCAAAACCCGGTTCAAATACAGCAGAGGAGGGAAATGGTCCCATCTATGCTTTTGAGGGGCTAAAAGAGTGTGAAGAGGCCCCTTTTAGTGCAGCTCACTTTCGCTTCTCAAGAGTAGAGGGGGACAGATATGATTATAACACTGTACCGTTCAATGAAGATGATCCAATGAGCTGGACTGAGGACTACCTGAGCTGGTGGCCGAAGCCGATGGAGTACAGAGCCTGCTACATTAAAGTCAAGTTAAACAGTCCACATGAGCTCAACGTAAGGTCAAGAAATATGGGCGGGACACACCCAAAAACTGTGGGTCAGTTGTATGGCCTTCGGGACACTCGTAGTATAAGAGATATGGATCATTCTACTGTTTCAGCTGTGTGCGTAGAGTTCAAATGTAGCGGCATGTTGTATGATCAAGAACGTGTAGACAGGACCCTGGTAAAGATCATCCCACAAGGCAGTTGCAAAAGAGATCATGTCAACACAATGCTTCAGGAGTATTTGGTCAACCACCTGCCCTTAGCGGTCAATAATGATACCAATGAATTCACTATGCTGGCCCCACTGGACCCTCTTGGACACAACTACGGGATCTACACAGTAACAGACCAGGACCCCCGCACGGCCAAAGAGATTGCCCTGGGACGCTGCTTTGATGGCACTTCAGATGGTACTTCACGTGTAATGAAAAGTAATGAGGGTGTAGCATTGATGTTCACGTGCGGAGACAAGGAAGTAGGTCGCCAAAGTGTTTTCCAGACAGTTCAAAATGCTCAGGCTCAGGCAGCGACCAGTGTGGTGAGGGGTGAGGGCAGAGGGGGCCGGAGGAGACAGAGAGGCTCCAATGTGCCACGAAACAGCCGCAGACGCAGCACCAGAGATCCTGCAGGGAGGCGTAAACAGTGAATGCTTATAGAGAACTAATCTGTACTGCAATTTGTAATCGATGCAAAGTATTTTTCATAACAATTCACAATTAACTAAAAGCTTTGACTGTTTCGAGTCAATTTCAGATTATCATTTATTTTTTTGCAGATTTGGAAACTTTTAACTGTACTGTGGTAAATGTGTACTTGAAATTGTAAATAGCGTATTTATTAGACATGCTGTGAACATCTGTAACCAAAGTCCCAATATTTGATTTGTTACTGAGTCACAACTGCTCCTTTTGATCAGTGATTTATTAAATTAGATGCTTATAAAACACTGCAGATGCTGTATTTTCCACATTGTATTCATCCTATTGTCTGTTTAAACATTGTCCATTGCTAGAAAAAAGGAAAAAGCCCCTTTTCAACTAACTGTAGCCCAAATGAAGCCATGTTGGTGTGAAGCCCACAAGTCCTCACATTTCTTCTTACTTGATACAAGCCTACCGAAGCAATTAGAAGACCAGTTTTAGCAAGTTAAATCTACTTGCCTGATCTTTTTTTTTTTTTTTGCATTAGTACAAATCAAATTAGTAAATGTTTATTATGCACAAATAAGACCTATAAGCAAGCCAATTATGTTCCAGAGGTGTATCAAGAGAATGACTGTGAGGTGCTGACGTTTTTTAAATTATACTTTGTTGTAAGTCCCTTTCCAAACAAATGTCGTCCTTTTAAAGTATTAGAAGTTCATTTTGCCTGTAGTGCAACCTGCCCAAAGAAGACCTGTGCACAGATAAGCTCTTCATTTGGCAAGTTATAGATACTATATACTTTCCCTCCACAGTAAGGTCAGACTATTCAGACCTATAAAATATACACGACATTCTGGTATAGGATTTGCATAGAACCTTTGTTTCTATGTCTCTACACTAACATCTGCAATACTGAGTCTGTCATTTTATCATCAGGAGCAACAATTAACATAAAGAGCCCCGAGAAATATCAAACGACAGCAGTTTTCAAAATGCTTTCTTCTCTGAAGCTGGGTCACCCAACAGAAACTACATGATTATATGATGTTAGAGCCATGGCTGAATGAGAACAGAGAAAAGGCAATTCAATATTTATGAACGTAAAATTGTGAAAACTGGCTGCTCCCTGGTATAGTCCCTCTGGTCTCTGAAGCAAACTTTAGCGGAGCAACACATAGTTCAGATTTTTTCCAGGATGGCACTGGACAGTATGAGAAGGTACAGCTGCGTTTCCGAGGGTTGAGAGGGAGAGGAAAGCGGCGGAGGAGCCAGTGTCACATGAAGTCGTCATAGTCTTCATCAAAACCTCCATAATCAAGGTCATCTTTCATCTTTGCTTTGAAACCTCCACCTCCTGCGACAACTCCCTTCTTCTTCTTCTTTCCTTTGTTTTGCTTTAACACATTAAAGAATATAAAGATCTATATCTTTATAGATATACATGCATGAAGCTCATGTGCATGAAGCTCATGTGAACTTGATAAATGGCGCCCCCTACTGGGCATTAGAGAAAATATTTTTGGAGAGGAATTGAAACTCACCTTTTCTTGTTTCTGTTTCTCACTAAGTAGAGCTGACAGGGAATTACTGACTTTTTTCAAATCTTCTACTTCCACTGCAAAAGCCACATTAGTAAACATAACGTTCCACTTTCAATATAATCAAGTAACATGTACACGACTTACTATACTCACATGAAATACAGAGTTCCCGAAACAATGAATCCAAGAAACTTGAATAATGTACTGATTTTTCAAACTGGGTTATTTTATCTTTCAACAGTTTTTCAAACTCTGTAAAGTCTTCTCTGGAAGATGGACACATAGCATCAATGCCAGTGACACTGTTACTAGTAGTGGTAGTACCAACACCTGCAAAACATCAGGGAAAAATCATTCTTGTACACTTTACAGACAGCAATGTATGTAAATCATCGATACAAAAAGAAGTTTATTAACAAAAATACAGTGTAAATAGTTGAAATCGTGTTAGGGACTTTACCAAAAGCATCTTTTGCAAGCTCCATATCAGATTCTTCCTGTAGCTTCTTTACTCTTAACTTCTCTTCTATTAATTCCTCAGGAGTAAGCTCTGCTTGCTAGAGGAATACAGTACTGTTTTTAAAAGAGCTTCAAACATTTGGTGAATACAGTTAAAAAAAAAAAAAAATTACATTTTGATGCATGTCTTCTTCTTCCTGTTGCTTTTTCCTTAACCTGTTTTCTTTCTCTTTGATTTTCTCGCTCAGCTTCTTTTTTTCTGAAACCTTTGGTTCTATATAAGAAAACAAAGAAAACAGACTCAATAAAATATATAAACAGCATTCATTTTCAAGGGGTACTATTTCTCACCAGTTTTCTTAACCTCTACTTTTTTCTCCTCTTCTTCATCTTCATCATCCCAATTGTCCTGGAAAAAAAGTGTTGTTATAGTATTGGTCAAAACGTAAATGTATTGAGATTTAGACTTTTTTGTACATACTTAAGCATCAGCACGCAGTAATAGGAACCCATTACACAATCATATTACAACATTAAAAAACAGTATGGCACTAAATATTCTCCATATGTTTCTCAAAGGCTAAAATTAGCTTTAAATTTAATGGGGTAAATTGATAGTTCAAGTGGAAGAGTAACAAAAGTGTCATACTTGGCATAGTTATTTGCAATTCCATAGTTACAAACATTACAACACAAGTGTTCCATGTAAACACTGGCGTCTTTAGATACTGGGCCATATGTTAGAGACCAGAACAATTGAAGGGGCCTCTCCCAGCACATTCCCTGAGAGAATATTTTGAGGCTCTGGACAAATCCAGAGACAACAGCCAGGTAAACATGGATAATAACATAGAATGGAGGAATGCCACAACACTGCCAATGCTCTCAAGCGGAATATCCCAGGCCTAGCTCATCTGAGTTGAGTCATCATCTCATATGATTTCATCTTTGTGTTGCTAAAGTTGGTAGCAACTTAAGCTAACGCTGTCTCGTGTTACTCGAGCTGAGAAGATTCAGGGCAAACCTTAATCTTCTATTATTATACAACATTAGGAAGATGAAACTTAACGACACATGCCGAGTAATACAAACAATGACCAAGCTAACAATCTGTTGATTATAAGTTTAGATATTTTGCGGTTTGAATAAAGTGACTGCCATTCTCATTCCTGTTTGCTAGCTTACATAGCCTGGCAAGACGTGGTCCTTCTAGCTGGTTTGCTAAAATAGTTTGCCCCCAGTGTCAAAATAAAGCGAGAGAGAGGGCGACAGGGGCCGACTTTTAGCCGTGTAGCGTTACAGTTAGCTCGGCTAACAGTAACCTGCTGCTGTTTCACGATGTGCCACATGAATTAGCCGCTTGCTAACGTGGTGCTAACACACACTGTCAGACAGGAAACCGCGATGGCATTAAGACCAAAGCCCCATCTGTGTGTTTCTCACTGACGATCCGACAGCACAAGAGCACCACCACAACATTAACTCATCAAAGCAAAAGTTTTAATTCACCTTAACATCTTCATCTTCGTCCTCGCCTTCCCATTTGTCCAGCGCTGGCGCCTTTTTAATCGGCTCCTCCGCCTCGAAGCTGTCAGCGTCTGAAAAATCGACAACATTAAATTTGTTAGACCAATCCACATCTAACGAAGGAGAGTGACAATGCTACACTCTTGAGTTTGTCTACTAAGCAGAGTACTTATGGACGGATAGCTTTAGAGCTGCTTTCCTTCCTAAGTTAGTTTCTCACCCCAGTCCGCCATGTTGCCTGTGTAGTGTTTGACAGGCTCGCGGTGAAGTCAGCAGACTCCCTCCTCCGCACGTCACACGCTCCTCAGCGTCCTCACTTCGCCCTAAATGTCCAAATGTCTACATGTCATGTACATGATGCAAAAAAAAAATCTTATACTTCACATTAACCTAAATGTACATGTACATTTTCTCATGTACATGATGCAAAAAATATTCTTATCCTTCACGTCAACCTAAATGTCTACATCTCATGTAGGCTACATGATGCAAAAATATTCTTATCCTTCACATCAACTCAAAGCATTGGTTTCTATTAACTCAAACCACCTAAAGTTTATTTTAATTTGAAATACAAACAAAGGTAGGCTACTATGATTTTTTTTAACGAATCAAATCAAATACAATCATTTATAAAGGTTATTATATATAATAAAAGGAGAAATTCAATTTGTCAACTGGACAAAGTTTGTTTGGTTGAAAACGTTTCGCCGCTCATCCGAGAGGCTTCGTCAGTTCTGGTTCTGATGCTGGTTAGACCCTGTTTATATCTAGCTGCAAGGAGGAGCTCACTACACCGGAGAAGTTCTGAACCAATCCCAGCTAATCTGCTATCTTTTGTTTTCCTCTGGTGTCTCGTTTAGCATATCTATTCAGCCCTCAGATGAGCTCACTACCCTGGAATAGTTCTGTAACTATCTCAACTAATTGCTCCTTTTGTTTTTCGAATGGCGTATAGTTTAGCCTCTCTATTCAAACTGACGACCGTCTCCACCCCTCTGCCCCTGACTTGAACAAACAAAAGATAGCAGATTAGCTGGGATTGGTTCAGAACTTCTCCGGTGTAGTGAGCTCCTCCTTGCAGCTAGATATAAACAGGGTCTAACCAGCATCAGAACCAGAACTGACGAAGCCTCTCGGATGAGCGGCGAAACGTTTTCAACCAAACAAACTTTGTCCAGTTGACAAATTGAATTTCTCCTTTTATCATGGATTCTACCTGGACGACTGAGGGTCTTTTAACGCGTTATTATATATAGGTAAAGGAGGCCATTACTACTTCTCCTTTTACTATAGCCTATACCCACTAGCCTAGCCTATTACCCCAGCTGTTTTATGTTACAGTGCTCTGTGTGTATATATATATAAAAAATTAGGCTAAATGAATATATATATATAATTAAATGAAAATGGACTGCAGAGAGTGTGCTACTTTATTGAGTCTGATCATTGTCAGAATGTCCGCACAACAATACAAAAATGCACTACAACACCTTTTCTTATTAACAAAAAAATAGGCCTATGCTACTTACATAGACTCTAGTTTTGTCAAGATAACTAAGTATTGTGCAGATATTTAAATACATAAGTATATAAATGCTGTCTCTAAACATTCATAATTAAGTCTTTGGTTTATTCAGTGCTGGAAAAAATACATTAAATAAATTACTGTACAGAGTCATCTTCAAGTGCTGTGTGTATACAAATTAATAGTATATTACACAAATGAAACACAGGTGAGGGGTGTTTGTAATGAAGCAGAGTGGAGTGGAATCATGTCCAAGTGTAGATAAGGTCATGATGGGACGACCAGCAGCATCAGCAATCCCAATAACAGACACATGGGACAGTGGCTGAGTGTCAGCCCCAACGACCTCCCTGTGGATACAGAAATACAAATGCACATATCAAATCAAAACAAATGAACAAATCACAACAAAACAAAACAACATAATATTATTATGGGGGAAAAATTAACCAAATAACAATGGAAACGTATGGAATTGGTTTCATCAGTGTATAGTGTACAGTGTATAGCCATGTCTTTTAAAACTCTACCTTGGTAATTGCTCTTTGTTAAAATGTGTTTTACTTATTTCACCACTCTTTGTAACTTTTACATCTATACCATTTCAAGTTATTTCCCTCATTTGTCATCTCCAAAGAAGTATCCACAGTGTATCAACTGTTTATCAATCTCTGTTGTACTTTCTACATCTATATTTGTAGCCTCATACCTCTGAAGTCCACAGGCCGATCCTCCCAGGGTGTCAGCACTCTGGCCAGAGCTTGCTTCTGCATATAGGACAGTGCATCGATCACTGTGGAGGGCACCGCCTCAGCCTGTTCATGGGAAAACATGCTGATCTGCTGATGGCTGAACACAACCTGGATCCAATGAGACCAAAACATATATTCAAATAAACAAGCTTTGTACAGACTAAGTGTATTTTGTGTACTTACAGAAAATTTTGCAGGTGGAATGACTGAGATAGCCAGAGGTGTGATTCCTTCGATTTGAGCTCTTACCAAGGATGACATGTCTATATCTGGAAGACCAGCTATGAAAGAACAAGAAATGTTCAGCAAGTCTTGCATTTATTTATATGATCTAAAAATCCAAATATATGCACGCAGTTTTTATAGGAGAGTAAATTGACTTTACCTGCTATTATTCCGATTTCAATGAAAACATTAGTTCCCCAGAATGGAGTGGGTCCAAAGGCAAGGGCATGGTTCAGCAGCCCGACCATAGCCCTCAACTGGTCCTCTGCACACTTTAGCTTCAGCTGACCAAGGTAGTGCACTGCCTTACTGCAGCCAACAGGTGGAGACATAGAACAAGGTCAGTGCCCAGGGTCAGAGCTCAAATGCTGCTCAAGTGACTTTTACTTACCTGAACTCAACCGCATTGAAATAAATCAATTCAGATGCTTTAGCGCCACACACGATATGGCCCAGGGCCACCAGAGTGCTGGAGTCCAGCTGGTTCACACTCTGCTTGGTTGAGTTTAATACAGCCGCAAGCAGAATTTCTTGCTGCAATTAAAAAGTTTATTTTGAACATGATTAACATAGTTCATCCACAATCTATAGCTTACACCAATAACTTTCTGACACACTGACCTGTTTGCTGGTCCACAGATCGACAGCTCCCAAAACAGAGATGGTGTTACGTTCAGAAAGTTGTAGGCTGCTCAACTCCTCATTTGTCATTTCCACTGCTATTCTTCCAAGCTGAGAGATGAGTGACTGGGTGAAGGAAGAAACTGGACCATACATCTATGAAGAAAACATCAAGAATTGCAAAAAAAATTACAGAATTTCAAGTTTTATGGTGGGTCTGAAATTGAAGACTGGCTTACTTTTTTCACTTTCTTTAACAGCTGGATGCGGTGGTAAGAGGGCAAAAATGGGTCCTGACCCATTAACTCTAAACAGCTGAGAAACGCAGAAGTGGGCATACTGGACAAGCTGGCAGATATCCAAACAGAGGGAGTGGTTGAATGGAGAATCTCACAAGTAGGAACTATCTGAGGTGCTGAAAAGTAAATGGGATTTGTGTTTAATACAACTTTTAACAATTAACATTTTTTAATATAAAATTGTTGATTGTTTATATATATATATAGGAGTTGCAGTAATGCTATAAATTACTGGAATGCTGAGCTTTGAAAAAACCCAGAAAAAACTGCAGGACAAATTGCTGTTTTTCAAAGTTGCTCCTCCTCTCACTGGCATCCAGGCAGTGGCTTCCAACAGGCCCACCTTCCCACTGTCGCTGTCCCATGAACAGCCTCTCAATACGGGCCACAGACATCAGCTCCTGAGGGCACACCACATACAACGTTACATGGACACTGACACACTCACATACACACGCACACACACACACACACACGCACACACACACACACACACACACACACACACACACACACACACACACACACACACACACACACACACACACACACACACACACACACACACACACACACACACACACACACACACACACACACACACACACACACACACACACACTCACATACACACGCACACACACACACACACACGCACGGCTATAGCGGAAAGGCAGGGGAATCCATAGTGACTCTACTGTGATGTGACACGGGGAGATTCCTTTACCAGCTTCATTGGCCTAACCTTTCCTTGTATCACGTAACAAACTGTACTACTAATCTGTACTATAGAACATGCAGGAAATCTGGTGTAAATATTTGGACTCACTTGTGGGATCTCCTGAAGTTTATTGATGGGTAGAAAGAAGAGAAATCTGCCCACTTGACTAAGTGTGGCCTTCGTCCATGTCTTCACAGGTCTACAAGAAAGCACAGTATTTAAATACTGAATGACCATACTGACCAAAACAAATGATAAAAGACAAAGACAAACGTGAAACTGTACCCAAAAGTATTTGTTTCTTGTAAGATACGCGCTACTATGTCCATTTTAGTAGTGCCATAACAGAAGGTCTGTAAAAAATCCATGTTTTCCATGAAAAAGTTTCTGTCAAGCTGAATGAATATCTCATCCATCACAAATGTAGCCATAATCCCCAGGGAATGAAACTCCTCCTCAGTGTACACCCCTGTGTACATGCTCTGCAGAACAGCAATACATACTTAAACTATCACACAGATATTTTAATTGTCTAAAATATAATTTGTACAATAACGGACCAGTCTTTGAACTATTTTATCCACCAGAAGCTCCTGTTTCTTTCTGGACAATAGAAGAAAATGTTGAGGCTCTGTGATGATGACAGCTCTGAGAGAGTCCATGATGTCCACAGTGAACTTCTTAATGGTGCTCACTCTGCAAAGATCAGAGAATATTAAAAAGTATTCAGCTTCATAGAGTACACGACTAAAGGACAACAGAAACATATACTTAGTTTCATAATATTGAGGTGCACAGCACAGACTTACGGCATTGCAAGAGCTAATTCAGCTCCAAAATCTGACAGAACTTCTGGGAAGAAGCCGTACTGGTACACCTCATCAACCACACATTTTTTCTATTCAGAAAAGCAGACTGGAGTTTAAGATGAAATGAACTAACAAAACCTAAATATTAATATAAGTATTTTATACCAGTGAGGTGTGAAGAAGACTGGGCTGCTGTTGCAGGAAGAACAGGATCTTTCTCACCGATGAAGGAGAACGATTTGCTCTGAGTCGCTCCAGTAAAACTTTACAGGTCACTCCTTGGCCTGCCATCCCAAGGCTCCTAAAGAAAAAATAACAATATTAATAAGGTTACCTGAGGGATCGTATGCCCATACAAACAGATAGAACTTACAGGATGTCTTCTTTAATTAAGTTTGGCGTCAGTTCAAGCACTTTGTTGAAAATAGTCTGGGCCTGGATGGAAAAAACACATTTGTTGGCTGTAATGTGATATGAAAACAGTGTCATTGCCGGTACATCTATTCAACAAAGTGTCAGAGAAGCTTTTGCTTCTCAAGTTAAATATTTAAGAGCTAAGTGACATCATACACCTTTTGACGAGGTCAACAGAAAAAGCATCTATAATTAGAAAACAGATTTAATCAAATTAAAACAAAGATTGGAATAGTACAGTTTACACATGTACTACCTGCTGTGTGTTCCAGGGCTTTTGAGCTGATGTAGTGAAGTTAATGACCAGTGAGTCAATCCTGTGCAGGACACTGACCAAAGGAGTGCAGAACAGCAGAGGCTCCACTTCATCCAACCACCTGGGCACATCTACAAAGCCCTAACCACAGCAAAACCAGGAGGGATTTGGTTAAACATTATTTCAGATTTAAAAACTATTTAACATGTGACTTACCCAGAGCTTTGTGGCAATGGCATTACATTGAGCTGGACCGAAACTGGGAGTCTGTTGAGCCATAGAGGGCAGTGAGGACAGGAGCCTCTCAGAGGTCAGTGTCAAGAGGAATTCACTTTTCACTCCCACAACAAGAGAGCCGAGCTGTTGCAGCATACCTGAAGAACTCATCTGAGGAAACATGATGTTTGTGTCACTGGATATGTACAAATCCAAAAGAAATATTCATATTAATAATTAAGTACTTACTTCCATAACTGAAGACAGCTTGTCTACAATTATAGAGGCCTGTCAACAAAAGAGAAATCAATCTGTGTGGAATTTGCTGCATTTGACAATGTATTTTATTAAGAATCTCTCAGCGTTAAGTTTAATAATCAACAGTATAGGCTATACCGATTTCTCCTGTGTGAGATCAATAAAGTCAATCTTCTAATCTTCTAATCCTTAATCACTGTAAGGTGCTTTGTGTTACAATTTTGTATGAAAAGCGCTTTATAAATAATGTTTCATTGATTGATTGACTGATTAATACGTATAAGTCCAAGTAATCTCTTGCATGGTAAAATACTGCCGTACAAAGGAAAAACACAGTATCTGCTCTGACAATTAAACAAAAAAAAAACCTTCTGTGTATGTCAGAGTTACACTAATGATAGTATGTTTATATTTTACCATATGATGAATTAATATTTATCAATCACAAATATCAACAGTGATGTTGACCTCTGAATGTACAGTTAAAGTACAGAAAATGAGATGATCTCAGAAAACGTTTTTGGGCAGATCTTTTACAGCCAAGTATTTTAGTTTGTGTGTTGAAAAAGAAACTAGCGTGAAATTCAGTAAAACAATGGAAAAGTGCAGTAGTAGCAGTTAGAACATTCTAAGCTGGAGTTGAAGAATGTGTAGTTACTGCAAATTTCACCAAAATATCTGGGCTGGGAAAGAGTCGAACCATAAAACTTTTTATAGTTTTAACAAAATACGCAGTTACTGTACTTTTCCTTTGTAAGCCAGAATATTTCTTCAAATCTATAGTACATATCTTAAACAATTGACATGGAAGTATAAGTACTGGTTTATGGTCTAAAATAACATGTGTAGTTGAGACAGCAGCTGGGAGGCTGCCACTAAACCCAGGTCGGGTCTTTGGTTCATGAGCTCAGTTTCCTGCAGACAGCAGCCTGTTAACTGTCTGTCAGCACTGCCAGCTGCAGCCAGTCAACCATGAACAAAACAAACAAGAGCTTATGTAGTGAAAGTAACAACATGTGGAGATAGAGTAAGTCTGTGGTCTTATACAATAATAGCACTTCACCACTGTGTACCTGTGCTGGGCTGAATGTGACTGATTGGATGGTGGGCAGAGTGCTTAGGAGCTGAGATGGACTCAGGTCCTGTATGAAGCTCACTCCGAGCATGGGCAGGAGGTGTGCTATCTCTGTGATCTGCTCCCTCGTCAACAGTGACGGGTCCTTGGACAGGTTGCTGTTAAGGAGCAAACGGGAGAGCTACAAAACAAAAGGAGCATTTACACGGGATTTGTTTAGGTAAAAAAAAAAAAAAAAAAATAGTAAGGCAAAGTTATTAGAACAACGAATACCAAGTAGCTGGGCAGAATGAGTCCATCACGGGTGCAGTTTCTGATGGTGTCTTGAATAACAGGAAAAGCCTCAGTTGCTTTGTACACAATCAGGTCTTCAGGATCGGCTCTGCATGTGATGGGACCAAGCCTGCAAAATCCGAAGTAATCATAATTATTCATCATTTATCAGCAACAATCCAAAATGTATGTAGATTTTATTTATGGCAGCTGTAATAAATATAGACTATGGGGAACATGTATCTCCAGTGTTTGTATGCACACTAGATCTGACCTGATAAAATCCTGAGCCGTCAGGTTTTTGTACGTCCCAATGAGGAGCTGTGCTATGAACTCTTGTTTTATGGGACTAAGGGTATTTCTCTGCAGAACATCTAACCCATCCATGAGCTGTGAGAAGTGAGAAGAAACAGCAAAACAGCAAAACAGCAAATTACTCAACAATAAATTAGGTAAATGTGTCCAGTGACAAGTTAGTAACCACGGTATTATTATTTTAAGTGGTTCCATGTTCACTTATTGATTACAAAGAGGAAGCCCCAGCATATGAAATGTGACAGAGACAGAGGGGCTTGTGTGCTCTGTTGGCCGCAGTGAGACTTGTATCGCTGTTTTGCCTCAGGGCTAATGTACACACAGATGCCCGGCTTCTCCAGTTACCCCGCTTGGTATCAAAGCTCAGGGCTGTTACCTGAGCAGCCGAGAGGTGTTGGAAGTTGTAGAAGGGTAGGTAAGCGATCAGGTTTCCAGTGTCTCTGATGAGCGATTGTTGACCTCTGGTGATGTTAATCGGGAGCATCGCGGTGCCAAGCCAGGCGCCAAAAGCATTACGCTGCTCTAAAGACATGAGGTCGAGGTGCCGGTTTATGGTCTCTCGTCTGAAAAGATGTAGTTAGTTACAGATTTTTAGAAAGTTTTAGAAAAGAGGAGTCTTGAGAAAATGGTGCATGTTCTGCCCTGATAGCAACATCTTTTCAATTAGATATAAAGGCTATTTAAGATTAAGATTAAGTCTTAAATAATTAAGACTAGTGTGCATAAACCTTATAAGTCCTTTAATATGTAAAATAATTGTGAAAATTAAGCAGTGTTAGAACGTTGTTTCCTTAACAAAAAACTGGATTTGTGTTTACTTTCATTCACACATGTTCGGGTAATCCTTTATTAATCTGTGTAAATCTCACATCTTAAAATGTTCTGTTCCACCATGTGATGCCTTGAAGCGGTAGTTTTCACGTGAACAACTACCTTATACCTTTTTGCTCAATTCCAGTGTTAAAATCATCCAAATGATTCAAGTGAAGGTGTTTAAAAATACAGTGGAGCACTTGCTGTATCACCACTTGACATCATTGTGTGTTAAACATGTGTGAATGAAACAAAACACAACTCCAGGTATGATTTTGATGAGGAAACAACATTTTAACTTGTATAAGAAGAAAGAGTAATATGGGCCCTTTAAATGATCTGTTACTCAATTACAAAATATAAGTGTGTAATTAATGTTAATAATACAAGTTCAGATTTAAATATGTTTATGTATTTAATAGAGCACGGTAAGATTATGTACAGACTTAAATAAATCTGTAGAAGAGGGGGGCAGAAATCATATCTAATGACCTGTTTAGTCTATACTTACTTAGCACTTAACGTATAAACTACACTTAGAAGATTTAATTCTATAGGCTGAATAGGTTTCCTTTACCTTTTATGCATAATGTATGTCCCTGACACTTCAAGGTGTAATAACGTATCGCTTCCAAGACCAGCCTGATATAGGAGCTAAGTTTGGATTTCAGCTTTGTTCTCTATAGGCCTAACCTATGGTGAGACAGGGCAGGTGAACAGGGATATCAAATGCCACAAACTACTAAAAATACAATGTGTTTCAGGCAAATAAATCTGGACAATGTTTTGAGCGAAAAGAAGTGAGTGAATTTTGGACATTGTAATTAGTACCTTGTTTTTGGAAGCGTATATGTTTACCTGTTTATCTTATGTCTATTTATTGTTGATGCCTATATACACTTCATGTCCATGAGTGTAGCTGTGTGTTTGTCTGTTACATAGTGAACTGACAATAAAGTACACTTTGACTTTGACTTTCACTAGTATTTGAGATCCTGCCTGTAGGTGCATTGTCTCTGGATTTTGGTTATTATATGAGAAAAAGGTATTTTAGGAAATTTAAGTGTGTTATATAAATCTGTTGGAAACTGATTAAGTGAGATCGTAAAACATATTTTTGTTTAGACTGGACAATTTCTAAAAGAATAGTAGTACTGAGATACATGATCCACAGACTGAATAGAGCCGAGCACACTCACACAGCGGCGATGTTCTGGAGCATGGGCAGAGCCTGGATGTCGGCTGGACTGGCCAGAGCCAAGAGTGATGTCAGGTCTGAAAACAGAGTTCCATCTGTGGCCAGGTGTGTCTGAAAAAGCACCGATGCCAGCGTGGACAGGTACTTCTGTGGTAACTGGAAAACACAAATCAGACCCATGTCAGCCGGTATCTGATACCTGCTTTGAACTCAATATCTTGTAACACAGAAAACGTTCAAGAAGCAGGTGAAAGGTTGGATAGAAGTTAGACGTAGATAGTGGTGCTGACAAAAATGAATTATCTTGAAGTTTTTAGGGGTTATCTTGATTATAAGATTCAGACAATATTATGGCAATTCATCAGAAATGTACCAAAAGATGCCTGCAAATGTCATAGTTAGGGTTCTGCAGATAAAATGTAAAGAAACACTTTTACTGTTACTACTGTTTTTACTGTTAATATTGTTTTTTTTAAGATTATACTGTGTTTTTTTAATCTGCTTTTTATAGTATTTATATATATATTTAGATAATATACTCAATATTCCAGTTTTAAAATAAGATAAGATAATCCTTTATTTGTCCCACAATGGGGAAATTGGGGGAATATATCCTAAACTATAATTGCCATTTGATACATTTTTCAATCCATCTCCTACTTCTAACTGTTTTGTGTGTTTTTGCACCTGTAGAGCGTCCTTGTTCTGGCTGTAGTACAGGAGGATCATTCGAATGGTTGTGACGTGAGACCCACTGAGCACCGAATGCAACTTTTCCACTGGTATGTTGAAGTACTCCTGTATACACATATGTAGGTCTGAGTACACAGTGATAGGAGGGTGAGCAAATAGATAACAAGAAATGATGAAATATTACCTGGAAAAAGTCAAACTCAAACTCATCTGGGGCAATCTCTCGTGACGTCTGCATGAGGCTGGTGAGTACTCTCTGTAAAACGCACATACAGTATTAATCTGATCTGAGGTATTGTGGGGTATTCTCAAGTGTTACGTTTGTAAAGATTGCACTACAAGGCCTCATTCATTATGCAGATATCAGTGGCAGGATTGTAACTGTACCCAGAGTCACCTGTAGGTTGAGGTCAAGCTATACAAAGACATTAAAGGTAGTCTGCATGATTGAAGAATCAATTACTCATTAAATAGAGAGGTGGCTGGTATACAAAGCTCTCCTCTAGTGTTGTGCAGTAAATTAAATTTTAATCAAGATCGAGATTCAGGCATTTCTGATCATCAACAATGGTATGATTTATTGTTTTAATCAAAAAGTCCACAGCCAATCCTCTGCCAGTGTGTGCTTTAGAGCAGAGATCAGACTTTTTTGTTGGCTAATATCACTGGTCTACAAGCAAAATGCTTCCGGAACAAAAGTAGTGAAATTTTTCATGGTTGAGGTCACTAATAAAGAAAAACTAAGTCAGAAGTGCTGATTGGCTATAGTTTCCAAGATATAGTATTGGGTCAAAATAGGAAATTTGTGCAAAATAAGGCAAAAACTGTAGTTTATCAGAAGGTACAGTGTGTCTACAAGCAACCAGTTCTATCTGAAAGCCTGTCTGCACATTCCAATACATTCATTTTAATATGTCTAGAGTTTTAACACATATATCAATATATATAATATATATATTATTATTATATCATTAAATATCTTGAAGGTGTAGACCAGTGTCTTCAAAGTATGCATTGTTTTCAACAAGACAAAATAAAATTGAATAAAAAATTGTGTTCAATATGCAAGTCCCTCAGTCGTCCAGGTAGAATCGATGATAAAAGGAGAAGTTCAATTTGTCAACTGGACAAAGTATGTTTGGTTGAAAACGTTTCGCCGCTCATCCGAGAGGCTTCGTCAGCTCTAATTAGAATACTGGTAAGACACTTGCTTATATCTTGCTGTAGGGAGGAGCTAACTAGCTAACTACTTTCCGAAACTATCTCATTGGTTTCAGTCTTTTGTTTCTCTGGCGTCTAGATAACGATCCCTATTCATCCCTACAACGACTGTTTTTCACACCTCTGGCCCTGACCTGGCTAGCCCTATTGTTCCCCTGTTTGCTTGATCTAGGCTTAAGAATGGCATTATAGATGGGAGACAAATTATGTCTGACTCCACCATTTCTGTTCAGAGAAGGATTCTCTTTTTTGACAAAAATTGCCTCTTTAACTCCCCTCTCAAACCAGTTCTTTTCCCTGGCTAAGATCTGAACCTCACTGTCCTCAAAAGAATGGCCCGTGGCTTCTAGGTGAAGATGTACGGCAGAAGACGGTCCACTCTGGCACGCCCGCCTGTGTTGGTACATCCTCTTGTGAAGTGGCTGTTTTGTTTCTCCAATGTAGCGCTCACTGCAGTCTTCACTACACTGAATGGAGTAGACCACATTGCTTTGTTTGTGGCTCGGTGTTTTGTCCTTTGGGTGGACGAGTTTTTGTCTTAAAGTGTTTGTGGGTTTGAAATAAACTGGGATTTCATATTGTCTGAAAATCCTCTGTAGTTTTTCCGACACGCCGGCCAGGTACGGAATCACTACCCCTTTCCTCCTGGGTTCGGATTCTCTATTATCTTGTTTCTTGCCCTTGTCTCTCTTGGTTTTGTTAACAGCCCATTTAGGATATCCACAAACAGAGACAAATTGTTGACAAATTGAACTTCTCCTTTTATCATGTGTTCAATATGAGAAATTCAAATTCTCTCTTTTTTTTCTGTAATATCGCCCGCCCAGACACTTTACGTAGTTTGGTTGGCTGTCAGGTCATTCATATATTAACTAATTAAATGTTCACCTTGCACACACCTTAGAACTTTATAATTCAAATGATCCGAACTTCTTACCCCAAAGCACTGCAATAACACCCTCTTGTTGACAAAGTCGGTTTCATTTTTGAAAAACTTGTTCACAGACGCCAGAATATTGAGGCGTATATTCTCAGTCACATAATACGTAGTGTTCTGAATCTCCTCCAGCGCTAACAATGACACCACCGCCATGCTCATAGCCTGGTCCAACACAGTGGTCACTTTTGGGGTCAGCAGGTATCTCATCCTGGTCCTCATATTCTCTAACCAACAGCGCACAATCATCTGCATCATCACATTTGGTCCTGCCCCAGGTTGACAGGCTAACGTAAGGTCCCATGAGCATGTCCAGTTAAACTTTTTTACCAGATCTTGAGCTAAACAGAAATGAGGCTCATTGGTCCCAGTATTAGTGAAATTAGCAGCAGAGGCACATACAGACCCCACCCAGGCGCTGTATGGTTCTTGCCACAGTGCATATAGGAGATTTGAATTAGAGCAGACATCAGACACAAAATTAGCTTGGTCATGCTCCCAGCACAGCCTTATGAGCACTGGATCTGGAAGTGCAACGCTCCAGCTCAAATATACACATTGGTCGCTGGGGTTGAATCCCACAGGGCCTTGCTCATTTCCTCCATTAGGGTTTTCCACTTTACTGGTGTGGTTGGAGCAGTGTTCAATTAGCCATGTATTGTCCTGATTGGCCAAAAGGTTTTTGAGAACTGTCTCATTGAGGCAAACTTTAGAGATGAAGTTAGTAGGGTCCGCCACTGCACAGACGGCTACCTCAGTCATGTCCACAATTATGGGACTGGTCCATTCACCATATTTACAAACCTAAAAAATAAATACATACAAAATTGTTTTAAAACAATACAAATGAATAAAACATTATTAGTTGCAATCACATTGCATCACATTGTTTAAAGGACACATATTACACTATTTTCTGATCTATGTTATAATGTTGTTTCCTCATTACAAACCTGAAGTTGTGTTTTGTTTTATTCACACTTTTAACATACAAACCCTGCATATTTAGGCTTTAATGGAAACTCTGTGATGTCATGTGGTAAAACAGGAAGTGCTCCACTGTGGAACTTCATGCACTTTCACTAGAATTATTTGGATAATTTCAGCCCTGGAATTGACAAATTGTGCTGAACTAAAGGTTAAAAGGAGCTGTTAACTTGAAAGCTACTGCTTCATGATGTCAAAAGATGGCACAGAGCATTTTGAGCTTTGAAGATGTAGACAGACTAAAGATAAGGGTTACTGAAACATGTGTGAATGAAACAAAACACAACTCCAGGCAGTAAGGAGGTAACAGCATGGCTTAATGCTCACAAGAGTCAATTTTGCATAATATAGGACTTTGAAAATTGAGCTGAAAGTCAGATCAGAATTCTGTGGTAGAAGTGGCGAAACATATTCACTCTTAAAAGCTTTTGTCCAGCTGACAGAGTTCAGTTTTCTCTTGGCCTAGTTTGTGGTTAATGGATCTGTAATTACTGGGATCATCCACATGAAACAAAACTGATTCAAAGTTCAACGTCTTCTCTGTCAGCTTAGACAAAAAATAAGTCTTTTTTTCACAATGGCTTCATCATGATTGGTGAAAGGACTTTAAAGGTGCACTGGATAACTTTTCTGATGGGGTGTCCGCACATGGAGATGTCATTGTTATGCCTGGCAGGTTCGACTGTATGGCATTACAATTAAATATACTGCATGTATTAAATTCCAGGTGTTTTATTGCTCAAAAATAGCTTTAAAATAGGTATTCTTATTGAAAGTAGGGCTGCCTCTGCACAGATCTGACCTGTAACTTAGCCTGGTGCTGTCACCGGCTTGTTTCCATGGGGATGTACATGTTTTATGCCATATTGTGGGAGAATCCAGGCAAAATCATAACATCACCATGGAAAAAAAACAGAAAAGTTACGCAGTGTGGGTCTTATTATTGGATATTTCTTTCCCATAGAGTAATACAGGTAAATGCTGTCCATCTGAAATTATAACATCATCAAATACTACAATGTGAAAACAGCCTGCTATACATTTACTATACAGCATTACTAACCACTCACCTGTTGTATGAGCAGAACATTATCAATTTCTTCAGTATCATTGCAAGCTGTACGCAGCCAAGTGTTGCGAGGGTCCTGAAGGAGCTTTTGAAAAACTGCTACATTGCAACAGACATTTTTCTGAAAAGCTAGTTGGTCATGCTGCCAACACAAACCCACCACTGAGTCATCAACATAGCGACTCACCCACGCTTGATAGTCGCACCAGTCTGTTGTATTAAAGTTTTCATGTTTTGGAGTTTTTGGTATTTCGAAAGCAGCTTTTGCACAGTGTGGTTCCAGCCACTTGTTTTGCTCGTGGATCAGAAGTTTGCTCATAAAGGTTTCGTTTGCGCATATTTCTCTATTAAAATCCTCTGCATCAAACTTGGAGCATAGAGAGATTACATTAAAATGAATCAGAGACAGATCATGCCACTGTGAATACTGGCACGGATCCACTTCATCTGCCTGTGTGACGGGAGGGGCCATGGGCAGTACTTGTGTACAGTTTGGCATGAAAGGTGCATTTGGGCCATGGGAAAATAGCAGCATAAAGAATCCTATATTTTGACATATAAGCAGAGAGAGGCGCTCTTTGTCCAGTATCATGCAGAATTCGAGGAGATACGGATCAATTACTGAAGCTTGGAACATCCACTGTTCGTACAGGCAGTGCTCAGTCACCATGTAGCCCAGGTTTGCAGTTGAGTTCCCACAATACGCGTACAACCAAAGATTTGTATGATCTGAAAGCAGCTTCTTCATAAGTGTAGCATTGTTACACACATTTTTCACAAACTCGTCCCGCTGGTTGTCCCCACACAGAGACACCAGCACAGGGTCCACTAAAATATTCTCCATCCAGCTGTTGTAATTGCAGGCGAGCTGTTTCAGGTTTGATGCTTCTCTAAATACTCTCAGCGGTGCGCTAGGTGCAAAAGTAGGGGGCAGATTGACAATAGGAGGGGGGAAAGTGCCTACACTGGGGCAATCGACTGCTGATCTAGTTGTCAGTGGCGACATGACAGATCGGAAAACATAGCAAGCATTGCTCCAAACTTGCTCTATCTCTTTGGGGTTTAGGGAGCTCAGGGCTTGGCAGAACAAAAGCACAGAGACAGAAGATGTTTTCCTTAAACCTGATACAATTTCAGGACAAATTGTATTATTCAGCCCAGCCAGGTTTTGGTGGTCACACTGCAGTAGGATGTTGTGGTAAATGTCTATATTTTTGTTTAAGTCCAGAGCTGAGCGCTGGAAAGGCACCCCAGGGCAGTTAGAGCCGGGGTATGCGCAGACGGACTGGTCCGGAGCCAGGAAGATGTCCAGAAGAATGTCAATAAGTGCTGTACCGAAAGACCAGCTCACATTGTTTTGAAGACCCCTGATCAAAACAGAAATGTTCACATGTAAAAGACGTATCTCTATAAATAAATGCATACTACATATTAAAAGGTGCACTATGGAACTTTTCAGGTGGACAGTTGGCCATTACGAGGCTTCCATCAGTCTGACCCATCCAGTATGGTGTGAATGAATAATGACTACAGCCTAAGGCTTTAAGGGGCTTCAACAAGCCTGTAAAGCACCTTACAAGTGCAAGTATTACACTGGTCTACAAGCAAAATGCTTCCGGAACAAAAGTAGTGACATTTTTCTTGGTTTAGGTCACTAATAAAGAAAAAGTAAGTCAGAAGTGCTGATTGGCTATAGTTTCCAAGATATAGTATTGGGTCAAAATAGAAAATGTATTCAAAATAAGACAAAAACTGTAGTTTATCAGAAGGTACAGTGTGTCTACAAGCAACCAGTTCTATCTGAAAGCCTGTCTGCACATTCCAATACATTCATTTTGATATGTCTAGAGTTTTAACATATATCAATATATATAATATATAATACATTACATATCTTGAATACATTAGCTAACCAGCACAGTTATTAATTGATTTTCAGTTTATCATATCGATATAAATGAGATTTAGCCACTTTTTTAAGCAGATTGAGTCCAAACATTTGTAGTGTTATTATTATCTGCTTGTCTCACAGGAGATGTTGTTGCTTTAGTTTTAAATAATCTACATAAAGATAATCAGGTGATGCAACAAGGCCAAGTTACAGGTCAGACCTGTGAGGAAGGAGCCTGCTCACAGTAAGAATATTTCATTTTTAAGGCATTTTTAAGCAATGAATAGACCTGTAATTAAATAAGTACAGCAGGTACCTGCTTGTTACATAGAAATATTACATGCACCAAAAATGTTACATAGTGCACCTTTAAATTAATGTTTTTTTGTCAGTGAGCATGTTGACAAAAGGAATGCGATTATATTTTAAGTAAACAAAATATTTATTACATTAGCTAAATTAACAATTGTATTTCCTGTGCTGATACTTTAATCGTGTAAAATATTTGTGAGGACGTACCATATGATGAGCTGCTTCAAATCACCTGTGAAACAAACATTCCATCACCTTCATAAAATTCACATTTGAATATACGTTTACATATACATTTAAAATAATACAAATAAATAAACTCTTACCGTGCTCACACTTCCCCTGGTTATCCAGTGTGGGCACTCTGATCCCAAATTCCAGTGCGATCTTTATGTACTCGACGGGTGCCTCTAGTACAGAAAACAAAACCTCTAATATGTATTTGGTTACAGTGTCCGCTAGGCCACTGACTGCATTCACCAGGTTTCCATTTGCAGGGAAATAAGTCAGGATGTTCATAAAAATATCTTGTATCCTCGACAGAGTGGCCATGGCTGAGTCGCTCATCTGAAAATATGTTCTGTAGAAACTGTGCGACTCTCCATCTGTGCCAAAGCCTGTCGAGCACGTTGGACTGGTCAGAGACGCCACTGCGGCCATTACAGTTGGACCCA
The DNA here is from genome assembly GCA_036785185.1 of Paratrypauchen microcephalus. Classification (NCBI taxonomy): domain Eukaryota; kingdom Metazoa; phylum Chordata; class Actinopteri; order Gobiiformes; family Gobiidae; genus Paratrypauchen; species Paratrypauchen microcephalus. The sequence goes on from JAVJIX010000039.1 coordinate 3,668,438, forward strand.
GCTCCACGGAAACAGCCCTGATCAGCTCTGCCTCCAGTCCACAGTCCTGTTTCCCTGATAAGACACATACTATTGTCTTTGGGAGATCTTCTATGAACCCCTCTCCCATCAGAGGCTCCAGGAGCATGTACAGGTCAGAGAAGACAGTGTAGTATGCGTTAAGGTCCACACCCTCGATTGGGAGAGGGTCAGTGGTGCGGGTCTGTTCATTAGGTTCAGAGAGAGAGTGGATTTGATTGATCAACGTCTGGATGTCCTTCTCCAGGCTGCTGAGGCTGGCCGGAGTGGGGGGTGGCTTTCTATGGATGATTTTGGAGTCTGAGCAGGCAAAGTGGACCGCACAGATGATAGCTAGAGTAGAGAGTAGAACAAATAAATATGCTTTAATATATTAGTGGTTTACTATTTCATCTTTCTTCTTAAAAAGATTATAGAAACTTTAAAAATGTTTCAAGGTCCTATATTACCCAAAATGGATTCTTGTGCTTTAAACCACGTTGTAATGCTGTTACTTCCTCAAAAACATACCTGGAGTTGTGTTTTGTTTCATTCACACTTACAGCTCTGGAAAAAAATAAGAGACCACTGAATTTTTTTCTGAAATTAGCATCTCTACATGTATTACAGCCATTCCATTCCAGCGTCTGTTGAATTCCAACACAAACACAAAGCTGAGCTACTTCAGTTCTTGCACCAGGAGTGAAATAAAGTCACTCAAGAACAATGTAAAAGACTTGTGGAGAGCATGCCACACTGTAAAAAGAAACTGAGTTCCTAACTTATAAAACCAAGTTATTTCAATTTAAGGAACACATTTTGCCCAGCTTACTTTGATTAATTTAGTTATGCCAACTTTTTAGTAACTGACTTTAAAACATGAGTAGAGAGAGCAGATGCGTGTGATCATGCGCAGTTTCTTTGTTTCTTTTTTGTTTTAATTTTTAACAGTGCCACTGTTCAGTGTAAAAGTTACAGTGCATCGTGTTCAAATAAACACAGGTTTTGGTATCAAACATTTCTTACCTAAATGTCTACTTTTAAAAGGTGATAATTTAAGTTGGGAGTAGCTCAGTTGGTAGAGTGTTTGTTTACTGATCCAGGGGTTGACGGGCTGGACGTGTGTGATCCCAGCTCCCACAGATGAGTGCTGCCCTTGAGTCCTTGGGCCCCCATGACAAAAGTACATCAAGGCCAGTTGTGACGTGGGCCATCCTCCTGTGGACCCACCACTCACGGGCGGCAGATCTGCTTGGACTGCTGCCCCCACGACCCAGAAATGGAGTAAGCGGAAGACGAAGATGGAAGAAGACTAGAACATTTTGAGTGTTCCTAATTTTTCCTAATTTTTTTCCTAACAGTTTCCTAATTTTTTTCAAGTAATGTCAACATTTAGTTTTGTAAGCAACACTGATTTTTTAAGTATATATTACTGTGATCAGTTGAGTTGGCAAAACTGAAATACTTTAGTTGCTTAAACTGATTTTAGTAGTTAAGCCTACTAGCAATTTTAAGTTGATGTTACTACACAGTTAGTAATCTGTACTAAGAGTTTTACGTTTTACACACTTAAAAGTTATGAGCTACTTTACTTAGAAATTTTTAGGCAATCGGTTTCCTCACTTTTTCTAAGTAAAGTCAAAATATTAGATTTTACAGTGCAAGACGCATGAAAGCTGTGATTAAAAATAAGGGTTATTGCACCAAATATTGATTTCTGAACTCTTCTTAAGTGTAAACATTAGTATTATGTTGTTTTAAAATGAATTTGATCTTGTTTCTTTGCAATGTTTGAGGTCTGAAAACATGTATCTTTTTTGTTATTTTGACCATTTGTCATTTTCTGCAAATAAACGCTCTAAACGATAATATTTTTATTTGGAATTTGGGGGTAATGTTGTCAGTAGTTTATAGACTCAAACAAAAATGTTCCTTTTGCCCAAAGTAAAATCAGAAAAACTGATTATTTATTATATATATATATTTTTTTTCCAGAGCTGTATTTGAGTAATTCTGCATTATTAGTCTCTTTACATCTCAAAAAGCTCAAAATGCTCTTTTCCACTTGCAATGTCATGCAGGGGTAGTTTTCAAGATAGCAGCTGCCTTTTGCCATTTGTTTAGTCGAGATTTGCAATTCCAGAGCTGAAATGATCTAAATGATTCTAGTGGCGTGTATGAAGTTTAAAAACAAAGTGTATTATAGGCCCTTTAAAAATAGCCTTACACAAACTGATATCTATAGATTGTATAAAAAAGCCTAAAACCTTAATTATTCTTAGCCTTTAATCAGTGACCAGTGAAGGGTAAACAAAGAAGGTGATGATCAAACTTTCCATAAGGAAGTGTGATTACAAGAAATCACAAGAAAATAATTGGCATCAGCAACCAAAAACACAGAAAACGTCTAGGCTAGGTCTTATTATATCCAGGCTTAAATCTTCCACCAATGTCTTAATCTCAGAATGGAACAAATTTACACTTGAGCTAAAATTATGCAAATGCTTAAAAAAAAAATTTAGCCTGGAAATTAAACAACAATTTCTAAGAGTGCAGACGTGTCAGCATTAAAGACTAGACATGAGAAGGGGGTACAGGTATCGGGAAAAGAGTTTTAATTATTTTTTTACTAATTGATGAAATGTATCACCGCCACTGTAAATATTATGAATTGCATTGTTTTTATGCTTTTATGTTCATTGTTTGTAACGTTGTTTGTAATGTCTCAGGGACTGCAGGTGGAAATTATCTCTGAGAGCTAAAGTCTGGTACAAAGCATCTTTTCATTTTTTATGATTAATGCTCCTGTACATTGTCCCTGTCAAATAAATCAAATAAACTAAACTAAACTAATAACTCCTTGATTTTCAAACAATATGCCAAAGAATACTAATGTACCTTGAGGTATTACCAGGTATATATTGCAAAAATGTCCAATTTGTACAATATCAGACATTTATCTTTTATTGTAGCCTAATTATTGGGCGTTTTGGAGCATCGTGGAAGGCCAAACTGAAGCAGAGAACACTTACACTTGTTTTGGTAGGCTAGAGGCTATTCATTTGTTTAATTTTAGAATGTTTGGATGGATGGTGCGCCGTCACATCTGGTAAACAAAAAAGTGTGTTGTGAAAAAACTATAGGCTATCGGTTACATTTTTAAAATGTCATAGGCTACCTGAATCTCAAGTTCACTTATTATTTTCACTTATTATTGTCGCAGCGGTCATTATCTTGGAATTACTCACCAAAAAAGACTCCCGCTCCGCCCGTCAGCCACATCCTCTTATCCCGGGCTCTCGGTTTCTTCAACAAAACAGTTTATCCAGTTGGAGTAGATGAATTGTTCACATAGATCAGCTGGGCTCGATACACAATAAGGCTGAACATTATTTTATCTCAGTAAACGGACTGTCTAAGCCGCGCGCTCAGTCCACTCCTCATCACCAGAGCGCACCGTGCGTCTGGACCGTGCGTCTGGACCGTGCGTCTGGACCGTGCGTCTGGACCGTGCGTCTGGACCGTGCGTCTGGACCGTGCGTCTGGGCCGCAGGTCCGCGCCGAGTCCATCTGTAACCGAACACTTGTCCCGGGCCGCGGCGTAATTAAGGCCAGAGGTAAGGGACAAACGGAGGTGCGAAAAGAGGGCCGTGAAACGCACAAGCGATTTTTTTCTGCAGCCGTCAGCACTGAATTATTCACGCGCTGTGTTGATTAACTCCAGCGTCTGAAACCCGAGTTTGCGCGGAGGAGCCAGGAGACGCCAAAGAGCCAAGAGTCAGACCTGCCCGGTATCAGATGAAGCCATTACCAAACTTACATTACTGTCATGGTAAATGAGGAGCTAAGGAGCTGACTGGTAGGCCTATTTACATACATTTTTACATAATTATTACATGTGTATAATTTAATAATTATGTAGTCGCTGGGTACCTGAGGAATACTGGTGTAATGTGTAATGGGTGGAGGCAATAGAAACCTTTAATAAGAAGAATTCATAGCATTTATATAATGCCTTTCATGACACCCAAAGTGCTTTACAGTTCATTGTTCGTTCACTCCACACTTGGTAGTGGTGAGCTGCTTTCTGTAGCCACAGCTGCCCTCGGGCAAACTGACGGAAGCGAGGCTGCCAATCTGCGCCATCGGCCCATCTGACCACATTCAACACTCACGCACACTCCACTTTCATACTAGGCAATGTGGGTGAAGTGTCTTGCCTAAGGACACAACAGTTTTTGTGACTGGCGCCCCCCTGATCCTTTACCACTGTAGCACTGCAATAACCTAGTTGTAATTCTAACAACACAATTCCCATCAATCATGACAAAAATAACACTGGTTTACAAGCAAAATGCTTCTGGAACAAAAGTAGTGAAATTTTTCTTGGTTTAGGTCACTAATAAAGAAAAAGTAAGTCAGAAGTGCTGATTGGCTATAGTTTCCAAGATATAGTATTGGGTCAAAATAGGAAATTTATGCAAAATAAGGCAAAAACTGTAGTTTATCTGAAGATACGGTGTGTCTACAAGCAACCAGTTCTATCTGAAAGCCTGTCTGCACATTCCAATACATTCATTTTAATGTCTAGAGTTTTAACATATATCTATATAATATATATACACACACACGTGGACAAAATTGTTGGTACCCCTCAGTTAAAGAAGGAAAAACCCACAATTCTCACTGAAATCACTTGAAACTTACAAAAGTAACAATAAATAAAAATGTATTGAAAATTAAATAATCAAAATCAGCCATTACTTTTGAATTGTTGATTAACATAATTATTTAAAAAAACAAACTAATGAAATAGGGCTGGACAAAAATGATGGTACCCATAACTTAATATTTTGTTGCACAACCTTTTGAGGGAATCACTGCAATTAAACGATTTCTCTTTGGCTCTTTGGATATTTCTCTTTGGCTCTTTGGATACAATTCGAACGATCCGTCTCAATTTGTCATCGATTTTCCTCTTGCGGCCACGTCCAGGGAGGTTGGCTACTGTCCCGTGGGTCTTAAACTTCTGAATAATATGAGCCACTGTTGTCACAGGAACTTCAAGCTGTTTAGAGATGGTCTTATAGCCTTTACCTTTAAGATGTTTGTCTATAATTTTTTTTCGGATGTCCTGGGACAATTCTCTCCTTCGCTTTCTGTTGTCCATGTTCAGTGTGGTACATACCTTTTCACCAAACAGCAGAGTGACTACTTGTCTCCCTTTAAATAGGCAGACTGACTGATTATGAGTTTGGAAACACCTGTGATGTCAATTAAAGGACACACCTGAGTTAATCATGTCACTCTGGTCAAATAGTTTTCAATCTTTTATAGAGGTACCATCATTTTTGTCCAGGCCTGTTTCATTAGTTTGTTTTTTTAAATAATTATGTTAATCAACAATTCAAAAGTGATGGCTGATTTTGATTGTTTAATTTTCAATACATTTTTATTTATTATTACTTCTGCAAGTTTAAAGTGATTTCAGGGACCATTGTGGGTTTTTCTTCCATTAACTGAGGGGTACCAACAATTTTGTCCACGTGTGTATATATATCATTACATATCTTAAATACATTAGCTAACCAGCACAGTTATCGATTGATTTTCAGTTCATCTTATCAATATAAATTATATTTAGCCACCTTTATCTCAGAAGCAGATCATTTTTGATTTGTCTCTTGGGGTTTTGTCTAGTCCAGTATGTCTTTACATTTCGTTTTACTTGAATGTTTGCACTGAGGTGGGAGAGGACAGCAATTTCATCTGGGCTATATATCTTTGTATGTATATGCACATGAGGCAATAAAGAGAAATTGAATTGAATTCCAAAAATTTGTAGACCAGTGTAATTAGCAATGCCTGGAGTCTTCTCATTTATGTGCCCACTTTCCATCATGGTCTGAAACAACATTTTTGTGAAATAAACACAGCATGGAGAGGTTTCACCTTTAAAACTTTGTTTCAGAAAGTCAATGTAACTGTATATACACTTTACAATAGCATACAACCAGTTGGTTTACAAAGATGTCTTTTAAATACATCCTCAGCACAGATTAAATGGATAATGATATCTACATGTTGCTCTTTTCTGCAGAAAAAGTGCCATGATTTTAATTTACTTCAGGACTTTTCCAAAGCAAGGCGTATTCTACATGCTAAGTTAACAGTTCAGTGACATTGCTCTAAACTAAAACACAAATATTTGTAAGAAAAAAAAAAACTCCATTTGATGTAGTTAAATCTTCATTAATACATTTAAAAGTTGATATGACATGCCTTTTGAAAACAAAAATACAAAAGAGTTCCTTATTTTAAGGATTTTTTAAAACATGAAGTTGCATGAATTGTACAACACTTGTACAATGAACTGGTAATGCACAGTAAATGAGCTGAATAAAAACTACTTCCACCAATCCTTAACATACAAGCCATAATAACACTCAGTATGGAATAGCACTGTTTCTGTATGGTAGTAACAATGTGAAGGTCTATGGACTATGGTCAGGGGGGTTTGGGTTTGTAGAGCGAGGATTAACTGTCCTCTCTCTGGTAGTTTCTGATTAGGAACCAGAATGAATTTGGAAAGACATAGACCCATGTTTCTTTTACATTCACCGTCTGGACAAGTGCACTCAAGACAAAGTGTCCGCCATTGTGCCCTGTAAATATGGAACATTTTCATTTTAATTAGTGGAGAAGAAATGTAGAACTTTGATTAATATGGATTCAGCCTGGGTAAATGAAGAACTAGAGTCACATACAACAAAAGCTGCACATTCAATGAAGATATCCAGGTTTCAGCAATAATGACTTCAGTTCTGATTGTCATTTGCTTAAGAGAAGGGAGTAATTATAAGAGATGGCCAAATTGGGTAGTGTACTACTATGGCACTGTACAGATAAGCCAGACCAACAGTTGAATCACTGAAAACAAAAAGCGAGAAGACGGGATCCTGTCCACGCATTTATATCATGGACTCTGGTAAAACAGCATTAACAATTTGGCTCAAAATCCTCTCTGAGCTAAACACATTCATGAAGTTAGATTTCTTAAAACATTGCTTAAACTGTGCTTAAACATAACATTTTAAAAATTTTAACAAGCTGAGGGGCAGGGAGGGTGAACTTTGCTGGTACAAGGTCTGGCCACAGATCTGAGTAGACACACGGGCAGATATGTGCTACATTAGCCATAATGCTACAGACAGAGCCACCACGATACGAGAAATCAATGCTGTGACTTAGCCAAAATACTTGATAATGATAAAATACAATACTGATTATAGACAAATGACAAAAATACTACAGTTAGAGAGGTTCATGTTGCCACAGATCACTTTGAAAATGAATGCCCAAATTTTTTACAATGATGGATTTTCCTAATAAAATGTTTGTTTTGTTTAACTGTGGAGTGGACCATTATAATTACACCACCATTCATAGTCTTCAATGAAAAACAAAAGCACTCATGTTACACTCCCCGTTTAAAATGTATTACAAACATAACCAATACAATTCCTATCCGCTTACAAACACCAGAAAAAAATAAACTGCAACCAACTATAGAAATGTGACCCAGCTACAGAGGAATGCATATGATTTTAGAGGCTACAGTTCTCAGGTGTTGTTTGGAGTAAACATACACAGAGTCCAGGCGGCTGATACCAGTCTGTAGCCAAAGAGTCACCTGTGTGAGCACCAGAGATGCAGTACGATGAAGCTTCTCTTCCCCGGACGTCCACAAATGCAGCACCAAGAAAATGTGTCCCGCTCCAGTCAATGAGAAGGTCTATCTGGGCTTTTGTTTAAATGTGATGAGATCTTAAATTTGACTTCCATATTTGCAAAAACATTTCAAGATTTTTTTTTTAAAAAGAACTATGATGGGGTTTTTTTTAAAGTAAAAAGGCTGAAACAAAAGCCCAATGTTTAAAAATGGCAATGTTGTAGTTTGTAATCCGAAAGTTTTTTTTTTCCTTTTTACACTGGTTTTGTCTGTCAGTTATTTCAGGATGTCCCACTTTGAGTAAAAGATGTCACATTCAGTCAGGGGGCAAAAGGTCGTGAAGCCGAAACCTCTCTCGGACATGCGGTCGAACATCCTCATTCTGGTGGAACACGCAATTAGGACAAAAGTTCCATTAATTCTACAGTAAGTGCCATTTAATTAAGTTAAGTTTGTTTACCCAACTTACCATCTCCACCAATTTCTCCAGAAAGGGCACCAGTTTCAAAAGCTCATTGTCATTCTTGTCCATAAACCAGCTCTCAATTGGAATACCATTGGACAACTTAAAACAAAAAACACATTTTTCAATACTTTTGAAAATCAATGTAAAAACAAATAAATACAATGTAAATTGTAATTTTGTGATGTGTTACCTGATAAGCAAAGGCTTGTGGTGAATTGTCAATGATGATGGTCTTCGACAGGTCTCTGCCCAAAATGTTGAGGTCCTTAATGTAGTTTCCCTGGACACAGACACAATGCTCCCGAAACAATCTGTGCCTGGTTAACAGGATGGAAAGAAAAATCAATTACAGCCAAGACAAGAACACAGCAGTGTGATAGATTCATAGATTTACAACATTTCCAATACCTTACTAGCTGCTTCTTAGGATCCAAGATATTCAGTAATTTATCTGCATACACCTTTTTTGATGCTGTGAAAAGGATAATCTCATAGATTTGAGACATCCGCTCCAAAAACTCCCTGAAGAACGGCCTCAAACGGACATACACCTGCACAGAATCACCAGTGTAAGAAATAATGGAATAAAACTAGTGTCCATAAATAATGGACACTAGTACTACTATACAAGTCGAAAAGGCTTTGGCACCCCCTAGTGGTGTCAAAAGAGACTGTGCTGTACCTGGTAGATGACATCCTGAAAGAGGACAGGGAAAGTTAGCGCAGCATCCTCCAGTTCATTTAAACTGCAGTGGACCAAGGTCTCATCCTTGTTGGGAAATAAAGTTGGTAAGTATCAACCTTTGTTTTTGTGGATTTAAAAAAAAAAAAATCTAACTCACTGACCAAGTCTAAAACAAGAGAGAATTCAGGTGTACTGCGGGTCTTCAAGGGCAAAGCTGGCTTACGAGTGAGCTGCTCTTCTGTCAGAGGAGGGACGTGCTTGATGAAAAAATACCTAGAAGCAAGAAATAAACATTAACGGGATTTTGGTGTAATGTTAGAAAGATTTTGTCAAAGACAGACATCCATGTATGAAGAAAACTATCAGAAGATCCACTTTTATCTTAAGTGACATGAAGCCGTTACTCACGGGTCAAACACTTCCCAGTCTTCCTCATACGATGTTTCCGGTGGAACTGCAGCAGGTGGTGAATCCACATAGGTTATTTCTGGACTGGAGCCTGGAGCTGCAATAATAGTAGTAGTTGTCAACACAGTTATAATTTAATGAGGAGCACAATGCTGCTTTATTTGTGGTAACATTCACCTGTGAGGGGTGGTAGGTCTGCATCCGCCTCGAGCTCCGCCTCCTCTTCTGCAGTCGCTGAGGCTTCGGGGATGTGAGGGCTCCTCAGTGAGGGCAGGTGGGATACACTGGAGTAGTAGTTTGTGGCAGTGCACATTTCTTCTGTTGATGCACCCGTGCTGGTGGGGGTCTCCACAGTCTGCTCCATGTCCAGCTGCTTGACGATCTCCTCAGCCTCCAACGCCTGGTCTGGAGAGTCAGACCCCGATGAGGCTGAGACCACAAAAAGGTAATTAACTTAAATCTGAAGTAAACTGAATTCAACTATCAACAACTATGATGTGCAACCCCAATTTAAAAGAAGTTTGTACATAGCTTTCTTACCATTTTTAGCTGGTGAGAAAAAGTTAAAAACTGGAGAAAAGATGGTCCCAAGAAGGGTTGTCCGGGGTGGGCTAGCCACCTCTGCAGCTTTAGCCTCCTCCAAGCTTCCATTGGACTTCTCCTTACTCGTGTCATGATTGGTGGCCTCTGTTGGACCATAAAAACTGGGGTTAATATTTCAAATTATAAATTTGTATCTTTTGCTTTGGTATAATTGCTTTTCTATGTGACTCACGGCCATTAACAGGGCCTTTCCTGCCAACCCTGCTCCGTGGGGTGTTAGCATTCGGTGTGGAGGTGATCAAGTTGTTGTCCACGTCACACTGGATTCGTGCCTTCTTGGCCGGGCTTTCCTGTACCTAAAGCGCACATATGTCAGTTATAATGTTTGGTGCTTTTTGGGATAAACTCAATTTCCTTTTCAGGGGTCACCTGAGTATCTCACCCCCTTCACAATATTAATCCCCTCTTTGTCTTTCTTTAGATCTCCTGCTCCTTCTTATCTTTCCAATTCACTACCAACTCATGTCCAAAACATCTCAAACTGACTTTTTTTTTTTTTTTTTTTTAAAACATCCATAAACTGTTCCTCTGATGTGCTCATTCCTTCACCTTTACATTTAACACCAGTTTTTGTGGGCCCTTAGACTTCCTGTTGACCCAAAGACAAAAGAAAAACAGTACTACTTTAAGGCAAAAAAGTATTCTACCACCATCATAACCCCTCCAAAAATAAAAATAAAAAACAACACTAGTGCAATGAAGGCCAAGTTGGTGAACTTTTTTTTTTTTTTTTTTTTTTTTTTGGAGTATTGCAAGAGAATAAAGATTACTCAAGCATGCATGGTAAATGGCAAGGTAAAAAAATTATAACATGGTTAAAAGCTCTCAAGTGACGTTTAATACATCTCAGTGTCTCAAGCCTCATGAAAAGATGTAGTGACTTTGTTAAACCTGTTTGTGTATGATTCTGTGGCACTGAGCAACATATATTGAAAAATATAATATGAAGCAACCAGTGGGAAAAAACATCCCCTTCTGAACAAAAAGTGCTAAATTGACAATATGGATGGGAGTTGTACAGATTACATAAATATGTTGGGCTAATAACCTGGGGCAATTGAGTTTAACCATTTCACAGATGCTGTATTTCAATACAACAAATATATACCAACAATTCTATTGTAGCACAAAGCTTTTTAATGTAACAGAATAGACTTTTCCACTTGTTCCCGCCTCCTGTCCCTGCGCACCAACTCTGTGAGCTAGTATCTAAAATTAGAACCAAGCTGGACTTCTCTGACAAGCCGCTGCATTCCTACAATCATTTCTTGGGAAACATGACACTCCGCACCAAGAAACACTGTTTAACTCAAGGGGAACGCAGACATTTGTCCCAGAGAAATGGCATAAGACTTGGGGTAATGATGGCAGCACAGATCAGCAGGTCATTACCTTGACAGCATTTCCTCTGATGAACTTCTTGATGGTGGAGAACAAGCCCCTGCCACCACTTGTAGGAGTGTCCTCTTCCACTTCTGAATGCCTCCGCTTGGTCCTGTTTGGGCGCCCTGCCAGGCTGGGGTTTGACTGCTGAGACGCTTTACGCATTCTCAGCCTCATTGTTGGTGCAGTCACATGTAAATCTGTAAAAACACAAGTGGAGTGTGACACAAGACCAAGAAGAAAATCTGCAAAAAAAAAGCATTGTTCTCCAATGGCTATATTAGATAAAATGGTACAACCTACAAAAGGACAAATACTTTCCTTTATGCACCAAAGTAGACTAGTACATTTCTACCAACATCTGGATACATTTAAGATCCCATTACACTTACATCACAGTGAATCACAGCAGCAACAGCTGTTTTTGTTCTGCCCATACAGTAGAAGAAAAACATTAGTCCAATGTACTATCCCCTCTTTTGAGATGAAATTGAGATCTTTAAAATGTATTCTAGTCTACTAGTGTTCACACTGAGATAGACAGTAAGCTAGATAATTGGTCCGTTTTCTGCTCAGACTAAAACATAAATTGTCTGTCTGCTGTGCCTGCCTCCCAAAGTCTTGCGTAACAACAGCTGGCTGAAAATGTGTCTGGACATATCCATAATCAGGAAGAAACTCCAACACAAAAAATACAATTTTAAAACATACAACACCTGTCATAATGTAAAATTCTAATACATTCTATTAAAAAGGTGTACAATATAATATGGCGCCTGCCATCTGCTTGTCTCCATGGAGTCTTTATTGCTTTGCCTGGAATGTTCCACAGTATAGCAGCAAATCTATATTTCTATGGAGACAAGAAGGGAACACTACCTGCCCAAGTTACAGATCAGATCTGATAAGAGTTGATCCCACTCAGCAGGTTTTTAGATAGAGATTATAGCAATAAATATACATGTTCAATAAGTTTAATCCCACAGTGTGAAACAAGCAAAGCAAAAACATCATTATGAGTGCGGACCACGGAATGTTACACAGTGAACCTTTAACATGGTTCTCATTTAAAAAGAATTGGTGGTCGGATATCAGTTCTTTGTGGTAAAAAAAGCGATTTTCAGGATTTTAAAAGGCTGAAATTTGGCAGCATTTTGTGTTTAACCAGTGACAGTGCACTGATTTTGATGGAATAAATGACTTTATGATAAATAATGTGATCTATTTCATAAATCTCTTTGCAGATATGCGTTATAAACATCTAGTGTCTGTAAACAGTGTCATCCACCCTGGTGGTAAATTTCGCCTCTCCCGAGGATAGTGAAGTGGGTCCGGACAAACTGAGCGGGAAATAGAAACAAGCCAGAGCCTCACAGAGGCTACCGAGGCTAGGCAGGTTAGCCCCACAAGACACCAGTGCTGCGGCCCTCTAGCCCTGTCCCTCCTCCACCATTATTCACGATTAGGTTTTACATATGCCTCTAACAATACGAGCTTTTCAACAAAGTCCACATGGTCAACAAAGGGAGACACGTTTTCAACCGAGCGCATCCACCGTAAACAATTAGCCTGATTACCAGATACGGCTAATTTAACCAAACCGTTAGCATATTAGCTAGTATGTTATCAAAACTACTCAAGTGAAATATAAAAGACGAAACATAACAAAATGTGACTGGTTTTTAGTACACTGTAACACACAGCACACCACGCGGTGTGTTTATTGATGCCGATCATACATGCTTTAGTTTGCTATGGCTGCGGTAGCATCTCATGCTAGCTATGCGCTAGGCTAGCGCCAATTCCGTCAACATACCAAAATGTTTATTGTAAATTTGATAGAAGAGATTGAAAGAGCTCTTGGTATTTTATCTAAGCGGTATGAGCAAAATATGTACCACAATCCATAAACTGTTAACAGTGACAGGCAGAAAATGTGCCTCTATTGATGCTGCCATCAGTAAATTCTCCCAAAATCAAAACACATGTAAGAGGAAAATAACAGCATCATGCATCTTACTCACACCCATGTTTATCATTTTAACATTATATTGAAAAACGCTACACTTTTAACCATTCAGAGATTTGGCTCGTAAAATGTTGTCAAATGGCCGCTTCTGAATGTTGTTAAATTAAAGTGCACAAGTGGCACAGTCGTGCTTCACGACGAGTCCCTCTCCAGTGGATCCGCCTGCACAAAGCCGTGTTTTTGCACCACTGCTGTTAGTCATGTCTGTATAGAGTACTAGGCCGCACATTAGCTGCCCTTCGCGATATTTTAGCTTAGCAAAATTAGCTGTACCTAGCCGTCTCGTAAACTGCTCCAAGCTCACAGATGTGGACATTGGACAAGCAGCGAAGACATACTTGCTCTGTCTCTATCAGCATAGCATAAACTCCTCACTGACAAACACACGGACAAACGGTATCGGCTTACATTACAGTGATCCGCAGTCTCTGGAGATGACAGCTCAGCGCCGAAAAACCATCACAGCGGAGGAATTTGTGGTTTTCCTGGACTGCCCTGACTTTCGCCGTGGATCCGCGCAAGGGCCGTGTACAACACTACACCGCGTCGAGTTTAGCAGCAGGCGCCATTTCCCGCCTCTGCTCCGAGTCTGTGCAGCAAATACCCGTATGGACACAGACACACCCCCTCCACAGCACAGCAGCCGCTGCACAAGGCACAGGCTCTGCACAGGACTTTACACAGGCTCTGAACAGGAATCTACATAGGACTTTACACAGGCTCTGAACAGGACTTTACACAGGCTCTGCACAGGCTCTGAACAGGCTCTGAACATGACTCTACACTGCACTTTATTGCACTTTCTGACCAGCTGCATCACTGTGTGGTACGGGAGCTGCACTGAACAGAACAGGAAAGCCCTGCAGCGCACAGTGAATGCAGCTGGGAGGATCGCTGGTGTCTCTCTCCCCTCCTTCCTGGACATTTTTAACACCTCGCTCACCCGCAGAGCGTCCAGCATTGTGGGTGACCCGAGCCACCCCTCACACAGCCTCTTTAGCCTCCTGCCCTCAGGGAGAAGGTACCAGAGTCTCCGGGCCCACTCCACCAGACTGTCAAACAGCTTCATCCACCAGGCTGTCCCCCCCTCCCCCCATATTGGCATAACCTATATTCCATAAAAAGACAGATCACTCTAGACACTAAAAAACTGCTGCTAAGGACAACTGTTGCACATTTACTACTGAATTTACTACGGAATTTTTACTACTGTTGTACTTTTGTTTACTACTGTTATTGCACATCCACTACTGGAATTTTACAACTTTGTACAGTTGCTTACTACTGTTATTGCACTGGAATTACTACTGCTGCACATTTATTTGTATCTTTACTTTCAATGCACATTCTATTGCACATTATCATTTCACTGCGGTATTTTTCATTGTACATTTTTGATGCACACTGCACATTTTTTTGAACATCTGTAAATAGGTATTTACTTATTCTGTTGCACTGCTTTCAGATTTTAGATCTTAAAACTTTAGTTTTTAGATTTAGATTTTTGTCTTAGTTTTTGTTTTGTCCTATTCTGTACACTGTCTTTTTTTGCACTACCTGGCCAGAGAGAAACAAAATTTCGATTCACTGCATGTTGAACACATATGGCAGAATTGATAATCAAGCTTTAATCTTACACAGCACTCTGTACAGGTTCTGAACAGGCTCTATACTGCACTCTGCATAGGCTTTGCACAGGACCAGTCTGTCACCTGCTGATTCACAAAGATTATTCAAACAATCTCATGATCATTATGGTATTGCATTTAAATATGGTTGGTAAGTGTGTGAAAGTGATGCGACTCCAAAAGTCTACAAATCAAACTTTAAAGACTGCCTGGATCTGATAGAGTAAAACAAAATGTGTTTTGTGTTGTTTTTAACATCAAGATTGCTAATTTACTCTATGTAAGATTAGCTGCATTTAACAATGTATGGGCGTAGAGTTAATCATTCCATATTACTTTTCATGACCAAAACCAAAATTTTTATCACAAAAGCTAGTTTTATTTCCAGGTTCCCCTCAAGGCTGTTCTCAATACAAACAGTAGCAGTTCATTTATTTACAAGACATAATGGAAGGAAGTCTTCATCTTGTGGACGTGGAAGAATCAGTACTGCAGTGCAACATTTGCACGTCATGAAGAAACTCATCTAGGTATTGCTTAAGCATCAGTATTTTTTCCCTGTTTGATTACAGTTTCAAATACATGCATTAAACTGAATGACGAGTGTCGTTTACTGCAAAGTAGTTAATTAGTGAAACAAGTCAGATATATTTGAATTCAAAGAAGTCCATACTTTTTCTTCATTAATGGAGAAGCATACCAAAGTTGGACATTGAGTGTATGCATAAAATGTAGAAAAAAAACTAAAGAAAAACTCATTGTCCTGTTTGTCAGATGAGATGATGCTCTTATGAAGCGGAAACAGAGTAGTCAGTGTATATTATACATCTACCTTTGTTATAACTTACAAACATAAGATCACCCACAACAACGGCCACAATTGTGATGGTGAGTTTGTTTCTATTTCAATGCCCATTTCAGAGAAGTCCATGACACTGAACACACTTTAAATCCAGCAAAGACAAACTACCAAGAAAGGTCTTGGTGATGGAGGAATATTGTTTTAGGGGCTCCAGAGGTTTATGTTCACAAAATATCAATAGCTTGATGTCTTTTTCCATAATCCACAGCGCGCTCCCCTTGCATGTCACGGTCTTCATCATCTAGAAACAAAAAACAAATCATTAAATCTGCTGTATCCCAAAAGGCGTGATTAATATGGAGGTTATGGAGGTTAAATAACAGATGTTACAGAGGCAGGGAATAAACACCTACGTATTAAATATCAGTCAAAAATTTGGACACACTTTTCCATTCCACTCTTAATGAATCCAAACTTTTGACTTGTAATTAAAAAAAAAAAAAAAAAAAAAAAAGGAAATTGAAGCACACAAGCAGATTCACAATTGGCGTAAAAACACAAATCCTTCAAATACAGTATTTTAAAGCACACAGAGAAACATGGACATGCATGTTACAGCTAACTGACATAAACACAGTGAGCTAATTTTATCTGGTGGGCTAGATGTGGGTCAGATGTTGTAGGCACTGACAGGTGGTACTGCTAAAAAGAAGGGCAGGCAGGAAAGAAAATACTATCATGGTACACTCAGAACAGAACATGAAATAATTACTTGACTACATGTTGTATTGTAATATTGCTCTGGTGATGGAGCCAATGATTTTAGATATGAGGGAATGATCCTTTATGGAAAAACAATGTAATGTAAAATGGGGCTGGATGCTTAAAGAAACAGTAGCATCACAGCAAAACACAGATAACCAGATTATTTTTATTATCTGACCACATTTATAATGATGTTTTCGTCATGAATTTGCTATTATTTTCCGTGTGCTGCTACTGTGACTGAATGCACTAATGCAGAAGTGGAAGCAGGGCATGGGTGGAGGGAGGAGGAATGGTGGTGGACAGTTTGGTCTAGTCCTCAGACCTGGCTCACCTTGGACGTCTTCCTCCCCACCATCACCATCCTCTTCCTCATTGTAGGCTAGCTCGGCCTGCTTGTCTGCCTCATACTCACCCACGTTGCCGTCGTCCCCATTGTAGTCCGCCAGCTTAGAGCCGTGTTGCGGATCTACTGGGGACTCGTTCTCATCAAAGAACCGGCCTGCAGGAGGCAGAGAAGGCCTCATCAGGAAGGGGAAGGAGAGCGGAGGCTATTGTAGGAGCTTTGGCTGGGAGCAAGGCGGGAGCGGTACAGAAATCAAACGAATCAACTTATATCAGCTCCTGAGATGGCTGATGAATTGTTGATAGCTTTAAAAGGTGCACTATGTAACTTTTTTTGGCGGAAGGTCTGTCACCTGCTTGTCTTCATGGAGATGCCGTTGCTTTGCGTGCTATTGCGTTTAACTTATCTTCATATGAAAACAAGCAGGTGACACCGCCAAGCCAAGTTACAGGTCAGATATATGGAGAAGCAATCCCGCTCACAGAAAGAATGTTTTTTAAGGTATTTTACTAATGAAAAATACCTGTAATTGAATTTATGCATGTTAAGATAAGTTTAATCAGGCATGAAAACGGGTCAGGGGTGAAAAAGGTGAGAAGGGTGCGCTAACGCTAACCCTAACCCCCCCCAGTCCTGGTTTAGACCCTGTTTAGTCTTGGTTTAGACCCAGTGTAGACCCCGTTTAGTCCCGGGTGTAGACCCGGGTTAGACCCCATTTAGGGTTTAGACCTGGTTTAGTCCTGGTTTAGACCCGGTTTAGTCCTGGTTTAGTCCTAGTTTAGTCCCAGGTTAGACCCGATTTAGTCCTGGTTTAATCCTGGTTTAGACCTGGTTTAGTCTGAGTTTAGTTCTAGTTTAGTCCCGGTTTAGACCCGGTTTAGACCCGGTTTAGACCCGGTTTAGACCCGGTTTAGACCCGGTTTAGACCCGGTTTAGTCCGGGTTTAGTTCTAGTTTAGACCCGGTTTAGACCCTGTTTAGTCCTGATTTAGTCCTAGTTTAGTCCTGGTTTAGACCTGGTTTAGACCTGGTTTAGACCTGGTTTAGGCCCTGCTGTCAGCTAATATGTCCCTTTGATGCAGAAATAATACGGTAATATGACTCACCCCATAAGAACGCGGTCACTCTGTTTTAACAGTTTGCCGTGTTAATTTGCGTATTCACGTGTATGCGCGGGTCGGGTATATCCAGGGACTAGCGTAGCAAGTTAAGGATTTTCTTCAATTTCATGAAATGCCGCGTACATATTCATGAGGCTCGCTCACAGCTGATCGGCGAACAGGCGCAAACACAACAGGGCTAATCGTCATGATTGGCGGACGCGCGATCGGTGGGTAATTATGCTGCAACAGGATTGGAAGCTGGAGGCAGTTCGGCCCTTCGAACTTGCGGGTATTTTGCTCAGTCATTTTTTTTTCCTCATTTTTTTTTCTCCTCGGATCTACACGATTCACGTAGGTCACCCACTTTGACTTCAAAACGGCGAATTTCACTGAAAGGTGAGGGATTTTCATGCCTGTTTAATGCCATAGCGTTGAACATTTCAGTCAGGAAATCATTCAGAAGTGTGCCATTCCATTCATCTGTTTGACTTGTCGATTGATCAGGCCTAAGTACCCATTTTGCGGTCCATATAATGCAATTTTGTAGGAAGAATTCTAGTAAGAAGAGGGGAAAAGCTGGGAAAAGCCATTTAGTAAAAGGATGAACAGGGATCCTATGAATGGCACTTGCCAGACGCAAACAAGCCCTCCAGATCCCCTGATTTTAATCATAATTTAATGAAAATGCTGAATTTTCCTTAAAATTATAACAAACTGGTAACTTCATAGTGGACCTGGGAGTCAAGAGATATGCAGAGGATAACTCAAGCCAAATATATTAAAACCCAACTCAGATAAACTGTGTAGCAGACACTCACTTTGTCTGTGGTGCATGGGTTCTGCCTGGTCTTTGGAGCGGTGAGCCTGGATGGGGTTGGGCAGCTGGGCAGGGTTAGCAGGCAGAGGAACAGGCTTTAGATGTTCAATATTCCCTGGGACGCGGTCAGGAGCTGCCAACAGGACAATGCTAGTAGTTAGACAGCATAAATAGGCACATTTACAGAGAATGCATTACGTAGATTCTTCTCAATTGACCTACAGCTCTGGAAAAAAATAAGAGACCACTGCATTTTTTTCTGAAATCAGCATCTCTACATGTATTACAGCCATTCCATTCCAGCGTCTGTTGAATTCCAACACAAACACAAAGCTGAGCTACTTCAGTTCTTGCACCAGGAATGGAATAAAGTCACCCAAGATCAACGTGAAAGACTTGTGGAGAGCATGCCAAGACGCATGAAAGCTGTGATTAAAAATAAGGGTTATTGCACCAAATATTGATTATTAAGTGTAAACATCAGTATTGTTGTTTTAAAATGAATTTGATCTTGTTTCTTTGCATTGTTTGAGGTCTGAAAACGTGTATCTTTTTTGTTATTTTGACCGTTTGTCATTTTCTGCAAATAAATGCTCTAAACGGCGGCACGGAGGCTGAGTGGGTAGCACTCATGCTTCACAGCAAGAAGGTTCCGGGTTCGATCCCCGGGTCGCCCAGACCTTTCTGTGTGTGTTCTGTGTGGAGTTTGCATGCATGGTCTGGGTTCGATCCCCGGGTCACCCGAGCCTTTCTGTGTGGAGTTTGCATGTTCTCCCCGTGTCTGGGTGGGTTTCCTCCGGGCACTCCGGTTTCCCCCACCAACCCAAAACATCCACCATAGGTACCTCCAGCTTTGGTCCTGACCAAGCCGAAGCAAGAAGATCATGGAGATGGTCCCCGGGCGCAGTAATGTGCTGCTCACTGCTCCTGATAACAGGATGGGTTAAATGCAGAACTGGAATTTCCCCACTGTGGGACTAATAAAGGCATAGCTTTCTTTCTTTTCTTTCTTTCTAAACGATAATATTTTTATTTGGAATTTGGGGGAAATGTTGTCAGTAGTTTATAGACTCAAACAAAAATGCTCCTTTTGCCCAAACACATACCTATAAGTAGTAAAATCAGAAAAACTGATAATTTTGCAGTGGTCTCTTTATTTTTTTCCAGAGCTGAATATGGATAAACAATTTGTAAATGAATTTGAATTTACCCTCCCCATGCATTCCCCCACTACTGTCACTCAAAACACCACACTTCCCAATTTACACAGGACACACCGTGGCAGAGATATGATGAAATGTAACCTTTTATTTGGATCACAATGTGTCTTAGATAGGGGAACCTGTAGAGAAAATGTGCAGGTATGATCCCCAGAAAAGTGACGATGAGTCTGAACACAGTACCTCTAAGCTGTCTCTGCTGCTCGCCCAGTTCATCTGCCTTGATAGCCTTGTTGTCCTCTTCAAACACTACTGGTTTGTCTTGGTTACTGAAACCCTTAGCAACCACGACTGGTGCCCGGGCGTCCTGCTGCAGTCTGGGTTGGTCCAGAGACAGTCCCTGGGCTCCAGGTCCATCTGCCGCTCCCACTCCAGGTCCCACAGGCGCCACTGCGGCCTCAAGGGGCTCATTCTGCTTCTGGGTGATGGCTGGCTTCTTTAGTGCTGCACATCAGAGTCAGAAACAATGAGACTGAATGCAAGTCACAAAGGCTTCAATATATCACAAGTCCAATCCTCACCAAACTGTACATCTTCAATTTTTCCTACTTCACTGTCCTCAATACCAGGCATGCCAGCATCACTGCCAGGTTTACCCATTTCATCTGTAACATTTATTGTATTATGTGTCTATCATGCTTTTTGGATTTTTTTACGTGACAACATATCAATAACTTTACCTTTTAACTCTGGGGCGCCATGCTGGTGAGTCGTCACTGGATGGCGCTCCGCTACCACGTCTGCTCCATCTTTACCATTTACATTCTTCTGATCTACTATTACATTCTAGAAAGATAAAGACATTGTATGAGACACAAACTATAAACACCAGAGAAATGCCATATACTTAACATATTAATTAAGCTGTGATCAATTAATAACTCTTCACCGACCTGTCTTAATTTTGATGCTTCCACTTCCAAAGCCCTTTTCGTTTCTTCATATTCCTCTTTTAGCTGTGCAATTTGCCGGCCACATTGTAAACTGCAAGTATAAAGCACGAACTTAGCTCCTGACGATAAATGGCACAGCAGTAATCCGCTCTCGACATACCTCTCATACTCCAGCTTTCTCTCCAAAGTAGTACTATTTTTCTTCACTTCTTTGAGCTGCTCTTCTTGTTTCATAAATTCTTGCTTCAGTTCCTTTAGCTGCTCTGCTCAAAACACACACAAATCAAAAGACATGTCTGGTTCACATCTGTGATACTGGTTACTGAATTTGTGACCGGCCTCTGCTGGACAAAACATACCTTTGAGTCTCTGGATCTCAGTCATTTGGGCTGTGACATCTCCTTGCAATTTAACCTGGGAAGAGAAAAAGGTGGTTTAGCCATTTCTGTTATCACGCAAGTCTCAGAAGAGTAAAGTATACCATAAGGAGACCGGTTTGTCAGGTTTGTACGTGACATGACAACTCATCTCAAAAGGTATACATTGCAATTCTCATGCAACAACACTTAAGAATTTGGTTCACTAGAAATGAAAGGCACTAAAGACCCTCACAAATGCATCAGGACTACATTTAAGCAGCTCATCTAAATAATGAATGTGGAATACATATTTGTGTCGTATCCAATTTGAACATTTCACACTTAATAATTTGTAACTCTTAAGTGTTAATAACTCCTTATATGTAATGCATTTACATATGGAGAAGACAAGAAAACTATGTTTGTTTTATTCTTGTTTGTGAAAGGCTGGGCTGCGATTAGAAAGGAGTGGTACGAAATTGATCTTTAAAAACAACCCATCTGTTTGATCAACGAAAATGAGACCAGGATTCTTGGTTACGTGAATGTTGTTCCTGGCAAACCTACATAGATAATTGTTCGGCTTAAAAAACTGTATTGTGTCGAAGGTAAGAGCACAGGGAGCATTATTATTAACAAGTATATCCGAATACAGTCACTCCAAGAATGTACTGCTCTTATCAAATATATGTCCCATTGATGTTTGCTGTATCTGTGGGAGTTCACTGGGCCTTTTTCTGCTGTATACAAATCACAAGCTAAACAAATGTCTTCTAGTTCATGTTCAGGTGAAATGCAAAACCCAGTGTTTGCACTTTTAGGCGGAAAAAGGGAATGGGTGAAAGCGAAGGTTATATAAAAAAATGAGATAATACCTGCAGAGTAAATACAATACAACCCAATAAGAACTAGAAGTATTTCAGTAAAAGCTTTTCCTTCTTCAGTTACACAAACATCAACATAATTCAGGGAGCAGTCATATGATGCAAGAAATACCAGGGTGACACTGAGTGACCATAATTAAAATGTGTGATGATATATTATAGTGGAGCACAGTGTCTCCTCATTGTCAGCCCTGTAAATGTCGAGTATTGTGATTTTGAGATGGTCGAGTCCTTCTTTAATGCTCAATACTGTAAACTCAGGGCACCCCAGGTAGTAAGTGACAAAGTTCAAGTGGACGTCACGTCTCAAACTTCAGTAGTGGCTCAAGTCCTGATAAACCCAAACCCAAACTGTAGTTTTTGACCAGTTCTTTGAACACAGCAGCACATGGCTCCACTGGGAGCTAGTTACCTTTTCGTCAGAGCACTTCTTGATGAGGGCCTCACGAGCTTGTAGTTTGCCCTCCAGGACACTGTAGTCTCCGTCCTTCTGATCGATCTGCTTTCTGTGAGAGTCCACCTGCACCATGAGCTCAGAGTTGCGCTTTTCCAGGCGACTCCGCGCCGCGTCCGTGCGCTTCACCTGCGTCTGCACCTCGGCCAGCTCATCCAGCAGGCGCCCGTGCTTGTTGGACACCGTCCAGTAATTGAAAGACAGTATGGCGATGATTACCATCAAAAAGATCAAAATGAAGGACGGCAGGCGGCCTCCACGTCGATTTGCACCGAAACCCACCATTTCCAAAATAATTACAACGACACTTGAGTCAGAACTGTCCCTTTGTCAAACTCATGAGTGTAGGACACATGCCGCGGGTCTGCGGCACTGACTGCAAATATAAACCTACAGAGTACTTCTCACATCTTCTCTGTCCTTCTGTCTGCGCCCTGCTTCCGCAAACCAGGCATCTCTGCAGCCGATCCGCCCGGGGGACGTGGCCTGTCCAGCTGGCAGCGCTACACTCAGACGTGGACAGATCCGCAGCTCGGGACACACGGAGGACAGGCGCTAGCTAGCGCTAGCTCACAACTGGATGGTTTTGGGTGTAAATACTACGCCATGTTCACATCCAGCTCCCATCACAAACGCAGATTGAAGATATTTCCCCCGTGAGCCTCGGCTGAACCAGACTGTAGAGCTAACTAACCTGAACACAGGCTAACAGCCTGGGGCACGCCGTCACATCGATACAAATGTCTGTTTCTTCAGAGGAAAAGCACCAAACACTCAATAAATCATCGACCCTGACAGAGGCGAAGAGCCTTCAGAGAATAAAAAAGCGCAGCTCCTCAAAATCTGATTTCAGATCTGTGTTTTGCGTAAAGTTCACCACCAGCAACAACAGAGCTTCCGGTGTGTCTGTGTCAAAATAATCGTGCAAAAATTACACAATAAAACATTTTTGCCTGATGCAAGTTTTTAGATCTGTGAATATTTTTTTCTTTGCTGTGTTTTTGTCTATGCAGCAAATATGGCTAATGCATAACATTTCATTAGGATATTTCATTACAAGGTGGCCTACCTATTAACCACGTCACATGACAGTAGCCTAAAGGCTAGACACTTATTGCACTATTTTAGGTTAAAAATAAATAAACACCACATATAAATCCATTGTTTATTATAACACTGATAAGAATTTTTACACAATGAGGTAAGTTAAATATTCCACATCTGCAATGTTCTTGAACCAGTGGCACTATAAATACACACCACCTCACCATCAGAAAGAAGCTCCACAATGCCTGAAAACAATGGCTTATGTGCCCAGACTGGTCAGTTCACATTTTAATACAAATCAATTTCCCTTTGTGTCTTTAAAGAAAAAGAGCAACATTAATCATTGTCTGGCACTCCAACATCCAACATAGCAGAAACTTATATATATTTATAGAGGAAATTCGGTAGAAAACATCCCCTGAGGGAGAAACATTCCTGTTTTTGATGAGAAAAATAGTCACTACAGATAGTAGCAGGCTCAGTCTCCGGTTTGCTACCATTTCTGCTGATGACTTGGCACAGTCTATCTGGGCACTATAGAAGAAGCATGGAGTCCATTTCGGGCAAACTGCTGCAATCCCACAATACTTTGCACTTTATCTTCCAACACAAGAGCAGTTATAAGTCACTGCTCGGACAGTTCTGTGCGCCAAGTGGCTGCACGAGCGCCCTGAAATGACCCCTCGATGTTGTCACTGAGGTCAAAGAATAGTTTCTCTGCACAAAACGCCCTGTTCAGACGAAGGGGAGTCTGAGGAGTTGGTGGATGCACTGGTTGTATGTGGTTGGGTGGGTGTGGGGCGGTGCAGAGAGGGAGAGGGGGAGGAGCTCAAAGCCCCACAGCTCTGGAGGTGCAGGTCCTCGTAGGTGTGCTTTCTGGGACTGCCTGTGATCCGCTGTGTCATCATCTACACACAACAAAGAGGTTTTATTGAATTAGTACTCCTGTAACACACAAACAGTGTACCTGTTTACAATATATTTACAACTGACAAATTCTTAAGGGAATGAAAAAGCTTATTTTCCTCAAATAGCCAGGTTATAGGAAGTTAATCTGTGCTGTCTCTTGTGTCTCTGCTGTCTTGTTGTGATGTGTGTGGGATTTTTTAACTGTCGATAATTTTAAAGTTTTATGTACACTGTATTTATCAATTGGATTTTTAGTTTTAGCTAAAATTTTACTACTTGTTAATAATTGTATATTGTTCACTGTGTAATTTTATTTTGTTATCATTGTTTTTAGGGAGACTATTTTAAGATCTGTCCAGGGACAACAGATGAAAAATAGCCTTCTGGCTAATTCTGGTACATTTACAGATATGTTAATTAATGTGCACTGTCGCTGTCAAATAAACCAATAAAATAATATAAAAATAAAAAGGGTTAGTAATTACAAAATGATTACTGATGTTGTAGAAGCAGGAATATTGTGTTTATTTAAACTTAAGTCTGTCTTCCTTTTGCTTGTTTAAAATATACTAACTAATTTAATAATAAGTTAAAAAAGTATTCGGATTCCATCCAGAAGAACACTCCAAATGATTAAGAAATGTTTGAACAGGGACTCCCTCCTGTTATACTTGTATATTATAACTGTAAATGAATATAAACGATTATCGTAAATGAAGCAGTATGAATGTAAGAGAGCCTTTTTTCCCACAGCACTAAATCTAAATCTACACTACCTGGTCTATGACGTTAGCACTGAAAATAGCCTCCTCCATGTGTTTCTCATCGGACTTGATGACACACTTGATGTTGTTGACGACCTGTTGGACTTCAGGAGGTAAACTGCAGCTCGAGTGCTCCAGAAACTTGGCCACCAAGATCTTAGTGTCTTTGTACATCTTCAGATCAGCCAGAGAGTGAGGGCGCTCATGTGAGGGCTGAGAATACGTGCTCCGAGACTTCACCTGGATGTCCGTCTTTTTGGCTTCTTTCTGCTGCTTCTTAGTGCTGGTGTGGGTGAGTTTGGTGCCCACTAAACAAATATCAAGTTAGTTTGTTTTTATACATGAAGTTATTTTGACAGAGTTAATGCCTTAGGTTTTGTAAATGTACCTTGTTCTGGTGAAACTCGCACTGAATCCTCAGCAGGGTTGTTTGCTGCAGCACAGCCATAATTTTCTCCTAAAAAATATAAATTCACAGACATTATATATCTGTTGCATTTTGTTAATTATATTCCGTTTTTTTTTTTGTTTTTTCTCCCAAACAGACCTCCTGAGGTGGTGGAGCATGCGAGCGGGTCACTGGTGGAGCGGACAATGCGTGCCAGTTTGCGGTACTTCCTGGCTGCTCTCAGCCCTCGCGGCCGGTCGGGGGAGCTGCCCTGAGCTGAAGTAGAGGAGGTGGAGGGGGGCTGTGACGAAGCAGGAGACCACACACTGAAACATAATCGTGGGCCTCGGGCTCGAGCTGGAGGGGAGGGAGACAGAGAAGGAGCCAGGGGGCTGAAGGCAGATGTCCCCCCAGAAGAAGCCACTGATGTGGGGGAGCAGGGCTGCGGCGGAGGCGACACAGTGACTGGGAGAGTCAGCTTACGGCTCATCATGCGAGCCTTTATGAGGGAGTGGGGCGAGGGCTTTGGGGGCTCCTCTGGTAACTGTTTGGCTGAGGCCAGCTCGTCACTGATGTGCATGGCCCTCAGCTCTTCACTGGGGTGAGTGTGTTCGGTGGAGTCCTCCTGGTCCAGGTTACTATAGTTCCCAGAGGACCAGTCCGGAGAGCGCTCCTCTTGAGTGTGTGACGACTCACTGTAGCCCGTGTCACTGGGGCGCGCCTCGGAGCACGCCAGGCCACGGTGACAGCGAGAGTGCCGTGTGCACAGCTCCAGGCTGGTGCAGCTGCCGTCTGTGGGGGCTGTGTGCAGAGTCCCGTACGGAGACAGGTCAGACCCCTGCACCTCCAGAGAGCACAGGTCCTCAGAGGAGCACGTCTGGTCTGGATCTGCCATCTCAGACACCATCAGAGACGCACTATCCACTGAAGCTGGGACACATTTGAACAGCCATTAGAAACACACTATAAAAACATAAACACACTATAAGGATACGCATGAGGTCTGATCTCTGCCTCGCTGCTCACCCTGAGTGCTGAGTCCTGTGGTGGTGTTTCTCTCACACAGACTGGACCCTGTGGCCTGATGCTCGATGCTCGTAGTCACCTGCCAGAGGAGAGTACACATTTATTATAACTGAAATATGTTAAAATATATAAAAAAAATTAAAAAAAACTGGCTTGTAAAAATAATACTGATGAATATCTCAGTTTGATCATCAGAGGGCGCTATAACACCACAGCATTCTTCACAATAACCAGTTTTACTGAAACAACAGAATCACCATCCAAGGCCTTTGCTTTTACAGTGACGCAACAAAAAGTAAATAGTTCGTCATAATTGGTTTGAAAATTACAAGATGGATTACAACTTTATGCACAAGTAGAACATGCCAAATACTTTAAGTAAAATAGTTCCATGACACACCTGGCTGGCTGGAGTCTGTCCTACCACAGACTCATAGGAGGGAGGCAGGTCTGTGGGATAGAGGGTCCCGGGACTGTTGATGGGGACCCCATAGATGGCACTGAAAGGGGAATGAGGAAAATCCAAATGCAATCCCCTGTAAACAACATCAAGAACAATATTTTAAAACAGCATTTGTGATTGTTTTTGTCAAGACACAGATTTTGTTACTTCATACCAATATGCCTGGAGTTTAAGAACACAGTGGAGCACATCCTGGATTGTTTTCAGTTTGAGAGAAGATATGTGTGTTAAATGTGCGAATGAAACAAAATTCTGGGTATATTTTTGATGAGGAAACAACATGATAATAACATATAGATCAGAAAATAGCATAAAATGGCCCTTTAAACCTGCGCAATGTAATGCATCTGTATTGTTTTATTAAAAGTGGTCTATCACAGTTTTATATGGCACCAATTAAGGGGGTGCAGTCATGCACTCAGTCATATCTTTTAATTACCAGCCCCTTCTCCTCTAAAGTGTCAGAGCATGAAATACAACCAGCACGTTTCAACCAATCATTGGCCTGTGATGATGTCATGACACCGGACCGCCACGCCATAAACGCCTCTGCTGCCTTGTTTATATTTATGGATGCGGCTGTCTGCCAAACGGCTTCACCAGCAGTAACAACACAGCCCAGAGAAAATGGAGGAGCTGATGAGGGAGGAGAGGTCAGGTTTAGTGTGACAGCATCTGAGGCCCATGAGGAGGTGCGGGAAAGCGTAATACGGTAAAGGGCCCATCACCGAAACACATTTTGAAGCATGATATATCGGTACACTGAAATATTGCAATAACACAGGTCTACAAATTTTTGGACTCGATCTGCTTCCGAGATAAAAGTGGGTAAATTTCATTTATATTGATAAGATGAACTGAAAATTAATTGATAACTGTGCTGGTTAGCTAATGTATTCAAGATATTTATTGATATTGTTTTACACCAAAATCACATCTGTTTATACAATAGATTTAGGCATTTTTGCTTAAAAATAATATTTAGATTTTGAAAATATTTAAGAAATAAACAAGAAATATCTTAAGACATCAGGTGCACACAATTTCAAGGCATCTCTCTTATGTGAAATCAAAAAATATTTTGATTAAAACTAAACTAAACTAAAATATTATGTTAAAACTGTAGACATTAAAATGAATGTATTGGAATATGCAGACAGGCTTTCAGATAGAACTGGTTGCTTTTAGACACACTGTACCTTCTGATAAACTACAGTTTTTGTCTTATTTTGCATAAATTTCCTATTTTGACCCAATACTATATCTTGGAAACTATAGCCAATCAGTCAAAAACATCAACTTCTAACTTACTTTCTCTTTATTAGTGACCTAAACCAAGAAAAATTTCACTACTTTTGTTCCAGAAGCATTTTGCTTGTAGACCTGTGTAAGCGATAATATTAAATCTACTTTATGCAACTGACACAAAAGCACTTTAATTCCAGTAAACCTATTTGAAGAGTTTATTTGCAAAAAAAAACAGAGTGCCTTTTTTATTTATTTATTTTTTTCTCCTCTTCATGAAAGTCAAATATATTCTACTAAATATTGTTCCATCCTTCCATTGTTAAGATCCACTGTACATTATTGTCATTGATAATATTTGTAGAAGATGGTAACAAAAAGAAAAATACTTTTGGCCAATTTTTCAAAACTGAGATATCTGTTTTTGCAACTGAACTCTTCATTTGTAAATATACAGTATAGTATTATTAAAACTCACAAGCTGCAACAAATAAATAGTTGATTGATTAGTTATTTATAATCTGTTATTTATTCCACCCTCTACAGCTCAAATCTTATTGTATTACATTAAAATCGCTAAAATCTCTCCACAAAGAAAGAAAAAGAAAATGTAAAGAAAATGTACAAGCAAGAAATATTGAGCCCCAAACGATATTGTTCCATCTTTCATATATTAAACAATAAGTCGATATAGTAATTATCATGACAGGTCTAGTAAAGGGGTAAAATTAACTTTTAAGACAGTATTTGAACCTTGTTATAACAGTGGTCTCTCATCATTAACTTACTCAGAATTATGTTTATATTGATTCATGCAATTTTGAGTAACCCTGTATTGTCTTGCATTCGTGGCTAATTCAGAAAATTATAGTTTTCACCTACCCCCTAGCTTCACCCACACCTTTGTACTTACTTGCAATTATTAAAAAGATTCAGACTCCCGTCATAATCATGTATGTTTGCTACAGTTTCATAAGAAATACCAAAAAAGTATAGCTCAGACCACTGCTTTTTTTCCCCCTGAAATCAGCATCTCTACATGTATTACAGCCATTCCATTCCAGTGTCTGTTGAATTCCAACACAAACACAAAGCTGAGCTACTTCAGTTCTTGCACTAGGAGTGGAATAAAGTCACCCAAGAACAATGTGAAAGACTTGTGGAGAGCATGCCAAGATGCATGAAAGCTGTGATTAAAAATAAGGGTTATTGCGCCAAATATTGATTTGTGAACTCTTCTTAAGCGTAAACGTTAGTATTATGTTGTTTTAAAATGAATTTGATCTTGATTCTTTGCATTGTTTGAGGTCTGAAAACATGTATCTTTTTTGTTATTTTGACCATTTGTCATTTTCAGCAAATAAATGCTCTAAACGATAATATTTTTATTTGGAATTTGAGGGAAATGTTGTCAGTAGTTTATAGACTCAAACAAAAATGTTCCTTTTGCCCAAACACATACCTATAAGTAGTAAAATCAGAAAAACTGATAATTTAGCAGTGGTCTCTTATTTTTTCCCCAGAGCTGTATAATATGTTTTGTTTAAATGTGGAAGTGCTCTCACCTCTGTGTGTCCATGGAGGGGGTGCAGGTGTACTCCGGGGGGTAGTATGGAGGAGGGGGGATAGGGGGTATAAACTCATCAAAGTCCAGAGTCTGGTGCAGGATGGTCCCATGTGGGGTCATGCAGTCAGCGTTCAGGGCGCGCGCTCTGTGTGGCATGAACTGGAATGACAATCAAACAGATTACAGATTTCTTATTTTGTATATTTTGTAACTGTGGAGTAGTTATTCATTTTTTTTATTGCTAAAATGCTTATTGTGAGTAGGGTTTCCTCAGTTTTCTGATTTGGCCTGGAGGCATCAAATGTTTTTCTCCATGGAGACATGCGTTTAATGAACATTTCAGGCAAAGCTGTAGCTTCTCCATGGAGCAAACAAGTGACGGACAGACCCTCTTCCAAAAAGTCTGTGTTCTCCAGTTCACCATATATTAAGTGGTCCAAACGCCCTGGCTCCTGCCCTAATCTGTGCAGCCTCTGCTGCTATTGACTCTGCTAAATTTACTCCGCTATATAAAAGGTGAACAGCTCTTGTGGTACATGGGAAGCGCTTCTGGGGAATGTTGCGGACAGCTACAGATAAGACTCACTCTTTTGTCCTTTAAGACTGTCTGAATCTGAACAGATCCATCCACACAATGCACTGTTGCTCTGTTCTCCATGTTTACACCTGCTTTATATTTGGGGAAAATTTGTAACTAACAAACAATTGGAAGGAAAAAAAAATGTTAATACTGGAATTTGGGTATTTATAATGTAAAGTGAATTCAGGTAAAATAAAAGTGACTAATGCATATGAACAAACATTGCCTTAAATACTAAAATAACATAAAATCGCCTTTAGTTCGCTAGCCTTTTATTAGATTGATAAATTAAACAAAGGTTAAATGGGAAATGTTAGTCAAGAAACAGGATTTTTTTTTGGTATTTGGTAAGATTTAGTGCCATCGCAGCATGGCGCCACAGGCCAACCAAAAGGGCTTACAATAATAATTTTATCATGTGCCAATGAAAGATTTGGAGCTTGGAATTGAACATCAAAAACTGTACATTACTGATCAGATGTGCAAAATGTTCACAGAGGTACATTAGCAAAATAAACATTAAAAAAGGAACCAAAAGAACCAATCCTAAGTTTAGTGTTTAGCATCTAAAAATCCCTTGGTTTAACATTAGGCAAACAGAATATTCTGTGAGGTGTGATAAAAGGAGAAGTTCAATTTGTCAACTGGACAAAGTTTGTTTGGTTGAAAACGTTTTGCCGCTCATCCGAGAGGCTTCGTCAGCTCTAATAAGAATACTGGTAAGACACTTGCTTATATCTTGCTGTAGGGAGGAGCTACCTAGCTAACTACTTTCCGGAACTATCTCATTGGTTTCCGTCTTTTTGTTTCTCTGGCGTCTAGATAACGATCCCTATTCATCCCTACACGACTGTTTTTCCCACCTCTGGCCCTGCCCGGCTAGCCCTATTGTTTCCCTGTTTGCTTGATCTAGGCTTAAGAATGGAATTGTAGATGGGAGACAAATTATGTCTGACTCCACCATTTCTGTTCAGAGAAGGATTCTCTTTTTTGACAAAAATAGCCTCTTTAACTCTTCTTCTCAAACCAATTCTTTTCCCTGGCTAAGGTGAGGTGTGATGTCACAATCTTGGGTCTTGGCTTTATGGGGCTTTATTTTGATGAAAAAAAACATCCACCCATCCATTTTCTTCCGCTTATCTGGGGCCGGGTTGCGGGGGCAACAGTCTAAGCAGGGACTCCCAGATTTCCTTCACCCTGGACACTTCCTCCAGCTCCTCTGGGGGGACGCCAAGGCGTTCCCAGGCCAGCAGAGAGACATAGTCTCTTTTGATGAACAAAAACATACTGTCCAAATCATTTTACAAGAACAAAGTTGATGTACTATTGTGCTGTGTATGTAATAGTCTGAGTTTAGTCCAGTTCAAGTCAGTTAAAAGTCCTATTTTATGCAAAACTGACTCGTAAGTTAGAATGTGGTTACCTCCTCAAAAACATACCCGAAGTTAAGTTTTGTTTCATTCATACACATTAGTCCTTTATTATTTGTCGATCTACATCTCCAAAGCTCACAATGATCTCTTCCACCTTGTGATGTCATTTAGTGATAGTTTTCAAGTTAACGGCTACTTTTTAAGTTTTGTTTACTAGAGACTGGAAATTCCAGGACTGAAATGATCAAACTGATTCTAGTGAAGGTGTATGGAGTTTAAAAACACAGTGGAGCCCTTCCTCTATTTTTTTTTTCTTAAGGTGTCCCAGTGTAAAACATAATTACAAATAATATATCTTATATCTTTCCTTCTTTTTTTATTATCATATTCATTTAACACATTTAATTTTACTGGTGTAAATTTCATTATTTGACATTACCATACTATTTTTTATTATATTTAGCAGTTTTATATTATTAATTTGAAATGAATTATTTTTAATTAAAGCACTTCCTCTGTTACCACATGACATCACATGCTGGAACAGTTTGAGAAAAGAACTTAGCCGAAATATGCAGAGGTTGTGCGTTAAACATGTGTGATTGAAACAAAACACAACTCCAGGTATGTTTGACTAGGAAACAACATTATAACACATAACAGAAAACAGTGTAATACGGGCCCTTTAAGCCTTGTCGTGGCATAACAGTAGCTCCACTTGACCTCCAGACCAAAGCCACGTTAGAGAGAATATAGACAATGATTTATGCTGGGCAGCCTCACCATCTGCAGTACGTCTGTGGACACCATCTGCATACAGCACATGGCCGTGGCTAGAGCGCACACGATGGTGGAGATCACGTTCAGAGCACACACACTAAACAGCAACTCCTGCGGGGAAAACAGCAGAAAATAAGTCAGTTAATAACTCAGTGCAATGGCCATATTTGTTTTATTTTAGTACTTTATTATCACTTAACCTTGATTAGTCGTAATAAAGCATGACCAAAGAGTTCATTTTGAATCAACAAAAGGTTTATCAAGAGTGATTCAGGCTGATGATTCAGGTTGGATAAACATCATTGGTTGAACGGTCAGATCCACTGACCCACAGGTTAGTGGCGTGATTCTAGCTCCCACAGATGAATGCTGTTGTTGTGTCCTTGGGCAAGACACTTCTCGCCCCCAATGTACATGTACACTGGTTTGTGAATGTGTGTGAATGCATGAGTGGTTCCTTGATGTAAAGCGCTATATAAAAATGTAACCATTATACAGGTATGTTTATGTTTATTTGAGCAACTTGCAGGTTCCATTTAAACGAAATTTCACAAATACAAACTCATGAATTCTACAAATACAAACTTATGTCACATGTCTCTGCAGTTCCTTTTGCTCAAAATGGAGCAGGTGGAAGTATAAACTTATTGTCACACCCCATCCCTGACCTGTCCTACTACCGATCATACAGGTGTGGCCCTGCCCTCTGGTGGCCATTGGCCTGACTCACACCACTCCACCAACAGCCAATCCCCAACCACAGCCTGCTACATCTGTTCCCAATCCCCTCGTTAGTGACAGCTTTTTAACCCAGCCAAGACAATGCTCATTGTGAGATAGTTGTTTCTGCTCTGCTCATGCCTTGCCAAGTCTGTTATTCTTGCCACGTAAGTTTTGCCTGTTTTTTTGGATCTTTGTGGACTCTTGCCTTTTTGGACTCATGCCTGTTTTTTTTTTTTTTTTATTATTTTTTGTCACCTCTGTCCTTAATAAACTGATCATTGTATAACATTTCTGTCTCAGGGTCTGCTCCTGGGTCCTCTGGCCTTGCCCTTTCTGACACTTATGTACTCCTGCTCCATATTCTCACACATTCAATATTGACCGCTATTATATAGATATGAAATGGTATACAGTGGTCCCTCGCTATATCGCGGTTCATCTTTCGCGGCCTCGCTGTTTCGTGGATTTTTTATTTTTTTTTATTCCAATCTTTTTTATAGTGTATCAATGTGCATTATGTTCTGCGTCCTGATTGGCTAATGGACTGCAGACCTTTGCTCCTGTACTGCACAGAATGCATTCAGTTTGCCAGATTTATATATATATATATATATATATATATATATAAATGTTTGCTTGCTAACAATGTGACTCTGAAGTGCTGTATGTTTCCAAGTTTTCTCCCCGACAAAACCCACAATGTCAATGAAACGTTCTCAAATATAATCAAAGGTGGCATGTCTGTTTATAAGAATCTTCTCGCCCAAAAGAAAAAAAAAGCGCCAACAACTACCCATAACCATGTTCTTCACTCAGAAAAAGACGCCTCCACAGAGGCGGAGCGACGCCAGGACGAAGAGGCGCGGTCAGAGGAACTGTGAAATACACGCTTGACACTATTAATACTTTTTTTTGTTGTTGAAAATCTATGAAAGTTTGGATGTTTTAACAAGAGAAAAATGTGAGAAAAACGTTAATGCCAGTCTGAGAAAAGTGTAGAATGTGTGTGGTGAGGCATTTACAGCCTTAAAACTTGGAGAATAATTGTAAAATAATAAAGCTGACGACTTTGCGGATTTAACTTCTTCTAGGTTATTTTTAGAACGTAACGAGGGACCACTATACAGTATATTTTTATTAATTGATTCATTCAAACATCAGATTCCTATTAAATGCCACAGAGATAACCTGGTATTCACATCTAGCCACAAAGTCATTCATTTTTATTCAATGTTGAGGATAAAAGACGGTCAAAAACACTGCTGCTTATATTGGACATGTACAAATAAAGAAATATTTGTGTATATAAAGCAAATAAGACTGTCCATTATAAAGTGCCCAGTCTAGATAAACAGTCCATAAAGCATCATTAACTCAACAGAAAGGCCTAGAGCAAAGCAGAAGTACTGAATGAGCAGAAGCCGCTGTTATAGGCCCATAAACCAGGGACCGACTCTGGGAATCAAAGACTGCAGCCCTTTGATTCTGTCATATGCCATTATTATTAACGGTCTAATGATCAGCTTTTAGTGGCTTTATTTTAGAGCCATTTCCAATATGTATCATCAAATAAATGAGACTGTAATTGCAGTGGGGTTTTGCAATGTCCTTTCCATCTTCCATTTCCTGGAAAGAACTCTTGTTTTGTTATTACACTGAGTTGATGAAAGAACAAAAGGGACATGGTATAGTTTATTACTGAATCTGGTACAGTGCATATTTTTACTCCTTGAAATAAATTTCAACGCTTTATTAGGACCCTGAGGGGCAACTGTTACACAGTGATATCATTACATGCTAAAAGATGATGATTTAAATAAGTAAAAATATGAATGTCATTAAGACGATTTTGATATGAATAATCAAGTTACTTTTTTGTTGAAAATAGCACTCTAATCTCATTTATTTCAAGACACCTTAAGTGCCTATGTCTTTATTTGTTCAGGTATTAGTATAACTAACTAGTTTACAAGTTATACTAGTAGTTTCAGGAGCTAAAAGAAGAAAAAAATAATGATAATTCTCAATCAGGCTTGAACAGAGAGATACAGGACTACATTCATACCATATTCTATACAACTGTACAACAACTCACCCTTATGTAACAGATAACCTGTCATGTCTCCTTATGACCTCTTGTATAACCCAGATATATTTACTATATTTCTGTATTTTTATTTTTTCTTGCACATATAGCTCTGGAAATAAGAGACCACTGCATTTTTTCTAAAATCAGCATCTCTACATGTATTACAGCCATTCCATTCCAGCGTCTGTTGAATTCCAACACAAACACAAAGCTGAGCTACTTCAGTTCTTGCACCAGGAGTGGAATAAAGTCACCCAAGAACAATGTGAAAGGCTTGTGGAGAGCATGCCAAGACACATGAAAGCTGTGATTAAAAATAAGGGTTATTGCACCAAATATTGATTTCTGAACTCTTCTTAAGTGTAAACATTAGTATTGTTATTTTAAAATTAATTTAATCTTGTTTCTTTGCATTGTTTGAGGTCTGAAAACATGCATCTTATTTGTCATTTGTCATTGTCATTTTCTGCAAATAAATGCTCTAAACGATAATATTTTTATTTGGAATTTGGGGAAATGTTGTCAGTAGTTTAAAGACTCAAACAAAAATTTTTTGTTGTTCCTTTTGCCCAAACACATGCCTATAAGTAGTAAAATCAGAAAAACTGATCATTTTGCAGTGGTCTCTTATTTTTTTTTCCAGAGCTGTATTTGAATTACCATTTATATTTTTGCTCTTTGTTATTATAGTGATACTGTGTCCAAATAATTTCCCTTGAGGATCAATAAACTTTGTCTAACAAAGACAAACTTTATTGATCCACAAGGGAAATTATTTGGGTACAGTAGCTCACTCATCATAATATAATATATAGCAGAGGGTAACAAAAATAGATGGAATCGCAAAAAAGACAGACCGGTGACAAACGAAAATGGCAAAGATCTAGAATTCAGTATCTTTCATGCATCAAATTGCTTACATACTCCTTACACCTTTGGATGAAATTAATCAGTATTTTTATTTTTATTTTTTTTCAATACTCTCTGAATAGATATGCTAATACTAGACGCCAGAGGAATTCGTAATACATAAGAGACAGATTAGTGGAGATAGTTTCAGAGCTATTTCAGTGTAGGGAGCTCCTCCCTGCAGCTAGATATAAACAGGGTCTAACCAGCACTAGAACCAGAGCTGACGAAGCCTCTCAAATGAGCGGCGAAACGTTTTCGACCAAACAAACTTTGTCCAGTTGACAAATTGAATTTCTCCTTTATCATCAATACTCTCTAAAACAGATCAGAACAAAATCTTACAAACACTGGGATAAAAAGTTTCACATGAGAAAGAGATTCACAGCAAGATTCTTACACAAAGCAATAAAACAAAGTTCAAATTGTGCTTTCATTAAATATTGAAAGCTTGGAGGCTTCTGGGAACCTCTTTGCTTTGAACAATATTAATTTTATCTGCCCCCATCTGTATTAAATATCGGTCTATATGCTGTGATCTCATCTGAAACTCAGCAGTAAGAGGAGTGAGTGGGGAAAGCATCTGTGTTTGATCATAGAACAGCATTAAACACTGAATTACAATTTGTACTGAAGTCAAAATTAAGTACATTTTAAAGTGGATACTTGTGACTTTTACTTCACTACATTTGAGAGCAGGTATCTGTACTTTCCACTCCACTACATTTTTGAACAGGACTGCAAAGTAAAAGGTTTTTTTTATTTTTTTTTATTGTCTGAAACCTATGGAAGTCGACAGAGGCCATATTTATAAGCAATATTTTTTCTTCCTTGTTATCCCAAGATAATTAATCTAGAGATAATTGGCTGTGTTCTGTGTGTGTTCTGTGTGGAGTTTGCATGCATGGTCCGGGTTCGATCCCCGGGTTGTCCGGGCCTTTCCGTGTGGAGTTTGCATGTTCTCCCCGTGTCTGGGTGGGTTTCCTCCGGGCACTCTGGTTTCCCCCATCAACCCAAAACATGCACCATAGGTAAAATCCTCCAGCTGAGGTTGTGGTATTGCATATACACTTGCTTTTTAAGTAACAGTTATGATTTTGAACAAGCCTAGCAATAAGATCATGGAGATGGGTCCCCGGGCACCTGAAAGATGCGCTGCCCACTACTCCTGAAAAGGATGGGTCAAATGCAGAGAAATAATTTCCCTATGGGGATAAATAAAGGATGTCTTCTTCTTTTCTTCTTAATCTGTGATCTCGAGAAAACAAAACAATTATTCCGTGATCTTGAGAAAACAACTGAAACGTTTACCGCCACGTTGTGACAGGCTGACTTCAGGGCTATTTCTCATTCTGAATAGACGCATTTGTGGTCATTAGAATGTCTGGAATAATAATCGATCAGCTGATAAGGCAATATTTTGAGGGTTGACACGGGGAGATTGCATTACGTCTTTTAATTTGGGATAATTTCAAGACTAGGCTTGTTTTGTTTTCTCAAGATCACGGAATACAGTGGTACCTCACCTTACGAAAGACCCAACAAACGAAAATTTCAAGTTAAGAAACGGCTTCACGTTAAATTTTGGTCTCTAGATACGAAAGAAAATTCAAGTTACGAAACGCGAAATCTCAAAAATTCAAATAATGTGCGCTCAGCCACACACATTATACGCTTTTCTCAGACTGGATTTAAACTTTTCTCACATTTGTCTCTCGTTTAAACACTCAAACTTTCATAGATTTTCAACAAAATGTATTAATAGTGAAGTGTGGAGGGAAGGAGGAGGGCGGTGTGTGTGCGCACCTCTAAACCAGATCTGAACCAGGTCTAAACCAGGTCTAAACCAGGATTAGACCACCGTGGCTCTTGCCTGTGTTCGTTCATGCGCTCAGACTGCGTGCGGTCCCGAGGGGAGTCCTTGCTGCTCGCCTCAGCCGTGACTCGAAACGAAACCAGGAAATAGACCCGCACGCGGTGGTTTAGACCTGGTTCAGACCTGGTTTAGACCTGGTTTAGACCTGGCACGGTTTGAGCATGGGTCTCTGCTCGCAGCCCCGCGCCGGGTCATGCTGCGCTATCACACATGTGTCCGCGCACACACACCGCCCTCCCCCTTCCCCCCCACGCACGCAGTCGCTGCTCGCCTCAGCCTCAGCCTCGTGAGGTACACCGCTGCTGCTTGGTCTAGACCTGGTATAGTCCACGTTTAGTCCTGGGTTTACAGTCTCTACGCAGAACACAATGTTACACTATAAAAAAATGATACACTATAAAAAAAAAAAAACTTGGAATGGGGCCTTGGAACGAATCAGGCTTTTTCCATTGAAATAGCTACTCAACTTACGAAAAATTCACGTTACGAAACCACTTCTGGAACAAATTAATTTCGTAAGGTGAGGTACCACTGTAATTTTTTGTTTTCTCGAGATCACAGAATAACTCTTTGTTTTCTTGAGATCTCGAAATAACAGTTTTGTTTTCTCGAGATCACAAATTAATTGTGTCGTTATTAAGGTGGAAAATACTCATTACAAACATGACCTCCGTCGGCTTCCGAAGAATCTGCTGAAAAGCGTGAGGGTTTATTTTGAACACATTTGTAGCAAACAAAAAAAATCGATTCAGTTGTTTCTGCTGAACAAAATTCAGCACAAATCTATATCAAAATCACTTCATCTCAAGCTTCATTAGATCTCAAAATACTTTCACTTTTTACTCTTTTACATTTTTAAACAAGTACAGAGCCACTTTTACTTAAGCATTTTTTCATCTGATATTTTTACTGGAGTAGTTTTTGTTCCAGTATCTATATTTTATTTAGTAGCAAAACTGAGTACTTTTTGCACCACTGTCGTCAGGATTTTTATCACTATATCGCCCATCCTACCTGATGTCCGTGAGCGTCTCAAGGACACCGTGTTGTAAACCCGAGCCTGTTTAAAAGCCCCGTGCTCTTCAGGAGCGCTGTGAGGTCTGATGGAAAACCCCCGTGAGCTTTAATATCACCTCCACACACAGGCTCAGGCTCTGCCATTTCACACAAGGAGACTACACTGTGTTACCAGTGGAGGATTTAACACACTCTATGTTACCAGTGGAGGATTTAACACACTCTATGTTACCAGTGGAGGATTTAACACACTCTATGTTACCAGTGGTGGATTTTATTTATTTATTTTATTTATTTATTTATTTCACTTATTTGTCCCCCAAAGGGCAATTCGAATTTGTCCTCTGCATTTGACCCATCCTTTATTCAAGAGCAGTGGGCAGCACAAAACTGCGCCCGGGGACCATCTCCATGGTCTTGTTGCTTTGGTTTGGTCAGGACCTAAGATGGAGGATTTTACCTATGGTGCATGTTTTGGGTTGATGGGGGAAACCGGAATGCCCGGAGGAAACCCACCCAGACACGGGGAGAACATGCAAACTCCACACAGAAAGGCTCAGGCGACCTGGGGATCGAACTCGGAACCTTCTTGCTGTGAGGTGTGAGTGGTAGATTTAACACACTCTGTGTTACCAGTGGGGGAAGAAATACTCAATTTTGTTACTTCAGGAAAATACAGTTACTGGGGGGAAAAAATAAAACTAAAAGT
Source organism: Paratrypauchen microcephalus (assembly GCA_036785185.1). Taxonomy (NCBI): domain Eukaryota; kingdom Metazoa; phylum Chordata; class Actinopteri; order Gobiiformes; family Gobiidae; genus Paratrypauchen; species Paratrypauchen microcephalus. The sequence goes on from JAVJIX010000039.1 coordinate 3,708,476, forward strand.
CACATGAAAAAAATTCAACTCAACTATAAAAGTATAAAAGTACCTGTTTAAAAAGTAAATGTATTTTACTTCAAATGCAGTGATTTTGATAACGAATTTAGTTAAACAGAAACAAATGAATAGCTGTTTTTATTTGTATATATTTGCTTTCTCTAACTACAAACGTGTTAATAAACCTTCAGGCTTTTCGTCATATCTCAAACTATATATACTTTTTTTTTTTTACTTTGCAGTGCTGTTAAAAAATGTAATGTCGCAGAAAGTAAAAATACCTCTCTAAAGTGTAGTGAAGTAAAAGTAAAAAGTGTCCACTTTAAAATGTACTTATATACTTAACTACAGTACTATGGGAAATATTGTTGAACCAACAAACAGAAGTACTGAGGTGAATTTGTCAATATAAATTTAAATAGTTGTTCCGCAGATGTGAGCAAAATTATGAATATTGGCTTATTGTGTATATTGTTTATTGTAAGAAACTAAAAGGTGGAAAAAAGATTTGACAAAAATAATGAAAGAAGAAACTTGGTCTGTAATCCTCTTTTTAAAGGATAGAAGAAAGTTAGATTTCTGCATTGAAGGTATGTCAAAGGTCCTTTAGACTTAGACAAACTTTATTGATCCACAAGGGAAATTGTTTTGTTTGTTTGTTTGTTTTTTAGTCTTAGATTTTATAACACAAAATTGACCCTTGTGAGCTTTAAATCATGTTCTAAAGCAAAACACATCTCCAAGTATGGAGGAATGGCAATCCAGGCATTATTATTTGGGTCCTTTAACAAGCCACATAAATAAAATCAAATATATTCCCAACTGTTCTTTGTACTCTCAGTTCTTCTTTGTTTATTGTATTTTTATTCGAGCATTGATGCCACAATGAGTACTTCCTCCTCCTCTGGTTGTCAGATCATTTTTAATATTGAAGAATAGCTTTTCAACCAGAAACATGTTGTGTTGACATATTGTTTATCTTGACTCGGGTCATATACTTCATCATAAGAGACTGGGCACAAATGTACAATGTTTACAGTGTAACTCAAAGCTGATCCAGTTACAGCTATGGACTGAATACTAACTGGGCGCTGCAATGTGTTTGGCATTACACACACAAATTGACTTATTTTCATGCAAAATATACTCCACAGCATCAGCCAAGAGAAAGCAGTGGTAGGCAAAATTTTCTGTAGGATGAGCTTGCGTAGGGACATGATGCTATCAAATGTGTATGCTACATTATTAAAGATAATGTGACCTTGTGACCTTTACGCCGTGTGTAATGCCATTTCCTCATCAAAAACATACCTGGAGCTGTGTTTTGTTTCATTCACACATGTTTGAGTATGTCTATATTAGTCCGCCTACATCTCCAAAGCTGAAAATGCTCCGTTCCACCTTGTGATGTCATGAAGCGGTTATTTGAAATTATACAAATTATTCTAGTAAAGATGGTTTAAAAACACAGTGGAGCACTTCCTCTATTATTACCAAATGACATCACGGGGTGGAAAGGAGCATTTGAGAGAAGAACTCAGCCTAAATGTGCAGTGTTTGTGTGTACAAATGAAACAATACACTACTCTGAGTATGTTTGCAAATAACATTATAACATAGTGTAAACATTAGTATTATGTTGTTTTAAACTGAATTTGATCTTGTTTCTTTGCATTGTTTGAGGTCTGAAAACATGTATCTTTTTTGTTATTTTGATCATTTGTCATTTTCTGCAAATAAATGCTCTAAACAATCATATTTTTATTTGGAATTTGGAGGAAATGTTGTCAGTAGTTTATAGAGTCAAACTAAAATGTTCCTTTTGCCCAAACACATACCTATAAGTAGTCAAATCAGAAAAACTGATAATTTTGCAGTGGTCTCTTATTTTTTTTCCAGAGCTGTATGTAAATAGTCGCATAATAAGTCCTTCTGGGCAAATGAATGCAATCTGTTTGACATGGACGCTCACGAGATATTTAACCTCCTCTGGATTCAGCGGCGCCCGTGGCAACAGTGGGGTTACCAAATAAGGTCATGCACCCATCCCATTAGAGGAAATCACAAATTATACCCCCTCTCCCTCCCAGCACCCTGTCCACAGCCCCCAGATCCAATGCAAAACGGAAGGATTTACATGCAGACGAAACAACAGCTAGTGGTTTGGTACAAATGAACGTGAATATGCATGACATGTAGATTTCATTTTCAAAAAGTACTGCTCAGAAATACAGCGTTTCTCCGGAGAATGGGGTTTTATGCCGAGAGTGGAGAATTCATTAAGGGAAAAGCAAACTCGGGGGAGCAGGGCCAAGCCATAATTCAATACATCAGACCACTCTGACACTTTTAATAAAGGTTTACAGCACTAATTCCCACTTTTAAACCATAAAAATGACAAGGCTTATTTTCTAACACTGTAACTATTTAAAACACAGTCAATAGTAGAGGTAAGTTGAAACTCACTCAAAGACGCTTTACAGAATAAATATTTAAAAAGTCAAAACAGCAATAGACAAATAATACAGAAAAACATACAGAGAAAAACGTAAACAATAAATGCTATTATAAAACACATCCGTATCTTAATTATGACCAAATAACCATGTTTATGATGATTCCAACATTCCATACGATGTGTTTGTGATGACATAATTATTTTTTTAGCTTTGGCTGAGCATTCCACTATCCCCTACATTGGTAAGATTGTCTGTTTCTACTGCCTGGTACTCTCATAGAGCAGACTGCTGGCTCCTGATAATCTGCAATCTCAGACCTGCTCAGTCCTGATGTTGCAGCTGAATATTAAGAGCTGGGCCTCTGGAGAAAGACAAATGCGGGTGACACTCTTTTCTCCTCGGCCAATGAATCAGCTCCACCACAAAACTGTTGTGCTTATGTAATTCACATCATTTACATAATTTCAACGTTTGCATCAAAATACAGGCTTCAGTTTCAAATGGATTAATGCACAGCTCTGGAAAAATATAACAGACTAGGGATGGGGCCGATCCGATCCAGTATCGGTATCGGGTTCCGATATCAACGTAATTCACAGATCGGAAATGCCAATCCAACCTGCGAAAATTTCCGATCCATGAGCCATGTCTGTATATACACATTATCTGCTGAAATGACTCCACGAGTGATTCCCTGTCGTCTGCTCTGCTCCTGCTGCAAAATGTGGAATGGATTTCATAAACGGAGGTGTATCTCAATGAGACACAGAGTAATGATGAGACACGCCTCCGTTTAGGAAATCCATTCCACAGTTTGCAGCCAGCTAGTGAACTAGCAGCAGCGAGCAGGCGAACACTGAGCTAGTCTAGTCCTGAGCAGCACAAGGCAATTAACCAACTTTTCATCACAACATGTCCACTGTGTGAAAATACTTTTTACTAGAAACACCTCAAAGCAAGACTGCAACGTGCAATGTTGAGAGGTGGAAGCTATTTATCAGAGACCCTATCAGCGCGACCCGAACTCTACAACCGAGTTTCAACAAGTTAGCTGAGAAGCTAAAAAGAGTTCCAGATCTGAGCTTTACTACAGATATTTGGACATCGGATGTCTGCCCATTGTCACTGATAAGCCTCACTGTGCTCTGGGTTGACCGCGATTCACACGGGCTCTGTTGTGCGGCGCTCCAGGTAAAAAAAAGTGGATGTTAAACCACGGGGAGATCCCACTAGAAAAAGTGCATGTACACTGCCTGACAAAAGTATTAGGACGATAGTCCTAGTCTAGTCCTGGTTTAGACCTGAGTTAGACCTACACTGCGATGAGTCCCCATTTTTGCAATAATATGCCTTTACACATGATGAAATTTGCTTTAATATATCAATACATTGATTTGTTATTACCAATATGTCTTGTTATCATTATTTATGAACGTTCAGAAATACACAATCGTCCTAATACTTTTGTCAGGCAGTGTAATTCTACGGGACAATGCAAAACCTATACTTACCTCAAGTTGCCTTTTGGGACACACATGAAAACATTTGTTCATATCATAGGCCTACTTGCCTGTAGAGATGAGTTTATTTGTAGTTAAACAATAATGATGATATATTGAAAACAAACAGTTTTGGTATCGGAATAGTATCGGTATCGGCCGATATCAAAATTCAGGTATCCGGATCGGATCGGAAGTGAAAAATGTGGATCGGTGCATCCCTATGAGAGACCACTGCAAAATTATCAGTTTTTTCTGATTTTACTACTTATAGGTATGTGTTTGGGCAAAAGGAACATTTTAGTTTGACTCTATAAACTACTGACGACATTTCCCCCAGATTCCAAATAAAAATATTATCGTTTAGAGCTCAAACAATGCAAAGAAACAAGATCAAATTCATTTGAAAACAACATAATACTAATGTTTACACTTAAGAAGAGTTCAGAAATCAATATTTGGTGCAATAACCCTTATTTTTAATCACAGCTTTCATGCATCTTGTCATGCTTTCCACAAGTCTTTCACATTGTTCTTGGGTGACTTTATTCCACTCCTGGTGCAAGAACTGAAGTAGTTGAGCTTTGTGTTTGTGTTGGAATTCAATAGACGCTGGAATGGAATGGCTGTAATACATGTAGAGATTTAAAAAAAGAAAAAAAAAATGCAGTGGTTTCTTATTTTTTTCCAGAGCCGTATGTTTACAGCTACTCACATCAAGTGACAAGGACTGTGCCTTTGTCAATGTGTTATTTTGTATTAAAAGATGACATCAAAATGGTGGAAAAGTGATTCGAGTATTCACAATGCCCCATCTCTTAATGAACTCTATCCTTCCCCTATATCATTAAATATTGATAAAAATAAAGTCAGTTTTTCAAACTTACAGATACAAGAGCTGAATCTGGATCAGCGAGATTCTCATAGAAGCTAACGGAAGAGTACATTGACATTAACATTAAATATGAAATGCTTAAAGCCAATTCTTAATCTCTGTATCCCAAAGCTCCTGGCTCTTTGTGTAAAATATTGTGTAATATTCTGTAAAATAGTTTTCATTAATAATTTCAGTCTCAGCCTATTACGACCTCAGTCACAACATGTGGTAATCTCCTTAAAGGGATATGCCACCCCCAGGTCAAATTTGGGCATCTCCCCACAGTCCAGAGACTAAAATAAGTGGTGGAAAGCGTTTTCCTGCTCACCCAGCCATTGTCCGAGTCTGTCCCCACTGACCGCCGCGGTATCTGCAGCTACTCCGCCTTAGACTGGAGTCTAACGTCGCCAGAGAAAGATTTCGGCCAAAAGGAATTAATTTGCTCGATGCGTTTCCCAATTACTTTGTGTGTAGTGCGCATTCATATCGAGTGCAAATAAATGTGCAAATCAACACGGAGAGCTTGACTTGGTCATTTTGGGTGGGAAATATTTTCCAGTGCGGAAAAATACAGCCGAATCACGCAGCACGTTGTGCAACAGGGGAACTCCCTTCCCGGTGCATAACTGGGATTCCCCTGGCAGCGTGCTGCGTGATTCGACTGTATTCTTCCGCACTGGAAAATAGTTCCCACCCAAAATGACCAAGGCAAGCTCTCCGTGTTGATTTGCACATTTATTTGCACTCGATATGAATGCGCACTACACAGAAAGTAATTGGGAAACGCATCAAGCAAATTAATTCCTTTTGGCCGAAATCTTTCTCTGGCGACGTTAGACTCCAGTCTAAGGCGGAGGAGCACCAGATACCGCGGCGGTCAGTGGGGACAGACTTGGACAATGGCTGGGTGAGCAGGAAAACGCTTTCCACCACTTATTTTAGTCTCTGGACTGTGGGGAGATGCCCAAATTTGACCTGGGGGTGGCATATCCCTTTAAACATCCACAGGTGTTTGGGCAGATGTGCAGTATCTACACACACACACACGCACACACACACACAGGTGCAGTGTCTTGCTCAAGGGAAACAAGACCACATGCAGTGATGTTGGGCAATGGAACGGCAGAATAACGCTGCATTGCCTTTAGAATTAAACAAATCCAGTATGCAATAAAACATTCCCCTGTTGTACTTTTTAAAATATTGCATTTAATATTTCTTGAGTAAAACGTTTGCAAATGTAGGTGACATTACAAGAAGAATTATTGTCATTTTTTTTTAATATCAATACAAATATAAATACTATTCCTTATCCAGAATTTACATCATCAGCATTTCCACTTGGATATGGTTGATCAAAAAGCCTGAATCATTCTTAATAAATTACTTTCTTCAGCTCTGACAAACGACTAGTGTTATGAATTCAGCCTAAACAAAGATAAATTGTATAAACAGAATAACACGCAGTTTCCCTGTGTGAGGTCCCGGCACAGGCCCACTCACCTTGAGGCGCAGGCGGATGGTGTTGCAGTCTCTCAGGGGGTTCAGTTTGAGCGTCTCTCCCAGGTTATTACAGCTGGAGCTCTGCTGCTGGAGCTCACAGCACACACACACGCCATCGCTGTCAAACTTCAGCTGAGAGGGAGGAGGACGGGGAGGAGGAGGGAACACACATCCGCACTCAAACATCAAGACAACGTACAGAGACGCACAACACAACACACACCGTATACACAGAAAGATAGACAAGAAAAACAAGAGGGACAAGAAGGCACCAGTTAGATCTTAGTTTAACATACTGCAATACGTGAGACAATAGGTCTGTCATGATAAATACTATATTGAGTTATCGTTTATTATACTTCAAATGGATCAATCATTTTTGAGGGTCAATATTTATCAAGGACACTTTTTCTTTGCACAAGTAGGGAATATTTTGTTTCTTTTTCTGTCCTATGATAAGATTTGAGCTTAAGAGAGTTGAATACTTAACTTCTATGACTCATTACACTGGTCTACAAATTTTTGGACTCGATCTGCTTCTGTGGCTAAATCTCATTTATATTGATAAGATGAACTGAAAATCAATTGATAACTGTGTTGGTTAGCTAATGTTTTCAAGATATTTAATGATATTGTTTTACATCAAAATCACATCTGTTTATACAATAGATTTAGGCATTTTTTTCTTAAAAATTTACATTTTGAAAATATTTTACTTGCACTTCTTTATCTGTCAAGATATAAACAAGAAATATCTTAAGACATCAGGTGCACACAATTTCGAGGCATCTCTCTTACGTGAAATCAAAAATATTTGATGTTAAAACTCTAGACATATTAAAATGAATGTATGTGAATGTGCAGACAGGCTTTCAGATAGAACTGGTTGCTTGTAGACACACTGTACCTTCTGATAAACTACCGTTTTTGCCTTATTTTGCATAAATTTCCTATTTTGACCCGATACTATATCTTGGAAACTATAGCCAATCAGCACTTCTGACTTAATTTTTCTTTACTAGTGACCTAAACCAAGAAAAATTTCACTATTTTTGTTCTGGAAGCATTTTGCTTTGTAGACCAGTGTTATAGATACAAACTAAGTACTTAGGAATTTAATTCTGCTATTTGTACATTACACACTTTTTTGGGGATAATTCTACTTTAGGGTTTTTGTGTCAGTTTGTGTCACATTAATTACTTTACTTAATCTTTCAGAAAGTTTGATTTAATACAACTGGTCACATCCCAGAGCAATAATATTATAGTGTGAATGAAAGCAAAGTATGATACAACTTCATAACAAGTCCTTCCAGGTCCTGTTCATCATGAGTAAGTATCAGTGTTCTCAATAGACAGATGATAGCAGACAAAAGTTAATATGTTCAAGGACTGTTTTCCAAGTGTGAATTAAGTAGTTTCCAAAGGGTGGGCAGAAGAGGCTAGATTAGATTGGAGCAGAAGTGTGGGTGTCACAAATAACGCTAACACCATCAACTTAGCTCAGTCCAATCATAGCACATCTCATAAGCCTCATCCCAGAAGTGAACTGGCTCTAAATAGGCTGTAAATACTTAGTAGTTTTATTGCTTTTTGTGAGGCAAATTTCTCCAAATCTCCAAAGCTAAAAATTTTCTGTTCAACCTTTACATTTTAGTTCAGAAGAGACTGCCAATTCCAGGGCTGAAATCATCCAAATTCTAGTGAAGATGCAAACAACAACAACATGGAGCACTTCCTGTATTACCACATGACATCACAAGGTGGGACAGAGTGTTTTCTGTTTGAGAGAGGAACTCAGCCTAAATATGCAGGGTTTGTGTGTTAAACATGTGTGAATTAAACAAAACAAAACAGGTATGTTTTTGATGAGGAAACAACATAAATCATTGATCATTAGCTGTATTAGCATGTTCACTTGTAAGTGGATGTTTACGGCAGTTGTGGTACGGCAACATCCGCCGTAAATGGATGTTTACAAGTGAACGGGCTAAAATGGCACCAATGTGAATTAGGCTGCTGAATTTTTCATGTGCTGTTTGTGACGCAAATATATCATTTTTTGGACATATATTGTTTTGAGAAGAAAACTTTATTAACTGTCCCCGCAAACTTGCCAGAACTATGCTCGCAAGCTACGGAACCGGCGCAGAACTGGGCCCAGAGGACGCTAATCAAAAAAGCTATCCCTTTAAAAAAGCTTAAAGGAAAAGTAACGTTATTTTACAATCTGAGCCTTCTTTCGGTAATAAAACAAGTCGTTTGACTCACCCATAGCACGTTGGTGTCATTTGGAGCTGTTTGGTAAAAGTTATGTTGTAGCATATCCGTTAGTGTGAGTACTCGGGGCATTACTTTGCGGTCTCCAAATAACACAAACTTTAGCACTTTTCAAATCGTAGAAGCCCGATGTCTTAATCTACGATTTCGTTTGAAGCAAAAGTGGCCTGTAATCCGAGATTTATCCATAGTTTTCAGCTTTGCGTTTCATGTTTGGGTCCCGGGAGCTCATAGCACAGTCCGCGCATGCGCACTGGCGTCCTCATCAACTCGAAACTATGGATAAATCTCGGATTACAGGCCACTTTTGCTTCAAATGAAATCGTAGATTAAGACATCGGGCTTCTATGATTTGAAAAGTGCTAAAGTTTATGTTATTTGGAGACCGCAAAGTAATGCCCCGAGTACTCACGCTAACGGATACGCTACAACATAACTTTTACCAAACAGCTCCAAATGACACCAACGTGCTATGGGTGAGTCAAACGACTTGTTTTATTACCGAAAGAAGGCTCAGATTGTAAAATAACGTTACTTTTCCTTTAAGTGTTGTTTTATCTGACTGTTTATACCACAATAGCATTGTTACGACCACAGGCCTCCAGCTCCTCCTGTAGACATACAGTATAGTGTATGTTTAAGGCTGCGTCCCATTTCTCTGTCTTACCCCTTGGTTTTGCGCGTTCATGTGAGGGCAAGGGGTGTCCTGATTCTAATTTTGATCAAGAGCTCGGGCCACGACTGAGGGCTACATACCCCTTGAAACGAAGTAAGCTCTCGACTGGACAAGCTCAGGCAGGTTTTGGAATCAGGATGGCAGCATCACATCAACCATCCAAGGAGTCTCATAAATGTATTTTCAGCTGTTGTAATTATTGATTAACAGTTTAGCATGGTTTACAATGACACTTTTGTTCTACGTTACTTTTAGTGAACTGTTGTTGCAGTTTTAATTGTAGTGATGTCTGTTTAGCCGACGTTATCGTTTTCTTCGAACTTTCATGTATAAACAAGCTAGTTTTTTGTCGAGCTGAGGTACCCAATAATCCTTGACATTGGTTTACGTTTGTTTGCGTCAATTGTTATCGCCTCTGTAGACGTAGCAGCCAGGTAGAGGCAAGGGATGATGACGCTAACGGTAATCGAGTGGTGTCCCATTTCTTAGGGGAACATTCGTACCCCAAGTCCTCTCAGCTCGGTATCGAGGGGGCAAGACAAGGACGTAGATAAAGGGGTAGGGGAAGAGGTAAGACAGAGTAATGGGTAGGGTGACCATTCGTCCAGATTTCGTCCGGACAGTCCGGTTTTAGAGCTGTCTGTCCTGCCGTCTGTCACGTGTCCTCCTTTTTAGGTTTTGTCCTCCTTTCGTTGCATAAATCGTCATAAATCCCCACCCATTATTTACACTTGCTACTCTGCGATGTTCGCCGTTTCCCAATTCAGAAAGTGCAGGGTTCGGAGTGTGGTCTCTGTCTGCAGTCGAGGCGGTGCATACTCGCATGGCCATCTGCGAGATGGAACAGGTCCCGCCTCAGCTCAATGAGCCGGGTGGTCTGCTCCTTGTTCCCTAAAGACAAAATATTATTCTTTTGCGACTAGTAATACTTGGAATTCCTGTGCGCGACGTGTCCTCACTTTAGGGCCTTTGTCCTCCTTTTTGGACACAAGTGTCCTCCTTTCCTGTTTCATGCCGGTGGTCACCCTAGTAATGGGACGCAGCCAAAGTCCCTGCTGCTGATCCCTGTTTGTGCACGCATGCCTCAAACTGGCACACCTCTTCAGTGATTGGTGCATCAACTTGAATCACTCTATAAACAAGCTTTAAAAACCCTACAGATACCGCCATTGTCATATTCTGAAGAAATACATATTAATGACCTGGGACAGTTTTACTAAATTTAAAAATATCTGTCTAATGTACAAGATTAAACATGGCTTGGCTCCCCCTTCACTGAATGACTTTGTTAGTTTTAGATCTAATGAAGGCAGAGTGACAAGAGGAGCAGTGAGGGAAGACTGCATTATTCCTCATAGAAAAACTGTATTTGGTCAGTCTGTTTTCTCCATCAGAGCGTCCCATCAGAACATCTCCCTCATTCTCTGCTTTTAAAAAGAATGCTAAAAAGTGGCTTTTAGAAATGCAAATGTGTGAACACTAAAACTTTTATTGTATTTCTGTAATGGTATTGTACATTTGTGTAATTGTGTAACTTTTTAAGTGTATTTTCTTTTAGGATGCCTTTTTGACATCTGGCAAGGGGACTACCGATACAAATTAGCTCTTATCAGCTAACTCGGGCACATTTACATTGTTTGATGTTGATTAATGTGCATTGTCCCTTTTCAAATAAATAAATACATAAATAAATAAATAAACTTCAAGCTGCCACCTGGGTCTCTTTCTGCTCATTGGTGTATCGCCCGAGACCAATCCTGGCCAATCCTGGGCTTCCACCTGCAGGGTCACACCTATAAAAGGACCCACCCCCTGCCACTCCAGGCTGCTGTTCTGTCTGTGGACTGCATGCTGCATTTGCTTTGTCTCCCTGTAGTTTTGTGCAACTTTGTGGACACGAGTAGTCCATTGTGACTGGTTTGTTTTTTTGGTTATGGTAATTTTAATACTCTATTTTTGTTAGCTTACTTTTATGATAAAAGGAGAAATTCAATTTGTCACTGTGTAGTGTACACTGTGTAGGGAGCTCCTTCCTACAGCTAGACATAAACAGGGTCTAACCAGCACTAGAACCAGAACTGACGAAGCCTCTCGGATGAGCGGCGAAACTTTTTCGACCAAACAAACTTTGTCCAGTTGACAAATTGAATTTCTCCTTTTATCATGGATTCTACCTGGACGACTGAGGGACTCTTCACGTAGCTTACTTTTAGTTATACATTTAGCTACTCTGTTAAGACCCTCCTTTTGTTAATTATTGTAAATATTCTCTTTCTGTTTTACCTTTACATATCTTAAAAAAAAAAAAAAAACTTTAGTTTTACCATTTGTTCTTTTTTACCTTGGTTCTTTTCTTACTTCCCCTGTCTCTACCAGAGCTGGGTCGTAACAAGCATAACTTCAGAGCATGAGTTTATAAAGCTGGTCACTTACTAGGATGCTGATACATTCAAAATAAAATAAATAAGATTTCAGTGTTGTTTGGTCATGATGTCAATAATCAAGAATAATGGTAAAAAGGTTCTTCTCACAGTAAATGCAACACTGAATTTGATATTGTAACATCTTAAGCTTTAGTAGTTGAATAGAGCACTTTTGGACGGATGTGAAAGACCAGGAAACAAACCAATCCAGTTACCAGAACATACCACTTTGTACTCTATTAAAAGGATTTCATATTTTTCAGACATCCAAAATATTTCCTGGATCCATTACTGAAAGATACAGAGAAATAAGACAACACATTCAAGCAAATGAGGGACCAAAGTAAGCAGTAGATGGTCAATAAGAAATAGTAAATTACAATGAATGGTCAAGGGTAAAACTTTGACTGTGTCTTTACAACTACGAAAATGGATGCATTTAAAGGTCCTATATCACACAATATTTCTGAGCTTTAACCCATGTTATAATGTTGTTATCCCCTCAAAAACGTACCTGTGTTTTGTTTGAGTAATCCTGCATTATTGGTCACTCTTAGTCTGGTTAACACCTGACCATATCACAAGTGAGATATGGGTCTGGAAACTCGCTTCGAAAAATCCTGTAGCGGAGGTGTGGTTAGCGATTGCCAACGGCCGTTTATTGGGCGTTATGAATGTCTATCATTGAGCGTATACATAAGTCCATAGCCAATCATGTCAGTTGTCAGTTCAAACTACAAGCTTCCGTTTGTCATGTAGTACACGTCACCGTCTTGCCACCCCTCCCCCGCTCTCTGATTGGGGCCCTAAATCTGGGACTCTCGCTTGGACGAGTTTCCAGGCCGCCTTCCAGTTCGAAACGAACGGAAGCGGCCTGGGAATTCCCAGGCTAGGTCACTCTCCCTTCCAAAGCTCAAAATGCTCTGCTCCACCTTGTGATGTAGTGGTAGTTTTTGAAGTTAACAACAACCTTTTACCTTTTGCTCAGTAGAGATTGGCAATTCCAGGACTGAAAAGATCCAAGTGATTCAAGTGAAGCTGTGTAGAGTTTAAAAACACAGTAGAGCACCTCCTGTATTAGCACATGACATCACAAGGGGAAACAGAGTTTTCTGTTTGTGAGATAAGATAAACTCATCCTAAATATGCAGGGTTTGTGTGTTGATTAGTGATGGTGAGATGAAGCCCCATGAAGCATCGATACTTTCAGTCAACTGTGCCGGCACATGTACCGACACTTCATAAGGATTAATTTACTCTATGGCACCATCAAGAGGTCAATATGTACTACACTAGAGACACTTCACCTGTGGCAAACACACGCACGTACAAAATGGTTTGTACTTTGTGTAAGACATTGTGTAATTTTTAGGGCTGGGAATATTAACGCGGTAATCGCGATTAATCGCGAATCGCGATTGATCGCGAACAATTTTTTTAATCGCGATCAGAGTTTGCCAGCATTTTCCGCAATTCTACCATCCATATGCAGCTCATTTGGTTGTATTAATTAAACTCATTGTCGGTTAAACGTGCTATTTTGAGTTTGCTCGTATTTTGTTCCTTCTACGCATCCGTAGGCAGCTCGAGCGGGCTTCAATCATTTATTTACAATTTCTCAAAGTAAGCACTATTACTGGTTCACTGTTACTTTTTCCTTTCTCTGCACTTTTTTGAAATAAAAAAAATGGTGAGAAATACTTTGCATTGTGAGTTTAACTTTAGATTCGAACGGTCTTACTGCAAGATATCAATTTTAAACATGCAAAATAAATCATGATTAATCGCGATTAACTATGAAATTTCTGAGATTAGTTGCGATCAAGAAAATTAATCGTTTGACAGCCCTAGTAATTTTATAATTACTATATAAGTAGTGTTGCCATAGTTACTTTGAAACAGTAATCTGACTACTGACTACTTCTTTAAAAAGTAACTTAGTTACGTTACTGACTACTTGCTTTTAAAAGTAACTAAGTTAGATTACTTTTAGTTACTTTCAGCAGACGCTTATTATATTATATTATATTATTATATTATATATTAATATATTATTATTATATTATATTATAGGCCTATTATATTATATTATTTTATTTTATTTTATTATTATATTGCGTGTCCAGGTAACTAGAAAAGCATGTTCTGTGAGGCAGCTCAGTATCGTTACTGGTAGGGATCTTAGATACAATGGCACGAAATGACGGTGAATCAACAGTGTTCACAGGCAGCATTTCGTCAACCACATAATGCCCAACCATCCTATTCAACTCCGCCCCACTTACTGGTTTTACACAGTAGTCGAGTTGTAAAATGAAACCAGGGAAGATGGTGAAAATTTTCATTTATGTGACATATTTTCCAGGGGGGCAGGGCAGAATTAGAAGGTACTTTGTTAAAATGGAAATGCTTTTATAACAAAAAGTCCATATAATCGTTCAATAATTAAATAATACACAGGATATATGTTATCACACACACACACACACACACACCTTAGTCCTGGTTTAGTCTTGGTTTAGTCCTGATTTAGTCCCGGTTTAGTCCTGTCTTAGTGCTGGTTTAGACCTGTTTTAGACCTGTTTTAGTCCTGGCTTAGTCTTGGTTTAGACCTGGTTTAGTTTTGGTTTAGTCCTGGTTTAGTCCTGGTTTACACCCGGTTTAGATCTGGTTTAGTCTTGGCTTAGACCTGGTTTAGTCCCGGTTTAGTCCTGGTTTAGTCCTGGTTTAGACCTGGGTTAGTCCTGGTTTAGTGCCGGGTTAGTCCGGTTTAGTCCTGGTTTAGACCTGGTTTAGTCCTGGTTTATTCCTGGTTTAGTCTTGGCTTAGTCTTGGTTTAGACCTGGTTTAGTCCTGGTTTAGACCTGGTTTAGTCTTGGCTTAGACCTGGTTTAGTGCCGGGTTAGTCCGGTTTAGTCCTGGTTTAGTCCTGGTTTAGTCCTGGTTTAGTCCTGGTTTAGACCTGGTTTAGTCTTGGCTTAGTGTTGGTTTAGACCTGGTTTAGTCCCAGTTTAATCCTGGTTTAGACCCGGTTTAGTCTTGGTTTAGTCCTGGTTTAGACCTGGTTTAGTCTTGGCTTAGTCCTGGTTTAGTCCTGGTTTTGTCCTGGCTTTGTCCTGGTTTAGACCTGGTTTAGTCTTGGTTTAGTCCTGGTTTAGTGCCGAAATAGATGCAGAAATAATCTGATAATATGACTCACCCATAAGAACGCGGTCACTCCAGATAGTTTGCCTATAGACGTGTAAGCGCGCGTCGGGTATATCCATGGTCTTTCAGAAGCTCCGGAGAAAAGGACATAATCCCGAATTTATCCCGTGTCCCGAGGCGAGACTTCCTTCTTACGTAGCATTAACGTAGCAAGTTAAGGATTCTTCTTCTCTTGGAAATCCCGCATAAATATCACGCAGCTCGCTCACAGCTGTTCGGCGAACAGGCGCAAACACAACAGAGCTAATCATGATTGGCGGGAGCGCGATCGGTGCGTAATTATACTGCAACATACATGTTTGGAAGCTGATCTGACTTTGGCGCCGCGGAGCCGAGATGACGTAACCTCGTAAGAAACGTGTAGCCAAAAAATAAGAATAAATAAATGTAACCTACGTTCCCCCGAAATGCAGAAATAACGCATGGTTTTGAAATAGTAGTTGCGTTACACTACTCGTTACTGAAAAAAGTAGTCCGACTATAGTAACGCGTTACTAAGTAACGTGTTACCGGCATCACTGTATATAAGACAAACCTTATTGGGAGTGATCAAGTCAAATTACTCTCAAACAGGGGAAAACTTTCTTTTTTTAGCTGGTTCCATCTTTTAAACACTCGCAGATACTCACCAAACACCAACCAAACCAAACCAAATACAAGATGTGCGGGTCGACTCCATTGTGTTTCGCTGTGCCTTATATTTCAAATGACACGTGGTTCACACGCCAAACCAGAAAAAGTTATAGGGTGCTTCAGGAAAGTTCGAACGTCATCGCTTATGTCACCAAACCACGCTCCAAACCACACTTCGAATGGATTTTTGCTGATTACTCAAAACACACCTCGACACAGACCGTAACATCATCATTTTAGGTCTAGTTTTAAATTATCCTAGGCCATTATTTATTTATTTATTATATTGTTCTGTTGCATGTTACTTTTTCGTGCTGTTCTTGATCTGTGCGTTGCAACACTGGAATTTCCCCACTGTGGGACTAATAAAGGCATATCTTATCTTATCTTATCTTATCACTAGTGTTAATTGTTATATCATGTGAATGACAAAAAAACACAACTCCAGGTATGTTTTTGATGAGGAAACAATATCATAACGTAGATCAGAAAATTGTGTACTATGGGCCCTCTAATCTTAGTGCTTGACTGTGTCTTTACGACTAAGAAAATAGATACATACAAGACTACAGTGTGGCTGTCACAGTAAAAGTATAGTGCTTCTTTATTCCTGAATATAGAAAGGTTCGGGCCATTGAAGTCAGAGTGAAGACAAAATTGATATATTTGCTATGGCTCAAAGTAAAATAAAAGAGTTGCCTGTATGATGTACTTGATATAGTGTGCTGTAAGTGTCTGCAGAAGAGCGCATGTCGACAAATTGTCCCAGTTTGAGTAAAAGCAGGACGTGAACTGAACAAAGCAGGGTTAATTACATCGGGGAGTCGAGAAGGAGAATATTTCAGTCAGGAGTTTAGGAGGAGTCTCGTGGGAGGCTCATAAAGCATCGTCTCACTGTACTGTACAATCTATACTGTGCGAGAATAGAAGCATTTCAAAGCATAAATAAGGTTTATGTATATTGGGATTACCAGTGAACTATCCTAAAATCAGCTTAGCATCTCATTATTGAAATGCATTCTGTTTCCAATGTCATACAATCAGTGGCTGTTAGAAGAAAGGCTTAAATACTGAATGAATATTTTTGTATAATAAAGTAGGCATGAGTTATATCTAAATGTAAATTGGAAAACTGTAAACTGGGTGAATGGGGTTATCTCAGTTAAGGTGCTTATTACTGGGCAAGCTACAAAGTGAGGAATCCTGCAAGAATAGACTATATACTATGCACACTATATATGATCAGATTCTAATGGATAAATCATTGTTCATACTTTGCAGCTGATGTCATCCATGGTGGTGTGAAGCTAACTGAACGCACTACTCTCTTAGAAGCTCTTTATTTTAACACATTCTGACCAGAAAGAGCTGCCTTGGTTGGAATTACAACAGATGAGATGATATGTGCACTTAAACAGGTCTCTCACATGTAAAATTACAGTCAATCTCACTTTTTTGTTGAAAACACAGGTCTACAAATTTTTGGACTCTATTTGCTTCCGAGATAAAAATGGCAAAATCTCATTTATATTGATAAGATGAACTAAAAATGAATTGATAACTGTGCTGGTTAGCCAATGTAATCAAGATATTCAATGATATTGTTTTACATCAAAATCACATCTGTTTAGACAATAGATTTAGGCATTTTGCTTAAAAATAATATTTATATTTTGAAAATATTTAAATTGCACTTCTTTATCCGTCAAGAAATAAACAAGAAATATCTTAAGACATCAGGTGCACACAATTTTGAGGCATCTCTCTTACATGAAATCAAAGAATATTTGATGTTAAAACTCTAGACATATTAAAATGAATGTATGTGAATGTGCAGACAGGCTTTCAGATAGAACTGGTTGCTTGTAGACACACTGTTCCTTCTGATAAACTACTGTTTTTGCCTTATTTTGCATACATTTTGACCCAATACTCTATCTTGGAAACTATAGCCAACTTACTTTTTCTTTATTAGTGACCTTAACCAAGAAAAATTTCACAAATTTGTTCCGGAAGCATTTTGCTTATAGACCAGGGAAATCAAACTCCCAAACAGGACCATGAAAACTCATATTGATCACAGGCTCGTGAAAATATGCTGTTTAAATCCATTTTGTATATTTTCTTGAGTTTTCAGACTCTATTAAAACATTGTTGCCAGTTTTTATTAATGTGCGCATTGTGTCACCATGTAACTGTTCTACCAATAGACATACATGTAGAACACCCCCAGCATGATGCCACTGCAAAATGTTATAAGTGAATTTATCAAGCAGTCCATCCAAACATTTAACGTTTTTGTATCTACAATTTGTATGGAAAAGGTGATAATGTTACTTATAAGTCTTCCATACTGTTAATGGCATTTTAAATCTAATATTAATTAGAAATAGACATGTTATGCCGTGCACCTTTAAGATTTAACAAAGACTTATTACCCCATAAATGTCATTGCAGATTATAGTTTGTTATTAATATATCTCTCTGGCCACTAAAATGACTGATCAAGATCCAGGATGTTTTCTGACTGCATTTTACTACACTCTTCAAATGAACAGACTCGGAGCAGACTGGTAGATTAGAAATAGATTTATATGTAATCATTCTCACCAGCTGACAGTCCTCCAGGGAGTTGACCAGTTGGGCATTTTGGCACGACAGAATGGAGCCAGCCAGGTTCAGCATCACACACACGGCGGACAGCAGCATGAAGAAGGTGATCTGAGACACAGAGAAGATGCAAAAACTTTCACTTCATCAGAATATGGGACAGGAGACATGACAGGAGGGCAAGAAACCAGCGATTTATAAAGACGTGAAGTTGTATGGTATTTTCACTGGTGTAAAAGTGAATGATTGGCAGTTGGCAAAGACCTTCAGAGCTAAACAATCTTGTGAGAGAAAAACAAACAAAATAAATGACATCTCTATAAATGTGAGGGGACAGTCAAAACAGACTTAGAAATGTAGGCATCATAATATTTGTTATTCTGTCATTATAAGAATGTGTTGTGAAATGGAAATAAAGAAAACACAGTCACAAATTAAACTTGTCACGCTTAGTGGACATTATTCACTTAAGACATATTCTTTATTTATCTGAAAAAGAAAATGTAATTGCAGAGGCACAACTCAAATACCTTATAGTGTTTGCCCACCTTTTTTGTCATGAATATACCACCTAAGACAGAGTACACGAACGCCAAACTCCAAAAAAGGGCCCATATTACTGTACATTATTTTCTTTTTTGTTATAACGTTGTTTCCTCATCACAAACGGACCTGGAGTTGTGTTTTCATTTCATTCACACATGTTTAACACACAAACTCTGCATATTTAGGCTGAGTTCTTGCCACAAAAAAAAAAAAAAAAACCACTCCACCTTGTGATTAAGATTGGAACTCAATAGAACAATATAGATATTACAATGCAAAAACAAACAAAAAAACTACTATGATGCACGATATATCGGCATTAACATCGGTATGATGTTAATGCCGTATGAAACCAGCAAAGAGCCGCACGCGGTGGTTTAATCTCGGTTTAGACATGGTCTAGTCCTGGTTTAGTCCAGGTCTAGACCTGGTCCAGTCCTTGTTTAGTCATGGTCCAGTTCAGGTTTAGACCTGGTTTAGACCTGCTCTAGACCTGGTTTAGTCCGCGTTTAGTCTTGGTCTAGTCTCGGTCTGGTCCTGCTCTGGTCTGCATCCCCCACCTATAACATCAATCGGCAAAGGTCCCTTAGCCAATCAGGAAGCAGAACTATAAAAAAAAAAGTTACACTATAAAAAAAATTGAAATTGAAAAAAAAAAAAAATCAGGAGTCAAAACACATTTTGAAAATAAAAGAAGACATTCAAAAATCCATCTTGCATGATTTTTAGTCTGTATAAAATGTTATCTCAGAATTAAAAATAGATAAATATCGGTATCGGCTAATATCAGCAACATTAATATCGGATATCGGTATCGGCTAAAATTTTCACATCGGTGCATCCCTAAAAACTACCATCAGAATTAAGCAATTTAATAGCAGAGGGGCACAAAAGAATCGGAGAAGCAGTTTGCCTTTCGTACTGGCGCATAAAACCAACGCCCTGAAGGCATCATGATAAAGTCAGAAGGTAGAGGAAGGAGGGACTGAGCCAGGAGACACTTCGCTTTGCTGAGCACTTGATCCTCCCACAGAGAATGCAGCTCATGATTAACTCCAACACCTTCACTAGAATCATTTGGATAATCACAGGCCTGATTATCCAAATGATTCTAGTCTTTACTGATCTCTACTGAACTAATGATAAAAGATATCTGTTAAGTTGACAAGATCCGCATCATGACATCACAGGGTGAAAACACAACTCCAGGTACGTAGTTAAGGAGGTAACAGCATTATAACGTGACAAAAATCTCAATTTTGTGTAACGTGGGACCTTTAAGGATGTACTACTTTTTTTTTTTTAAATCTAAAGTAATTCCAAGGAAGGTAGTGTTTGTGTATGCCTGCTCTTAGAGTTAAATAACAACAAAAGGTCCCAGGTGTCTCCCCGGAAATGTCAATAAAGTGAATATATGAGTGAATGTTTGGACATAAGGTGCATCCCCGCCTAAAGCTCAAAGTTGCACGGATAAGCTCCAGTCTCCCGTAACAACAAGGGTGAGAGTAAACGAATTCAACATCTAATTTTCGACTTTTAGCAATGTAAGGCCTCATTAGGTTTCCAGCTCGAGACCAGAGACAGTATTGATCACCAAACACAACTATAATCTTTTACCATTTTAAAGTGACACTGGGTGCATTTATGAAGCGCAGTGAGCAGAGCAGTTTCCATTAGACTGTTGGAAGCGTTCAAGCTGAATTATGGACTGACAATAACTATCAGAGAGAGGATATTGTAATGCACAGGCAGCAGTAGTAAAAAATCCTGTCCCACGAGCCCGTAAGTTGTATTTAATGAAACCTTTGTGGGTTTGTCTTTGTGCCAACTGAGCCTCACCACATCTCTCACTATCACCAAGAAGATACAGGCCCATAGAGAAAACTGGAGGGCCTGACTATAAGTTTGTAGCTGTAGAAGACGCACTATGTAACTAATCTGGTAGAGAGATGTTATTTTGTGGCTAGATGTTATACAATAAAACATTTATCTTGCATTTCTTCAGTTAGGTGGTTTTATTGCTAATAAGTAAAAGCTTCATGAACATATAATCTTATTCTGGGCTGGCTCACCTCTCTACAGATCTGACCTATAACTTGGCTTGGTGGCTTGTCTGCATGAATAAGCTTAATACCATATTGTATGTGTGTGACATCTGTATATACAGCTCTGGAAAAAAAATAAGAGACCACTGCAGAATTATCAGTTTTTCAGATTTTACTACTTATAGGTATGTGTTTGAGCAAAAGGAACATTTTAGTTTGAGTCTATAAACTACTGACAATATTTCCCCCAAATTCCAAATAAAAATATTATCGTTTAGAGTATTTATTTGCAGAAAATAATAAATGGTCAAAATAACAATAAAGATACATGTTTTCAGACCTCAAACAATTGCAAACAAGATCAAATGCATTTTAAAACAACATAATACTAATGTTTACACTTAAAAAGAGTTCAGAAATCAATATTTGGTGCAATAACCCTTATTTTTAATCACAGCTTTCATGCGTCTTGGCATGCTCTCCACAAGTCTTTCACATTGTTCTTGGGTGACTTTATTCCACTCCTGGAACTGAAGTAGCTCAGCTTTGTGCTTGTGTTGGAGTTCAACAGACGCTGGAATGGAATGGCTGTAATACATGTAGAGATGCTGATTTCAGAAAAAAATGCAGTGGTCTCTTATTTTTTTTTCAGAGCTGTATTAAAAAAAACAAAGTGTTTTTAAAAAGTGAAGCTTCCACACAGTACTCCCTAAATAACCTTTAAGGCACTCAATGCGCTTTATATGAACGAACCAGTTACCCACTTTCTCTGTGGGAGCAGGAATCGCACCGCCAACCTGTGGGTCAGTGGATTTGACCGCTCAGCCAATGATTTTTATACTGGGAGCGGGATTCAAACTGCCAGCCTTCAGATCAGTGGATGAACACTAATATCGCCAAGCATGCCATGGTTCTTACATACAAGTACTACAAGCTCAGGGATCCAGCAGAATTTTATATTGTGAATAATTTCCAAACAACGCACAGAGGTGTTGTTATAGGACCCCAAAGCCTTTAACTCAGTGCAGTCCATCTGCCCCTCTCCGCCCCGTGCACCCCGGTCTGGACTCTGCAGGCTCCTGTTCACACTTGGCTCTAAACCAAAGACTGCTCCACGTCCCTGGATCACAGCATAACATTTACCTCTGGTCATTAATTATTGCTGTGCTGCTTCATGCATTTCAACTACAGAGAGGCTTAAGCTGCACACAAACAGCCCTGTAGGAGAAAACAACGCACATTTCCACACACATAATGAAGGTTTGTGAGTGTGCGATTATATTCATGCAAAGTAAACTGTTTAACGTTACATGAACACAAATGCAATGATCTCTGAATCATTTTTATTCAATCTTTTTTCTTGGTAAAATTCTTTGGTTGGAAGTAGCTGTATTGCTCCAATCTCTGCCAAAGCTTTTGATTTAAAGGCGCATGGCGTAACATTTCTAAAAGAGAGTCCACCACCGGCCTCCGTGGAAATGTGTGCTTTGTCTAGAATGTTCCACAGTGTAGATTAAACCTATCATGATGGAGTTAAACAAAAAAAACCCAAAAAAACATGCACCATAGGTACCTCCAGCTTAGGTCCTGACCAAGCCGAAGCAAGAAGATCATGGAGATGGTCCCCGGGCGCCCTAATGTGTGTGCTGCCCACTGCTCCTAATATATGTATATATATATAGGATGGGTTAAAATGCAGAGAAGAATTTCTCCAGTGTGAGATCAATAAAGTCACTTCTTCTTCTTCTTAAGCAGGTCACAGCACAACGCTACATTACTATTCAGATCTGTGGAGAGTCACCCCTATTCACAGAAGACATTATTGTATTTTTAATGAATCGAAATACCCATAACACTGGTGTACACATTTTTGGACTCGATCTGCTTCCGAGATAAAACTGGCTAAATCTCATTTATATTGATAAGATGAACTGAAAATCAATTGATAACTTTGATGGTTAGCTAATGTATTCAAGATATGTAATGATATTGTTTTACATCAAAATCACATCTGTTTATACAATAGATTTAGGCATTTTTGCTTAAAAGTCATATTTATATTTTGAAAATATTTAACTTGCACTTCTTTATCCGTCAAGAAATAAACAAGAAATATCTTAAGACATCAGGTGCAAACAATTTCGAGGCATCTCTCTTATGTGAAATCAAAGAATATTTGATGTTAAAACTCTAGACATATTAAAATGAATGTATTGGAATGTGCAGACAGGCTTTCAGATAGAACTGGTTGCTTGTAGACACATTGTACCTTCTGATAAACTACAGTTTTTGCCTTATTTTGCATAAATTTCCTATTTTGACCCAATACTATATCTTGGAAACTATAGCCAATCAGCACTTCTGACTTACTTTTTCTTTATTAGTGACCTAAACCAAGAAAAATGTCACTACTTTTGTTCCGGAAGCATTTTGCTTGTAGACCAGTGTAATGAATACTAGAGGGATATGTTTTAATGTCATACCATGGAACATTCCAGGCAAACAATGACATCTCCATGGAGACAAGTAGGTAACTTCAGTTGTTAATATCTGGGGTCTTTCAAAATAAATAAATGACTGCAAACAAACAAACAAAAAAATCACCTGCCAGTCAAGTTATAGGCCAACAATTATCTTGATACTCGGTTTATGTGTAAAGAAAACTCAGCACAATCTCATCTTCGTGTATACATTTGTTGAAATAGCCAGAGGACAGGATGCAAAAATAGACATGGTTTTAATCCAGACACATTTCCTCTGTGTTGTTTCCATCTGTCTGCACTGCCGCCAGCACCAAAACAAGCTCATTCATCAATGTGTTTATTTGAAATGGGCCAGAGATAAGATTGAAATCTGAACAGAGAAAGTGATGCTGCAGCTACTCGGACAAGGCCACATTGTATAAGACAACTTCTGACCTCAAATTAAGACTTAACAGGGCCTAATTTTGAAGATTATACCAGAACTAGATCAGGATCTCAAGCCAGGATGTGACAAGATCTCAATAGACAAAATCGTCATAAGATTGTGTACACATTAGGAAAATTATCTTGTGAGTGTTTACATTTGGATTGGTTTGGGTGTTGGTGAGTTACATCTCTTCAGTTCCAAAAAAGAAGTACTAGAATGAAAACAAAAATATGAAATCAATTTTTTTTTAAATGTGAGACAAGTTTGTAGCGGACCCTCCACCAAGAGTCCGATGCTCTTCACTCTGCTGACCCACGACTGCTCACCAGCGTTCAGCACCAATCACATGGTGAAGTTTGCGGACGATACGACTGTGGTGGGTCTCATCTCTAATAACGATGAGACAAACTACAGGAGTGAGGTGAGCCGTCTGACCCAGTGGTGCAGCAATAACAATCTCCTCCTTAATGTTGAAAAGACCAAGGAGATTGTTATTGACTTCCGGAGAGGAGGAGCTGAGGAGAGCTGGAGCCCCCCCACCCATCATGACCACCTTATACCGAGGCACCATTGAGAGCGTCCTGACCAGCTGCATCACTGTGTGGTACGGGAGCTGCACTGAACAGAACAGGAAAGCCCTGCAGCGCATAGTGAATGCAGCTGGGAGGATCGCTGGATCGCTCCCTCCTAGACATTTTTAACACCCGGCTCACCCGCAGAGCGTCCAGCATTGTGGGTGATCCGAGCCACCCCGCACACAGCCTGTTCAGCCTCCTGCCCTCGGGGAGAAGGTACCGGAGTCTCCGGGCCCACTCCACCAGACTGTCAAACAGCTTCATCCACCAGGCTGTCAGGAGGCTGAACTCTCACCTGAACTCTCACCTTACCCGTCTCCCATCCAATGTGGGCATTGGCATAACCTGTATTCCATAAAAAGACATATCACTCTAGACACTTTAATAAACTGCTGCTAAGGACTACTGTTGCACTGTTGCACATTTACATCATTTACATTTACTACTGGAATTTTACTCCTGTTGTACTGTTGTTCACTACTGTTATTGCACATTTACTACTGGAATTTTTACTACTGTTGTTTACTCCTGTTATTGCACTAGAATTACTACTGTTGCACATTTATTTTTATTTTAACTTCAATGCACATTCTATTGCACATTACCATTTCACTGATGTATCTTCCATTGCACATTTTTGATGCACACTGCACACTTTTGGACATCTGTATATGTATTTATTTATTATGTTGCACTGCTTTAAGATTTTGATCTTGATTTTGAAGTTAGTTTAACTTTAGATCTCTGTCTTAGATAGTTTTTGTTGTGTTTTGTCTTCATATTGTATCTTGTACACTGTCTTTTTGCACTACCTGGCCAGAAACGAAATTTTGATTCACTGTATGTTGAACACATATGGCAGAATTGACAATAGCTGACTTTGATCTTTGATCTTTGATCATAGTATCAGGAAAAAAAAAACAACAAAAAAAAGAAAGTTGCACAATGCACCTTTAACTTCAGTTAATATCTGGGGTTTTTCAAAATAAATAAATGACAAAATCACCTGCCAGTTTTTAAAATATAACAGTTTTAAAAATATATAAAAATAGATATAAAATTGAAAACTGAATCATGAAATGTATATAATAGGAATTGTTTTGCTAACACTCACTTTTATTAAAATTGTAAAACATAAAACAAACAACTTATTAAAATTTTAATAAATGAAAACTAAGATAACCCAATTATTTTTTACAGGTAGAAGACTTCAGTTTATAGCATTGTTTTATTGTATTTTTGGACCATTTTTTTCATGGTTTGGGTGGTCTTGCGACTTATACTCCAGAGCGACTTGGGCGACTTATATATATATATATATAATTTTCACAAGCCTTGAGCGTCTTCTCGTGTAATTTTAACCCTAACCCAAAAAGAAAATCATATTCTGCAGATTACAAGCTGCAAGTAGTGAATTATGCAGTCGAAAATGGCAATCGAGCAGCAGAAATAAAGTTTTGGAGTGAGCGAGAAACTTGTGAAGGACGGGAGAAAAGCAGAGGATACTCTAACTGCAATAAAATAAATTTCTCCCAAAAAGTGCAACTTATAGTCCGGTGCGACTTATCTTTGTTTTGTTTTTTCTTCTTCATTACGCATTGTTTTGGCTGGTGCGACTTATACTCAAACGAAAAATATAGTCCGAAAAATACGGTAATACTTGAGACACGGAAGTATCCTCCATTTAAGTATTTGTTTTATTTGTTTACATTTTAACACGTTGTCAGTGACATCCATTAGCAGCTCCCTGTTCACTGCCTTAGCCTTAAATATTTATTAATCTTAGCACAACTCTGCAAAAATCACATAGAGATAAAACTGGACAAGAAGTAGTGATGCTAACAGTGTGGTAACTGTTTGGTACTCATACAAAAAGAGGAACTGGCTTTCTACCATATAATTCTGTAATCTGCCACTCTTATTGTTACAAGGGCATTAAAATTCAGCTGCACAAACACGAAGGTTTTTGACAGAATGTAGGTGGGGCTGGCTAGATGGATGGTATTTAAACTCAAAAACATCCCACCACACGCACAAGCTGCACTACAGTCAGTGTATAATAAATACTCACATCCCCCAGGAACGTAGTAGAGTTTTCTAAAACAAAACTCTCAGACTGTTTAGAAAATGAAGTTGTTGTTCTGATTCATACCTCATTTATTCTCAATACAAATTAGGAAGTCCGGTCACATAGGGTTGATGAATAATATTATGTTGTGAAGTTTTAAAGGGCCCATATTCCTGATGTTATAATGTAGTTTCTTCATCAAAAACACAGAGTTTTGTTTTGTTTCATTCTCACACGTTTAACACACAAACCCTACATATTTAGGTTGAGTTCTTGTCTCAAACTGTAAACATGCTGTTCCACCTTGTGATGTCATTCGATAATACAGGAAGAGCTCCACTGCATTTTTAAACTTCATGCACCTTCACTCGACTCATTTGGATTATTTCAGCCCTGGAATTTCCAATGTCTTTTAAACTAAAGGCAAAATAGCAGCTGTTAACTTGAAAACTAGATGACATCACAAGGTGAAACTGAACATTTTGAGCTTTGGAGATATAGAGAAATATAATAATAAAGGATCTATTATTAAGGAACGTGTGTGAATGAAACAAAACACAACTCCAGGTACATCTTTGATGAGGTAACAGCATTATAACATGGTTTGGCATTTACGTTTATACTGCTTATATGAACCCACTGTTTATTTGATGTTGTGCACTTCTGTCCCAGTGTGGCTGCAGCAGTATTAGTATTTAGTCTGCACCAGCATTGCATCAAGATGCTATTTATTTTCAATTATCTGAGAGCCACGAGAGACGCCGCTCTGAAGCTTTGTTTTCACTCCGGCTCCACATCTGACAAGACTCTCTCTGATACTGTACATCTATCCTCACATAGAGACAAATATAATCCGGTAGCTCTTAAAAAAATGACAACTAGAACACAAATTAGCCCAAAATGTTTTGAGAAATGATCTCTCAGCAATCAGCAATAGAGGAGCTTTGCTTTTGATGCTTTTACAGACAGGTGCTAAGTCATACACTGATCTGAAACATGGAAAAACTGATCATTTCATGCACATTTTAACACAAATCTTTACAAATATCTGAAGTTTTAAATTACAAGTTATAAATTACAATAAAAACAATTGCTCATATCCTCAGTAGTACAGTGAAATATTTTTAAATGAAGAACCATGCATTGTACACAATGGGTCTTGGATTCAATCCCTGGGTATTTTGTTTAGTTTGCCATTTAAGTATTGTTATAAATACAAAACAATCCAATCATGCTATTATTACACATACACATTTTCCCTGAGGAATAAGACGTAAGTTTCAAAAGTAGTCAAGTCAAGTCAAGTAATTTTATTTATATAGCACATTTAAAACAACTGTTACAAGTAGCACCAAAGTGCTTTAAAGCATGAAACACATCATAGTGAAACAATAAAACAAATGTAAAATATATAAAATATTACATGAAAGAGTGGCTTAATACACAAAGATCAAAGTCTGAAGTTGACAGAGCAGAGCTCATGAAAAAATGTGTTTTTAGGAGGGTTTTAAAGTGAGGTATGGAGGAGCACGATCTCAGATGAAGAGGGAGGGCATTCCAGAGCTTAGGGGCCACAACAGAGAAAGCTCGGCCTCCCTTGGTTTTGAGGTGGGATGGTGGGACGCACTTACCTGGCCAGCCAAATGATATCTCTCTGTATTTCCTATACACCGCGATACCATTTGGACACCCTCCATCCACTCTCGCTCCTCCGGTTCCAAACGGACTTCGCGATTCTGATTCGTTCAAAGATGGTGACGTCAGTGCCCCCGCCTTTGCCCGCAAAGTCACTCTTAGGCAGCGGAAGTTCCTCCTCAGTTTTGAATCAAGATGGCGCAATCTCTGATTGGTTCACTTAGCTGTCTGTCTACGCGCAACCGCAGCGCATTCTGTGGATCAAGCGTTACCAGACTCACTCGCTGGTACAGCGATGAGTCATGGATTCTTCCAGGCAATGGACGCACAGTAGTTTGAGAGAGTTTGACCTGAGAGACCGAGGGGCAGTGTGTAAAAGATCAGTGATGTACTGTGGCTCGAGTGAGTTGAGTGATTCAAAAACAAATAATAAAATTATAAAATCAATTCTGTATTTAACAGGTAACTAGTGGGGTTGGCCTAGGATGGGTGTAATATGGTCTCTCTTTTTGGACCCGGTGAGTCTGGCAGCAGCATTTTAGACTAACTGTAACCTGCTGAGGGAGGATTGTGGGACGCCTGACTATAGCGAGTTAAAGTATTCCAGTCTATTAGATACAAAAGCGTGTATGATTATTTCAGTTATTGCGTGTTAGGATTGGTTTTAATTTAGCGATTTGTCTTAGCTGAAAAAAAAAAAAGTTTTAACAACAATTGAGATTTGTTTCTTAAAGTTTAAAAAAAGAGTCCATAAAACACCAAGGTTCTTTGCAGAACTGTGCAAATTTGTAGCAAAAGGCCCAAGGTCAGATGTGAGGGTGTCAGTGTAAGGTCCAAATAGAATAACTTCAGTCTTATTTTCATTTAGCTGGAGAAAATTAAAGGACATCCTTTTTTTTATTTCCACAAGATAGCATGGAGAGTGGCAAAGGATGAGATATTTTTCGGGGAGACAGGAGGATAAACCTGGGTGTCGTCATCATAGAGGTGGTACTTAATCTGATGTTTCTCTAGAATTAAACCCAGGGGAAGCATGTATAAAGAAAATAAAAGAGGTGCTAGGATGGACCCTTGGGGCAAGCCTCACATGACAGAGCAGTAGTCGACACTTTCTCACCTACTTTGACTGAGAAGCATCTTCAGATATGAAGTGAATAATTTTAGGACTGAGCCTGCAACCCTGCAGGTTGCTGCAGGGGTTTTAGGAGGATCTGGTGGTCAATCATATCAAAGGCTGCACTTGAGTCCAATAGAATTAGCACAGCTGAGGATCTGGGATCAAGAGTGAGAAGAATGTCATTGTAGACCGTTACCAGAGCAGATTCGGTACTACGATGCTTGCGAAAACCAGACTGAAACTTGTCGAAGATATGTAGGCTGTTAACATGAGCTGAACACAATTTTTCCAAAATTTTAGCCATGAATGGTCATTTGGATATGGGCCTCAGTGTCCAAATTAGCCTTTTCAAAGAGTGGGTGCACAATAAATAGTTTAAAGAATGTAGGAACAACACCACTAAGTAGAGATGAATTTATAACAGATAAAATACTTGGATGGGTCCAGGGAAATACATTAAAAAAGGTTGCAGGTAAAGTGTCCAGGTGGCAGCTAGTGGGTTTGAGATGTGCAAGTGCCTCAGTTAGTTCTTGCCTAAATTCAGTGAGGTGGTGGATAGCACAGGGCATAATTTGGGGAGCACTGGAGGGGCAAATGATCTGTGCTCTTATATTGACTATTTTATTTATTTAAAAAAAGTCCTTGAACTATTCACAGCAGTCCACTGAGCTGGTGAGGCAGGCGTGCGAGGATGGATGATGTTGTAGGGAGTTTAAAGTCTGGAAAAGGATTTGAGGTTCATAAGCAGTTGATTCAAAATACTCAGTTTTTGCAATTTGTTGTTCTTTAAGGAAGATTTAAATATTTCATAAGATTCATGAAGTTGATCCTTTTTCCATCTTTTTTCCGCGTTCCTACACGCTTGTCTAAGTGTGCAAGTTGAGTCATTTAGCCACGGTGTTGGTGTACAAAGTTAAATAACTTTGGGTCTTCTGGGGTTTTTGGGGGCCACAGAGTCCAGAATTTCTGAGCATAGAGAGTTGAATTTATTAAGTCCTCTGTGGCTGCGCAGAGGTTTGGGCTCATGGGCCCAAAGCTGCTGACGAGCAGTGAACAGTTCAGAGAAACGTGGAGCTGTGGAAGAGCAGATCAATCGGACAGAGCTATGAGGTATGGGTTTTATTATGGGACATGTTAACAGGTAAGACTGAAACTGGGTTAGATTGAAACTTTCAGCTGTCATTACAAAATCTTTTACTAAAGGCTTTGAGGGGCAGCAGATACTGTATGAATATTAAAATCACCTAAAACAAGAAGCCTGTCAGACATGAAGGACAACAAGTCAGAAAATTCTTGAATGAAACTATTATTACATTTTGGAGGTCTGTAGATTAGTGCGGGTACCATAGCGGACACGGTTATCAGGTTGGGGACAACAAATCAGTGAAACTCTCTGAACAATAAAAAAAAATGAGATGCAAAACCACATGAACCACAAAACTCCAGTCTCTCTCCTCTGCAGTCTACAGTTGCCGTTCAGAGGATCTCGGCACATAGATTCAGGTCGTTTTCACACCTGCCTTGTTTGGTTCATTTAAAACGAACCAGAGTTCGTTTGCTCCTTGATTCGGACCTTTTGGGCTGGTGTGAATAAAAAACAAAAGTCTCGATCCGGAGCAAACAAGCGGACCGAGACCACCTAAAAAGGTCGGTCTCGGTCCGGTTCCATACGAACTCTGGTGCGGTTCGTTTGAGGTGAGAATGCAGACCGGACTCGATCCGACACAAGTTGGCTTTTTGTACTCCCATCGTATGTCGAGCATTATGGGAAACCGAGGCTGACGGACGACACGAAACGAAACTTACGAGGCTTACTTACGTTTTGCGTGAAGAGCAAGAGTCACAACTTGATGCACGCACGAGCGCTGTTCTCCGTAGCCGTCTTGCCCTGTGTCTTCGACGTTTGGAAATTGATTGTAAAATAGTGTAAACCTCACGATGCTGCTCAAACATTTGTGAGAACTGCAAAAACTGAGCAAACCATATCGCTAAGGCTAGATTGAAAACAGCACGTAACACCATTATTCTCCTCCTTCCGCGTTTGGACACGGCGTTTGGACAGGGCTCATTTTTGTCCAACGGCTGAGCGACCTCAGGACACGTGGTTTTGTTTATAGATGTTAGTTCGCTTAGGGAAAAACTGCAGTGTGAAAGCAAACCGCACCAAAATAAAAACAATTAAAAAAACATTTGGTCCGGACCAAAGCAAGTGAACTATCGGACTTTCCTGGTGTGAAAATGACCTCACTTCTTTGGGCGATACACAGTGAAAAGCAGTGACCCTGGATCAGTGTCAGTCCAAATAAATAGTGGAGGTGTTGATGGGGGCTCTGAGGGCAGCAGCCGGGGGGACAGCACACTAAAGGAGAAGTAACAGGTTTGGTCGGACCCCTGATCCTGACGAGGAGAGGGGCACAGTGTGATGGAACTGTGGAGGTGATGACAGCTGCCCAGGACTGAGAAATCACACAGGGAAAACTAACTTCTAAAGAGAAAATTGTAAAGGAAACAAACTGCTTTATTTAAAGGACCCATATTACACGATGTTATAATGTTTTCACTCCAAAAACATACCTGGAGTTGTGTTTTGTGTCATTCTCACATGTTTGACACATAAACCCTGCATATTCACGGTGAGGTCTTTGCGCTCTGTTCCACCTTGTGATGTCATGTGGGAATACAAGAAGTGCTCCACTGTGTTTTTAAACTCCATACACCTGCACTACAATCATTTGGATAATGTCACACCTGGAATTGCAAATCTCTACTAAACTAAAGATAAAACATAGCTGTTAATTTGAAAACTACCACTACATGACATCACAAGGTGGAACAGAGCATTTAGAGCTTTGGAGATGTAGACAGATGAATAATAAAGAATTACTCAAACAGGTGAGAATGATCACAAAAGTTAATTTTGCGTAATGTGGGACCTTTAAAAATCAGAAAAACAAAAAAAAAAGAGCTCAATGGTGAGTATGGCTGTGGTTACATTCATTCATTCATTCATTCATTTTCTTCCGCTTTTCCATTTTCTGGGTCGCGGGGGCAGCAGTCCAAGCAGTGTTCTGCTGCCCAGAACACAATGCACCAGCCCCCATGAATCCTTCCGCGGGTGGTGGGTCCACAGGAGACTGTGGTTACATGAACACTCTTGTAGTAGTCTTATAACTTTAAAAATCTGATAATAATTTGATTTTGAGTGCTGTGGTTACATGAACACTCAAAATCAAATTATTATGAGATTTTTTAAGTTATAAGACTACTACAATCACATGTAAGCAGTGATAATCTCTTGTTTCTAACCATGGTTCCTCTGATCACCCACACAGATTTACCTTTTGCATGCAGGTTAAATCATCTTAAAGGTCCAGAAATAACATCAGAATTTAGAGTGTAAAACCCCTCAGTCGTCCAGGTAGAATCCATTGCAGAAGGGGGAAAAAAAAAAGTAATTTCACTGTAGTTAGCTCCTCCCTTCAGGCAGATATAGACAGTGTCCCCCAGTGTCTGACCAGAACTGAAAAAGCAGCTTGGATGAGCTGAAAAACGTATTCAACCAAATAAACTTTTGTCCAGAATTGAATTTCTCCTTTTGCCATCAGATTTTAGTGTATATGAACAAAGCCAATAATTGATCACTGAAAGAATTCAACTGTATATATGCAGCCAGATGTGAAAACTATATGATGTGTTAAGTAAAATTTATTTGTCTCTTTCAAATGACATAATGTTTGAGAAAGAACATTTTGATGTATATACTAGTAGAGAGAATGATTTTACTTGTGTGGCACTTATAGCAGCACTTTTGGCACTAATAGCAATTGTAGTACAAACTGTAGAGGTAGTAGTAGTAATGAGCGGGGTAATGGTAATATTCATACAAAGGGTTTCAGGTTGAAGATTCCCTCCTGATTTAAAGTCAAAGTGTACTTTATTGTCAATTCACTATGTAACAGGCATTACACAGAGGACTGAAATTGCATTTCACCAGACACCAAATGTGCAATTTAAACTAAAAACTAACAACACGCACACACATGCACACAAACACACATCTACACTCATCAACAATAAACAGACATAAGACATACAGGTAAACATATACTCTTCCAACAAGAAGGAAAGTTCGAGGTAGAAATGTGCAATACGTAAGGTGCAATAAGTGAAGGTTCAATGAAAGTGCAATAAAGGCCTCTGTAAAAACTTTTCCCCATTCAAAAGATAAAATAATTAGATTTCAATAGTTAAATTGCACATGAATGATAGTATACGTAGATTTCTGCAGTACCTTCATTGAACATAACCATATTCATATACATTAAAATGGCACAATCACCATTAAAATCCTATATTTAGACCCTCTCTGGATGCCACATGGCAGTATTTCTGTCGACACATGGTCACTTCCTATTCAAATTAATGTGTAAAATATTATATAAAATGAGCCAGACTCTGCTAATAACTGAATTAATGAGCTCATAAACCACTCCACACTTTAGTGCACAGATCTCAGTTTTAGCATTTCATTTATAAGTCCAGAGTTAGCTTACTGCAGAAAATGAATGTTCATCTTGCAAATAAATAAACAGAACAAAACAAAACGTCTTGAGCTGATGGAACTGATTCAAAACTGTTTCCATTGACCTCTGCTTCATTCTTTTTTCATAGTAAATCACAACACATTGCAATATTTATCACTACAATGTGCCAAAATGTACAAATGCCTGTATATACAGTATATAGATCCAGAAACAAATACATACACAGACAAGTGACAAGTGTTGCAGTTTTGATTATTTCTGTAGTTTATGTTTTATAGCCTATATATACTTGGAGAGGAGCAATAACATTTGAGGCTAAAATATGAACTGCTGAACAAGAATCACATTTCAGAGAGGTGGGAGTATGCAAGCAATGGTGGTGGAGATATGCAAAATTAGAATATTGAATATATCCTAGTCTATAATTACAACTTTTAAAAATGACCTCAAAAAGACAGAACAGTCAAGTATGATCTTTTAAAGGGCCCATATTATGCTATTTTCTGATCTATGTTATAATGTTTTCTCATCACAAACATACCTGGAGTTTTGTTTTGTTCCATTCACATGTTTTACACACAAATCCTGCATATTTAGACTGGGTTCAACTCTCAAAAGGAAAATACAGGAAGGCCTCCACTGTGTTTTTAAACTCCATACACCTTCACTAGAATCATTTGGAGGATTTCAGCCCTGGAATTGCCCATCTCTACTGAACACAAGGTAAAAGGTTTAACTGTTAACATGAAAACTACCATTTCATGACATCACAAGGTGGAACAGATGTAGACAGACTAATCATAAAAGGCTACGCAAACGTGAGTGAGTGAAACAAGCACATCTCCAGGCATGTGAAATACTCTACTTACACCTTATTTAATCCTACCTGTACCTTTGTATTTTATTATATTTTATTACATATGTTTTATTATATAGTTTACTTTTTTCCCTTGTATTTTTATTGTATGCTATTAGGAACGGGTTCTTCTGATCCTAAGCTTTTCATTGCATTGTTGACCTTGTGTTGATCCTGCATATGACAAATAAAGAATCTTGAATCTTGACTCACGTTTTTGATTAGCAACATTCTAGCATGGCTTAAAGTTCACAAGAGTTCATTTTGCGTAATACAGAACTTTTAAACAAGGGTTTAATAATAAAGTGAAAATTTTCATTTTGTCCAAGACTCGAACCTGAACCAAAACAAATATAGCCAATTTTTTAATTAGAAACTTTTTGATGCATTGTTAAAATCGTCTGAATATTGTTATTGAGACGATGCAAAGAAGAAACAGTATTTGACAGTATTGCTCATCTCTGTTTCAGAGTATATTTTTTGAAGACCAATTTGATCAACTAAATATTTTTAATGCAGTCCCAAGCCAGTGGGCTTTTTGCTCATCTCAAGCCTTATGTAAGATTAAATCTATGTGCTACTGATTTCTTTGGAAGACACATGACATACTGTGACAAACCAGAGAAAAAATAAAATAACCTTTGTACACTTTTTTAAATTTGTTTTTTTTTTTTTACCTTTCTACACATAATATTGATCTTGCTGTCTCCTCTGCAGACAGTGGCTGCATGAACGCCCTTGGGGAGCTATAGGATCTTGTTTGTGAAATGCCTGACACTGATGTAGAGCCACAGTGACACGTGTCAGAGGCCAACCCAC
This sequence comes from Paratrypauchen microcephalus, assembly GCA_036785185.1. Classification (NCBI taxonomy): domain Eukaryota; kingdom Metazoa; phylum Chordata; class Actinopteri; order Gobiiformes; family Gobiidae; genus Paratrypauchen; species Paratrypauchen microcephalus. Next base: position 3,743,749 of record JAVJIX010000039.1, read on the forward strand.
TGATGCTTCACTTCCTGTGGATCAGACCCCATGTGGAGAATACAAGGCAATGTCTGTTACTGAATCAGAACTTGAAGGGCTCATATTAGGCTATTTTCTGATCTATGTCATAATGTGCTTTCCTTATGAAAAACATACCTGAGTCTTGTTTTGTTCCATTCACACGCTAACACACACTCTAACACAGGAAATGTTCAACTAGAATCATTTGGATAATTTCAGCCATGGAATTTCCTATTTCTACAAAACAAATGTAAAAGGTACCGTATTTTTCGGACTATAAGTCGCTGTTTTTTTCATAGTTTGGCCATGGGTGCGACTGGACTTATACTCCAGTGCGACTTATATATGTTTTTTTTTCTTCTTAATTATGCATTTTTTGGCTTTTTGGATTTGGAGTGAAACTGATAGTTTGGTAAACTTGTTAGCATGTTCTTTATGCTAGAGTTATCTGAATAACTCTTAATATGTTACGTCGTTACTGACATTACCAGGCATGTCTGTCATGTAACGTTAGTATTCCATACACTTATTCAGCCTGTTGTTCTCTATTTTATTTTTATTTTAAAATAAATAAATAAATAAAGATGACATGTATGTTTTTGGTGTTGGATTTTATCAAATAAATTTCCCCCAAAATGCGACTTATACTCCAGTGCGACTTATATATGTTTTTTTTTTTCTTAATTATGCATTTTTTGGCTGGTGCGACTTATACTCCGGAGCGACTTATAGTCCGAAAAATATGGTAGCTGTTAACTTGAAAACTACCTCTTCATGACATCACAAGGTGGAACAGAACATTTTGAGCTTTGGAGATGTAGACAGACTAATAAAAAAGTTCCTTGAACATGTGTGAATGAAACAAAACACAACTCCAGGTACATTTTTGAGGAGGTAACACCTATCAACTACCAGATTTGGGTAATCTAGGACCTTTAAGTCTTTCCTGGCAGGACAGGAATATGAGGTAGTTCAATTTGTTAATATTGCTCTTACTATAGTTTATAATGCGCTAGGCTGGTTTACTCAAATGGTAACAACAGCAACTGAAACCACTGATTATTATGACAAAAACTCTTCAGCTTTGACTTGTTGCCATAAAGGTCAAAAGTATGTTTTCTATAGCTTTCTATACTTCATCCTCTTTACACTGAATGATCAAAAGGGCGTGTGGAAAACTGTTGTCCAATAGCTGCAAATTCAGTGATCTCTTAGTTCAAGCCTGGATAAATGCAAATACTGAGCTAGTCTAGAGAGAGACAGAGTGAGATCGTGACACAGAGAGAGAGAGAGAGAGGAGAGAGAGAGAGACAGAGAGAGACAGAGAGAGAGAGAGAGAGAGAGACAGAGAGAGAGAGACAGAGAGAGAGAGGAGAGAGACAGACAGAGAGAGAGAGAGAGAGAGGAGAGAGAGGAGAGAGCCAGACAGAGAGAGCCAGAGACAGAGAGAGAGTGATAGAGAGAGACAGAGAGAAAGAGAGAGAGAAAGAGAGAGAGAGAGGAGAGACAGACAGAGAGAGAGAGAGACAGAGAGAGAGAGAGACAGAGAGAGAGGAGAGAGAGGAGAGAGCCAGACAGAGAGAGCCAGAGACAGAGAGAGAGTGATAGAGAGAGACAGAGAGAGAGAGAGAGAGAAAGACAGAGAGCGACAGACAGAAAGACAGAGATAGTGATAGAGAGATGTGGAAAGAGAGACAGCGAGGATAGAGAGAAAGAAAAAAGAAGAGCTAGAGGAAGACATAGAGGAACACAGATAGAGAGGAGAGAGAAAAAGAGTCATAAACAGAAAAAAGAGAGGGGGAGGATAGAAAGAGACAGAGAGAGACAGAGAGAGGGAGGAACAGAGATAAAGACAGAGAACGAGATAGAGTAGAGAGAGAAAGAGACAGAGAAAAATAGAGAGGGAGGGAGAGAGAGAGAGAGAAAGACAGGGACAGAGATAGAAATAGAGAGATAAAGAGAGAGAGCTATTATTCTAACCCAGCGTGAAAGTCTCTGCAGTTGGTCGTGTGCTGATTAACCCGCACTCGCCCATGTTTGAACGTGACCTCTGAAAGGCTTTGGCCAATGACACGGGGCTCGGTGTGGTGGGGCGCTGTCATAATGAATCGGGCCTAATGAACTAGATCACCACTCCCCAGTACAACAACTTATCTCTGCATGAGGCCTGCCAAGGGTCTGATAATATCCTCTGAATCAAATAAATACGTATAATATAATAAATAAGTATTTATATGCACAGTAAATAGGACTCACACTGGATGAATGGCAGCTCATTATTACAACATTCGGCTTGTGCGACAACTGAAGGATGCACTTGACTGAAAACACAATTACTACAGGGAAATACAGACATTCACCATGAACTTAAAACAGCAAAAGAAAACAAAATAATTAGAAGACCAAAAAATTTACCCATACTTGATTTCTATTTTTTTTTTTTTTTGCATGTCTGAGTCTGGACCAATCAATTCATCTAACAAATCATTGTCTTTGGGCATAGGATGGAACCAGAAAATCCTAAAATGAACGAACCAAGTAGGTTTCAGGTTCAACTGGACCTTCTGGCTTCAGTTCACTGTGTCAGGTCATCATTTTGGCCTTAAAATGTTCGTATATATATTTGGCCTGTCTGTATTCCTTGTTATGCTTCAACAAAGGAGGGACCCAAAAAAATGGACATGGACCAAATAGGGGAAAGGAAAAGATGAATTAATTAAACAGACCGGGTAGTAACAGGTTGGAACAGGCGGGGATCTCCGGAGATGGATGAACAAAAAAACTCAGAGGAGGCAACGTGGAACAAAAACTCAGGAACACAGAGGTTCAGGCGACATTGAACAAAACCTCAGAGGAGCCAATGGTTGTAAATGAAACAAAACAAGAAAACTAACAAAACAGTCTGGCAAAGTCTCTCTGGTGAACAGGGCTTAAATACCCAGGAATCTTGATTGCGCCCAGGTGACGCATCCCGGGAGACTCCGCCCACACACACCCAGGGAGGAACGGGAGCACATGTCATGACGTTCCTATCCCAATTCCTATTCCAAATATGGAACTAGCTACAAATTTGTCCCTATAACCCAGACCTGGGCAAACTGTTCCACAAAGGCCCGGTGTGGCTGCAGGTAGTGATGGTGAGATGAAGTCTCATGAGGCATTGAACCACTTGAGCCAATTGGTTCGAGAAAGGGTTCATTTCTCGAAGCTTCCTGTGCGCACAAAACCTCCTACTGGCCAAGTGTATAGTCACAGGCAGCTGTATCTGAACCACATGATGTGTGATGCATTTCATTTTTGTGTCTGTTTGGAATGACTATGAATTACAAAACATGTATGACCAAATCATTTCTGTACATATATTATCACATATGTGTATAATAAATGTTGTATGTACAGTATTCTGTGTGTATATATTTTCCCAAAATGGTAATATAATATGGCAGGTTAAGATGTTTTTTCTGAAAATAGCAAGGGCGTAATCAGGCAGAGAACAGTGAAAGTGCTTGTGGAACTAGGAAAAGGGCACAGATTATGCGTATGTAACTTGGACCATGATGCACAGGTCAGGGGAAATTTTATTCATTTTTATTCAGAAACAAGAGTTTCTCAACAGTTTTTGGTTTTCAGATCAAAGTTTTCCCACACAGAGGAAAACCTCCTCTTCCTCGCAGGCTCCATCCTATCACCTATCCTCCTCTCCTTTTTAAAAAAAAATATTTTATTTCGAGCTTGCCATACATTTGTAAACATAAAAAGGTACAGATGTTTACATCCTGCAGTCAATTCACTTGATTCAGTGAATTGAAATTTAATTAATAATAATAATAATAATAATAATAATAATAATAATAATAATAAATGCTCGAAATTGAGTGGGTAGAAGATACACTTGTTTTTTAACCCACCCCATCTTCAGAAAACTACCACAAAACAAAAGATGCTTCCTAGTTCGCAGACAATGCCTCAAAATAATTTGTGTAATTATGTGCGTAAAACTGCACACAATCACATACAGACCCATAAATCTATTTACAAAAGTACAGACACACGTTACCACTGGTAACAGCAGTATTTAGAAATACCATTAATGGTAAATAAGGAGTACCATAAGGTAATTGGACACACGACATAATCTTGAACAGATTTAAAAATACCAACAAAGGTAATACAGAATACCACAAGGGTAATTAGACTGTGACATGAATGCATGAGACATGAGTATTAGATGTTATTTTCTCTGTACTGTGACCACACACTTTGTTTAAAGAGAGATTTAAAGTGATAAATACTTTGACATTGCTTATGTTCCAGCCCCAGACTGTTCCACAATTGTACTCCACACGCTGGCACTGAAAAGCTTCTTCTAGTGGTTCTCACTTTAGGAATGGTAAAATTCCCATATATTCCTCCTCCCTCTCCTAAATCTCTCTCCCTAAACTCTCCAAACTCTCTCCAAAATATCTCCAAACTATGCAGACTCTAGTACCCTAGACTTTCCAAACTCTATCCAAACTCTCAACTGACTGAAACTCTCCTACAAATCCCCACATTTTGAATGGAGTCTGAGGGGTCTATAGCTGGAAAAACTCGCGGCAAAATCTGAACCACTTCCCGAAGCAGTCACGTGGTACAGCCAGGCAGCTAGGGTGACCATTCGTCCGGATTTCGTCTGGACAGTCCGGTTTTAGAGCTGTCTGTCCGGCCGTCTGTCACGTGTCCTCCTTTTTACGTTTTGTCCTCCTTTCGTTGCATAAATCGTCATAAATCCCCACCCATTATTTACACTTGCTTCTCTGCGATGTTCGCCGTTTCCCAATTCAGAAAGTGCACGGTTCGGAGTGTGGTCTCAGTCTGCAGTCGAGGCGGTGCATACTCGCTCAGCCCTGAGTGCAGTCCGTGGACCGCATGGCCATCTGCGAGATGGAACAGGTCCCGCCTCAGCTCAATGAGCCGGGTGGTCTGCTCCTTGTTCCCTAAAGACAAAATATTATTCTTTTGCGACTAGTAATACTTGGAATTCCTGTGCGCGACATCCGAAATGCACCCCCCCCCTCGCGCGGCTCGCACTTTGCAGATATAAAAAAAATGACCCCGCGGCTGAATAAAAAGCGGAGATTCGCTAAAAGCTCTTTCATCCCCGATTTACAGTGCGCTGCATAGGTTTTCTTGTGTGCTGAGAATGTGCGAGGAGTGCACATTCTCAGCGCACATTCTTTGTTTTCCCCGAGGGAAAACAAAAAAAAACAAGGTGTCCTCACTTTAGGGCCTTTGTCCTCCTTTTTGGACACAAGTGTCCTCCTTTCCTGTTTCATGCCGGTGGTCACCCTACGGGCAGCGAGGCTTCGGACGTCATCATTTTGAACTCCTCCCCCAAATGAAGCAAGCCTCGATACTCGCTTCGCGGAAACACCTCCTTCATTACTCGAGACACGCTTCGAAGCCTCGGCACATCTCGTAACATCACTAGCTGCAGGTTTTCTTTCCAACAAAGCAGCAGCACAACAGACTCATTTAATCAACTGATCTCAGTCTTCAGACAGTTGAAGGTTTGCTCTTGGTTGGTTGGAACAAAAACCTGCAGCCACACTAGCCCTTTGTGGAGCAGTTTGCCCAGGTCTGCCACCTTCATTTGGTCAGAGCCGAACACTATGGGTGACGTCACACTTTAATCCACTTCTTTATACAGCCTATGGGTGATGCTGACCAAGCCTACAGATGTGGAGATGGTTACCAGAGCACAGCGGTGTGGCATCCACTGCTCCTGACAGTTTGTTCCAGGGGCACTGAGGGAAGCACACAGTTCCCTACAGAGACAATAACAATAACGGATACCTTAAGCATAACAAACTCAATTTCTTTTCTGCAGGAAGCTGGAGAACACTCTTCTGGATTGACCTTTCTTTAAACACTGTAATCTTTCAAATTTCACTTTTAATATTGAGACACAACTTCATTTAGCGTTAACTTTTCTTTTAACATCACTTAAAAAAAACAAATCACATTAACTACAGATTAGTTTGATCCACACAGTCCCCACAGCAGCCCTCTCTTTGCCTGGATCACGCTCTCGCCTCTCTCCAGTGCCATCAGATAACAACTCCTTCTGATTCACATTCTAATTAACATGAACCCACACTTCCTGCTTCTCTGGGATTTCAGTTGGCATTATCCACACAAGTCTTTCACTCTCTCCCCTCAGATATAAGTCTTTTGTCCACTGGCCCTATACCTGTCACATCCTGTCTGTCTTCACACAATAACCAAGAACTGAAGATAGAAATAAAGACTGCAAGATAGTTACAGCGTTTGCCTGAAACAATATGTGATATGAAGGAAGAAGAAATCAAGAAGAACTGTGACAGTATGAGTCAAAAACTGTTCAAATTGCCTCAGTGGGGACATCCTTCAGCCTGAGCAAACCCACTTTGGCTCGCTGTCTTTCTGCTGATGTCAGTTTCTCTCTTTTACTGTGGTGTTGAATGAAAACAAGTTTGATTTTTGTCATTTTATGTGGTCAAATACAAGGAAATAATTGATAGCAATGCCTGGAATTATTGAAGGTGCATCAAATCAACGTGGAGGGAAAGCACATTAAAATTGGTTCTTGTTTTTTTTCTATTTACTGTCACTTATATTATAAGGTCAGATATGAGACTCTTTTAGAGCTTTTAGCCATGTTAGAATGTACCAGCTGGTTATTGCTGGTAGCTTTGTTTTCTTCTGAAATACATTTTGTAGTATGTTTGGAGATCACTGGGAAACCCAAGGACGCTAAGAGTGTCCTTGGATCCAGGAGGCATTCTTTTATGACACAAAACTCAACATAATTTATTTGGTAAATCACAGAGAGAGAGAGAGAAGGGAGAAGGGGGAGGAGGGGGGTGGAGAGAAAGAGAGAGATAGGGAGAGAGAGAGAAGAGGGAGAGAGAGAGAAGAGGGAGAGAGAGAGAGATAGGGAGAGAGCGATAACAGGAAGAGGGAGAGAGAGAGAAGAGGGAGAGAGAGAGAGAGATAGGGAGAGAGCGATAACAGGGGGAGTGAAAAAACAGACAAAGAGAATTTGTGCTACAAATCTATATTTTTTTAAAGTTTCCATTTTTAGGTGTGTAAATGAAAAGCAGCCTACAAAACAGAATATGTGATCCTGGCAGGTTTGTTCACCCACCACAGAGTGTGGCTCACCTCTTTGATTCCTCATTATCTCTGAGTCCCTCTGAGCTTCAGTCTGTTTCATGTGCTCATGTGTGTCCTCTATCTGAGGATATGCAGCATATGAAAGTAACATTATGTTACTAGAGCTCGCACATTCAGAGAACCATCCGGAGCCAAAAGTACTTTGAGATCTGAATGAGGATTCAGCGTGATGCTGATGTTGCTTAGCAACAAGAACACATTTTTCTCTAACCAGAAATGTACAAAAAATAACTCCAGGCGTTGGTTTTGTTTTTAGTGTAACTGTGTGTGTCATATTGTGTATCAGTGATACGGTGTAGGTCTATGGAGCGCACCTTAAAGTGTAACTCGTGTATTATTTTTCCCTCTCAATGTAATTCAAACCGCTGGTCCCTGTGTTCTGTGCCTCTGTAAAACGCCTCAGAAGAACAGACCAAACCAGAGCCCAAATATTTCTCTCCACACAGAGTGAGAGAGAAGAGTCCTCTCCGAGCTTTTTCAGAGCGTCTCTGTGTTTGAACCTGCACATTTCTACTTTAACACTTTTGTCTTTATCTCAAACCTGGATTTTCTTCATATGACACATTTTCTCCCTTCTGTGTCTAAAAACAGCAGCTCTTGTCTGTTTGTCTTTAGTGCATTCTGACAGCTCATCCTGGGGGGCCTATATCTGCGGACAGGGGGGCTACATCTTTCACTAACCCGCTCCATCTGGGTCAAGTCACTTTAACAGGGCTCTGAGGAACAGGCCTACGAATGTACAGCACATATACAGTTCAGAATTTTGTGGGACGAGACAGTCATTGTATTCATCTATTTCCAAATGCTGAATACATTGTAAGTAAATTGTGTCCCTCAGAAACATAAAATTTGATACACTATTAGTTTTAGAGACACCGGTATGACTTTTAAAACTATTTGTTCTTTTTAAATAGACCACAAGTTGATTGAACTTGAAATCAATTCCAATACAATTATAGAGCATCTGAATAGCTCTGTTTGGGAAATGCCTGACTTCTCTCCCAGTATTTATTCACTCAGACTCTATTGAAATCTAACATACACACTATTGGGGAGAGCATCTGTACTGCCAGGCTCCTCAGCTTCCTGTAATTACACTGGACGCAGTCAAGAGTGACACCATTTAAACTATTTTCAAATGCTAAATGCCGCTCTCAAATGTTATCCAAAGCTGTCTCTGCTCCTGCACATTGCAATTTCAAGTGGGTTCAATTCAAAAAGCAGCTTTCATAATGGACTGCACTGGAAGCTGCTGAAAACGACTAAAATATTGAAGGTAAAGGGGATTTTACAACTGCTCATGGTGAATCGTTTATACATGGTTTAAAAGTAATCTGTACAACCTATTGTACATTGTTGCATTATTTTAATAAAAATAAACTAGGATCACGGTTCACAACAGACAAACTAACCATACTTTACACTGTAATACTGGGATAAAAGTTGGAATTCAATGTTTACGATGTTATTTTCATGATATTACCATGCTATTATTGTCATGCCATTTATAAAATTGATGTTTGGATAAAAACAATCTATGTTTCTTGCCCGGGATCCAGAATACACACTTGTTCATTACTTTATGAAGATGTGAGTTTGTTCACTGATGAATCCCCCCGTTTTCAAATGGGTGTGATAGACAGGTGGATTAGCCAATCAGGGACACGCATGGTCTGTCCGTATAGGGAAAAAATAAAGGAAAAAAATATCACAGGCAGCTGAAAAACATTGCCAATTTCTGCAGAATCAATGAAACAAAGCACTAAACACAACTGTTTATATGAAGTGAGATAAATTTGGTTTTGTTTATAGATACATGACCAATGATGACTCCTTATCAAATGTGTCACTGAACAAATCAAATCTGATTGGATGATCATGTTTGAATAGACTGATATCAATCTGTGTCAGTGGTGGAATGTAATGAAGTAAAAGTAGTAAAGTACGTATATACAGCTCTGGAAAAAACAAATAATAATAAGAGACCACTGCATTTTTTTCTGAAATCAGCATCTCTACATGTATTTCAGCCATTCCATTCCAGCGTCTGTTGAATTCCAACACAAACACAAAGCTGAGCTACTTCAGTTCTTGCACCAGGAGTGGAATAAAGTCACCCAAGAACAATGTGAAAGACTTGTGGAGAGCATGCCAAGACACATGAAACCTGTGATTAGAAATAAGGGTTATTGCACCAAATATTGATTTCTGAACTCTTCTTAAGTGTAAACATTAGTATTATGTTGTTTTAAAATGAATTTGATCTTGTTTCTTTGCATTGTTTGAGGTCTGAAAACGTTGTATTTTTGTTATTTTAACCATTTGTCATTTTCTGCAAATAAATGCTCTAAACGATAATATTTTTTGAATTTGGGGGAAATGTTGTCAGTAGTTTATAGACTCAAACAAAAATGTTCCTTTTGCGCAAACACATACGTACAAGTAGTAAAATCAGAAAATTATAATGATAATGATAATTTTGCAGTGGTCTCCAGAGCTGGTTTTCCAGAGCTGTATGTGCAAATGTATAGGTATACATATCTGTACTTAAGTACACTGGATACTTTTTACTTTTACTTCACCACACTTCACCACCACTGAAAAGTAAGTATTTTTTTATTATAGTTTGACACCTGCTGAAAAGTGATTTTTTTAAATCAAGTTCATAGTTTGAGTAAACCAAAATATAAAAATAAAAACAGCACAGAAAAAAAAGCAGATTTTTTTCATGTCTTTCACTTTTACTTGAGTATTTCTTTGCTCTAGTATCTGTACTTTTACTTAAGTATCAAAATTGAATATTTTATCCACCACTGATCTGTATAAAATAGAGAGATATCATTCTGTATTTGCAACTATATTACAGCATATATATATTTTTATATATTTGCAAAACCAGAAACATAATCCTGATGGAAACAGCTGCATTAGTATGGCATCTGCATCACTTTATTTATTCATAATAGTTCAAAATAGATGTTTTTACAGGTCACCGTGGGCATTTTCCTCCCCTTTATAGTCTGACATAACAGGACACATGTTGCACTCACTCCTCTCTCTCTCTTTATGTTTATACCTGTCTTTTATTAAAAGAAAACCTGCTTCTGAAGAAAACTGTGGCTGAATCCTCACAGGAGCCATTCATTTGACAGAAACCATCATTTACTGCTCGCACAAAAACAAACCTTGGCATCCACTTTTGAAAAAATTGTTTCTTTCTAAAGGTAAATACACAAAGAAATTATAGCTTTTGAAAAATTATTTTATGTTGCTTTCAGAAAAATAAGACGCTATAATGTGGTTGCTGTTGCCGCGGTGATGCTGTCTCGCACCTCAGCCATCCATACACAAGCAAGGCGAGAAACGCAGGGAGCCATAAAGCGTTTATATAATAACACCGGGACAGCATTCACCTGAATCAATCCACTGAAAGGCTATATCAATACTTTACAGCTGATGTCATCAACATTCACTGAGGGTGTGAAGCTACCTGAAGGCACTGCTCTGTTTGAAGCTCTTTTACTCAAGTTACACTACGTGTGCAAAAATTTAACTGAGCTTTAATAACATTTAATCGAGAAGTAATGGAGGTCTATGGGGTAGGGTGGGTGGAGCTCTGCAGCTTGCAATTTCCAGCTATTTTTTATTGGTGGTGTCTCTAGAGACGGGCAGGAGAAGGGGATAAAGTGCACTGGGCTAACATGCATGTGCTGTCACTGTGAATGCTAACTGAACTGGAAGATGACACGTCTGCTGTAGTAGTAGAAGTGGGCTGGAGTGTGGGGGGATTTCACATTGTGGTAAGTGCAGGGGGGAAGGATCTAAGACAAGGTCAAAGTGGTTAACCTCACTGCCAAACAAAAGGGCATTTTGAGGGTACAGTATTTGTTTTTGCTTTATTTCAAACAGAATGGAGTGTTAATTATAGAAACAAAACGAACATGATGAAACAAGGAGAAAACCTGCATGACCCTATATGAAAATATAATACCCTGTTTCAAAATAATAATTATACTAGTTTCCAAATCACTACTTAAACTTCTTAAATCACTACTGTATTAAGTTGTGTTCTGATCTATGTTATAATGCTGTTTCCTCATCAATAACATACCTGGAATTGTGTTTTGTTTCATTCATGTTTAACACACAAATTCTGCATATTTAGGCTGAGTTCTTCTCTCAAACTGAAAACACTCCACCTTGTGATGTCATGTTGCAATTCAGGAAGTTCTCCATTGTGTTTGTAAACTCTACACAAACTCTAGCTCTAAACTATACATAATTTCAGCCTTGGAATTTCCTACTCTACTGAACTAAAATTAAAAGGTAGACTGTAAATTACTGCTCTATGAGTTCCCCCACGGGCCCAGCCAGGCCCAGCCCAAAGGGGGGGATGGGGGAGCTCGTGCGGGAGGTGGAGCGTTACGGACTAGATATAGTCGGCCTCACCTCCACGCACAGTTTGGGCTCTGGAACCCAACTCCTTAAAGGGGGCTGGACTCTCCATTTCTCTGGTGTTGCCCGTGGGGAGTGGCAGCAGGCTGTGGGCCTGCTCATTGCCCCACAGCTCAGTTGCTGTGTGTTGGAGTTCACCCCGGTGAACGAGAGGGTTGCGTCCCTGCGCCTTCAGGTCGGGGACAGGACAGGTCTCTCACTGTTGTGTCGGCCTATGGGCCGAACAGCAGTGCAGAGTACCTGGCCTTCTGGGAGTTTCTGGGAGGGGTTCTGGACAGTGCACCGACCGGGGACTCCGTTGTTCTACTGGTGGACTTCAACGCCCACGTGACACCTGGAGAGGGGTGATCAGGAGGAACGGCCTCCCTGATCTGAACCCGAGTGGTGTCCTGTTATTGGACTTCTGTGCTAGCCACGGTTTGTCCATAACAAACACCTTGTTTGAGCACATGGGTGTCCATCAGTGCATGTGGCACCAGGACACCTCAGGCCGAAGGTCGATGATCGACTTTGTTGTCGTGTCATCTGATCTCCCGCCGTGTGTCTTGGACATTCGGGTGAAGAGAGGGGCAGAGCTGTCAGCCGATCACCACCTGGTTGTGAGTTGATATAGTGATGGTGTATGGAGTTTTAAAACACAGTGGAGCACTTCCTGTATTATCACATGACATCACAAGGTGAAACAGAGCATTTTGAATTTTAAAGGAAGAACGCAAAGAAGAATCTCAAAACAGAGTTCAGAAACACAATGTATAAGAGCAAACACTTCTGGATATGTTGTATCAAATACGAACATAATGAAGTGGTGCAACAACCCAAATGTGTATAATTATTCTGCTAATGGTGGCTGCGCTCTATGTTGCTTTTCATAAATGATTACAGTAAAAAAAAAAAAAAAAATCATTTAATTGTTTTTTTCTTCACAAACAAAAATATATGAATTACTCTATTATAAAACTTTAAAATAAAAAAGTGCACGCATCTATAACCAACTGACAATAATTCCATAAGCCTTCAAATGCTTGAGATAACTGGACCAGTTCTGAAGCCTTTTGTGTTTGTATAGATCGATTTGTCCCAGGACTCCCTGTTATTGTATGTCATAATGCAGTCTAATTGCAGATGTTGCCAGGCACTCCATAGGCAATTGCGAGCGTTAATAATGTATAAAGCACTTAGTCTTTTATTTAGCCTCTTTCACTCACTAATACTGATGAATAATAAACACTGGTATAATTACATTTTGTTGAGCTGAAGGTCTAAAAGTGAGCTTACTGTTACTCTATCCACACCTGCACTGGAGAGCCTGAGCTTTGGGGCCATTAACATTGTACTTTTGGTATTTCTCACTGGAAAGTTTTATTTTAATTTGGTTCCATTATTCCTGAGCTTCTACTGATACTTTGCGGTGTGGGTGTTCTGCATGTACGTGTATGGCAGAATGTTTAGGAGGTACCATGGTGCACAGACTTAATATTGTCTGAAAACTCAAGAAAAAATATAAAATGGATTTAAACGGCACATTTTCAGAAACCTGCAATCAATATGAGGGTTCATGGTCCAGTTTAAGAGTTTAAAGGAAAAGTAACGTTATTTTACAATCTGAGCCTTCTTTCGGTAATAAAACAAGTCGTTTGACTCACCCATAGCACTTTGGTGTCATTTGGAGCTGTTTGGTGAAAGTTATGTTGTAGCGTATCCGTTAACATGAGTATTCGGGGCATTACTTTGCGGTCTCCAAATAACACAAACTTTAGCACTTTTCAAATCATAGAAGCCCGATGTCTTAATGTAAGATTTCATTTGAAGCAAAAGTGGCCTGTAATCCGAGATTTATCCATAGTTTTCAGCTTTGCGTTTCATGTTTGGGTCCCGGGAGCTGATAGGACAGTCCGCGCATGCGCACTGGTGTCCTCATCTACTCGAAACTATGGCTAAATCTCGGATTACAGTCCGTATGGCTTATATTTAATAAGCCATACTATGGAGCAGCAGGCAGCAGTGTAACCTCAACAAGAAAAGTTACATAGTGCACCTTTAACCAACAGAGAGTTAGAGTCATTGATCAAAAACCAATCCAGGAATCCAGGAAACATGGAAATGGAAAATTGTCCCAGAGCACCCCCTGTTTTCAGACCCTCAGAACACATCATGACTTTTCTAAATATACCATGTACACATAACTACTAACAAACAAATTTATATATCAATTCTAAAATCTGGATTATTACTTTTATCAAATAATGCAGCAGTTTGCCTGGGGTGCCCTGAGGAGGCGTGACACGTGAAGACAAAATAACGGTCCACATCTGTACACATCTGCAGCAGTACTGATATTGGTAATTGTGCGTGCGTGTATTAGTTGTAAAATACATCATTTTCTGATTCCATCTCAACAAAAATCAGCAGCAAGGGAGGAGACAGGACCCAGCAAAAAACGTACCAAAATGATCCTGATTATTTAAAGTGCTTGCAAATTGCAGTTTAAGACCAGGCAAACTTCTACGTTATATTGAGACAAAGCACCACATTTAGTGAAGAAGCCAGTTGAGTTTTTGAGAGGAAACGTGATGATTTGCAGTCACAGAAAAGCATTCTGCATGATTTGAGCCATCAGGTGTTGTCAGCGGTAGTTTTGGCACCGATTACAAATGTAAAGCATGTTCTGTTGATTTGGATAGGCCTACTGATGTTCAGTGATGTTAAAAAAAAATTTTGTTTATTTATTTGTTTATTTACGGATCCCCATTAGTCTCTACAAACATAGAGACTAGTCTTCCTGGGGTCCAATGTTTAAAAAAAGCCTCAATTAGGCCAGCATTTAGTTGGAAAAATCGTTTATGACTGCCCTTTTAAAAAAAAAAGAAAAAAAGAAAAGAAAATACAATATAAAAAATATATTCTCAATTGTTATTGAAACTCATCATTGCCAGGAACACAAAAGATGCATTTACTTCAAAAGCCTGTGTGGCGTAGGGCAGGCGGATGGGATTTTAGGGAAGGGGGGTCTTTACCTACACTAAGGAGCTTCACATTCACCCAATTTGAAAACCCCTGAAATAATGTATACCTCAACAAACATTATTATGAAGAAAAAGACCACCTCTGAATATCCATTCTCACTCCTGCCCATAATCAGACAAATACAAGTGGTTTAAATAATCCACTATAGGCCTGTTCTAATCAAAACAAAAGCCTCTCTTTGGAATCACTGTTTATTTCTCATTAGTTTTTCATTAAAAGTTAATCTACACCACTCAGAAAGAAGATCTGTGGTTGTTTGTGAAATATCTTTTGCTTGGGATCAAAGGAGGACTAACCCACACAGCGCTGACAGAGTGGAATCATATTTTCGAAAGAAAAAAATACAGCATGCAAGCCAAACAATTACCCACCAGCCAATATGAAAATGAAAATCAGAAAATTACTATCTAAGAATTGGCCATGTTTGGGTGTGTTTGGCAAAAGAGAGTTAAGCAGAGCTTCTGTTTGACTCAGGCTTCAACCAGTGCTGGACTAAAGAGATGCCAGAGTGAAATTGTTTGATTATAGGGAACATTTGGGAAACAGACTGAACAAACATAGATATCACAGATTTTTAGATGAGTGATTGTAATACAACTTTAGGGGCCGTTTAGACGAGGACGATTGCGATTGAAAACGACAAAATATTCTATCTGAAGTGTCTTTCGTTTACATGGCAACTGCGCTGTCGGGCTCTGAAACCGCAAAAATCTGAAGACTCCTTCCAGAGTGTGGAGTTCTGAAGACGGCCCGGGTCGCGTCTCCGTCTAAACGGCAAGAAGCGCAAAACATGTTCACGCCGCATACACCTGACCTGATGCGCCGTAAAAACAATAACAATACGTCGCAGGCGACAGGCGAGTTTGGACTGGGCAGAACCAATTAGTGGTGGGACAATTTTGAGAATGGATTAGTTGATGACAGTGCTTGGGTGGAAAACTTCAGAATGACTAAACAAGCTCTTGTTGCATTAAGCGAAGAGCTCCGACCCTACATCGAGGGCGAAACAACCGTAATGAGAGCCCCTGTCGGTGTCCTGAAAAAGGTAGCTCTGACATTATATTAGCGGCCTGGCATGCATATTCAATCGAATTTGCCCATTTTTGCGTCTTCGTATAAACAACCATTTTCTGTTGAGAACGCTCGCCTAAACGCAGATAAAAAATTGAAGACGAGACGCCACTTTTGCGTCTTCTGTTTTGATCGTTGCCTTATAAACGTAGCCTTAGACATGAGGTGAGATATGGCCTAAACAAAATATTTAATTGCTTTTATAATGTATTTTATAACCATAACAGAAAACACTATAGTTTTCCTTATAAGACAATAGCTTCTCAGGTACGATAGGCTCTTGTATGCCAATATATCCACAGGTACAATAGGAGTCAATGGTAGAAAAAGGTTGAGAACCACCTACTTAGATGAAAATAGTGTCATACTGGCCCTTTAAAAGAGAATTTCATAATGTCTTGTTGTGTTTTAACCAAATATCAATAGAAACTCAGTTGTTACTTGTAAGGTACATGCAAATTGTACTACATGCTTGTGAAACGTAATACATAATACATAATCTTCTTGAGTAAAAGAAAAGTTCTTGATCACTAACATATTGCCTTTATATTTTCTATTTCAGATCTATCCTGTTCTATTCCTTCACACCTCTCTCTCTCCTCTCACTTTCCTCTTCCATCCCTCCTTCTTTTCCTTCCTCCGTCTCTCCGCAGTGGTGTTATTTACAGCCTGTCAGGGTCAGAGGCTGTCACTGAGCCTCAGTATAAACCTCCATAAACACTGTCCACTGGCCTCTCTGTAGTTATGAGATCGTAACACGGCGTCTCTCCAGGCCCTGATTTGTGTCCGTCGTTATCAGAGGAAGGTTAATCAGAATTAACAGTCTAGGTAATTATAGGAAGTAGTCATAAGGTTTATCACATATGAGGTAAAATGCTCTGGACTGAAGTTTTGAAATCAACATAATATTGAAAGTGCAATGAAAACTAAAGAAGGCTTGGGAGAAAGATCTTAAGATAAACAGGGGAAAAGGAATGGGCCACATTGATAAAAAAATATGTTGACTCCTATGAAAGACGCCACTTCTAAATTGATCCAGTTTAAAATTCTCAATAGACTCTATTGAATGCCAGTTAAGATGCATACGGCAGGACTTATGAGCTCAAATCGATGTTGGAGATGTGATATAGAGAGTGGCAGCATAATTCATATGTTCTTCTCATGCTCTAAAATTAATACCTATTGGGAGAAAATTATAACAAAAATGAGCAACGTTATAAGAGTGAATATTCTCGCTAATCCAAACCTATGCATCTTAAACCAAGTCGATATGAGAACGAAAACTATACTTATAAGAAAAGATAAGATAAGACTTTATTGATCTCACACAGGAGAAATTCACTGGTCACATTAGCTCCAGGCAGTTTAGTGCAAAGGAAAGTTAGAACAAAAAAAGTGCATGCAGACAGTTGAGCTACTACTACTAATAATAAAATAAGTAAATAAGAGCATATAGAAACAAAATTGCACATTAAGACTATATTGTGGAGTTACACAGTCTGATAGCGGTGGAGATGAAGGATCTGGTCAGGCAACACTGGTAAAAGTAGCCCAGCAAAGAGAGTAGTTAGGGTTAAAAAAAAACAATAACACTGAAATAGGCCGGTAAATTGAGAGCTTCGCCTTTTGGCTCAGCTCCCTCTTCACCACAACGGTCCGGTACAACGACCGCATCACTGCCGACGCTGCACCGATCCGCCTGTCTACGTTCCTACCCTCACCTATGGTCATGAGCTTTGGGTAATGACCGAAAGGACGAGATCGCGGATACAAGCGGCCGAAATGAGTTTCCTCCGCAGAGTGGCTGGGCGCACCCTTAGAGATAAGGTGAGAAGCTCGGTCACACGGGAGGCGCTCGGAGTAGAGCCGCTGCTTCTCCACGTGGAGAGGAGCCAGCTGAGGTGGCTCGGGCATCTGTTTTGGATGCCTCCTGGACGCCTCCCTCGGGAGGTGTTCCGGGCATGTCCCACCGGGAGGAGGCCCCGGGGAAGACCCAGGACCCGCTGGAGGGACTATGTCTCCCGGCTGGCCTGGGAACGCCTTGGGGTCCCCCCGGAGGAGCTGGAGGAAGTGTCCGGGGTGAAGGAAGTCTGGGAGTCCCTGCTTAGACTGTTGCCCCCGTGACCCGGCCCCGGATAAGCGGAAGAAAATGGATGGATGGATGAAATAGGCAATGATAGACTGTTTATCCATTTTATTGTTTTTCGTTGTTAATTGAAATCCAAAAGAACGAACGGCACACGGACCGATGTAATTGCATTTAATTTATTTCTGTAAATCAGACGCATAATGCACCTTTAATGTCTCTGTATTGTCTCTTGAAATAAAGACTAAAATAATTTTTAAAAATGCAATGAAAACATATTTAATTGAATAAATGCAACATAGATACTGTACAGCATCCCAGGTAAAGAAAGCAACTGTATCTCCATGGAGACAAGCCTCAGAAAAGTTATATAGTGGTGCATTTTTAAAAACAGGTCCTGACGGTTATAGTTGTGTTGCTTCCATGTTTCTCCCTGTACATTTTCCCTTCTCATGTTTGCTCTTTTAGTCCTATAGCATGCATTCAAGAATGTGTATCGATTTGTGAGTCCAGTCCAAGTAACTGTAGCTTTGACGTAAAGGTGTCAGTATAAACCACCGTATTGTCATTTTTCACATAAGAGTTTGTACAAATATGGTGGTTGTCATGCAAGAACTGAAGTAGCTCAGCTTTGTGTTTGTGTTGGAATTCAACAGACACAGGAATGGAATGGCTGTAATACATGTAGAGATGCTGATTTCAGAAAAAAAATGCAGTGGTCTCTTATTTTTTTTTCCAGAGCTGTATGTCCATTTATACACTCACCCTAACACGCCCACCTCCTCCCTCTATTTAAACGAGGGGCAGTTTTTATGTTGTGATGCCATATGAAAGCCACCAGAGCACTTTTGGACAGTAAAAGGGACCTTGTTTTTAACATATCAGTGTAGAGAGAGCCTGGAGTAGACTTGAATCATTGGTGAGGTCTTTCTGGAGGTCAAACTAGAAGGATGGCGTCCGTATCTGAGCCTGTGGTGGCATGTAGCAGCTAAGGCAATATGAAACATGATCTGTGTAAAGGTTAATGAATGCACACAGACACACAGGGAAGCAGACAGACAGCCCTCTTATTTAAATACTGTTTGTCCTTTTCCAAAGAACACAAGTTTAGCCTTTGGCCACAACAGCTCTGAAAGTGTTTGTGATTTTCGGCAGTAATTAAAACTTTCTCAAGGATTTTGTGCTAGGTGAAGTTTTGTTCCAAAAAGTGACAGATGATAAGTGAAAGTAATGAGAGACGTTAAAGGTCCTACATTAAGCAAAAATGACTAGTGTGTGATTTAAGTCATGTTATAATGCTGTTACCTCATCAAAAACATAGTCCTGTCGGATTCAGACATGTTTGAGTAAACTTTTATTATTATTCTATCTATCCCCAAAGCTCAAAATGTTCTGTTCTTCTTTGTGATGTCATGTATTGGTAGTTTTCAAGTTAACAGCTACCTTTTACCTTTAATTCAGTGGACATTGGCAATTTCAGAGCTGAAATCATCCATATGATTCTACTGAAGTTGTATGGAGTTTAAAAACACAGTGGAGCTTCCTTTATTACCACATGACATCACAAGTTGGACAACAAAGTGTTTTCTGTTTGAGAGAAGAACTCACTAAAAATGCAGTAGTAGTAGTAGCAGCAGCAGCAGCAGTAGCAGTAGCAGTAGTAGTAGTAGTAGTAGTAGTAGTAGTAGTAGAGAGTGGAACATCAAACACAAAGTTGACAGTGGGTGACAGTGGGGTACAGTGGGGTACAGTGGGTGACAGTGGGTGACAGTGGGGTACAGTGGGGTACAGTGGGTGACAGTGGGGTACAGTGGATGATAGTGGGTGACAGTGAGTGACAGTGGGATACAGTGGGTGGTCCTTGGTCTCACAGAACATCTCTAACACGTGTCTCTCTGAATATTTTAGCATCACCACAGTCTGCATCACTGAGAGCTGTGACTGATTCACCCCTTCTGCTCTGAACAGCAGCGCTATGTTGGACTCTATGTTTAGATGGTTTTAAGGTTTGATAATTGCAATGTTTCATTTGGTTTGCATATTTGTTACAATCCAAAATGTATAATTATCACCAGACCTCACCAAAAAGCAAACTTATTTAAAAAAAAAACAAAAAAAACTTTTTTTGTTTCTCCAATATTTATTGATCCTATATTGTGATCTTTAAGAAATGTTCACACTGTAAATAGAATAGGCACCTTAATAATAGGCACCTTATTACGCACACTGAGAAGCACTTTTAATTCGCACTTTAGGCTAAGCCCATCAATTGTATTTTTACTATGCTACTACTTTTTGTATGCTACTATTGTATAGATACTAAATTGTTTTTATGTTTGTGATCATAACACATGTACTAAATTGTCTAATGTCTGCAACTGCAACATATTTTCTATTGTATGCTACATCTTTATGTCTGGGACTGCGGATGGAAATTAGCACTGTGCTTAATCCGGCAAATTTACGGCGGTTTGTGTGATCTTATACAAATTGTGCGTTCATTAATATGCATTGTCCCTTCCAAATAAATGAATAAAATAAAATAAATAAATGTTGTAACCTCAAAAACACACCTGGAGCTGTGTTTTTTGGAGTAATACTTTATTATTAGTCTCTCTACATCTCCAAAGCTCAAAATGCTCTGTTAAGCCTTATGATATCAAGAAGCAGTAGTTTATCTTTTTCAGTAGAGCGTGGCAATTTGAAATGATAATGAAGGTGGCTCTGTTTGAGAGAAGAACACGGCCTCAATATGCAGGGTTTGTGTGTTAAATGTGTGAATGAAACAAAACACAACTCCCGGTACATTTGTGACAAGGAAACAACATTATAACAGAGATCAGAAAATAGCATTATATGAACCTTTTAAAACAAACAAACAAACAAAAACATGCATTTTAGCTTTAAGCACATTCTTAACATATAATGGCACTGGAATAATCCCCAAACACACTGAGGTATTAATTTTTGTCAATCTCATACACCAATGCATGTAAGTTAGGTTTATGTAAGTTTAAGAAGAAAAAAACTGCACTGGCCTACTCTTTTAATGCTGCTTCACTGCATCAGCTCCTTACTGTTGCAGCGTCTATATTACCTCTGCAGCTTATCACACAGTTGTTTCCTGACAGCACAAACAAGGACTGAGTGCCCTCCACTTGTGTGTGTGTGTGTATCTGCTCTCGTCATCCATCATAGTCGCAAACAGCACAACACTGCAGCATGTGGCTCAGCTCCTCTCACTGCACAGGACAATAAATGGACCACAATGGACTGCGCTCACGTCCTAGAATATGATGGAAAAGTCCTAATATAGGTGTAAGATCTTTAAAGGTCCTATCCTGCACAGAATCAACTCTTGTCAGCTTTGAGTCGTGCTATAATGGTGTTACATCATCAAAAACATACCTGGAATTCTGTTTTGTTTCCTTCACACATGTTTCAGTAATCCTTTATTATCCGTCTGTCTACATCTCCAAAGTTCAAAATGTTCTGTTTCTATTTCTAAAGCCATGAAGCGGAAATTTATATTGTGCAAATATTTCTCTCAATCTGCCTTAGGGCCCGTCCACACGACAACGTTTTTTGGTGGAAAGAAGTTCCAGAGAAGTTTGTATTCGTTTTGGCCTTTCGTCCACATGGCGCTGGCGTTTTGGGGAGCTGAAAACTGCGTTTTTTGAAACCAGGTTCCAGAGTGGAGAAATCTCAGAACGCTGGGGGTCGCGCAAAACGCAGCAAAACGCAGCTTTTGGAAAACAATGACGTCGCAATGATTGTTTTAGGAAGAGAAAGGACTTTATGCGCTCTTTGTAGTATTGTGTTTCCGGTGGCTCTGGCTGTTTCCTGTTTACAGCACCACATATCGGTGTGGCATATGTATTACATCGTTTTCACTCAGCTCTCCGTTTTCGTCTGGACACAAATAGTTACTGATCCGACACGTGTGTGGACATTAATTTTTTTCAACCCGCATATAAAAAAATCCAGGAGCGTTGTCGTGTGGACGTAGCCTTAGTGTAAATGAATGTGATTTGTACCTGAGACCAGACCAGTCATTAACATGTGTAAAGGCTCAGTCACAACTCTCCACCCTGAAGCCCTGGAAGCCCTATGTTGTACTACCTGTCCTCAAATGTAAGTTACAGGGGGTCCTCGGGTTACGACGTTGATCCGTTCTTAAAGGTCCCATGACATGGTGCTTCTTGATGCTTTTATATGGTGCCTTAATGGTTCCCTAATACTGTAAATTAATCCTTCTTCAAAATCAACACTTAGTGCATGAGAAAGACACATGTACAGAGTCAGAGTCATAATCTCTCTGTCTGAACGGGTGGGGTGGGGGGGGCAAATGCGCCGCTGGTTCCTTGTGTTAGCAGTGCGCTGTGCCTGGCCCCACTTCCGCGTGTGTAAGCGCGAAGGAGGAAAGGAGAGCCTTTTCAATGAAAAAAAACACATTTTCACATAAAATAAAATTAAACCACTGCTGTTTCAGAGGTCCAGAGGGTCGGGTAAAGGACTTCCGAGTCTAGAAACACTTGCATGTGCCTCCAGGCAAATAAAAAAATGCATTTCGCATTGCGTAGCTCCTCCGCAGTCCAAATTCTCTGGGCGTGATTTCCAGAGACAGGGGGTGGAGATCCAGACGGTGGTGGAACTGAATTTGCATTTCTTTTTTCGATCTGACGTCAATAAGGTGCCTTGTCCAGAATTGCCCATTTGAGCTGTGTTTTTTTCAAATGCAGAAAAGGATCACAAATGCTCAGTTTAGACATTTCGCAACTTTTAGCCATTGGGGGGGCCTAAACAGGGTAGGGGTAGGGGTAGGGGAGCTCACATTAACGTTCAAAAACCTCAGAAAGTGAAAATTTCATGCCATGGGACCTTTAAGACGTGTCGTAACCCGAATTTCGTCGTAAGTCGGATTTTGCCTTTGATCTTCCAACCAAAGCACCAATAACCTTTCCATCTCAATAATTAGACCACTACGCTGCTTGGTTATCACTTCCGCTTTCATAGGAGCAGATCAGAGCTCACATCAGGTACTTCCGCCCACATTGGGCACGCACACGAGGCTGTCTTCTCTGCCCTACAACCACAACAGAGCGTATTCTTCCACCGTGCGCCGCGCGCCGTTCTCGTTTGTTTACATCTCTTACCACGCTAAACCGCGTAAGACGGAATGACGCGTAATATATACAGTATATATATTTTTTAATGGGGGCGTGTTCGTAACCACGAAACGTCGTAACCCGAGACCGTCGTAACCCGAGGACCCCCTGTAGTTTGTTAAGTTAGTCTGTGAAACAAAAATCACTCTGCTTTGATTTGTACATAACTTATTATATTTCTGTATAAATACTTAGAGCTCAGATGCTCTGGAGGAGGATAGTGGGAAGAGGTTACTGGAGGAGAGGAGACTTGAGGAGATACTTGGAGGGAGTGTGATGGAAATTTATACTGGAAAGATTTCTCTCAATCTGTCTTTGTGTAAATGCTTTCTCTTGTCACTAAAACTCATTTGGTTTGCTAGTTAAAGACAGTGTTGGAAAAACCCTTCAGTGTAAACACTTTTGCTTGTTAATCTGGTCAGGAAGTGACAAAATCATGTGAATATGAATGCAAATCAGATCAAGCACATCTCAGTAGGAGTCGTCACCTTCTCACTTTGAAATGTACGTCCTTTGGTCATCTCAGTGTATATAAACTTGGTGCTTTGTATCATTCGGGGTCTGGCGTTGGAGGAACATGCTGATGGTTAAAGAGAGCCTGAAAAGTCTCTGACCAGGGCAGGCCTAGGCCATGTCCATATCTGCTGTAACAAGAATAAACCTTTGTCTGTATTCCAAAAACCCATCAGGCTTCAAATGGATTAATTATTTATCATCAAGAGATACATAATTTTTTCCACAACAAATGTTTAAGTTTCACAGCTACCTTTTACCTTTATTTCAGTAGAGAATGGCAATTCCAGGGCTGAAATCATCCATATGATTCTAAGGAGTATGTAGTTTACAAACACAATGGAACACTTCCTGTATTGCCACATGACATCACAAGGTGGCACAGAGTGTTTTCAGCTTGAGAGAAGAATGTAGCCTCAGTTAGCCTCAGTTAAACAAGTGTGACTGAAACAAAACTCAACTCAAGGCACATTTTTGATGAGGAAACAACAATATGACATAGATCAGCCCCACAAATTAGTAATATAAATGTTCATAATTAGAAGGATTTTCCTCAATGAGTGAATTACATTATTGCTATAACAATAGAAGACCTTCTATGCCAAATCCTTCAAATCAGGAAGAAGTCCTTTAATAATAATTTCAGTTTTGTTTATTTATACGGACAAAGAAGAGATCGAACATTGTCTTATCATGTCAACAGATATGCAAAAATAAACAGCAAATTCTACCATATAATTCTACCCATCTATCTCTGTTTTAGGAATTGTAAAATACTGTGCTAAGTAGAACCTAATAAGGTGACCATAGGGCTCATTGAAAGATGTACAGTAGATTTGTTGATATGTTTAAATAGGTTGCCTTATTTCCTGGAGAGAAAGATCAGTTGAAGTTAACTTTTCATGTCGTGAGTTTGGGGCGCACATTTTCACCTTCTCCTCTGCCATCTCTGTAGCTGACCTGTTTATGCGCTGAAAAGCATGCTGTCACCAACAACCCAAAATGACCAGACTCAGTGTCAGAGCCTCTTCAGCCTGCCTCCTCCTTCTGCTATTTATAAACCATATTTGTCAGGCTTTAAAGGGATTAAAAAAGCACAATTTCCAGTATTGCGATATGTTGACTTATACCAGTGCTTCTCAATTATTTTCTGTGACGCCCCCCCTTGGAAGAAGAAAAAAATTCACGCCCCCCTCCCTGCGCGCGACTATAAATAGTATTATTTGTCTAGAAAATTGTTATTAGTACACCTCTGCATAACACTGTATCCTTTTATTAAAATTAAAAACAAAAAAAGAAAGAAGAAACTTACAACAAAGACTGCACTGTCTTTTTGCACTGAGGACTCAAATATTAATGTGTTTTTAATGCAGCTTTGAGCACATTTGTTTACGTTTTACAGAAACGAAACTTAAAAACCACATGGTCCATTTGCATAAACTTAAAATGCTGGAAAAAAACAGCTCTCTCCTTGTGCTGTTGATGCGTCAGCTTCTGTCGGACTAAAGGACACGGCTGAAATATACGTGTTTTTCTGTGACAGAGGATGTTCTGCTGATGGTGAGTCTGTTCTGTATATCGCGTATTTAAGGTTGCCAACCCCTGCCCCAGAGCAACAATGAGAGCGCCACTGCCAACTACTGTTGTTGATGTGCAATTACACTTAGTTCTAGTACAGTACGGCAAAAAGCATGTTTCCCAGGGTTACCCGCGCCCCCCCTGGCATCACACCGTGCCCCCCCAGGGGGGCCCGCCCCACTATTTGAGAAGCACTGACTTATACTGATGTTGTAGCTAGTATATGAAACATGCTTTCACATGATTTATTGGTGATTCTAAGATCTGTTTTGAAAAAGTCATTCTTTGTTTTGTGCTTTTATATTAAATGTTGATTGATTATAAAAAGGTAAAAAAAAAAAAAAAAGGGTATTTCTTAGAGCAAATTAAACGTAGACAGATAAACAGACTGGTGCATTAACAGAGGCATATTATGCAAAATCGACTTTTAAGAGCTTAATTTTTTCTCATTTACCCACTCAAAATTGTAATAATGTGCATTTAATTGCACTAGAGAAGAAAAGAGAGAAAATATATAGATTTTGTTTTTCCTGGTTTTTTGTAGTACTGTAATAGGAAAGTATTTAAAGGTCCCATATTCCGCAAAATTGACTCCTGTGAGCTTTAAGTCATGTTATAATGTTGTTACCTCCTCAAAAACACACCTGGAGTTGTGTTTTGTTTCATTCACAAATGTTTGTCTAACCCTTTAACAATAATCTGTCTACATCTGAAGCTCAAAATGCTCTGTTCCACTTTGTGATGTCACAAAGTGGTAGTTTTAAAGTAAACAATGATATTTTACGTTTTGTTCAATAGAGATTGGCAATTCTAGAGCTAGTGAAGGTGTATAAAGTTTTTTTTTTTTAAGTGACACACTTCCTGTATTACAACATGACATCACAGGGTGAAACAGAGAAGAAAATACTGCACTAAACTACTTTTCGTAATGCATAATATGTTTTCCGCTGCTGCTCTATATGAATGTATCATGTTTGTCACTACCTCACTGTAAATGCTACTGTTACCTGTGCAAGAATCTGTGCAATAACCCACGTGCAATACTTATACTATACTATATTATGTGCAATCTATGAAATACTCTACTTACACCTTATTTAGTCCTACCTACCTTTGTATTTTATTATATTTTATTACATAATTTTTATTACATTGTTTACTGGACGACTGAGGGACCCTTCACGCATTACATTGTTTACTGTTTTCCCTTGTATTTTTATTGCATGCTATTAGTACTTCTCGACTATCTTAGCAAGTAAACGGATTTTTCTGAGCCTAAGCATTTCATTGAATTGTTGAACATTGAAATTGACAAATAAACAATCTTGAAAATCTTGAAACACAGCCAAATATACAGGATTTGTGTGTTAAACATGTGTGAATGAAACAAAACACAACTCCAGGTATGTTTTTGATGAGCAAATAACTTTATAGCATTGATCAGAAAATAGCGTAATATGGGCTCTTTATAAAAGCATTATAGGTTGGTAGGTACAGTCACAGTAACAAAGGACGATGGTTTCAGGGGTGTCCCATTTACATTTTGTTGTGCAATTTACTACACTGAATCCTTAATATGTTTGTTAATATATATTTTGTAATGAGCTTAAACTAAACTAAAAACAAATACAGGTATAATTATAATTTGTTTTTCATTATGCTCTCTGTGATTTACCCAAGAGAGTTAATCTTGTATACAGTGGCACTTGGCCCAACCAGCCCCTGGAGCAGATGGTCCTGGAGCTCTGGTTTTAAAGAGTCCACCTGGTGCTTCAGTGCCTCCCTCTCTGGGGAAAGTCTTGGTCCCTCACAGGCCCATATGGATGAGGCTAAGACAGAAAGAACCGCATATCTCTCCTGCTGCCACCAAAGATTTACACTTAATTAGCCATGCTCTTTCGGGGTAGAGAGGTAAGAGGCTTTGCTAATTTCTCTGTGCAAAATGTGTGACTAATTTCCTCTCACACCTCACTGTTGTGGAATGATCTTTGGTCCATAAAAGAAATAGGATGATAGTGAATATTTCAGTGATCCTGTGCACACTGTGAGTTACCCATTGCCTTTATACAAACAAACATATGCCAAAAATATGATTTCATTACACTTATCTCCATGAAGACAAGCAGATGACATTACCAGGCAAAGTATTGTGTCAGATCTGTGGAAAGGCAATGCTATTCACAGTAACAATGCATGTTTTTTAAGCAATGAATACCACATCTAAATATAATGCCACGTATTGGAACGTTAGACAAGCCAATAACATCTCCATGGAGACAAGATGGTAGCAGGAGTCGTATCAGATTGAACAACTCATGAGTTAATCCTACCAAATCCCGCACCACCTTTAAATTAAACCTTTCACACAAAGTTCATCATAGTGTATTTAAAGTCTCACAGATCTGACAGTGACACTGTCTGATTATGCTCTGGCAAACCTTCCTCATTTCTCTTCTCACAGTAAAAATGCAAATTGGGTTGACTCATGAATATATTTCCGGAGAGGCTGGAGGCCATATTTTAGTTTCATAAATCAATATAGTTTCTTAGGAAATGCTGACAAAAGTATTATAATTAATGTAAGGTAAATTATATGATATCAGTGAGCACAATGTGAATAAAACTTAAATCTGGGAGAGGCTTCAATCATGTAATGTAATAGTTCTTTGTCTGTCAGCACAATCGAACTTAGAGGAGCATTAGTTTTAATATGTACTTCTTTAAATCAATCACACCTGTTGTATGAGTAGATAACTGTGACTAGTTAGCTCCAATGTTAATTACGTGATGACGTCTTTCTGTTACGTTGGCGACGCGTCTGAATGTAGTGTTCTGATTTCGGGCTGAAAAGTAAAGTACACGGGCTACGTTATGGTGGTTCCAACCGCAGCTACTTGTTTGTGATTTTTTCCTCCCTTACCGTTACACTACATGGTGTCAGAAGTGGACATCTTCGTACAGAGAAACGGAGGTGAAAGAGATAATTGAACGGCATAAACGAAATGCATCAGGCGTTTACTCAGCCGCCGCCATTGTCCTTCACCGGCAACTTGGCGGAAAACTGGAGAAAGTGGGAGCAAAGTTTCCAAGTTTATCTCGAACCGTCGGAGCTCAAAGATAAATCTGAGGCAAGGAAAATCGCCGTCTTTTTGCATTGTGTTGGAGAGGATGGACTAGAAGTGTATAACACTCTCAAAATCACCTATGCTGACCAGGAGAACAAAAAATTAACAGACGTGCTAGCTGCATTTAAAACGTACTGCGAGCCGAGGAAAAACCCTGTTTATGAACGGCACCAGTTCTGGGCGCACACATACAATGTCGAAGCAGGAATTGATAAGTTTGTGACAGAATTAAGAGCGAGAGCCCACAATTGTGAGTTTGGAGCAGTGTTCCCTCTAAGCGCACAAGAAAACCTTATGCAGCGCACTGTAAATGAATTAGATCTATATTTTTTTCTGTATCATTTTGCTGTATCTCAGTGAGTGACAGGTGCCCAGCCAATCATACGGTACGATTCACTTACGCTACGCAGCCAGTCATGGCATTGACAGTACTTGTGTACGTGCCCTGCCCATACACGCTATAACAGTAATAACAGTGCAGCGGAGTTAAGATACACTAATGCTAACCAGAGCTCCCTCTAAGGTGCGTGTGTGCAGCGCATAAAATAAAATCTAACCTCAACTGACAAACAAAGCGCTGGTTAGACGCACGGAATGACCAATGTGATAGATGCACATGTGAATGTGACACGCGTCAGGGAGAAGCCAACTACAGACACATTTCGACCGCGTTTCTCTAGCTTCCTTCAGTAGTTGTAGTTGCACATCTCCGCTGTCAGAGCGGCAGATCATGGAGGGAAGAACACAGGAAGAGGAGACAGGTAGAGCCATAATGTAATCTTCCCCTGTTTACTTTGTTTTCATAGTTTTTTTGTGAGCCAAAAAGACGGGACTTTCTCAAAGTGTGAATCCTCTCCCCAGAGCATTATACCACAGAGCGCTGTCACTCATGCAAAATTACTGAAATAGGCTAATAATTAAAAAACAAGATATAAAGTGATAATAATTTATACTTATTTTGGTGATCATTATTTTGGGAAAGATTACCCATCTTATGGCCTATAGGTCCTACAATCCATAAAAAAAATCAGCAGATATATGCAGGCTATATTTATCAAGCTAAAAAAATATCTTAATGTAATTTTACAGATTTATACACTGCTCATTTATGGGCCGTAGCCCACAGTTTTTTTATTTGAAGTTATTTTAATTATTTGAGGTTATTTTAAAAAAAATATTGTACTGTTTAATGTTTCACTGACATGCAACATATACAAAGCTCATGAACAGATTTTTCTCTTTGTCATTCTAAGTGGACCAAAAAAATCAGTTAAATTAAAAGTAATCTAACGCAAATAACTGCAGTAATTTGAAGAATAAGCTGTAACTTGTGATGATCTCAGGTGTGATACTGGTGTGGCCACAGTGTGCATGTCGGATGTCGCTCACAGGGGTCCAAGGAACGCTCAGGGAGTTAGTATGTTTGCTCAGACACATGAAAAATTAGGGGGAACATTGGTTTGGAGACAAAATAGTGTTTAGCGTGACTGATACTTCACTACGGGAGAAGCTGCTGTCTATCTCAGACTTGAGTCTGACCAAAGCCATAGACCTCTGTCGTGCAAAGGAAGTAGTGCGTGCACAAGCACTGGCCATGTCCCCTGTACGTGTCACAGAACATGTGGATGCAGTGAGAAGTAAAGATCTACCAAAACAACCAAAGAGAGCAGACACCAACCCTAGCAGAATGAATGTGAAAGACCAAGTGCAGTCATGTGGCAGATGCGGGAGGCAACATAAGCCAAGAAACTGCCCAGCATACAATGCCCAGTGCAGTGCATGTGGAAAGAAAAATCACTTTGCCGCAGATTGCTGGATTTGCAAATCCAGCAAACTGGTTGCACCTCTTGATACTGACACAGACTCTGAGTATGATGAAGCAAGCACAGCAGTGGACACATTGTTTATAGGGACTGTATCACACAATGACCAGCACAAAACAGACACAGACAGGTATACTAACCTACACATTGAATAGAATATAGAATATTTATTTACTGTCATTGTCACAAGTACAACGAAACTGGTCCTCTGCATTTAACCCATCCTGTCATCAGGAGCAGTGGGCTGCACATTACTGCGCCCGGGGACCATCTCCATGATCTTCTTGCTTCGGCTTGGTCAGGACCTCAGCTGGAGAATCCTCCCACAGGTGGCTCACGTCACAACGGGCATTGATGTTTCTTCTGCCATGGGGGCTACCAGTGTCCGCAGGGGTTAAGTGTCTTGCCCAAGGACACAACGGCAGCACTCATCTGTGGGAGCTGGAATCACACGCGGTCCACCCGTCAAGAGCGGGATTTGAACCGCCAACCCCTGGATTACCAGGCAAGCGCTCTACCAACTGAGCGACTGCCGCCAATTGGCGACCAGGTAGTAGCATTTAAGCTGGACACTGGCGCTGAAGCTAACGTACTGCCCAAGTCTGTTCTACCCACTCTCACAGTACCTGGTCACATCCAAAAGACTGACACAGTGCTAGTGGCCTATGGAGGAGCCAAGATTAAGCCCAGTGGAAAAGTTAGGCTATGTGTTCACACTGAGCATAAACGCACTTACCTGGACTTTTTTGTCACCACAGCATCAGCTACGGCTCTGCTAGGCCGCAAAGCGTGCGTGGAACTGGATCTAATTAGGAAAGTGGAGGCCATAGCTCCGGCTGCCCCAGCGTCAAAGAAAGCTGCTGACCCGGTATGCCTCTGTATTTGACGGTCTAGGTGAGTTCCCGGGCCATCACCACATCTACACAGACCCTTCTGTGCCTCCAGTGATCCACGGCTGCAGGAAGATCCCATATGCAGTGCATGATCGCCTAAAAAGTACACTTGACGGCTTGAAATCAAAGGCGTCATCAGCAAAGTCACAAAGCCTACACAGTGGGTCAGCAGCCTGTGCATCACTGAAAAGAAAAATGGGTCACTCAGAGTTTGCCTTGACCCCAAAGATCTCAACAGGGCCATACTGCGTCAACACTTCTCCATACCCACGGCTGAAGACATACAGCACAGACTAGCTGGCAAGAAGATTTTCTCCATTCTTGACGAGCGCAATGGGTACTGGCAAATAAAACTAGATGATGAGTCTGCAGATCTCTGTACCTTTAACACTCCCTGGGGGAGGTACCGCTTCCACCGCCTGCCTTTTGGCATAAAATCAGCGAGTGAAGTGTTTCAACAAGTCAACTATGAAAGTTTTGGTGACATTGATGGTGTCTTTATAGTAGCAGATGACATGATCATTGCTGCTGAAAACAAAACAGAACATGACAGCATACTTCAGAAAGTGATGGACAGAGCCACTGAACTAAATGTGAAATTCAACGAAGACAAAGTGCAATACATGGTCAAGGAAGTCAAGTATCTGGGCCATATCATCATTGCGGAGGGAGTCAAGCCGGATGATTCTAAAGTGTCTGCCATCCAACAGTTGCACCCTCCTTCTGATAGGAAGAGCCTGCAGCGCCTAAGAATTCCATTAAGTATTTGAGTTGGCTGTGGTTAAATCTTATCTTAAAGTTGCACTGTGTAACTTTTCTGGTGAAGGGTCTGCCAATGGCTTATTTCCATGGAGATGTCTTTGCTTTGCCTGGAATTAACAGCATGGCATTCACCGTTTTCATTTCCAAAGTATCAAGCAAGAGACGTACTGTACATGGCCAAGTTACAAGTCAGATCTGTGGAGAGGCAACTACGCTGAGAATGCACGTATTTCTGATCAATAAAAATACCTGTAATTTACTTAATGCCAGATAGCGAAGGAGAAATTCAATTTATCAACTGGACAAATAAACTTTTGTCCAGTTGATAAATTGAATTTCGGATTTAATTAAAACGGACTCGACTTGATTTAAAATGTCAATATATTTCTCATCGAAAATGCCTCTATTGTGTAAAGTGCCATGAAAGTTTTTATATGTTAATGATGTTTCACACTGTGCAACAAAGTGCTGCAATCACAGAGATCAATGAAGAAATAAAGAGCAGCCTGTTTTTATGAGTCAGTGCGCCTGGTTCACAAAGACGGCTCAATGACAGATGTCTGCATCACAACAGGCAGATTTAGACTCGCCTGGTCCTGGTCTGGTCCCATGTGGACTTGGTTTGGTCCTGTTCTAGTCCAGGTTTAGTTTAGGACTACAACTAACTATTCTTTAAAGGTGCACTGTGTATTTTTTCTGTCTGAAGTTACATAGTGTACTTTTAAGAAGTCAACTATTCACCTGTTATTTTTTGATGAACTGGCTAGTCAAATGATTATTTTTTGTGCCTTTCATAAAACTGAAGCAGTTTAAGCTTAAAGGGACAGTGTGTAGGATTCGTGGCGCATAGGTGGTTACTAGCTATTCCACTTCCTCTTTTGGCTACGGCAGACCTCGAGGGTCACCCGGACGCGACGTACCGCCGACATCGCGCGTGCCCGCGCACGAACCGCGCACCGCTGTATACATAAAACGGTCCCCCGTTCACTTTTTTTTTTCTTTTCGCATGAAAACACACAATCCCGATCATGATTCATGACAATCTACACATCAAATGAAACCTTACAGTCTCCTCTTTTTGACTATGCAATTCATTTCCCTGCAAAACAATCACTCCCCGAGCACATGGGGCTTTTATACAGAAAAGCACAAAACTTAGCTTACTTAGCTTACCTTTGAAGGCTTTGCACAGGTCAAACTCTGTATTTCATCATAAACTTGGTCTCAATCTGTCCATAAGGATCCAGCGAATAAAATCCAGTAAAACAATTTAGTCCAAAATACGTGTTATATCCATTACGATGTGTGATCCGGCAGCATGCTCCCCCTCCCCCCCTCCCCTTCCCCTTCTCTCCTTCGCTCCTGGCTGCATATGGGAGCAGAGGAACGAAGGAGAGAAGGGGAAGGGGAGGGGGGAAGGGGGGAGCCATATGCAGCGCGGCTGAGCAGCTGTTAGCCGGAGCCGAGGCAAAGGATGAGCCCAAATGTCCTTCTGCGGCTCTCGTATTCAAAATGGCTGCCTCTATATGGGGAAGATCCCCCTTTTATGTGACTATATCTAAGTCCAAAAGAATACTTTGATTTCATGATGGAAGTGAAAAGGCTTGGAAAACAATGTATTTTTGAATGGGTATCTTCAATTTCAGTAATTAACAGGTAAAAATCTTACACACTGTCCCTTTAAAGCCTTGTAGCAGATATTTTCCATTCATGTGAGCAAAATATGTCTGGCCCCTACAGATAAACTGCATAAGCATTGAGGTCAAAATAAGTCTGCTGCGTACTGTCTGCATCTAAAGCGTGTCAAATAATCAGGAATCACACATTTGAATGCTGTTTGTTGTTAGCTTTACTATAACAGGAAAACTGCTCCCTAAAAATTCACACAAATCTCTATTTTTCATGCTTTAAAGGTCCCATGGCATGAAATTTTCACTTTCTGAGGTTTTTGAACGTTAATTTGAGCTCCCCTACCCTGTTTAGGCCCCCCCCCCATGGCTAAAAGTTGCGAAATGTCTAAACTGAGCATTTGCGGTCCTTTTCTGCGTTACACAAAACCAGTGTTCAAACGGGCGAGTTCGGACAAGGCACCTTATTGACGTCAGATCGGCAAATGCAGCTCCAGCCCCTCCCTCTGTCTCCGCTCAGCGTCCCTGTATATCCCGCCCATAGAGTTTGGACTGTGAATGCGCTACAATGCGAAATGCGTTTTTTTATTTGCCTGGAGGCACGTCCGAGTGTTTCTAGGCTCGCAAGTCCCTTACCCGACCCTCTGGACCTCTGAAATACCAGTGGTTTAATTTTATTTTCTGTGTAAATATGCTTTTTTTCATTGCAAAGTCTCCCATCTGTCTTTCTGTGTTAAACACGGAAGCGAGCAGACAGCGGTGCAGAGCTGCGCTTCCAGCGGGGGAAACCCCCCCCCCCCCCCCGCTCCTTAGCCAATCTCTCTGTCCTTCTCATTTGCACTGAAGCAGAAACACCCAGAATAAAGCATTTTAGACACATATCTAGCCTCATGAAGACTGTCAGAGTCATATCTCATGCAGTGAGTGTTGATTTTGAAGAAGGATTCATTTACAGTATTAGGGAACCATTAAGGAGCCATATAAAAGCATCAAGAAGTACCATGTCATGGGACCTTTAATATGAAGGAATAATTGGACAAAATGTGACAAAACAGTGCAATTTAAATGAGATAATTTGGGGAAAATCATCAAAATTGCCCCTCTGGAGACCATATCAGTCGATCTTTATAGGATCTCTTTAGTCGTTTATTCTGATTCAGTGTTGCAGCCTTAGATTAGTCTCAGTTAATTCTCCATTTTGACGTGTGTGCAATTGTGAATGCAACCAAATCAAATAAAACATTAGAACATATACTTGAGAGGTGACTTACCACAAGGGAAAGCGGCCTTTTCCAGGACACCACTCCGATCAGTCCGGACAGCAGCACCTAAAACACATGACAAGAACTGTTGTTAGTTTTAATGTCGAATAAACAAACAGGCTGAAACATATGGAGTCAACAAAGAACACAAAGTACCAGGCAGACTTTCACTAAGCGACTAGTTATATTTTCCTCTCCAGCTGAATAATGATTGAGGCTCTTTTAGTCGACATAATGCCAGCGCTGTACACAGATCATGTAGGAGTTGTGTCTCATTGAACCCATCTGTCTTGTTGTTTATCTTCAGCACGCAAGCATAGGATCACTGCTCAAGTCTCGCAGAAGAGAACCATGAGAAGTGATTGGGTTTGGCAGTATGACGCACAACACAATTACAGATGCTACATTAGGGCGCTGCATGCTAGAAAGTGTAAAGATGGTAAATATTAAACTAGGCGTGTCATGATAACAAGATTTGAAGTGCGATGAATTGATTAACTAATTAGAGACGATAATACTGAAAGTGATTTATGCCACTGATGCAATAACCCTAAAGCAGCTTTATCACAAAATATTATTTTTTTTAATTTATTCTTTTATTTAATAGGGACAGTCAGATTATAGCAAAAATGCTGATTTCCATCTGTCGTCCCTAAGCAGGTGACACCACAGTAAAAAACAACAAAAACAATAACAAGTGACAATAGCAGCAGTTAAACATTAAAAGTGTCCACAACTCTGGTTTTCCTTTAGCCGCTGTTTCAAGTGTGACTTGAAAGTGGTCAGTGTTGGAGTCTCTCTTATTGATAATGGGAGAGAGTTCGAGAACTTAGTGCCTCGGACTGAGAGCACAGTTTGTCCGAATGTAGTGCGTCTGTGTGGGACCTCACAGTTCCCCCGGGGTCTGTGTGGGACCTCACAGTTCCCCCGGGGTCTGTGTGGGACCTCACAGTTCCCCCGGGGTCTGTGTGGGACCTCACAGATCCCCCGGGGTCTGTGTGGGACCTCACAGATCCCCCGGGGTCTGTGTGGGACCTCACAGATCCCCCGGGGTCTGTGTGGGACCTCACAGTTCCCCCGGGGTCTGTGTGGGACCTCACAGATCCCCCGGGGTCTGTGTGGGACCTCACAGTTCCCCCGGGGTCTGTGTGGGACCTCACAGATCCCCCGGGGTCTGTGTGGGACCTCACAGATCCCCCGGGGTCTGTGTGGGACCTCACAGATCCCCCGGGCTGTGGTCCTAGTTCCCATCTGACTGACAGTCTTTGTTTTAATAAAATCCTGTAGCGGAGGAGGAGGAAGCCCATGTTTTATATATAAAACATCCATATTTGAAATGAACAAAATTATTAAAATGATTAAAATTAAGCAAGTTGTACTTGACTAAAATAGTGCAGTGGTGAACTGAGAATTTTTTTTACAACTTTTAAAAAAAGTGATTCAACTGGTTTGAGTGTTGTGCCAGCAGCAAGTTCATGTGGTTCTGCAGTACTCTATATTCATGAGACAGAATCATGGAGTGTAAAAACATTCGTGCCACATATAGAGTCATAAAGGATCTTGCCTGACTAAAATTCACCAAACCAAATCTGAATATTGATAAATAATAATAATAATAATAATAATAATAATAATAATAATAATAATAATAATAATAATAATAATAATAATAATGCAGAATGAAACACTTTTGTAGTTAGTTTGTACCTATAATGGATGGATGGTTCAGATAAGATAAGACTTTATTGATCTCATGCAGGAGAAATTTACTTGTCACAGTAGCTCCAGGTAGGGACAGTTTGAACAGGAAAGAAAAGTGCATGCAGGCAAGATTGGCATAAAGATAAGTAATAATAATAATAAAATAAGTTGGTTATAATCTCAACATACTGTATTTATATTTTAAAGGCTCGTTAATATTTGCTGTCAATATGTACAAATAAATAATAACAAGAAATCTCTTCAGCTCAAATTTAGTCATATAGAAGTTACTTTAACTCTGTTGTAGGGCAAAAGAACTCACAATAATATTGACCCTAGTAGACATACTGTATTTCCTTACAAACACAGATATTGTCGTTAAAATAGTCATTATATGAAATGAATGTATAACTCTGGAAAAACGTTCGGTTTTACCTTTTATATTAAAAACAAATCTGTAAACCTGTTGTCAGCGTTGATGTTTGCTGTTTATTGTAATAGCATGCATATTTAGGTCCTATAGTACACCCCTATATATGCTTCAAATAACAATTAATTATATTACAGCACCACATTTGTTTTGCTCATTAAGAACTCTGCCATTTGGGACATTCACTTTCATCAAATTAAACAGTTTGTTCTGAGCTGAGACATATTTGGCACTTTCTGTGTGCCTTTGTGATTTTAGCTTCAGGCTCTGGAGGAGTTGAGACAATTTCTGCTGTTTTCAAACATTTTCTTTCTACTTTTTAACTAATCTGGTAAGGCACATTTTTAGCTGAAACATACACGGAGCAGTCATAAAAACAATGAACTAATCAATACAAAAACTGTAGTACCAGCTAAAAACTATTGATACAGATGAATACAGATGCTCTCACAGATGAATACTCTCACCTTAACCCACTTCGCTCCCAGTGTGTGTGTGTGTGTGTGTGTGTGTGTGTGTGTGTGTGTGTGTGTGTGTGTGTGTGTGTGCGTGCATGCATGCGTGTGTGTGTTTCCTTGACGTTTTTGCTTTGAGTTCCTAAAAATGTATTTGTATTTGTACCATTTACTATTTACCAAATCTTACCATTTAGCAAAAAAATGGCAACAAGTACAAAGAAAAGGTACACACATAAACCATATATAACTCAAAACTAACCGAGTTATATATGCCGCTGCATTCCAAATAGGAAGTATGCATGGGGGCAGTTCCGGCTCCATCGACTCTGGCTCCAGTTGACTTTACGTTGAAATACTGTCACCCCTCTCGCTGTAACTGCTGCACTGAGTCATTTTGGTTTTAAATGTTTGTATTAACCCTCTCTACATAATCCTGGTGGGGTTTTTTTTTGCTCTTTTGTCTGTAAATAAAGTGCTATTCCTAATATGACGCTCGTCTCCAAATATAGTAATTATTGTGCAATATACTGCGATCAAAACTGATTCCGTTTATTCATGCATCCCCTTCTTCTGGTCATAATGTTGTGGCTGGTCAGTTAATAAGGATTCCATCTGCGCTCCCTGTGACTGTCTGAACATCAAAGTGCACATGAACAAAGGCACCCGCTAACCTCCAGGCTGCTCCTGTCTGTTACACCGGCCGCCTTCACCCCCCATTAAACACCAACGCTCTCCGGCCATTTCTTCCCATCATGTTTTGCTCCTTGCTGCCTCCACACTTTCTCTCTCCCTGACTCCTTCCAACCCAATTTCGGCCCCTATCAAGCTCTTATCTCCGTACGTCTCCGCTCCTGCAGCCCTCTCACAATATGTGGATTCTGAAGTCCGCATTTTCATTACCCCGTCCTTCTCAAAAACCGGGCCTCCATCTCACAGCTGCCTTTGGTAAAGTACTTCTTCGTTACCATAGGCTCCATAATGTATTCTGATATAAGAAGCAGAGGAAGATGAGGAATAATACATGTGAATGATTTGGAGCAACAAATGAAAGACCGCGCAGGCTTAAAGCAAGATGGAGGTTGCATTTTATTATATGCAAAAAATCCATATATTCTAATGTTAAAGTTGAAACCCCATACTGGCAGTGGTGGCAGATCAGAATTCTCATAGAAACTAATGGTGAATTTTATCAGAGTTTGAGAGATTGTGAATTATTATAGGTATAGAGCTTTACAAGTCCCTGGGAACTCTTTCTGATGATGTAAGAAGGTGAAAATTAATCAGATGTCCATTGCAGAGAGAAGCAAAATCTACCCAATCTACACTCCCATGCCACATAAGGGTCACTAATGTTTAATCTGATTAGTTTTAAGATAAATCACTGGCTATGATTTCATTTAAAGACAAAAAACTCCAAAAGCGGACTTGGTTCCATTCATTACCACTACCAATATGGTGTCCCTATCAAAGTTCACTATAGGTTCATTATCTATAAGAGCTGGATTGGTAAAAATAGCAATGTTTAGTAAATCACACTCATAAAATGAATATGATCAGAACTAGTATAAAACTATATTAAAAATTACTATTTTACGTTAAAAATTGGTAGCAAACCTTTTCCTTATCAGTTTTGAAATGTCTGTATTGTGACAACATTAATTTGACTGTTTTCTTGATGTAAACTGAATGCACAATGGAGGTAGAAAATCATAACACAGGTCTACAAATTTTTGGACTCCATCTGCTTCCGAGATAAAAGTGGCTAAATCTCATTTATATTGATAAGATGAACTGAAAATCAGTTGATAACTGTGCTGGTTAGCTAATGTATTCAAGATATATGTAATGATATACAGTGGTACCTCACCTTACGAAATTAATTCGTTCCAGACGTGGTTTCGTAACGTGAATTTTTCGTAAGTTGAGTAGCTATTTCAATGGAAAAGGCCTGATCCGTTCCAAGGTTTTTTTTTATAGTGTAACATTTTTTTTATAGTGTAACTTTGTGTTCTGCATCCTGATTGGCTAAGAGACTAGACCAGGACTAAACCTGGACTGGACCTGGACTAAACCAGGACTGGACCAGGTCTAGACCTGGACTAAACCGGGACTAGACCAGGATTAAATCACCCCGTGTGGCTCTTTGCTGGTTTCGTGCGGCTTTTGCGTTCGTTTGTGCGTGTTCGGTTTGTGTCTCGGGCTGCGTGTTCACCGCGGTTCTATCTCGTGCTCGCGGTGCTCCTGTCTCCGCGCTCCTTGCGTGTTCGGCGCTAAAGCTAAGAGGCCGAGAAAGGTGCTCTTTGAGCGGGCACGACCGCGGGGTTTTCCCCGGGGCTGGCTCTGGTTCTATCCGATTCCAGAGCCGGGGGGCTGACCCTGTGAGCTAAGAGGCCGAGAAAGGTGCTCTTTGAGCGGGGATAACAGCGGGGCGTGCATCTGAGCGCGCATTATTCGAATTTTTGAGATTTCGCGTTTCGTAACTTGAATTTTCTTTCATATCTAGAGACCAAAATTTAACGTGAAGGCGTTTCGTAACTTGGATTTTTCGTATGTAGGGTCTTTCGTAAGGTGAGGTACCACTGTAATAATTATATATATATTATATATATTGATATATGTTAAAAGTCTAGACATATTAAAATGAATGTATTGGAATGTGCAGACAAACTTTCAGATAGAACTGGTTGCTTGTAGACAAACTATACCTTCTGATAAACTACAGTTTTTGCCTTATTTTGCATAAATTTCCTATTTTGACCCAATACTATATCTTGGAAACTACAGCCAATCAGCACTTCTGACTTACTTTTTCTTTATTAGTGACCTAAACCAAGAAAAACTTCAGTACTTTTGTTCCGGAAGCATTTTGCTTATAGACCAGTTATAAATGACATTTTCCTATATTAAATGTTTTGTCACATTGAAAGAGCACAGTTAGTTATGGATATCCATGTGACACAAACACAAGCCTTTGTTACTAAAACTAGAGAAGCTATTTTTCCATTTCCTTGTCACACATCAGAGGAGTCGACATGTTGCTTGAGTGACCACTGACAGATTGGACACATGTGGACAAGACCCCCTGTGTCCTTTTTCTATCTATAACTCTGTGCACATTTAACACAGGGCTTGAAGGTAACTAGGTACTGTAAGTAAGTAGATATTTTGTACTTTTTTGTTAGCTTTTTAAACCTGTTTAAGTACTTGTAATTGAGCATAATTCTAGCATGTACTTCATTACATTTAAAATCATAGTAGTTATTGAGTAGTGTACAAGTCCCATTTGTCCAAATGGCTGTCTCACTGCAGTTACTGCATATATCTCCAAACACATAAGGACACTGCACTGTCCACTGTGATTGGACAGAACACAGAATATGTGGATTGTTGTTTAAAACAACAAAATTCAGTTTTACACACTTTGATGTTTTGTACTAAAACAGTGATTTAAATGCTTCTAAAATTGTAAAACAATACAGCTCTGGAGAAAAATAAGAGACATTTTTGTTTTTTTGAACAATTTTTGTTTGAGTCTAAACTACTGACAACATTTCCCCCAAATTTCAAATAAAAATATTATCGTTTAGAGCATTTATTTGCAGAAAATGACAAATGGTCAAAATAACAAAAAAGATACATGTTTTCAGACCTCAAACAATGCAAAGAAACAAGATCAAATTCATTTTAAAACAACATAATACTAATGTTTACACTTAAGAAGAGTTCACAAATCAATATTTGGTGCAATAACCCTTATTTTTAATCACAGCTTTCATGTGTCTTGGCATGCTCTCCACAAGTCTTTCACATTGTTCTTGGGTGACTTTATTCCACTCCTGGTGCAAGAACTGAAGTAGCTCAGCTTTGTGTTTGTGTTGGAATTCAACAGATGCTGGAATGGAATGGCTGTAATACATGTAGAGATGCTGATTTCAGAAAAAAATGCAGTGGTCTCTTATTTTTTTCCAGAGCTGTATATACTCTGGGTAGTATATAAAGTATGTATATTTACTTTTACAACTAGAAAGTACAACTACGGCCTAAAATACTTGTACTTGTACATTATTAGCCATGTAGCTGTATATTCTTCATGAAACCTGAAAGCTGTTTTCATTTTGATTTTGAAAAGATTATTTTTGTCCACATCACCATGCCCTACTTTTACTTATGTACAAATGTGTAGTCTTTCCACCTCTATGTGTGACATACTGTGAGACCCACTGTACCACGCGACCACCACAACTCCACTGCTTTTCAATCACAGGAGGCTGTTCCCTTCCACTGTGCCCTCAAACAGGATTAAACATGCAATACTTAGTGGTATTAGTCACTGAACCCCACTCTCTCACATCTCCACACCAATAAAACGCTCAAGCTTCCTCAACCACAACAGCCAGTAAATGTCAGAGCAATAAGTAATAATACATGTCACTGCAGAGGAGTGATATTACATTTTAGAAAAGCAGAATCACACAGGGCCTGATGAAAAGCTTGAGGTGTTTTAAGTGTTTTGGAAGCCGTAACACAAAGAAGATTTTGGGTAGAAAAGTGTTGATTAAACAAAAGTAGACAGTCTAGAGCAGGTTTAAGGATTGTTTCTTGAATCCAAACACAATAAAAGCTCACATCACAGAGAGACATTGCCAGTCTCTACTAAACAAAAGGTAAGAGGTAGCTGTAAACTTGAAAACTACCGCCTCATGACATCACAAGGTGGAGCAGAACATTTTGAGCTCCAGGTCTATGGAAAAAGTGAAAGATAAGTTTATTCCCAGAACCAGGGGGTGGGAGGACACTGAGCTCAATTCATTATTCTAACATCACATACAGGTATTTGAAAATCTCTTCCAATAATTGTGCATTGCCAGCCTCCAAACAAACACTAAAATGACTGCAGTGTTTGCCTGTGATTCCCCATCAGCCCTGAACACACAGTATGAACTCAAACTGTGCTAACAGGTTTAAATGGAGCAGAGACATAAAATACACTGTGGGCTTTACAGGGCAGGATCAAAGCAGCAGTGTGAAATAAAACATGACAGAGATAGTCCGAGAGCGCTCTCACCTCCACATGAGCTACAGCCAAAACACGAGCACATTCAACAGGCCTTATCTTTGACTCACTCACAAGAGGAGCCAGAAAGCAATGTGTGCACTTACTGCAGCACAAATGATCAAAGCCGATTAGTATTATTTTATTTAAAATGACATTAAAGGTATTAGTATTATGTGTCAATGAAAAATCGAAAAATGAATATCCTGATGATGAATAATCTGTCTATTAACATGTTTTATCATCATGGAGACCAAACCAGACCATGTTACAGGCCAGATCTGTGGAGAGTCAACCCCGCTCACAGTCAGAATGCCAGTTTAGGTATTTTGAGCTGTAAATGAATAAATGTAAGGTAGATCTGTTTAATGCCATATTGTGGAATATTTGAAGAAGCAGAGAAATGACATATCCATAGAAACAAAAAGGTGATGGACCATCAACCAAAAAGTTACATAGTGCACCTTTAATATGCTAAGTTCATCACAAAAGTTCATCACAAAATGATAAATGTGAATATTTAGTGTTGTAAATATTGTTATAATATTTTGTGTCTGTGACTCACTGGGCAGAACATCTACGTTTTGAAGAACAAAAAAAAAATGTATGGCACTAAATGTGTATTGAACCAAAATAAATTAGATCTGTACAAGGCAATATAAACCCTGACATTTCTTATGGGAAATAACTGTGTCAGAGGCGTTATACACGAAATGTGTTTAAGTAATTACAGCTTTACCTACACCTGGTGCAGTCATCTCATTAGCCACACAGCTCCATGCAAAAGTGAAGGTGTGTGGGTGACTCTGTGTATCACATGTGTATCTGTGTATCACATGTGTATCTGCGCTTGTGGTGGAGGGCTATGTGGCGTTAATGTACTGTCTCTTGGCATTGCTCAGATCAGTTGTTGGCTTAGTTTTGTGGTATGCAGTCTCCTACAAAGGTGTAGTCTAAATACACGAGCTCTCGAGGAGCGCGCCTGACACATTACGCACGCGAAGAGTGGGATATGTGTGTGGTGTGTGTGTGTGTGTGTGTGTGTGTGTGTGTGTGTGTGTGTGTGTGTGTGTGTGTGGTGTGTGTGTGTGTGTGCGTGTGCGACGCGACGCGACCCCGCCCCCTGTGATAAACTCATCGCCCCCTTAATATTTTATGTCTGGCGCCGGGCCTGTATCTGTGTATCACATGTGTATCTGTGTATCACATGTGTATCTGTGTATCATATGTGTATCTGTGTATCACATGTGTATCTGTGTATCATATGTGTATCACATGTGTATCTGTGTATCACATGTGTATCTGTGTATCATATGTGTATCTGTGTATCACATGTGTATCTGTGTATCATATGTATCATATGTGTATCTGTGTATCACATGTGTATCTGTGTATCATATGTGTATCTATCACATGTGTATCTGTGTATCACATGTGTATCTGTGTATCATATGTGTATCTATCACATGTGTATCTATGTATCACATGTGTATCTGTGTATCATATGTGTATCTGTGTATCACATGTGTATCTGTGTATCATATGTGTATCTGTGTATCACATGTGTATCTATGTATCATATGTGTATCTGTGTATCACATGTGTATCTGTGTATCATATGTGTATCTGTGTATCACATGTGTATCTATGTATCACATGTGTATCTGTGTATCATATGTGTATCTGTGTATCACATGTGTATCTGTGTATCTGTGTATCATATGTGTATCTATCACATGTGTATCTGTGTATCATATGTGTATCTGTGTATCACATGTGTATCTGTGTATCACATGTGTATCTGTGTATCACATGTGTATCTGTGTATCACATGTGTATCTATGTATCACATGTGTATCTGTGTATCATATGTGTATCTGTGTATCACATGTGTATCTGTGTATCACATGTGTATCTGTGTATCACATGTGTATCTGTGTATCATATGTGTATCTGTGTATCACATGTGTATCTGTGTATCACATGTGTATCTGTGTATCACATGTGTATCTATGTATCACATGTGTATCTATCACATGTGTATCTGTGTATCTGTGTATCACATGTGTATCTGTCTATCATATGTGTATCTGTGTATCACATGTGTATCTATGTATCACATGTGTATCTATCACATGTGTATCTGTGTATCTGTGTATCACATGTGTATCTGTGTATCACATGTGTATCTGTGTATCACATGTGTATCTATCACATGTGTATCTGTGTATCACATGTGTATCTGTGTATCACATGTGTATTTGTGTATCACATGTGTATCTATCACATGTGTATCTGTGTATCACATGTGTATCTATCACATGTGTATCTGTGTATCACATGTGTATCTATCACATGTGTATCTGTGTATCACATGTGTATCTATCACATGTGTATCTGTGTATCACATGTGTATCTGTGTATCACATGTGTATCTGTGTATCATATGTGTATCTATGTATCACATGTGTATCTATCACATGTGTATCTGTGTATCACATGTGTATCTGTGTATCACATGTGTATCTGTGTATCACATGTGTATCTGTGTATCACATGTGTATCTGTGTATCACATGTGTATCTGTGTATCACATGTGTATCTGTGTATCACATGTGTATCTGTGTATCTGTGTATCACATGTGTATCTGTGTATCACATGTAGTCTATAACTGCCTTCTTCTCATCTCAC
This sequence comes from Paratrypauchen microcephalus, assembly GCA_036785185.1. Lineage (NCBI taxonomy): Eukaryota > Metazoa > Chordata > Actinopteri > Gobiiformes > Gobiidae > Paratrypauchen > Paratrypauchen microcephalus. The sequence goes on from JAVJIX010000039.1 coordinate 3,788,671, forward strand.
CAACTCTGGAGTATTACTGCAACAGACTTACTATTGTATTGATTCATATCTGGCAACCCCATTCTCTCACTGAATAGAAACTGGGCAAATGGACAAAAGCACAGTGAACAGGTTACATGGCCATTTGGCAGATTTGTACACCAGATGCCCTCCCTGTTGAAACTAGTCATACATACTGTGAAGAGATGATGCCATGACTGTACTTTATACTTCCGGGTCCAATTCCAGTGAGCCTCTTTCACTATTTGGCAGATTTTAAAGGTCCTATATTATTTCACAAAATTGGCTCGTGTGAGCTTTAAGCCATGTTAAAATGTTGTTACCTTCACAAAAATATATCTGGAGTTGTGTTTTGTTTCATTCAGATGTTTGAGTAACCCTTTATAACACTGGTCTACAAGCAAAATGCTTCCAGAACAAAAGCAGTGCAATCTTTCTTGGTTTAGGTCACTAATAAATAAACAGTAAGTCAGAAGTGCTGATTGGCTGCACTTTCCAAGATATAGTATTGGGTCAAAATAGGAAATTTATGCAAAATAAGGAAAAAACGGTAGTTTATCAGAAGGAACAGTGTGTCTACAAGCAACCAGTTCTATCTGAAAGCCTGTCTGCACATTCACATACATTCATTTGAATATGTCTAGAATTTTAACATCAAATATTTTTGGATTTCACATAAGAGAGATGCCTCGAAATTGTGTGCACTTGATGTCTTAAGATATTTCTTGTTTATTTCTTGACGGATAAAGAAGTTAAATATTTTCAAAATATAAATATTATTTTAAGGCAAAAATGCCTAAATCTACTGTATAAACAGATGTGATTTTGATGTAAAACAATGTCATTAAATATCTTGAAAACATTAGCTAACCAGCACAGTTATCAATTGATTTTCAGTTCATCTTATCAATATAAATGAGATTTAGCCACTTTTATCTCGGAATCAGATCGAGTCCAAAAATGTGTAGACCAGTATAATTAGTTTATCTACATGTTCAAAGCTCAAGGTACTCTGTTTGCCCTTTGTGATGTCGTGAAGCAGTAATTTTCAAGTTTTACCTTTTGTTCAGTGGAGATAAGTTAAGATCAATGATTTTAGTGTTGTTGTATGGAATTTAAAAACACAGCAGACCACTTCCTGTATTACCACATGACACAAGCGTTTTCTGTTTGAGAGAGGAACACTTGACACAGTGTTATTTTATAGCAGTGCCTTCTTAATACGTAATATACTAGTAACATGAGAGAGGTGAATCCATGAGTGTAGATGGAGCTCAGATGGTTGTCTGCTTGTTCAGGTTGTTGTTTTAAATGAGCCGAGAGCTGCACTGAGGGGGTCCTGTGCTCCATGTGTGAGCTCGGGGGGACGCAGTGATGACAGGACATCACTACAACCACTATCACCTGAACAGACAAGGAAGAAGAACTCTATAAAGAAGTGGAATAAGGGCGTGTGACGTCACCCATAGCGTTTGGCTCCAGTCAAATGAAGCTCATCAAGGCTTGCTGTTATGGGGCAAATTTGGAGCCAAGTTCCTTATTAGGGACATTAGGAATTTATCTATGAACAAAACGGAATGGAATGAAATTTGCCTTTGTTTTTTTGTTTTGTTTTTTTTGTTATTGTTTTTGTGTTTGCCAACTGAACTGATAAGGAAGCTTAATCAATCATTTAAGTTATGTTTTGGACGTCAGAGGTGGGATTCAATAAGTTTTCTTCTTCCCACTTCTTTTCGAGCAAAAAAACGAATGAATTTGACTGCATATTGGTTACATGTATTTTTTTCCTTGTGTTGACCTGCTCGAAATGAATAAATAAATGAAAATGAACAAAATGAAATGAAAATAGTGAAATAAAAACACTTGTATCAGGTAGAGCGGGTTAATACAAACATTTTAAGTCTCATCATTTTACCAAAATGACGAGGCTCACTGCAGCAGTTAGAGAGAGAAGTGAAACTTGAGATGGAGCCAGTAGGGCCCCCATGAACACTTCCTATTTGGAACGTGGCAGCTAGTGGGTTTGCTATGGCCATTTATACAGTCTATGGCAGGGGTGTCCAAACTTTTTTCATCAAGGGCCACATATCTAAACACAGACGAAGCAGAGGGCTGATCGAGGGCCTAGACTGGTGCTCAGTACAGTCAATAATTAAAATATATGCATGTTTAACTCATTAGAATGAGCGATCAGTCCTTTATTCATGCTAAGATCCTCAAAACCACACAATAAATATTAAATATTGTCTTACCAAGGTAGATTTTCTCGTAGACCCAATCCCCACTCCATTTTTTAAGTCATTTTATGAATCTTTTAGGGATGAATTTTGGTCATGATGAATTGCTCTCTTCAGACGGTGGTCTTTCCCACTGCCTTCAAAGCGGCAGTGGTGAGGACCCTGCTGAAGAAGAGCAATTTAGATTTTAACGATTTTAACAACTACCGACCAGTGTCTAACTTACCATTTTTAAGCAAGATTTTAGAGAAACTTGTCTCTATCCAATTAAATGATTTTCTAGATGATCACAACATTTTGGAAAAAATTCAGTCTGGTTTTAGGGTGAACCACAGCACCGAGACTGCCTTGGCAAAGATTTTAAATGACTTTTTATAATAAATTGTGATTCTCAAAAGGTGACTGTGTTGGTTCTGCTGGATCTGAGCGCTGCCTTTGACACAGTAGACCACATGATTCTTTTAACTCGCCTAAAACACCTCGGCCTCTCTGGTGCTGTTCACAAATGGTTCACGTCCTATCTCACAGACAGAATATTTATGGTGAGTATGGACACATACTCCTTCAAGATCCATAAAATCACATGTGGTGTCCCCCAGGGTTCCATTTTAGGCCCTGTGCTTTTCAACTTGTACATGCTCCCCCTTGGCGGCGTCATCAGGAGACATGGAATCAACTTCCACAGCTATGCAGATGATACGCAGCTTTACATTTCCATGTCTCCTGGTGACTCCAGGCCAATGGATGCTCTTTTTAGCTGCATTCTAGATATCAAATCCTGGATGGCAAGAAACTTTCTCCAGCTTAACCAGGACAAAACTGACGTTTTAGTCATCGGTCCTGAGGCCCAGAGAGAGAAACTTTTATCAAAACTACAAGCACAGTCTTTTAATCCATCTCCTCAAGTGAAAAACCTGGGCGTCATTCTTGACTCTGAGCTGACTTTTATCCCACACATCAAGAACATCACAAAAATAGGTTTCTATCACCTAAAAAACACAGCCAGAGTCCGCCCTATTCTCTCTCAGGCCAATACGGAGACATTGATGCATGCTTTTGTCACCAGCCGTATAGACTACTGTAATGCCCTGCTCTCTGGTCTTCCCAAAAAGAGTATTTCAGGTTTGCAATTATTACAAAATTCAGCAGCACGTGTCCTGACTAGGACCAGAGGGCGGGATCACATTACACCGGTCTTAAAATCTCTGCATTGGCTCCCTGTGAGTTTCAGGATAGATTTTAAAGTTCTTTTACTGTTTTATAAATGCCTTAATGGTCTTGGGCCTTCTTATCTTTCAGAACTGCTTTCCCCTTACGAACCATCACGGGCCCTGCGCTCCTCCGGCAGCAGGCTCCTGGTCATTCCCAAGGTCAGGACACACACTCACGGAGAGGCGCCTTTCCAGTACTACGGCCCTCGTCTATGGAACTGCCTGCCGGAGGACCTCAGGGCTGCAGAGAACGTTCATGTTTTTAAGAGTGGGCTCAAGACTCACCTGTTGGCCTTTGATTGACTTCGGTCATCTGTTTGCTTGTCTTTTGTTTGTTCTTTTGTTTGTTTGTCCATCTGTTTGTTTGTTTGTTTGGTTTTTTTGTCTGTTTTTTGTTGTTGTTTTTTTGCACTCCGATTTCCCCCACCAACCCAAACATGCGCCATAGGTAAAATCCTCCAGCTTAGGGCCTGACCAAGACTAAATAACAAAATTATGGGGATGGTCCCCGGGTCAAATATAGAAACAACTTCTCCTATGTGAGATCAATAAAGGTCAATCTTCTAATCCTTCACCACTGTAAGGCGCTTTGTGCTACAATTTTGTATGAAAAGTGCTTTATAAATATTGTTTGATTGATTGATTGATTGATTGATTGATTTTCAAAAAAAACTTGCAGTCAAAAGTTCTGTCTATATTATAAACCAGAACTACAGTTTGTCTGAATGAAGACCAATGCTGGCGCTGGTGCTGACGTCCACCTTTAGCTGATTTTATTACAAGAACATAAAGTGTGAGTTACTGCAGATGGCTGACGCAAAAACAAGGCAGAGGTTTTACATTTGAGTGGAAATAACGATACGCCAAAGATTTTCATCATCAACTGTTGAGCTGACTGGACAAACTAAGCCCATATGTGAAAACTCGAAAACACAAATCTATTCTGAAACCTATAGTGCAGGGAAAACATTAAATTGTGTTCATTAGTGCAAGGAATTGGTTTTGTCAAATTAATTGGAAAGCTGGGGTATTTTGGGCACACGACTGCTGTTAATCTTTTCCAACAGTTTATACACTAAATCTCAAACTTTTGAATTACTTGTTTACACCATATGCTGAAAGGACAGAATGGAAATGCAGAAATTAAAATGTTACAGAATATATTGCTCTACACAGCTGTAGCCAACTTTATAATTTGCATCTGTTTGGCTGTGTAAATTATTAAATGTGAAAGATAGACACTGTACATTTACATAGTTAAGAAGAATAATCAGATAACAAAATAATTAGAACTGATTTGTGGTGTGGGTTTACGTGCACAAAAGAAATCTGATTATCAAAAACTGCTTGACACAGTGATATGTGTCAAGTAGTTAAGACATTTTACAGTGTTGAACAATTTAGTCCATTTTAAAGGACCTATATGAGGGAAACTTTACTTTTGTGAACTGTAAGCCATGTTATAATGTCACCCCCTCAAAAACATACTTAGACTTGTCTTTTGTTTCATTCACACGTGTTTGAGTGACCCTTTATTATTAATCTGTATACATCTCGAAAGCTGAAAATGCTCTGTTCCACCTTGTGATGTCATGAAGCGGTAGTTTTTAACAGCTCCCTTTTCCATTTTGTTTGGTAGTGATTGGTCATTCCAGGGCTGAAATCATCCAAATGATTCTAGTGAAGGTTAAGAACACAGCGACATCACAAGGTGGAACAAAGCGAGAGAACACCTCAGCCTAAATATGCAGGGTTTGTGTGTTAAAAGTGTGTGAATGAAACAAAACAACTCCAGGTATGTTTTCAATGAGGAAACAACATAGATTAGAAAATAGTGTAATATGGGTCCTTTAAAGATTTTATCTTTTATTTGTGTGTTTTCTACATTATTTGACCCATATACAGCTCTGGAAAAAAATAAGAGATCACTGCATTTTTTTTCTGAAATCAGCATCTCTACATGTATTACAGCCAATGTTCCCCCTAATTTTTCATGTGTCTGAGCAAACACACTAACTCCCTGAGCGTTCCTTGGACCCCTGTGTGCCCGACATGCACACTGTGGCCACACCAGTATCACACCTGAGATCTTCGCAAGTTACAGCTTATTCATCAAATTACTGCAGTTATTTCCATTAGATTACTTTTAATTTAACTGTTTTTTTTTATCCACTTAGAATGACAAAGAGAAAAATCTGTTCATGAGCTTTGTATATGTTGTATGTCAGTGTGAGGGTCCTGCTGTGGTCAGTGAAACATTAAACTGTACAATATTTTGTAAAATTACATTAAGAGATTTTTTCAGCTTGATAAATATAGCCTGCATATAGCTTTTTTAATGGATTGTAGGACCTATAGGCCATAAGATGGGTAATCTTTCCAAAAATAATGATCACCAAAATAAGTATAAATTATTATCACTTTATATCTTGCTTTTTAATTATTAGCCTATTTCAGTAATTGTACGTGAGTGTCAGAGCTCTGTGGTATAATGCTCTGGGGAGAGGATTCACACTGGGAGAAAGTCCCGTCTTTTTGGCTCACAAAAAACTATGAAAACAAAGTAAACAGGGGAAGAATACATTATGGCTCTACCTGTCTCCTTCTCTGTTCTTCCCTACGTGAAGAGTGTGCGGGTGGCAGACCTGCCGCTCTGACAGCGGAGATGTGCAACTACAACTATGGTCATACTGAAGGAAGCGAGAGAAACGCGGTCGAAATGTGTCTGTTTGTAGTTGGCTTGTCCCTAACGTGTGTCACATTCACATGTGCAAACTATTTGATTGGCCATTCCGTGCATCTAACCAGGGCTTTGTTTGTCAGTTCAGGTTAGATTTTATTTTATGCGCTGCACGCACGCACCTTAGAGGGAGCTCTGGTTAGCATTAGCGTATCTTAACTCCGCTGCACTGTTATTACTGTTATAGCGTGTATGGGCAGGGTACTGTCAATGGCATGATTGGCTGCGTAGCGTAAGTGAATCGTACCGTATGATTGGCTGGATACCTGTCACTCACTGAGTTACTCAGCAAAATGATACAGAAAAAAATATATAGATCTAATTCATTTACAGTGCACTGCATAGGTTTTCTTGTGCACTGAGAATGTGCAAGCAGTGCGCAATTGCGCAGGCGCACAGCTTAGAGGGAACATGTATTATGTATGTGAAAGACTTGTGGAGAGCATGCCAAGACGCATGAAAGCTGTGATTAAAATTAAGGGTTATTGCACCAAATATTGATTTTTGAACTCTTCTTAAGTGTAATCATTAGTATTGTGTTGTTTTTAAATGAATTTGATCTTGTTTCTTTGCATTGTTTGAAGTCTGAAAACATGTATCTTTTTTGTTATTTTGACCATTTGTCATTTTCTGCAAATAAATGCTCTAAACGATAATATTTTTATTTGGAATTTGGGGGAAATGTCAGTAGTTTATAGACTCAAACTAAAATGTTCCTTTTGCCCAAACACATACCTATAAGTAGTAAAATCAGAAAAACTGATAATATTGCAGTGGTCTCTTATTTTTTTTCAGAGTTGTATGATGAGCAAGAAGTGTGAACAAGAAAAATAAATCAGATAATGATCAAATTGTTGTGTATGTAAATTGTTGTGTTATGTAAAAAAAAAAGCCACTGACTAAAAATGTTTAAAAATATTTCTTCTTCTTACTTTGCCCTAAACTTGTCACCTTCGTATTCAATTATGCAAAGCACCAATCAGAGCAGCCATTACAGCGAGTGAGGCGTGTCTGTAACATCACTGCAGCCAAGATGGATGGAGACAGTGCAGTTGCCCCGGTAACCACCCTCTGGCCCGCATCCATAATGATCTCCCATCAGCCCTTGCACCAAGTAGAGCGGGGACCTTTGCCCAAATCCCCCACATAACAGTGTCACGTGTGGTATTTCACAGTTGTGTCACAGTCCAGTGCCAGGCCAATACCACACAGCCAACCATATGTACAGCCCCCTCCACACACTGCCCCCTGCTGGTCACTGTCCACACGGGATGCACTCACTTTCACGCTGCAGCCATTTGGTGCAGAAAATCTCAATTATTTTTTGGAACTACAGTAAATATTGTCTTTGGTTCAATATGTTCCTTATACAGAAGGTCTTGCTGGACTGTCTTCAGAATTGTCTTTCTATCTTGCAATGTGAATATCTCGGTTATGACACAATTTTTCTTTAACCAGGGAAATCCCATTGAGATTAAAAAGCTCTTTTTCAAGGGTGCCCTGGACAAGAGGCAGCTAAAAAGACAATTACAACACAATTAAAACGACATACAAATTAATTAAAACAGATACAATTTATGGACGCTGTCTCAAATGCTCTTAGTCTGGATTTAAAGCTATTCAATGAGATAAACAAATACATTCCACTTGATAAAAACTACATTTTAATCAGCTTTCCTGCATTATTAGTCTGTCTACATCTCCAAAGCTCAAAATGCTCTTTTCAACCTTGTGATAAATTGGTAGTTTTCAAGTTAACAGCTACCTTTCACCTTTAGTTCTGCAGAGATTGGCAATTCCAGGGATGAAAGCATCCAAATGATTCAAGTGAAGGTGTTTGGAATGAGAAGAACTCGAATTATACAGGGCATGTGTGAACAAAACAAAACACAACTCCAGGTATGATTTTGATGAGGAAACAACATTATAATTTAGATTTTTTTTTTAAAAGAGTGTAATATGGGCCCTTTAATTAATACTATTCATTTGTTCAAGCTTTATCAAGGTTGATTAATCTGTAGTTATAATAAAATGGTACTGGTTTGTTTCATAATTTGTGAATTTAGCTAGCCTATTTTGTTAATAATGAGGACACGGCATAATCAATCAGAAAAAATGACTCCTGCTCGGCCAGCCAAACCAGCCATACTGTAAAGACAAGTAAACAAACAAAAGCATTATAGTATCCTCAAATACTCTTTAAAAAATGTCTGGTTTTGTTGAAGAAATCATAGTAGACATTAGGAATTTGAGTTTTCAATAAATACGCATTGGGAGAAGTGAATAGCTGCGTGGTCTATGCTTATGAATGTAACCTGGAAAAGCTTTTACTTTAAGTGCAGACATGTAAACTGGCTGAGTGCAGTGCGTCGGGGGAAGTGTCTGCTAATGAAATAAGAACATGATTAAATAGATGTGTTTGAGAGAGAGGCGAGGAAGAGGCTAATAACTGGAAAGACAGCCCAGATGGTGCATAGGAAGCCAGCAGATTTCAGTACAGATTACCATGCCTCGAGTAGGGTCAAAAGCAGTAAAAAGTCCGTTGCTAAAAACTGTACAAAGATGGCGCAGGGACAAATTTATAGCTAGAGTGAAGCTTTTGTTGTTAAGGTTTCAACAGTCGCCATCTGTCTCCATCCATCACTGTCGATGACCAGCAACATAATATCATTACGCCGCTCCAACTGCAGTGTGAAGAAAATGTTAGTGAAATATGTTAAAACAACAAAATAAATCTGTTGGCATTAAGGAGTGAATGGTTTCAATCAGGGCTGGACTGGGACAAAAAAACAGCTTTGGCATTTTTGGCTTAAACCGGCCCTTTATAATTAGTGGAGCACAACGGACTACTTTTTGTATGTGTTCCCCGAAGCAAAGTATTTTACTATTGTTACGTCTTGGCCGAGGGGAAACCAAGGCTCAACATTTAAAAATCCCAGTTCCCAAAAACCACCAGCAAACTCGCAGTAACTACACATTCAACAGTTTATTTAAAGGTCCCATGGCATGAAATTTTCACTTTCTGAGGTTTTTGAACGTTAATGTGAGCTCCCCTACCCTGTTTAGGCCCCCCCCCCCCATGGTTAAAAGTCGTGAAATGTCTAAACTGAGCATTTGCGATCCTTTTCTGCGTTACAAAAAATCGGAGCTCAAACGGGCGATTTTGAACAAGGCACCTTATTGACGTCAGATCGAAAAAAGAAATGCAAATGCAGTTCCACCCCCGTCTGTCTGTACTCAGCGTCTCTGTAAATCACGCCCAGAGAGTTTGGACTACGAATGCGCTAGGCAATGCGAAATGCGTTTTTTTATTTGCCTGGAGGCACGTCCGAGTGTTTCTAGGCTCGGAAGTCCTTTATCTGAGCCTCTGGACCTTTGAACAGCAGTGGTTTAATTTTATTTTATGTGGAAATGTGTTTATTTTTCAATGGAACGCTTCAAATCTCTCCCCCCGTGCAAAAATAAGGAAATGGATCAGCTGAGGGCTACAGCGGAGAGCGGAGCGTTTGGCCACGCCCTCATCCTCTACTATTGGCCAGCTCTTTTCTCCTCATTTGCATTCAAGCAACAACGCCCATTATGGAGTGTTCCAGAGAGAGAGAAAATACTCTTTCTCATCTTATCTCTGTTTCTCATGCACTGAGTGTTGATTTTGAAGAAGGATTCATTTACAGTATTAGGGAACCATTAAGGAGCCATATAAAAGCATCAAGAAGTACCATGTCATGGGATCTTTAAAATGCATCTTGCACATACACACACACACACAAAAAACTTTCTCATTGAATCTACAAGATTCACGTAGGTCACCTGTTTTGGCTTCAAAACTGTGAATTTCGCAGAAAAGTGAGCGATTTTCATGCCTGTCCATCACCTAAAAGTCCCAGTATTATCCTAACATTCTTCTTGGACGTTACACCTTACTACCTTTTTCATTTGACTTTGATATTGTACATCTTGAGAATCTTGAAAAATAAAAAATAAACCCAGAAAAAAACAAAAAAACATTACTTCCTGCTGTACCTGTGCTACACTTCCTTGGTCACTCTGTCCCTCGGGCTCCCTCGGGTTCCCTCGGGCTCCCTCGGGCTCCCTCGGGCTCCCTCGGGTTCCCTCGGGCTCCCTCGGGTTCCCTCGGGTTCCCTCGGGCTCCCTCGGGTTCCCTCGGGTTCCCTCGGGTTCCCTGTCCACAGTCTCTGGCTGCTCCTCTCCCTGTCCACCTTCAACCTGGGCTGCAGAGGACATGGAGGCCAGCAGCCCCTCCAGAGTATATGTCTTTTAGAACATTTTGCAGGGTCTATAGCGAGATTTTTTCATCTTTAGCCCGCAACTTCTCCACACCCCCTTTCTGCCACTTCTCCATGTTTTCCTCAGGGCTCAGTGCAGAGAAAGGGGCGGGACCGCTCTCGTAAGCTTCTATATCCTGATTGGTTTAGTCCACTGTCTATATTGAAGATGGACCAATGGGCCGCCGCCTCTAAATTGTGGGCTAAGTAAAAAAAACCAAAAAAAACAGTCAGCCCGCTGGGAAAATGCCCGGTATGCCCGATTACCAGTCCAGGCCTGGTTTCAATACAATTTAGATATATTTTTTGTTTTTAAAAAGATTAATTAAAAGCATTGCTGAGTTCAAAATGTTCCTCCATGCCTAAAAGTAAACTGTGTAACTTTTCTCGACGACGGACTGACTCCTGTTTGTCTCCATGGAGATGTTGTTGCCTTGTTTGGTATGTTCCACAGTATGGCATTAAACATATCATCACAGAAATAAGATGTCATCGCCAGCTCACGTTACAGTGATGTTTTATAGCTGAATAATGTATTAATGTTTATTTAATGTGTAATTTAGAGCAGAGTAGCCCGCTGGTGGATGAATGCGTCGCACTGCATTAACCGCAAGGCTTATTTTGCATTGGACCCATTCTGCAGTGCTGCTGGGACAAACTATTAGAAGCATTTGGCAACCCATGTCCAGATCTTGAGTTGGGCTTAGTCAGGACTACCTTTGCTGGGGAATTTTGTTTACTTCGGTAAGGAATTATAATGCTGTTACCTGCTCAAAAACATACTGTACCTGACTTATGTTTTGTTTCATTCATACATGTTTGAGTCTGTCTACATCTCCGAAGCTCAAACTTTTAAGTTAACAACCTTTTATCTTTAGGTCAGTAGAGATGGGCAATTCCTGAAATCATCCAAATGATTCTATTGAAGGTGTATGGAGTTAAAAACATGGTGGAGCACTGCCTGTATTACCATATGGCATCACAAGGTAGAACAGAGTGTTTTCAGTTTGAGAGAAGTTTAAACATGCAGGGTTTGTGTCTTAAACGCGTGAATGAAACAAAACACAACTCCAGGTCTGTTTGTGATCAGGAAATAACATATAACATATAACCTTTTCACTGTGAGGTAAAGTGCAAACCCTATGAATATGTTCCCTTCTCTTTGATCATCTCGCATTCTTTCAAAGCCCTAAAAATGGAGAAATACCTGAAAATCTACACTGTACCGCTCTATGATATTCCACTTTTGATTCAAATGATCATGAAATAGGTCAGCTGCACCTGGGGAAATGACAAACTCATCCTTTGAAAACACAAGAATTAAGAAACATTTCCAGGAATGTCACCTTGAAGACGTTTCTTTGTGTGAGCGTCCCTGCTGTACGCCGCGTCCTGAACCAAAGTCAAAAGAAGGTGGGCTTAACCGTGAAGGGGGGCTTTACACTCACGTGACTATTTAGGCCTTACCCTTCAGATCACCTCCACAGACCATCAGAGCAGTGGGGCATGCAGCGCACCCATGTCCATCCTCCATGTCACACCTGGAAATTACCTGATCCATCTAAATCTGGATTCTCCTGGTCTTTAGTGCGGACCGTTATCTTAAAGCACCCATATTACGCTATTTTCTCATCTATGTTGTCCTGTAATCTTGTTTCCTCATAACAAACATACTTGGATTTGCGTTTTGTTTCATTCATTCGCACATCTTTAAGACCTAAATATTTACACTGACTTCTTCTCTCTAACAGAAAATGATCTGTTCCACCTTGTGATGTCATGTGTTTATACAGGAAGTGCTCCACTGTGTTGTTCAACTCCGCACACCTTCACTAGAATCATTTGCATAATTTCAGCCCTTTAACTGCCAATCTCCGCTGAACTAAAGGTAAAAGGTAGCCATTCATTTGAAAACTACTACTACGTGACATCACAAAGTGGAACAGGACATTTTGAGTGTTGGAGATGTAGACAGACTAATATTAAAGGGTTACTCAAACATGTGAGAATGAAACAAAACACAACTCCAGGTATGTTTTTGATGAATAACATTATAACATGGCTAAAAGCTCACAAGAGTCAATTTTGTAAAATATAGGACCTTTAAATTTAAAGGGTACGAGTACTGGAAGATTTGGAAATAACCAATTATGAATTAAAGATTGGACAACACATAGGATTTGTTTCTGCAGATTCGTTTGTTTTCACTAGGTAAGGTCAAATACCCTAAATAGTCCCCATAGGGAAATTTGGCCTCTGCCTTTGATCCTTCAATGCCGTGGGGACAACTTTTCAAGAACGCTGGGGACCCATCTCCAGATCATGAACACGGGGTGGCCAGGTCTACTGTAGCTGGAAGAACTGGACTGAACCAGGACTCAAACTGGACTGAACCAGGACTCAAACAGGACTGAACCAGGACTAAACCAGGATTGAACCAGGAATAAACCAGGACTGAACCAAGACTAAACCACAACTAAACCAGGACTGAAGCACAACTAAACCAGGACTGAGCCAGGACTAAATCAGGACTGAACCAGGACTAAACCAGGATTGAACCAGGACTAAAGCACAACTAACCCAGGACTGAGCCAGGACTAAATCAGGACTGAACCAGGACTAAACCAGGATTGAACCAAGACTAAAGCACAACTAACCCAGGACTGAGCCAGGACTAAATCAGGACTGAACCAGGACTAAACCAGGATTGAACCAGGACTAAAGCACAACTAACCCAGGACTGAATTAAAACTAAACCAGGACTGAACCAGGACTAAACCAGGATTGAACCAAGACTAAAGCACAACTAACCCAGGACTGAGCCAGGACTAAATCAGGACTGAACCAGGACTAAACCAGGATTGAACCAGGACTAAAGCACAACTAAACCAGGACTGAGCCAGGACTAAATCAGGACTGAACCAGGACTAAACCAGGACTGAACCAGGACTAAACCAGGATTGAACCAGGACTAAAGCACAACTAAACCAGGACTGAGCCAGGACTAAATCAGGACTGAACCAGGACTAAACCAGGATTGAACCAGGACTAAAGCACAACTAAACCAGGACTGAGCCAGGACTAAATCAGGACTGAACCAGGACTCAAACAGGACTGAACCAGGACTAAACCAGGATTGAACCAGGAATAAACCACAACTAAACCAGGACTAAAGCACAACTAAACCAGGACTGAGCCAGGACTAAATCAGGACTGAACCAGGACTCAAACAGGACTGAACCAGGACTAAACCAGGATTGAACCAGGAATAAACCAGGACTGAACCAAGACTAAACCACAACTAAACCAGGACTGAAGCACAACTAAACCAGGACTGAGCCAGGACTAAATCAGGACTGAACCAGGACTAAACCAGGATTGAACCAGGACTAAAGCACAACTAACCCAGGACTGAATTAAAACTAAACCAGGACTGAATCAGGACTGAACCAGGACTAAACCAGGATTAAACCAGGACTAAACCACAACTAAACCAGGACTAAACCAGGACTGAAGCACAACTAAACCAGGACTGAGCCAGGACTAAACAAGGACTGAACCAGGACTAAACAAGGACTGAACCAGGACTAAACCAGGACTGAACCAGGACCAAACCAGGACTGAACCAGGACTAATCCAGAACTAAACCAAGACTAACCCAGGACTTAACCAGGACTAAAACAGGACAAAATCAGAACTGAACCAGAAATGAACCAGGACAAAGTCTTAAAGTTTGAGTGCAAATGTCTTGGCCACTGTGTACTCGATTAGTAACAGAATACTGGTGGAGTTTTCTAGTCTAATTTAGTTTAGTACCTTGATTTAAAAACAAAAAGAAGATGAAGAAAAACACACATAACAATACCACTGCAGGTATTAGAAGAACTGTTACTATGGCAATAGGTACAATCAATATAGGCATAAAAACACTGTCACTATCGTCAGCATTGGGCATCGTCCTGTTTGTGGTGAATAGTGAGTTTTACTGCTGCCCTCCTCACTGCACTGCAGCCCCGAGAGATAACACACCGGAGAGAAAACACACCGGAGAGAAAACACACCGGAGAGAAAGACAGAGGGAGAGAGAAGGGGAGAGAGAGGGAGAGAGAGAGGGAGAGAGAGAGGGAGTGAGAGGTAGAAAGAGGTAGAAATGAAGAGAGATCAGGAGAAAGGTAGGGGGGGTCTAGAAAGGGAGAGTGAGAGATAGAAATGGAGGGAGAGAAAGAGAGAAAAACAGAAAGAAGGGGAGAGGGAGATAGAGAGAGAGAAAGACAGGAAATGAGAAAGTGAGAAAGAAGTAGAAATTAAGAGAAATTAAGAGAAAGGGAGAGAGAGGGGGATAGTGAGGGAGAGAGAAAGAGAAAAAAACAAAGAGAAGGGGAGATGGAGAGAGAGGAAATGTGAGAGGGAGGAAGATAGAAATGAAGAGAGATCAGGAGAAAGGGAGCGAGAGATAGAAATGGAGAGCGAGAAAGAGAGAAAAACAGAGTAGGGAAGAGGGAGATAGAGAGAGAAAGAGAGGAAACGAGAGAGGGAGAAAGAGGTAGAAATGAAGAGGGATCAGCAGAAAGGGGGGTAGAGAGGGAGAGAGATAGAAAGGGAGAGAGAGAGAGAGAAAGAGGGAGAGAAACAAAGAGAAGGAGCTAGAAAGTGAGTGATAGGAAGGGAGAGAGAAAGAGAGAGAGAGAAAGAGCTAGGAAGTGAGTGATAGGAAGGGAGAAAGAGAGAGAAAGAGAGAGAGAAGGAGCTAGAAAGTGAGTGATAGGAAGAGAGAGAGAGACAGAGAGAGAGAGAGAGAGAGAAGGAGCTAGAATGTGAGTGATAGGAAGAGAGAGAGAGAGAGAGAGAAGGAGCTAGAATGCGAGTGATAGGAAGAGAGAGAGAGAAAGAGAGAGAGAGAGAGAGAGAGAGAGAGAAGGAGCTAGAAAGTGAGTGATAGGAAGAGAGAGAGAGACAGAGAGACAGAGAGAGAGAGAGAGAGAGAGAGAGAGAGAAGGAGCTAGAAAGTGAGTGATA
The DNA here is from genome assembly GCA_036785185.1 of Paratrypauchen microcephalus. Classification (NCBI taxonomy): domain Eukaryota; kingdom Metazoa; phylum Chordata; class Actinopteri; order Gobiiformes; family Gobiidae; genus Paratrypauchen; species Paratrypauchen microcephalus. The sequence continues at coordinate 3,804,161 of JAVJIX010000039.1, forward strand.
GGAAGAGAGAGAGAGAGAGAGAGAAGGAGCTAGAATGTGAGTGATAGGAAGAGAGAGAGAGAGAGAGAGAGAGAGAGAGAGAGAGAGAGAAGGAGCTAGAAAGTGAGTGATAGGAAGAGAGAGAGAGACAGAGAGACAGAGAGAGAGAGAGAGAGAGAGAGAGAGAGAGGGAGCTAGAAAGAGAGTGATAGGAAGAGAGAGAGAGAGAGGGAGCTAGAAAGTGAGTGATAGGAAGGGAGAGAGACAGAGAGAGAGAGAGAGAGAGAGAAGGAGCTAGAAAGTGAGTGATAGGAAGAGAGAGAGAGAGAGAGAGAGAGAGAGAGAGAGAGAGAAGGAGCTAGAAAGTGAGTGATAGGAAGAGAGAGAGAGAAAGAGATAGAATGTGAGTGATAGGAAGAGAGAGAGAGAAAGAGAGAGAGAGAGAGAGAGAGAGAGAGAAGGAGCTAGAAAGTGAGTGATAGGAAGAGAGAGAGAGAAGGAGCTAGAAAGTGAGTGATAGGAAGAGAGAGAGAGAAGGAGCTAGAAAGTGAGTGATAGGAAGGGAGATGAGTTTGGCCATGTTCTTGCTGGATCAGCAGTAGTAGCAGCTGCAGTAGTACTCCGCCAAAAGCCCCCATCCCTGCTCCAGAATCCACCTACCTCTCCCTCATCCTCCGGACCCCTCCCCCACCACTCGCTCGCCACAGCATCATTCCGCTTTGTGGCACCTCCTCCCCCTCCATCACCATGGAAACAGCGGGACAACAGCAGGTTCGGCGGCAGTGGCAGAAGAAGTGGACGTATTGGAGGGAGGGGGGTGTGTCTCCAAGGATCGTACCTCGGCTCATGAATCAAAGGAATGTGGAGATATGAGGCAATGCTGGCGAACAATAACAGACCAGAAGGGACACATATAGAACGTTTTAATGAAACATCTGATATTTCAACAACTGGCCTATGACACACTGATACATGCTGAAACTATGACGGTTTTGAGATGAAGCATTAAAACTCTTCAACTGACACAAGTTGCACTTACTTAAATTTTCTGTATAAAGGACCCATATTGCACTATTTTCTGATCTATGTACAGCTCTGGGAAAAAAAAAAAAAAATCAGCATCTCTACATGTATTACAGCCATTCCATTCCAGCATCTGTTGAATTCCAACACAAACACAAAGCTGAGCCACTTCAGTTCTTGCACCAGGAGTGGAATAAAGTCACCCAAGAACAATGTGAAAGACTTGTGGAGAGCATGCCAAGATGCATGAAAGCTGTGATTAAAAATAAGGGTTATTGCACCAAATATTGATTTGTGAACTCTTCTTAAGTGTAAACATTAGTATTATGTTGTTTTAAAATGAATTTGATCTTGTTTCTTTGCATTGTTTGAGGTCTGAAAACATGTATCTTTTTTGTTCTTTTGACCATTTGTCATTTTCTGCAAATAAATGCTCTAAACGATAATATTTTATTTTGAATTTGGGGGAAATGTTGTCAGTAGTTTATAGACTCAAACAAAAATGTTCCTTTTGCCCAAACACATACCTATAAGTAGTAAAATCAGAAAAACTGATAATTTTGCAGTGGTCTCTTATTTTTTTCCAGAGCTGTATAATGTTGTTTCCTCATCACAAACATATCTGGAGTTGTGTTTTGTTTCATTCACACATGTTCAACGCAAAAACCTGCATATTTAGGATGAGTTCTTCTCTCAAACTAAACAAACTCCACTCCACTCCACTCCACCTTGTGATGTCATGTGGTGATACAGGAAGTGCTCCTTTGTGGTTTTAAACAACCCTAACACTTTCACTGGACTCTTATGGATAATTCCAGCACAGGAATTGCCAATCTCTACTGAACAAAATGTTAAAGGTAGCTGCTGACTTGAAAACTACCTCTACATGACACTACAAGGTGGAACAGTGCATTTTGAGGTAATAATAGATTAATAATAAAGGATTACATGTGTGAATGAAACAAAATACAACTTTGGGTATGTTTTTGAGGAGGTAACAACATTATATAACATGCGTAAAATAGTACCTTTAAAGGTTAGTTTTAAGCTTTAAGACACGTAGCCTAAAACTAAACTAACAAGCAGGTGATGGCAACAGGTCACTTTAACAGAATCCTTATCATTTTATTTATCAAATAATACTGTTTTTTATGTATTTTGGAATGTGTCTTGTATGATGTAGGCTATTTTAGTGGAGAAAAGCTCAACCAGGGACAGGAGTTGAAAATTACCATTTGCTATACGATAATGCAAGTACAACTACTGAACATCTGACTTCATTGACCCTGCCAAATCAATAAATAAACAAGTAATAAAACCAAAATACTACATTGTCCTCCCTCTTTCTTCATTACAAACCCTGAAAGTTCCACATTAGTGAGGACTAATAGTGGAACTAGGGCTGTGTAGTGATTACATGTTCCAAACGGGGTTCATACTGAGGTCTAGTAAATGGAGTATATCTGAAAGCCTGAGTATGAGAAGATGGATGCGTCAGTATATGTCCAATCACTTCTCCGAGCACCTATGGGATCTCAAGTGGCTAATAATGTGCGCTCAATGGGTGCTCGCGTTCAATCAGTCACCCAGGGGTGGTCAGGCAGAAGTGCGGATGAGGGCAGGTCTGGGTTAGCGTTCGAGTAGATTGGAGGTTCCTGTCCTGCCTTTTAACGATACCCGAAGTACCCGGTCACAGGAGTTCTTTTATTTCAGTAGTAAAATGTAGGCTATTCATAATAATCAAAGCAATTGATCCTTTGCAGCTGATGTCATCAACGTTCCCTGGAGGTGTGATGCTAACTGTAGACACTGCTCTGTCTGAAGCTCTGTTACTCAAATTAGACAATAATGTTTTAGCACAATCTGACCAGAAAGAACTGACTTGATGGTTAGATTTGAACAGATGACATGATTTGTGCTGTTAAACTTGTCTCTTACGCATAAAATTATATTCACAAGATAATAGCATTAGCGGACAGATTTTCAGTTAATCACTCTCACCTTTTTGTTGAAAATCACACTTAAACAAACTGAAATACAGCTTCATACACCAAGCTGAACTCTCTCCCTGCCCTGCCCTCCTTCCCCAAATGACACTGCAGCTTAAAGGACACTTAAAGGACACTGGCACTACTGCTTAAAAGACACTTAAAAGACACTTAAATAACACTGACACTGCTGCTTAAAGGACACTTAGAGGACACTGACACTGCTGCTTAAATTACACTTAAATGACACTGGCACTGCTGCTTAAATGACACTTAAATGACACTGACACTGCTGCTTAAAGAAACTTAAAGGACAATGGCACTACTGCTTAAAGGAAAAGTAAAGTTTTTTTACAATCTGAGCCTTATTTCGGTAATAAAACAAGTTGTTTTACTCACCCATAGTAATTTGGTGTCATATGGAGCACTTCCAGAGCTGTTTTAGATTTGCTATCTCCATCATGTGAGTTCTCGGGGCACTTATTTGCGGTCTCCAAATAACACAAACTTTAGCACTTTTCAAATCATAGAAGCCCGATGTCTTAGCCTACGATTTCGTGTGGTCAAAAGTGGCCTGTAATCCGAGATTTAGCCATAGTTTCGAGTAGATGAGGACGCCAATGCGCATGTGCGGACTGTGCTCTCAGCTCCCGGGACCCAAACATGAAAAGCAAAGCTGTAAACTATGGATAAATCTCGGATTACAGGCCACTTTTGCATCAAACGAAATCATTGACTAAGACATCGGGCTTCTATGATTGGAAAAGTGCTAAAGTTTGTGTTATTTGGAGCCCGCACGGGGCATATTACATGCTTGGGGAATATATTATATGCCCCGAGCTATGGCTAGAAGTCGCACTAGGCTAACCGCAAATCTTAAAACATCTCTGGAAGTGCTCCATATGACACCAAAGTGCTATGGATGAGTAAAACAACTTGTTTTATTACCGAAATAAGGCTCAAATTGTAAAAAACTTTACTTTTCCTTTAAGCAGTAGTGCCATTGTCCTTTAAGTTTCTTTAAGCAGCAGTGTCAGTGTCATTTAAGTGTCATTTAAGCAGCAGTGTCAGTGTCCTTTAAAGTTTTCCTTTAAAAACACTTAAATAACACTGACACTGCTGCTTAAAGGACACTTAGAGGACACTGGCACTGCTGCTTAAAGATCCCATGACATGGTACTTCTTGATGCTTTTATATGGCTCCTTAATGGTTCCCTAATACTGTAAATGAATCCTTCTTCAAAATCAACACTCAGTGCATGAGAAACAGAGATAAGATAAGATGAGAAAGAGTCATGAATGTCTCTCTCAAACACTTTATTCTGGGCGTTGTTGCTTGAATGCAAATGAGGAGAAAAGAGCTGGCCTATAGTAGAGGGTGGGGACGTGGCCAAACTCTCTGCTCTCGCTCTGAGCCCTCAGCTGATCCATTTCCTTGTTTTTGCACGGGGGGAGAGATTTGAAGCGTTCCATTGAAAAATAAACACATTTCCACATAAAATGAAATTAAACCACTGCTGTTCAAAGGTCCAGAGGCTCAGATAAAGGACTTCCGAGCCTAGAAATACTCTGACGTGCCTCCAGGCAAATAAAAAAACGCATTTCGCATTGCCTAGCGCATTCGCAGTCCAAACTCTCTGGGCCTGATTTACAGAGACGCTGAGTTCAGACAGGCGGGGGTGGAACTGCATTTGCATTTATTTTTTCGATCTGACGTCAATAAGGTGCCTTGTTCAAAATCGCCCGTTTGAGCTCCGATTTTTTGTAATGCAGAAAAGGATCGCAAATGCTCAGTTTAGACATTTCGCAACTTTTAACCTAAACAGGGTAGGGGAGCTCACATTAACGTTCAAAAACCTCAGAAAGTGAAAATTTCATGCCATGGGACCTTTAAATCACACTTAAAGGGCACTGACACTACTGCTTAAAAGACTCTTAAATAACACTGACACTGGTGCTTAAAGGACACTTAGAGGACACTGGCACTGCTGCTTAAATTACACTTAAATGACACTGACACTACTGCTTAAAAGACACTTAAATAACACTGACACTGCTGCTTAAAATACACTTAAATTACACTGACACTGCTGCTTAAAGAAAACTTAAAGGACACTGACACTACTGCTTAAAACACTTAAATAACACTGACACTGCTGCTTAAACGACACTTACGTAAATGACACTGACGCTACTGCTTAAAAGACATTTAAAGGACACTGACACTGCTGCTTAAAAGACACTTAAATGACACTGACACTGCTGATTAAAGGAAACTTAAAGGACACTGACGCTACTACTTAAAACACTTAAATAACACTGACACTGCTGCTTAAAGGACACTTAGAGGGCACTGGTACTGCTGCTGAAATGACACTTAAAGGACACTGATGCTTAAAGGAAACTTAAAGGACACTGACACTACTGCTTAAAAGACACTTAAATAACACTGACACTGCTGCTTAAAGGACACTTAGAGGACACACCACTTTCACTTTATTATGCCACACATTGTGTTTTACCTATTTGTATTATATAAAAGTTTCCTGTACTTTTCCTAGGGGTATATGAGGTGTTTTAGTCATTGTGTTTATTGTCTTGTTTATCAGATGTTTTATGTTCACTGTAGGCCTAGGGGATGCTGCAATTTCAAATCCTGTGTGTGAAACCTGTACATATGGATTTTGACAATAAAGCTGACTTTGAACTTTGAACTTTGAAACAGGACCACAGACTCTTATAAATCCACCTGTAATTGAATAAATGTAAGGTAGAGCTGTTTATTGTCATACTGCGGAACATTCCAGGCAGAGCAGAGACATCTCCATAGAAACAAGCAGATGACAGAACCCCAACCACAAAGTTACATTCAGGTACTGCACCTTTAAAGGGAGTTGAATGATACCACTGCTAATATTATCACGAGTAAATCTTTTCAAATTATTATTTTCCAAACCACAAAGAATCACTGTCCATAATATTTTGGATCAGTAATCACTAATTATCATGCTTGTTTGGATGAGAAAAAGACTCCAGTGTTAGCCTGGGAATTCCCAGGCCGCTTCCGTTCGTTTTGAACTGGAAGGCGGCCTGGAAACTCGTCCAAGCGAGAGTCCCAGATTTAGGGCCCCAATCAGAGAGCGGGGGAGGTGTGGCAAGACGGTGACGCGTACTACATGACAAACGGAAGCTTGTAGTTTGAACTGACAACTGACATGATTGGCTATGGACTTACGTATACGCTCAATGATAGACATTCATAACGCCCAATAAACGGCCGTTGGCAATCGCTAACCGCACCTCCGCTACGGGATTTTTCGAAGCGAGTTTCCAGACCCATATCTCACTTGTGATATGGTCAGGTGTTAACCAGACTACTCCAGTGTGGTTTATTTTTATTGCATTTCCTGAATAAAGGTGGGGGCTTTAGCAAACCAGTAGCATTCAGCGACAACAAGCTCACAGTTTATCCTCTGGTGAAAACAGAGGAACACAATAACAGACACACAACTCAACACAAATGAAGAACAGTTTGAGCTGCCCTCTCCAGACAGAAAAAAAAAAAAAAAACACTTTCAAAAACAACTTCTGTTTGGTGCTGCTATGTGTCCGGGCTTGTGGTTTGATTTCTCAATCTGCCGCTACAATATGGGCCTCTTTCTCGTAACACTTATTTACAAGCTGTTGCTGCCCTGTTCAAAATGGAAGATGGTCCATATACGAGCCATACTGTACTGCTGTTTACTCCCCATTCTCACTAGATCTTGAAATCGACTCATACTATGTGTTCTGAACAAAATAAATGGTTTCTTTGGGTAGTGGAGATGCTTGGTTACAATTCTTTAAAGCTAAATGTTCATTCAGAGAAAAGAGATGCGGAAGGGACCACTTGACCTGGTTTGTGTAAGAGCTGATGGAAAGTAAGGAGATGAAAAAATGAACTGTACTAGCGCTGTCACAATACTACAATTTAATTTCAATTTTAATGTTGTGTTTATTGTTGTTTCATTCACACATGTCTAACACACAAATCCTGCATATTTAGGTCTGAGAGGTGACATCTTCTCACATTTTTTTTTTTAAATTATTATTATTATTTATTTCAAAAATACAATGTAATATACAATTTCAAGATTTTCAAGATTTCAAGATTGTTTATTTGTCATATGCAGGATCAACACAAGGTCAAAAATGCAATGAAATGCTTAGGATCAGAAGAACCCGCTGACTCGCTAAGATAGTCGAGAAGTATGCAATAATAATAGCATACAATAAAAAAGGGAAAAAAGTAAACAATATAATAAAAATATGTAATAACATATGAATTAATGAACAAATATGAATGAATGATCAATGAATGAATGAACATAATATAGTATAGTATAAGTATTGCACGTGGGTTATGAAGCAGGTTATTGCACAGGTAACAGTAGCATTTACACTGAGGTGTGAACAGTAACAATGCTCGAGGTTTAAGAGTTCATATTCATAGGGCTCTGCATGTGCACTTTCTGCATTATACAAATATATAGAAATTATCAATACATTTACAATTTATATTTCAAATTCCATACAAATTGCTTTTGTTTTCATGTTTTTTGGATTTGTGCAATACTTTAGACAGTTTATATAGGAGGACAAGAGGGACTGAAATACAACACATTTGGGTTTCTGGCTAGAAAATTTATAGCAATGGATATGAAATTTTGATAAGATGAGGAGCAGGTTCAACACAAATTTTGATCTTGTCGCAGATGGAAAACACACTGCTCCACCTTGTGATGTCATGTTGTAATACAGGAAGTGCTCCACTGTGCTTTTAAAGTCCATACACCTTCACTAGAATCATTTGGATAATTTCAGCTCTGGAATCTCCACTGAAAAAAGGTAAAAGTAATGTAATAATGTAATTTTCAAGAGAGATCCTTTTAACATTAGGTTATTTTGAATCACAATATGCAAGTACCTGATGAAATACCGGAATATAAGTCGCAATCTAAGTCGCACCAGCCAAAAAATGTGTAATGAAGAAGAAAAAACATATATAAGTCACACTTTTTGGGGGAAATTGGAGAATTGGAAATTTGGAGACCAGGAACCAGGATTTCATCTTGAAAGGCATGTATTTCAATTTGAAAGGCAATAGTAGTAATAATAACAACAGAATAGAGAACAACAGCCTGTTAACGTGTCTAACTTGGCTTAGAAGTCTGCTGGCAGTTTTTGGGACATCGGTGTCCGTGCTCTGATAGAGGCAGTTGCGTTGCATGAAACGATAACACCAAGAAGGTCCTCCCGCACAGTCATTTATATTTATCGCCTCGGCAACCACCTGGGTGTGGAGACGTAACTGCACTGTTGACAAGCCTCTCCCAGCAGCACGTTGTTCAAGCACCCATTTCTTAACTTGTTCCTCTAGCTGTGGCCCTCTAGCTTTTAGCCGGCAATTAGCCTTTTTTGTTTTCTTCATTGCAGTTAGAGTATACTTCGCTTTTCTCCAGTCCTTCACAAGTTTCTCGCTCACTCCAAACTTTCTTTCTGCTGCTTGGTTGCTATTTTCGGCTGCATAATTCACTACTTGCATCTTGTAATCTGCAGAATATGATTGTCTTTTTGGGTCCATTTGTGTTCGGTCTTCTCAGTTGTCCTTTTAAGTTTGTTTACGTTTTCAGCGTTCGCTCTGGAGTATGAATCGCAGGAACACCCAAACCATGAAAAAAGTGCGACTTATAGTCCGAAAAATACAGGTAAGTATCTAAGTACTTTTACATTTCGATTTTTTTAATTTATTTTTGATTACACTCAAATGTACACTAAAAGAGACAGAGCTTTTAAATCCAAGTTTAGATACTTCCTGTACATCTCCCAGACCTACTTACTTAGTGCTACTCACCGATTTCATTTGATGCTGAAACAAATGATCAGACTTCAGAATGGCTTCCTTTTCAATTATCAGGATGCGTTTACTCCGCGGGCCTAAATTGGCTGTAGAAGAACCAATTTCACACTCACAACTTGACTGTTTATCCGCCTCAGGAAATGAAGTCAAAAAGAATATATGCTGATCTGGACTTAATCTCACAAATTAATGTTTTCGCAATTCAAGCACACTTGGTTTCCTACTGAGAGATATACTGGCATTGTAGGTGATCTTTCCAAATTATGGACAGGAAATGTTCTTTTCAGCCATGCAATAGAATATTTTTCATTTTCATTCACTTTTTAAAAGGGACTTTTTTCATGTAAAAGAGTCAAATTTGTCTTGCCCCAGAACAGATATACAGTACTGCAAAAGCTGCTATTAAGGTCAAAATGAGTACGCTGTGTTTAATTATAGTGCTCACTGGGAATAAACTAAAATAAGAAAAAAAATACAAATTTTCATATTTTCAAGAAAGTCAAAGTCAGACACATTGCCTTTTTGGAAGTATTGGTTTACATACAAAGTAATATTTTTAGCATTGTCAATCTTTAAATCCATTATGTAATATTAAGTACAGTGCAATCCTTAAAGTGTGAATTTTATAGCTCAGAAGTTGTATAGATGTGAACTGAAGGAAATCTGAATGAAGAAATGATCAAAACAAAACTGATGAAGATGAATGAACTTTAAAAACAGAGGAGCAAGTCACCATATGTGTCCAACCGCAGGAAAACCAATACCAAGTCGTCGCGGAGGCGTTTTGAGTTATTCACAGATTCTGAAAGTACAGGTTCTAAGCTTTCCAATGATGTCTTACATGTGAAAATCTGACAACATTTTAAAAAGTTATCTCTATTTGAAAGCAGCCATAGCAGATCCGAGAAATTCCAGAAACAGCCTCTCAAACTTTCGTCTCTTCAGCCCTCCTTGCCTAATTTGCATGACATTAAGCTAAGCCCTCCCCATCATGACTATCAGTGTGGCACAACAACTACAAAATTTACTTATAGTCAGGAAGTACTAATAGCATAGCAAAGTAACCAATATAATAAAAAAAAAGTAAGAAAATATGTAATGAAATACCAAGGTACAGGTATTTAAGGAGTATTTGAGTATTTCACAGGAGGTAATACTGTTCAAATGAATTTCATATTGCAATATATATATATATATATATATATATATATATATATATATATATATATATATATATATATATATATATATGTGTGCGTTGATTTTGTACTGCATGTATTATACAAATGTAAAATGTAAAAAAAGACCAACAATAATGCAATGAAATACTTAGGACCAAGAAGAACCGTTGACTCACCAAAATAGTCAGGAAGTACTAATAGTTACTAATAGTAACCACTATAATTTTCATAATTGTGGAGTGGAAATTAACGTAAAGAGACTATAGGGTATTTAAGGAGTATTTCACAGGAGGTACAGTATCACTATCTATCGATCTGTCTATCGATCTATTATGTGACCTTTTCTTTTTATTAATTAATCTTTTGGAGTAACTAACACACTTTTTGATTATTGCAGCCCATGTTTTAATTAACTCAGAAAACAGTTTACTGTCAGTAGCATGAGGTAGTCTCCAGTATTATTGTTTATCACAATATTTCTTTAAACAATACATCATATTTCAAATGTTGTTGTCATGACAGGCTTATAATCAGCTGGACTTGCATTTTATCAGTGCCAAATTATGTAAAGGGGTGTAAATGGAGCATAATAAATGAATATACACTCTATTACACTATTGGCATGTAGCTGTCTTGTATAACACTATAGCAGGGTCTCCTCCGCACACGTCTACGGTGAATACAACAGCTGCAGTGCCACCATCGCTGATTCAGGACTTTAGTGTGAGCTGACAGAATAATCTCACCCTGAAGCCAACCACGTTTGAAAGAAGAGAAAGAGAGAGGAGACAGGAAGAAAGAGGCACAGCGGGGTTTTGTTTTACAGGAAATCGGATGTGAATGTCCTTTTCAATCTATCTACTGCCACTCTAAGCAATAGGAAGAAATATAATGGGAGAAAAAGTACAATTCAGTGCTGGGGTAAGACGCAAAGACGTCCATACAGCAAATCATCCGCTCCTGCATACAATGAGTTCTCAGTATTGTTTCTATGTCAGTTGCTAGTCCTAGTCATGTACTAAAAATAATATTGCAGTACTATGGGAGTTGCAGTAAAAGAACGATCATTATGTCCATTGCATCTCTTGTTAAATTTATGGTCATTCTTGTACCTGTACTAAGAAAATTGTAGTCAGTATTTAAAAGGCCCATATTACACACACATAGAGTTTCTGATCTATGTTGTTTCCTCATCAAAAACATACCTCAAGTTGTATTTGTTTTCATTGTGATACACCTTCAGTAGAATCATTTGGATTATTTCAGCCCTGGAATTGCCAATCTCCACTGAACTGAAGGTAAAAGGTAGCTGTTCACTTGAAGAATACTGGGATACGCGTATCAGTTTGGAAAAGCTTTTGCTGTTGTAAAGCAAAGCGAGAGACATCCGGTCACCAATAAAGTACAATGGCACTTGGAGTTTTTTCTTCTGTGTTTCTGATCAATCTGCAGACACAGCACACAGTGGTTTTTGATTCTGTCTGTAAATCGCTGCCCTTATAATAAACTCTATGGAGAAAATACTACACCACGACAAAACTCTGGCAGGGCTGAACAATTTAAGAAAAATATTAAAGTGTGCTTTCAATATAAACATCACTGGTAGAGCGTTGATTCCAGCTCCCACAGATGAATTCATTGTGTCCTTAGGCAAGACACTTAACCCCCCTTGTCCAAGTAATTTCCCTTATGGATCAATAAAGTTTGTCAAAGTCCCCAGTGGCTGTAAACTGGTGGATCAATGTGTGTGTGAATGGGTGAGTGATTCCTTGATGTAAAGTGCCTTGAAGGTGGAAAAGTGCTTAAAAATATGACCATTTACAAACTGAAATATTCACTGACAAACTAGTTCAAAAATCACATGTATTTCATGTTTATATAGATCTAAACTACACAGTTAGAAGATTTTATAGAGAAAAGATAGGATATTTAAAATTATGTGAATTTAAAATTTGCAGGCTTTGCCATTTTCTTATTGCATCCATTCAAATTGTGATTTCGATTCAAATGCAATTAAACTTGTAGGCCTAAAGTTGACTGTCCAAACTTTTAACACTCCAGCCACAGTCTATAAAAAAACATTGGGCCTTCTGAATGTGAGCCAAAAACTTTAGAGACTGTAAAATGTAGAATATAAAAAGCTGCACATTTTCCAAAAGTAAAATAACCAAACTTGTGCCATATATGGGAAACTTTTACTGGAGATATGCAATAGTTTTGCAGCCACAAACTCTGCAGCTCATTAAGACGAGTGAAAACCGCCAATAACAAGGAGGAGGCTCAGGGCACTTTCGTGTCCAGAGGCAGTTCACACTGACACGGGACAGATGTCTCTCAAACATGACTCAGAGAATTTGTTCCATTTTATCTCTTTAACCCGAGAATAAACAAAGTATTTAAAACCAGTCCCACAATAAAGACACACTAAGTAATCCAAAGTGATGACTGCACTAAACGCTTTGAGAAGATTTACACAGCATTTGTTTTTATCCACACAATTCAATCAGTGTTTTACCAATGTGGTTTATCGGCTCATATGTGACCCATGTTTTCACAGTTACAAAGTCAGCCTAAAACACGTCATTCTTGTTTAGCCATTTTAAAAGCTAAATATTGTACACAAATTAAAGGTGCACTCACGTTTCAGAAGGAGGGCACATCAGCTGCTTGGTTATTGCCTTATCTGTAAAGTTTTGAAGTATGGCATTAAAACTATCCATGTATCTCCATGGAGACAAGCAGGTGATACTAGATTTGCGGAAATGTGACCCTGCCTTGTGTTTTCTGAATAATAAAATTCCTGCATTTGAGTAAACGCAAGATAGATCACTTAAATGCCATACTACATTCTAGCTACATGATGATATATTTAGTCAATTGTAAAAGACTGAGATAAAATAACTTTGATAACAATTGTCTGGTGTAGTTCACTTTAGAGAGGTCCCTTAGTCAAATCTAGTAAGCACATTTTTCTACATGCACACTCACATTAACACTGTCTACATGGCCTGATGTTACAACCCTGTTCCACCCCATTACCCCACGAGTGTATCTTTGAACAGCCTTTGTTGGGAGTATCTGCTGCTGTTTAGAGTTCATTTATAAAAGAGGAATTATTTGGTGGTTAAAGGTCCCATGGCATGAAATTTTCACTTTCTGAGGTTTTTGAACGTCAATGTGAGCTCCCCTACACTGTTTAGGGCCCTTCCCCCATGGCTAAAAGTTGCGATATGTGTAAACTGAGCATTTGCGATCCTTTTCCGCGTTTGAAAAAAAGACAGCCCAAACGGGAGATTCTGAACAAGGAAAATTTCTGATGTCACACTCAGGGAAAAATGCAAATGAAGTTCCACCCCCCATCTGGATGTATACCCACCATCTTTGAACTCATGGCCATAGAGTTTGGACCGCAAACGAGCTACGCAATGCGAGATGAGGTTTTTTATTTGCCTGGAGGCACGTGAGAGTGTTTCCAGGCTCGGATGCCCTTTATCCGAGTCTCCGAACCCCTGAAACAGCAGTGGTTTAATTTTATTTTCTGTGGAAATGTGTTTATTTTTCAGTGGAAATCATCTCATATCTTCCTCTGCGCTTAAACACGGAAGTGGGTGACAGTGCACAGCACACCGCTAATCCAGGAAAAAGCGGAGAGTTTGGCCCCACCCCACCCGCTGCACCGGCCTGTCTCTGTCCTCCTCATTTGCGTTCAAGCAACAATGCCCATAATGAAGTGTTTGAGAGAGATATTTTCGACTCTGACTGTGTTCATGGGGCTATCTCATGCACTGAGTCTTGATTTTGAAGAAGGATTCATTTACAGTATTAGAGAACCATTAAGGCGAAATATAAAAGCATCAAGAAGTACCATGTCATGGGATCTTTAAATATCACAGTGAAGTCTGAGCGTTATAGTCTGACTAATGTTCTCAGTTACACCTGAGCCAGTCACTGTGACCCGAGTGAGCCTGGGTCATGGTCCAGACTTACACAAAGGCAGAGTAGATGAGCCGGTGCAGCATAAGGACCTGACAGCCTCCCGCACTGCCTTCCCACTTCAGTATTACTACAGTACTACTACAGCACTACAGTACCACTACAGTACTGCTACAGTATTACTGCAGTACCACTACAGTACTACTACAGTACCACTAAAGTATTACTACAGTACCACCACAGTATTACTACAGTACTACTACAGCACTACAGTACCACTACAGTACTGCTACAGTATTACTGCAGTACCACTACAGTACTACTACAGTACCACTAAAGTATTACTACAGTACCACTACAGTATTACTACAGTATTACTACAGTACCACTACAGTACTACTACAGTATTACTACAGTACCACTACAGTACTACTACAGTACCACTAAAGTATTACTACAGTACCACTACAGTATTACTACAGTACCACTACAGTATTTGTAAGAGCCATTTATGTGTGTTTTTTATGTGTGGCCGCCATTTTATGAGTTCTATGTGTGGCGGCCATCTTATGAGTTTTCCAAGTATCTGCTTTCTCATGGACGTCGGTCCCGCTTTGATGATGAAAACACGTTCTGATTGGCTCGCTTTGATCCTTTATTCTCACAGTATTACTACAATACCACTACAGTATTACGACAGTACCACTACAGTACCACTACAGTACTACTACAGTACCACTAAAGTATTACTACAGTACCACTACAGTATTACTACAGTACCACCACAGTATTACTACAGTACCACTACAGTATTTGTAAGAGCCATTTATGTGTGTTTTTTATGTGTGGCCGCCATTTTATGAGTTCTATGTGTGGCGGCCATCTTATGAGTTTTCCAAGTATCTGCTTTCTCATTGGACGTCGGTCCCGCTTTGATGATGAAAACACGTTCTGATTGGCTCGCTTTGATCCTTTATTCTCACAGTATTACTACAATACCACTTCAGTATTACTATAGTACCACTACAGTATTACTACAGTACCACTACAGTATTACTACAGTATTACTACAGTACCACTACAGTACCACTACAGTATTACTACAGTACCACTACAGTACCACCACAGTATTACTACAGTATTACTACAGTACCACTACAGTATTACTACAGTACCACTACAGCATTACTATAGTACCACTACAGTACCACCACAGTATTACTACAGTATTACTACAGTACCACTACAGTATTACTACAGTACCACTACAGCATTACTATAGTACCACTACAGTACCACCACAGTATTACTACAGTATTACTACAGTACCACTACAGTATTACTACAGTACCACTACAGTATTACTATAGTACCACTACAGTACCATTACAGTATTACTACAGTACCACTACAGTATTACTACAGTATTACTACAGTACCACTACAGTATTACTACAGTACCACTACAGTACCACCACAGTATTACTACAGTATTATTACAGTACCACTACAGTACCACTACTGCTATATGAAGGCTCAGATCTCCACAGTTTAATGTATAGGGTTTGACTAAAGGCCTGATAGTTGTACAAACAGCTGGAGCAAGCTTTAATTCAGTGTCTAGGGTTTTAGGAATAAAGGCAACAATGCAGATGTTTCCTACCAATTTAAAGATTATTGAAAAAAAATACAACTAATAATTTAAATAATATCAGTCTATGTTCCTACCCTTATGTATGATCATGAGCTTTGGGTGATGACTGAAGATCGCAGATACAAAAGCTCCACAGGGTGGCTGGGTGCTCCCTGGGAGATAGCATCGGAGTAGAGCCGCTGCTCCTCTATGTGAACAAGAGACAGCTGGGAACACCTTGGGGTATATTTAGCTTGTTTATAGATAATTAGTGGCCAACGTGTCATCTTTTAAATGAGAATCATTGCTATAGAGTAAAATTCACAATAAAACTAACTTTATGGTAAGAAATGGTTTAGTTGACAGGGTATGATTATGGAAAGTGTGGTAAAAGTTCAAATGAACATTAAAGGGCCCATATTACACTATTTTCTGATCTGTTATACTGGTGTTTCCTAATCACAAACATACCCAGAGTTTTGTTTTGTTTCATTCACATGTATAACACCCAAACACTGCACAATACTAAAATTATACAACTATGACCACTTGTTAAACTACTTTTAAACAATTTACAATACAAATAAGACCCAACAACGATTAATAACTTCAATTACAGAATGATCAGTGTCCCACATCTCATTTAAAAACAAACCTCCGGGATACAACAAAATACATCTATCAAATTACAGAGAGTACTTCATGTTTGCTTTGCCAGCTCTAAACACTTTCATTATGTTTGTGCACCTCATTTTTACAGAATACTGGACACCGTTTGGGTTTCTCATTTACAAAGTGAACTCACACACACAGTAATTACCACCCATCTGCATAATTGTAACACATTTATCATCTTTGTTTTACACATAACAAGTCTGCTTTTCAGTTCTGTGCTGTAATTATCCCCAGTGAAACAAAACCTCCATCTTAGATTTCCCCATGTTACTCTCAAGTTATGAGGCAGCCCCCCCAGCTCCTCATTACAATTGGACAATGTCAACAAATGAACAGTGAAGATGGGTGAAGCTTGGTGAAGCATTGTGTTGAAACTAAAAGGGCAATTACAGGTTATGTCTTTACAACACAACCTAGGACTTGGGGTTAGTAGAAGAAACCTTTTGGAATGGGTCTGTCAAATGCTTGTCTCCATGGAGATGTTATTGCTTTGTCTGGAATGTTTCACAATATGGTATTAAACCTTTCTATCTAGACCAAGTTATAGGTCAGGTCTGTGGAGAGGCAACCCCACTCACAGTCATAATGCCTGTTTTTCTAGGTATTTTTTAGCTGATCAAATAAATGCTGTGTAATGTTATACTGTGGAACATTCCAGACATTTCCATAGAAACAAGCAGGTGACGGAGAGCCAATGAAAAACTTACGTAGTGCACATTTAGTAGACATACTTAAGCTGTGTCCCATTTCTCTGTCTTACCCCTACCCCTTGGTTTTGCGCGTTCATGTGAGGACAAGGGGTGTCCCGATTCTAATTTTGATCAAGGGTCAGAGCCTCCACCGAGGGTTACACACCCCTTGAAATGAAGTAAGCTCACGACCAGACTTGAAACGAAGGGTGGCAGCGTCACATCGAGCAGCCAAGGAGTCTCATAAATGTATTTTCAGCAGTTGTAATTATCGATTAACAGTTTAGCGTGGTTTACAATTATGACTTTTATGTTCTACGTTACTTTTAGTGAACTGTTGTTGCGGTTTTAATTGTAGCGATGTCTGTTTAGCCGACGTTATCGTTTTCATCAAACTTTCATGCATAAACAAGCTAGTTTTTTTGTCGAGCTGAGGTACCCGATAATCCTTGACATTTCTTTACATTTGTTTGCAAACGGTAATCGAGTGGCGTCCCATTTCTTAGGGGAACATTCGTACCCCGAGTCATCTCAGCTCGGTATCGAGGGGCAAGACAAAGACGTAGATAAAGGGAAGGGGTAAGACAGAGTAATGGGACGCAGCCTTAGGCAAGCCTCTACTTTGACAATGTTCAAGTCCAGGCTCAAAATACTTCTGTTTAGCTGTGCATAGGTGAGAAAGGCTTTTACTCTTTTCTTTTAGTGTTAACTTTATGATTTATTCATTTATTTACACTTTATTATTTAATTTTTGATGTGTTTGTTTTAATTTTAATGTATTTCTTATTCTGTAAAGCACTTTTTATTGAATTACTTTGTGTACAAATAAAGAGAACACATAAGGGAAAAAATAGTAGCAGTACGTCTACATTATTCGCACCTCACTTTTATTTTTTATTTTTAATAGGGAACACTTTGAGGATTACATAATGCTACTCCCCCTGTCTGATTTGCAGCTCGCCTCTCTGATATTTGATGAGATCTTTAGTTTGCTGCTTATGTAATAGAGAACCTGCTTGGATAGGCATTTTGCAGCGGTGCAGAGATGTGCATAGTTTTCCTCCGGTTTTAATTTCACGCCTGTGCGATTAACTTTCAAGGACATTCCTGCCCCCAATTAATTTTGTCCCAGCACAATGTTGTCTGCAAACACCTGAATTAAGCATATCCAAAGGCATTAAAGGGAGACGTCTCATTAGTCACCTATACTGCAAAGGAGGAACGTCTAACAGCACGCGCTTTATGCAATGTCATAATCTATCTTTTATCATGAGAAGGAGGGAATTTATTATTTTTGAAATGCTGGGTTTCAGATAACATCGCAACATTCTATAGGCCAATAATATTTATAGGGGCAGCTAAAATAAACATTGTTAAAATGTTTTTCTTTTTTTTTTCTTTGTTAAATAGTGAGTTCTAGGGTCTAGTTGCTGATACAAATGATCAGGTTCAATATGTGTGAATTTACATATTGGATTTTTCATGGCAAAGCACAATGTAATCAATAGGGAAACTGTCTCCAGCCCCATCTGGGAGTAAGACATCATCACATTCTAGGATCTGAAAACCAATAGAAAAAATGTTGTTTTAGAGATCGGAACCACAAACCTGTCAGTAATCTTGGGGCTAAAGGTACAATTAACAAAATTAACTTCAAAATGTATCTCAGTATTAAAAATGAATTTATCATATTTTTTTGATGAGAGAAAATCTTATGAATTTTGTACCAGTTAAAGGAAAAGTAACGTTATTTTACAATCTGAGCCTTCTTTCGGTAATAAAACAAGTCGTTTGACTCACCCATATCACGTTCGTGTCATTTGGAGCTGTTTGAAGAAAGTTATGTTGTAGCCTATCCGTTAGCATTTGTATTCGGGGCATTACTTTGCGGTCTCCAAATAACACAAACTTTAGCACTTTTCAAATCATAGAAGCCCGATGTCTTAATGTAAGATTTCGTTTGAAGCAAAAGTGGCCTGTAATCCGAGATTTATCCATAGTTTTCAGCTTTGCGTTTCATGTTTGGGTCCCCGGAGCAGTCCGCGCATGCGCACTGGCGTCCTCATCTACTCGAAACTATGGCTAAATCTCGGATTACAGGCCACTTTTGCTTCAAACGAAATCTAACATTAAGACATCGGGCTTCTATGATTTGAAAAGTGCTAAAGTTTGTGTTATTTGGACACCGCAAAGTAATGCCCCGAGCAAATGATACAGCACCATGTTAACGGATACGGGATCATTACTAGAACAGAACGGCTCAACATAAGTTCTGCGATACTGCTCCAATTGACAGAAAAATGCTATGGGTGAGTAAAACTACTTGTTTTATTGCCGAAAGAAGGCTCAGATTGTAAAAAAAAAAAACGTTAATTTGCCTTTAAGTGATTACAGTGATATTACAATAACCACAAACCAGGTTAAAATATCTGAATTATGACATTTAAATCCATAAGTAAAAACATTAATATCCTGCCCTCCATCTCAGGCAGTTTAGACCATAATGACCAATATACAGCTCTGAAAAAAAAAAAAGACCATTGCAAAATTATCAGTTTTTCTGATTTTACTACTTATAGGTATGTTTTTGGGTAAAAGGAACATGTTTGTTTGAGTCTATAAACTACTGACAACATTTCCCCCAAATTCCAAATAAAAATATTATCGTTTAGAGCATTTATTTGCAGAAAATGACAAATGGTCAAAATAACAAAAAAGATACATGTTTTCAGACCTCAAACAATGCAAAGAAACAAGATCAAATTCATTTTAAAACAACATAATACTAATGTTTACACTTAAGAAGAGTTCAGAAATCAATATTTGGTGCAATAACCCTTATTTTTAATCACAGCTTTCATGCGTCTTGGCATGCTCTCCACAAGTCTTTCACATTGTTCTTGGGTGACTTTATTCCACTCCTGGTGCAAGAACTGAAGTAGCTCAGCTTTGTGTTTGTGTTGGAATTCAACAGACGCTGGAATGGAATGGCTGTAATACATGTAGCGATGCTGATTTCAGAAAAAAATGCAGTGGCCTCTTATTTTTTTCCAGAGCCTAAGCCTAATCTTAAAAGAGCTGTATCTAACTCTTAATATTGTGCACGGTATTGTCTAAAATGTTTCATAATATGGCATTAAATGTAGCTATCTTGCATCAATTACAGATGTTTTATCTTGAAAAACATTCTTATTGTGGGCTTGCTGCTTCACAGATCTGACCTACAACTTGGCCTGATTGTGCTGTCTGTTATCTTCACAAACCTTTCTTCAGTTCGGTTCACTTTTAAATTCTTGATGTCAATAGGAACAAAGCTGTGAATTATTGACTGCCGGTGTGGGCCCGTGCATATTAATAGCCTTCTCCAACCCACGCGTTCATAATTATCATGAGAAAATAACAGTGGAATAGTAAAGTACAGCCCGTAGAGGTTTAAGGTAGAAAAAACTTTGAAACAGCTCTTCGCTTCTCGTTCACAGTTGAGTACAGCCAAGTGACACCAAAGAGAACCCTCCTCAATTTATCAAAGTGGTCCCAGGATCGATGTGTATTACTTTGGGAGAGAGAGCAGCTCATGTGCAGTGCATTTCCATTACCACACAACAACATTGGTCTGTGGGGAGGCGGTGGTAATTCTGTCTATTGATCCACCCACATGGCCGTGACTTATTTTAGGCAATAAGTCAAAACACAGGCAAAAAAAAGTCAAATGCACCATAACCTTAAGTGATATGGGGGGTAAAAATGATCAAACCTAAAGTTATGGTGGTGTTATTAATTTGCCTGTGTTCCAACATTATACAGTGGTACCTCACCTTACGAATGACCCAACAAACGAAAATTTCAAGTTACGAAACGCCTTCACGGTAAATTTTTGTCTCTAGATAGGAATGAAATTTCAAGTTACAAAACGCGAAATCTCAAAAATTCAAATAATGCGCTCTCAGTCACACATTATACGCTTTTCTCAGACTGGATTTAAACTTTTCTCACATTTGTCTCTCGTTTAAACACTCAAATTTTCATAGATTTTCAACAAAATTATTAATAGTGAAGTGTGGGGGGAAGGGGGAGAAAACTGCGCGTGGACACGTGTGTGATAGCGCACATGACCCGGTGCGGAGCTGACAGCAGGTCTAGACCAAGGTCTAAACCAGGACTAAACCAGGTCTAAACCAGGACTAAACCAGGACTAAACCAGGACTAGCCCAGGACTAGCCCAGGTGGATTAAAGCGCAGCGCGTGGGTCTATTTCCTGGTTTTGTTTCGAGTCACAGCTGAGGCGAGCCGCTGCTCGCCTGCAAGACTCCCTGGGGGACACTGCCAGCCCGCCTTAAGAGCTCCCTAAGCGGGCATGGGTCCGGGGATTGTCCCGGTCACCGGCCTGGAGGTCTTGAAGAGGCCGACCTCACGGTTCTGTCATGCCGCTCTGTGAGCACCTTACGCGGGCAGGTCTAGAGCAGCGGCTCGCCTCAGCTGTGACTCGAAACGAAACCAGGAAATAGAGCCACGCGCGGCGCTTTAATCCACCTTGTCTAGTCCTGGTCTAGTCCTGGTTTAGTCCTGGTTTAGTCCTGGTTTAGACCTTGGTCTGCTGTCAGCTCCGTGCCGGGTCATGTGCGCTATCACACACGTGTCCACGTGCAGTTTTCTCCCCCCTCCCCCTTCCCCCCACACGCTTCACTATTAATAATTTTGTTGAAAATTTGAGTGTTTAAACGAGAGACAAATGTGAGAAAAGGACACAGGACGCAGAACACAATGTTACATTATAAAAAAAGTTACACTATTAAAAAAAAAATCTTGGATCGGGGCCTTGGAACGAATCAGGTTTTTTTCATTGAAATAGCTACTCAACTTACGAATTTTTCACGTTACAAAACCACTTCTGGAACGAATTAATTTCGTAAGGTGAGGTACCACTGTAATCTACATTCTTAGAGACCTGCAGGTGATGCCATCTGTTATACAGCTCTGGAAAAAAAATAAGAGACCACTGCATTTTTTCTGAAATCAGCATCTCTACATGTATTACAGCCATTCCATTCCAGCGTCTGTTGAATTCCAACACAAACACAAAGCTGAGCTACTTCAGTTCTTGCACCAGGAGTGGAATAAAGTCACCCAAGAACAATGTGAAAGACTTGTGGAGAGCATGCCAAGACACATGAAAGCTGTGATTAAAAATAACCAAATATTGATTTCTGAACTTTTCTTAAGTGTAAACATTAGTATTATGTTGTTTTAAAATGAATTTGATCTTGTTTCTTTGCATTGTTTGAGGTCTGAAAACATGTATCTTTTTTTGTTTTGTTATTCTGACCATTTGTCATTTTCTGCAAATAAATGCTCTAAACAATAATACTTTTACTTGGAATTTGGGGGAAATGTTGTCAGTAGTTTATAGACTCAAACAAACATGTTCCTATACATACATATAAGTAGTAAAATCTGAAAATGATAATTTTCAGATTTTGATGATAATTTTTGCAGTGGTCTCTTATTGTTTTCCAGAGCTGTAAGTTATGGGTCAGATATGTGGGAAGGCTGCTAATAATAAGAACATGTTTTCAAGGTATTTGTGAACAAGAAAACACCTGCATGACCAGGGGGAAAGATAGATAGACACATTTAATGCTGCACTGTGGAATATTACAGGCAAAGCAGTAAGATCTCCATGGAAACGAGGAAGCAGACCTTCCAGCACAAAAGTAACACACAATGCCCTTGTAATTAATTTATGCTGATCGAAAGCAGCAAGTTTAATTTTGGAACACTTGTGTCCAACTAAAGACTTAAAAATTATGGCAGAACTCTTAGCCTGTTAAGTGAGGATATGGATCAACTTTAAAACTGTATACATTTTAACCAATGACTATGTAAAAAATGATCTTCAATAAAACAAATAGAAGAACATATAGTTTGTAAAATGTACACAGAGAGAGCGCAGCTTGAAGTCAGTTTATACTTACACTGCTGTTCTGTCATTCATTTTCATTTAATTCAGCTAATCCATGTATGCACCATATGTTCAGTGTTTTCCATGAAAGGTCCAGAGTGGCGTTTGCTGACCACACAGATCCTGCTTTCTCCTCTGTGAGCAGCTCAAATGTGACGTACAGCTCCAGAGGTCAGGGCAGACACAGGTAACGTATTGTCAAATAATAAAAGGATTATCTCAGTAGAGTGTAATCCAAGCACATAGCAGCTCCGCACAAGCACAGTCACCTTGTATGATGTCAATACAGCGTCTGTGCTCCAGGTCTATGCTTTTGTACGGTGTGAACACAAGAAAACGTGTGATTTGTGTAGGTTTTAAAAAACATAACTGTGTTTTGAATTGTTTATTACTATGGCAATGGTGATAAATATTATAAAATGGGAATGATTTCAGGAATGTTATATTAACATCACAAATGTGTGTAGAATCCCTCAGTTGTCCAGGTCAGACGCTGGTGGACACTGCTTTATATCTGCCTGAAGGGAGGAGCTAACTACAATGAAATTACTCTGAAACTACTACATCTACTTGTTTTCAGTTTCTGTTAGTTAGGTAAGCCTATTAAATATGCAGTGGGAGTGGAGTGTGGGGATGTTTTCACACCTCTGGGCCTGACCTGCTGCCCTATTGTTTTCTTTGTTTGTTTTGATTTAGGTTTGAGGATAGAGTTATAGATGGGAGACAAGACAAATTCATCTGTCGTACATCTCCACCTAAAAGTCATGGGCCACTCCTTTGAGGACAGTGAGGTACAGCTCTTAGCCAGAGAAAAGAACTGGTTTGAGAGGCCAGTTAAAGAGGCTATTTTTGTCAAGAAAGAGAATCCTTCCTTGAACAGAAATGGAGGTCTCAGACATCATTTGTCTCCCATCTATAACTCTATCCTCAAACCTAAATCAAAACAAACAAAGAAAACAATAGGGCAGCAGGTCAGGTCCAGAGGTGTGAAAACATCCCCACACTCCACTTCCACTGCATATTTAATAGGTAGTAAGTAGGATAGGTAGTAAGTAATTTCATTGTAGTTAGCGCCCCCTTCAGGCAGATATAAGTAGTGTCCACCAGCATCTGACCAGAACTGAAGAAGCAGCTTGGATGAGCTGTGAAATGTATTTGACCAAATAAACTTTTGTCCAGTTGACAAACTGAATTTCTCCTTTTGCCAGTATCACAAATCGTTGAAGAAGCAGGCCACATTACAAAGCCAAGTTACAGGTGAGATCTGTGGAGAAGTGGGCCCGTTCACAGTAATAATGCATGTTTTAACTGTAGTTTTAAGAAATAGAACATCTGTAACTGAACAAATATAAGATATATTTGTTTAATGGCATACTGTGGAATATTCCAGACAAAGCAATAATATCTCCATGAAACATGGTCACGGCAGATGCTCCATCAGAAAAGTTGCACAGTGCATGCTTAAGTTTGTATCTTTATTTGTTTTTAATAATACACAATTGTTATTGATCAATACAGGGGAAATAAAATGTAATACATTTTTTGTCAGATTGCCTAAGCCGTATGTTAGTTCTTCGACATTTTTTGGCACAATATTGCGAGCGCACTTGAAACCCAAAACCCTCAAAACACTTGACTATACGTTAGGTATTTTTGTCAAGTCAATTCCTCCTTCCCGGCTGTAAATATGCTCAGCGAGTGTGTGCCCGCTTTGAACTAGACTCAATTAAAGCAGCTCACACCAGCTCACATCCAAGGATCAAACACAAGTCAAAGGTAGCGGAGGAGAATCAATCCATCCTGTGTCCAGATGGTCCACATTTAGACGGTGTGCTCTCAGCCCAAAAGGTAAGCATGCTTTTTGGACGCTAAGAAGGCCGATCACTGCCAGGAAATATTGTTCCTGTTTCCTAGGTGAGAATCAACATCTGCTGACCTTGGAAAGTCAGAAGAGAGAGAGACAGAGAGAGGGGTGGGAGTGGGTGAGAAAGAGAAAGAGAAAGAGAAAGAGAGGTGCGAAGGAGGAAAGCAATAATGGAAGATACTGTCAACACGTATGCTGTTTGCTGCTAATGGGGCCTGGCGCTTCGTCTGAACTTCATCAAATATGACTCTGATATAACAACTTAGTTCGACAACACAAAATATATGTAACCGAAAATTGAACATGTTATGATCAGGCTAATGTTAATTAAAATATTACAAATAATCAATAAATACTGCATATACTATTTGTGACCAAAGACTACATTTAAAGGTGAAATGTGTAACTTTTTTGGTTCAGGGTGAGCCACCAGCTTCTCTCTATGAGGATGTTAATATCTTCCAAAGTATAAACTTAAAGGGACAGTGTGTAAGATTTTTACCTGTTAATTACTGAAATTGAAGATACCCATTCAAAAATACATTGTTTTCCAAGCCTTTTCACTTCCATCATGAAATCAAAGTATTCTTTTGGACTTAGATATAGTCACATAAAAGGGGGATCTTCCCCATATAGAGGCAGCCATTTTGAATACGAGAGCCGCAGAAGGACATTTGGGCTCATCCTTCGCCTCGGCTCCTGCTAGCAGCTGCTCAGCCTCTCTCCTTCGCTCCTCCGCTCCCAAATGCAGCGCGCATTTGGGAGCGGAGGAGCGAAGGAGAGAAGGGGAAGGGGAGGGAGGAAGGGGGGAGCCTCGTGTAAAGAAGCATGCTGCTGTATCACACGTCGTAATGGATATAACACGTATTTTGGACTAAATTGTTTTACTGGATTTTATTCGCTGGATCCTTATGGACAGATTGAGACCAAGTTTATGGTGAAATACAGAGTTTGACCTGTGCAGAGCCTTCAAAGGTAAGCTAAGTAAGCTAAGTTTTGTGCTTTTCTGTATAAAAGCCCCATGTGCTCGGGGAGTGATTGTTTTGCAGGGAAATGAATTGCATAGTCAAAAAGAGGAGACTGTAAGGTTTCATTTGATGTGTAGATTGTCATGAATCATGATCGGGATTGTGTGTTTTCATGCGAAAAGAAAAAAAAAAGTGAAGGGGGACCCCGTTTTATGTATACAGCGGTGCGCGGTTCGTGCGCGGGCACGCACTGTCGGCGCTACGACGCGCCCGGGTGACCCTCGAGGTCTGCCGTAGCCAAAAGAGGAAGTGGAATAGCTACTAACCACCTATGCGCCACGAATCCTACACACTGTCCCTTTAAGCATATTTATTTCCATGGTAACAGGCCCAGTTATGAGTCAGATCTATGAAGATGTTACCCTGCTTACAGTATGAATTAGTGTTTTTTGTTGAACTTATGAGCAATAAAAACAGTCGTAATTGTATTCAATGTTTTTAATATTTTAAAAAATTAAAGTTTTAAAGGTCCCATGACATGGTACTTCTTGATGCTTTTATATGGCTCTTTAATGGAGCCATATAATACTCCTCCCTAATACTGTAAATTAATCCTTCTTCAAAATCAAGACTCAGTGCATGAGAAACAGAGATAAGCTGAGAAAGAGTAATTTTTCTCTCTCTGAACAGTCCATTATGGGACTTGTTGCTTAAATGCAAATGAGGAGGAAAGAGATGGCCTATAGTAGAGGGTGGGGGCGTGGCCAAACTCTCTGCTCTCAGCTGTGCCTGTGCCCATTTCCGCGTTTTAAGAGCGGAGGAGGAAAGGAGAGCCCTTTCAATGAAAAAAACACATTTCCACAGAAAATAAAATTAAACCACTGCTGTTCAAAGGTCCAGAGGCTCAGATAAAGGACTTCCGAGCCTAGAAACACTCGGACGTGCCTCCAGGCAAATAAAAAAACGCATTTCGCATTGCCTAGCGCATTCGCAGTCCAAACTCTCTGGGCGTGATTTACAGAGATGCTGAGTAGACACAGACGGGGGGGGGGGGGGGTGGGGGCTTGTTCAGAATCGCCTGTTTCAGCGGTGTTTTTTTCTAATGCAGAAAAGGGCCGCAAATGCTCAGTTTAGACATTTCGCAACTTTTAGCCATGGGGGGGGGGGGGGGGCCCTAAACAGGGTAGGAGAGCTCACATTAACGTTCAAAAACCTCAGAAAGTGAAAATTTCATGCCATGGGACCTTTAAGTAACATTCAAGGCAAAGCAATATCATCTCTATGGGCAACAAGGAAGTGGCAACCCCTCCTCCACAGACGTTACACAGTACACCATTAAGACAGACGCCACCTTTAAATGCTAGATAATGCGAGACAAGATACTTTGTTCTTTGCACAGGACATTGAATAATGAAATAAATACAGTTCTGGAAAAAAATAAGAGACCACTGCCAAATTATCAGTTTTTCTGATTTTACTACTTATAGGTATGTGTTTCCCCAAATTCCAAATGAAAATATTATCGTTTAGAGCATTTATTTGTAGAAAATGACAACATAACAAAAAAGATATGTTTTCAGACCTCAAACAATGCAAAGAAACAAGATCAAATTCATTTTAAAACAGCATAATACTAATGTTTACACTTAAGAAGAGTTCAGAAATTAATATTTGGTGCAATAACCCTTATTTTTAATCACAGCTTTCATGCGTCTTGGCATGCTCTCCACAATGTTCTTGGGTGACTTTATTCCACGCCTGTTGCAAGAACTGAAGTAGCTCAGCTTTGTGTTTGTGTTGGAATTCAACAGACGCTGGAATGGAATGGCTGTAATACATGTAGAGATGCTGATTTCAGAAAAAAATGCAGTGGTCTCTTTTTTTTTCCAGAGCTGTAATTGCAAATAATTGTCTTTGTGATTAGTTGATTGTGCAAACTCAAATTGCAAATTAAACTGAATACATTGTGTAGTCCTAATTTACACGCTAAACACTAAAATCCACACACTGATGATATGAACTGTAATACCTGAAAATCAAATTTGGACCAATGGGAAAGCTGTAGCCTCTTTTGACCTTTGTGATTTTATTATTGTGCATTGTATTCAGTGTGAGCAAGGCTTAACTCTAGGCTCCTTGTGTTTTTGTCTACAGCACAAAGGTCAACTGATTGCAGTATACACCCCATATAATTGTGAACTAACCCAACCATCTACAATATGGGCTGTGTGCTTCCTGTTTGATTGCTCTATTACACTTTATGGGCCAATTTTGGCAGCGGTCCCAGAGGTTCAGTCCAACCCTGGCCTCTCAGATCTGTGACATTTGATCAGGTCCTCACTGTTGTTCAAAGCATCTGTGGATCTGAAGCCCACGAGCTCTACGTTATTTTAGAGTCTTCACAGCAGGAGAAGCATCAAACTACATGTAAAATGAGGCATAAAGTGATATAACAATGCAAGGATTTTCAGAATGCTTTCAGAAAATGTGTGAATCCGGTAGACTTTAAAGGTCAAAATGCTCTGTTCCACCTTGTGATGTCATGAAGTGGTAGTTACTGTATGGAGCATGGAGTGTTTTCTGTTTCTCATCCTAAATATGCAGGATTTGTGTTGTATAAAAGTATATTTTTGAAAAAACATTATAACATACAGTAGATCAGAAAAAAACATAACATGGGCCCTTTAATCAAATTTGAAAACCCAGATTTCTTCTTGTTACTCGTTTTTTTTATGTCCAGTGACCAAAGGATCAAACCAGGTCTGCAAAACAATTCAACTGGGACCAAACCAAGAGGAAACCCTGTCCATTTATTTATTTATTGGGCATCTGAAGACAGTATTTTAAGATAGAGTAAATAGCTTCAATACATTTTTTTCAGATTACATTTTTTGAAAATAATTCTGGGCATAACAATTTTCTTAAAACGTACACTCTTTTTGCTGATTTATAGTCCTATATATCCAACCTTGAAACTAAAGCTTGAATTTGAAATCGCTATGATCAAATCTTGGCAAATTCAGCCTTTTTCCAATTCTCTGTATTTCTAGACTATTCAAGCTACAAGTTTGATCAAATGGGACAAGATGAATAAGAATAGATCTGGCTGCATATCTGTAATTCACTGGTCTACCAGCAAAATGCTTCCGGAACAAAAGTAAAAGTGAATTTTTTCTTGGTTTAGGTCACTAATAAAGAAAAAGTAAGTCAGAAGTGCTGATTGGCTATAGTTTCCAAGATATAGTATTGGGTCAAAATAGGAAATTTATGCAAAATAAGGTAAAAACAGTAGTTTATCAGAAGGTACAGTGTGTCTACAAGCAACCAGTTCTATCTGAAAGCCTGTGTGCACATTCCAATACATTCATTTTAACATGTCTAGAGTTTTAACATCAAATATTTTTTGATTTCACATAAGAGAGATGCCTCGAAATTGTATGAACATCCAGACAACTTCTGTTACATTTGTGGTGAAGTGATGTTTGCAACATAACTGCAGTGGTTAAAAAGGCAGACCACCATTATCTATTGTATAAACAGATGTGATTTTGATGTAAAACAATATCATTACATATCTTGAATACATTAGCTAACCAGTTATCAATTGATTTTCACAGTTCATCTTATCAATATAAATGAGATTTAGCCACTTTTATCTCGGAAGCAGATCGAGTCTAAAAATTTGTAGACCAGTGAATTATTTCCCAGTTCCAAACATTTTTTGTCTTGAACGCCAAAACCCACTCACATCTCGTCTGTCAAACTCTGGTGACTGTTGAGTGTGCGGTGTTCCTCTGATGAAGGTGGTGAGTCAGCCCCAGGCACCGCAGCCATGAATCACACAAACTTACACAGAGGTGACGAACATGCTCGTCTTTTTCATTATTACAGATAATGTAGAGTCTAACAGCCCCACTAGCAACTGTTCAAGATGTACCCACATCAAGCTCATTATAGCTACCTAATATACAACTTTGACTTTATTTTTGCCATTTGTACAGATTTTATTATTAATAAAGTTGAGTAGAATTGATCAAGAAGGGATGGAAACACCAATATTTTATATAGCAGTGTTTTCAAAAGCCAAGAGGACACTGCAAGACTCCAATGTTTATTTTTACTGGCACTTATTTATGGGTAAATAAATTTATTGGAGAGAGACAGGCTAAGAGGGGAAGGTGGATTTGTAAAAAAAAAAATAATAATAATAATAAAAGCCACACTACAAATCAGACATGCATGAGAAATTTATTGGCTACACTGTATGTCACATTTTACTCTTTTTTTAATTTTACTATGTAATATGTAACTTTTTTGTTGGGGGTCCATCACCTGCTTGTTTCTATGGCAATGTTATTGCTCTGCCTGGAATGTTCCACAGTATGACTTTAAACAGCTCTACCTTATATACTTATTCAATTACAGATGATTTTATAGTTCGAAAATACCTAGAAAAACATTCTGACTGTGAGCAGGGCTGCCTCACCACAGATCTGACCTGTAACTTGGTCTGGTCTGGACTACATGAAGATAAAAAGGTTTAACACTGTGAAACATTCCAGACAAAGCAACAACGTCTCTACGGAGAAAAGGATTTGACGGACCCTTCACCAGAAGAGTTAACAATTATTCATGGTGATTGACATTGATTACCATTTCTCAAGTAAATTATCAACATTATAAAAGCAACATTTGTGAACGATAAGTTAAACAGTCAGATTTAAACAGCCTCCTACATTTTGATTTATTTTTAAATTATAAACTGAACTGATATGACTTCACATTTTTTCAATTAATATCTTAAATTGAGACCTGTATAATCACAATGATCAATAAAACAAAAATACTCTTGATGATTTTGACTTATATTATATTATATTATGTGCAATACGAAATTCATTTGAGCAACATTACCACCTGTGAAATACTCTACTTACACCTTATTTAATCCTACCTGTACCTTTGTATTTTATTCTATTTTATTACATATTTTTTATTATATTGTTTACTTTTTCCCTTGTATTTTTATTGCATGCTATTAGTAATTCTTGACTATGTTAGCAAGTCAGCGGTTCTTCTGATCCTAAGCATTTGCATTGTTAATCTTGTGTTGATCCTGCATATGACAAATAAACAGTCTTGAATCTTGAATCATCTTGAATCTTTCTCTGGCTTGGTTTCATTCATCCTGGAATGTTCCACAGTATTGCATTAGAAATGTATTTTGTTTTTGTTCAAGTACTTTGAGTGCTGGATGTTTAAGATTTACCTGACATAAGAAAAGGAACAATGCAAAACATGCCAAGCTCATAAATAACAGCACTTTACAGTTGTTCAGTTCTCATCTCTGTAGGTCACAAAGAGCCTCCTGCAAAAGATGCTTGCCTAGAGTCTGGCGTTTCCATAAAGACCGGGTCCTAATCAAAGTTGACTAAGAACAGTGTTTTTTTTTTTTCCATTTACAACAGTAGATCACTTTTTCAACTCAGAGCATCAAGGTCTTGTTGTGCGGGGAGGATCAGAAACAGTGCAATGTAACTTTTCGACTCTTAGCTGACTCATTGCTCAGTACACTGAACAATTCAAATTTTAAACAACCTGAAAGTCATGCATTCTTATTGTGAGCGGGTTTGCCTCTACATACAGCTCTGGAAAAAAATAAGAGACCACTGTAAAATTTCAGTTTTTCTGATTTTACTACTTATAGGTATGTGTTTGGGCAAAAGGAACTACTACCCTCTGGTAGACGTTACAGGAGCCTGCCAGCACGCACAAAGGCTACGTTCACACTGCAGGGCTTAATGCTCAATTCCGATTTTTTTGTGAAATCTGATTTTTTTGCGAGGCCGTTCACATTTCCAGTTAAATGCGAATTGTATGTGATCTCCAGTGTGAACGCTAAACTCCCCAAAAGTGTCCCGCATGCGCCTTGGAGGACACGATGACGTCACACGCAGCGAACGCGCTCAATGTTTACGGAAGTAGCCTAAAGTTGCTTTCGTACCGGAGCCAAAACATGTACAGCTTATTTGTTTTAAGGAGGAGACGGAGAAGGAGAAGGACGAGGTTTTTGGCCACAGCGTTTTGCGGGGCAGTGGCAGCAACGTGTGCAGAAAGGAACGTGTGGGTGCGGAGTCACAGGCAGGAGGGGTGGGATTGCTCCGTGCTTCGCCGCTTCACTGATACGAGTTTATATACTATTTTCGCATGACGAGAAGAACGTTTGTGCAAATTTGTGAACGCCTACTTGTACCACTCTCATTGGAGGAAACACACTCAGGTCGGATGAATGCGACCTGGCCGTTCAGACTGCAGTCGCATGTCAAAAGATCGGATATGTATCGGATTTAGGACCACATATCCAAGTGGCCTGGATCGCATTTGAAAAAATCGGATCTGTGTCGTTCACACTGTCATTAGAAGATCAGATACAGGTCGCATAGAGGCAAAAAAATCGGATTTGGGTCGTTTCAGGCTGCAGTGTGAACGTAGCCAAAAAGACTCAAAGACAGCTATTACCCCCAAGCTGTCAGACTACTGAACTCTGCATAATACTCTAAATAATACTGAACTCTCAATAATACTGCACTAAACTACTTTTCATTATGCATAATATGTTTACTGCTGCTGCTCTATATGAACGTATCATGTTTGTCACTACCTCACTGTAAATACTACTGTTACCTGTGCAATAATCTGTGCAATACTTATACAGTGATAGCTCACCTTATGAAATTAATTCGTTCCAGAAGTGGTTTCGTAACGTGAAAAATTCATAAGATGAGTAGCTATTTCAATGGAAAAAGCCTGATCCGTTCCAAGGTTGTTTTTTTTTATAGTGTAACTTTTTTTTATAGTGTAACGTTGTGTTCCTGACGGGCTAAGAGACTAGACCAGGAGTAAAAGAACGTGGAATAAACCAGGTCTGGCCAAAACTAAACCTGGATTGGACCTGTTATTATTATAACATGGCAGTGCTGTTGGATGAGCGTGTTGCTCGTTGCTCGTGTCTGCGTACCTTGCGCGTTCCGCGCTAAGGCTAAGAGGCTGAGAAAGACGCTCTTTCAGCGGGAATAAGAGCGGGGCGGGGCTGGCTCTGCTTCTATCTGACCTCCAGAGCCGGGGCGCCGACACTGTGAGCTAACAGGCCGAGAAAGGTGCTCTATCGGCGGGAAAGACCGCGGGGTCTCGCTCGGAGCGGGCTCTGCTTCTATGTGACTTCCAGGTCTAGACCAGAACTAAACCAGGTCTAGACCAGAACTAAACCAGGTCTAAACCTGAACTGGACCTGGACTAAACCAGGACCGGACCAGGATTAAATCACCCCGTGCTCGGCCCGCGCGTGCTCGGCCCCAAGGAGGAGGCACGGCCCAGGCGCCGCGGCTCCATCCCGCAGCCCCGGTGTAGCGCGGCCTCGCCCTGTATGGATGTCGCTTTTTGATCCTTCGATGTCGGCTCTTCCTATCATTGTGAAGCAGAATTCACCAAGCGTTGGATTGTTCACTCACTAAGGGAACGTGAGCTGGGTTTAGACCATCGTGAGACAGGTGAGTTTTACCATACTGATCATGTGTTGTTGTGTCTCCGCTCGCGCGTTCGGTGCTATATTGAGCCGTGCCCCCCCCACGCTTCACTATCAACACATTCCATTGAAAATCTATGAAAGTTCGAGTGTTCAAACGAGAGAGAAATGCGAGAGAAACTCCAGTCTGAGAAAAGCGTATAATGTGTGTGGTGAGGCATTTACAGCCCTAAAACATGTAGAACAATTGCAAAACACAAAGTTGTCCTACCTCGTGGACCTCTCCCACCGCGGGCCACCTCTGGAACCTAACCCCATGTGTGTTGATAAAGTGTATTTACGTTTCGGGGCGTGCATCTGAGCGTGCATTAATTGAATTTTTGAGATTTGTTGTTTTTAACGTGCTTTATAAATAAAGTTGGATTGGATTGGAGATTTCGCGTTTCGTAACTTGAAATTTCTTTCGTATCTAGAGACCAAAATTTGACGTGAAGGCGTTTTGTAACTTGAAATTTTCGTTTGTTGGGTCATTCGTAAGGTGAGCTTCGTAAGGTGAGGTACCACTGTACTATATTATGTACAATACGAAATCCACATGCAACACTTATACTACACCATATTATGTGCAATCTGTGAAATACTCTACTTACACCCTATTTAATACGACCTGTACCTCTGTACATTGTACACTGTGCAACACTTTTTTTTACCATGTACTATTATTGCATGGTATTAGTACTTCTGACTATCGTAGCGAGTCAACTGGTTCTTCTGATCCTTAACATTTCATTGCATTGTTGCCTTGTGTTGATTCTGCATATGACAAATAAACAATCTTGAATCTTGAATCTTGATTTCAGAAAAAAATGCAGTGGTCTCTTATTTTTTTCCAGAGCTGTATTTTACCTGTAACTTGGCCTGGTAGCGTCACCCGTCTGTCTCTGTTCAACAAAACAGAAGGTCTCTTTTGTGTTTTAGGTCATGTTATAATGTTGTTACCTCATCAAAAACATACCTGGAGTTGTGTTTTGTTTCATTCATGTTTGAGTATTGTTTGATTATTAGTCTGTCCACATCTCCAAAGCTCAAAATGCTCTGTTCCACCTTGTGATGTCATCAAGCTGTAGTTTTCATGTTAACAGCTTTTACCTTTTGTCCAGTAGACACTGGTAATTCCAGGGCTGTAATTTTCAGAATTTTCGGTTTGAGACAAGAACTCAGCCTAAATATGTTCAAAGTTTAAAGTTCAAAGTCAGCTTTATTGTCAGAAACCATATGTACAGGTTTCACAGGATTTGAAATTGTAGCGCCCCCTAGGCCCACAGTGAACATAAAACATCTGATAAACAAGACAATAAACACAATGACTAAAACATCACATATACCTGTAGCAAAAGTACAGTAAACTTGTATATAAGCAATCTTTGTGTGTTAAACATGTGTGAATGAAAAGAAACACAACTCCAGGTATGTTTTTGATGAGGAAACAACATTTTAAAATATATCAGAAAATAGTGTAATATGGACACTAAAGCTTTACAGTGGAACATATGATGTAAGAAAAGAAAAACATATCCCCGGAGAAGAGCAGGTGCACATTTCACTTTTCTTTTTGTGCACTGTGTGTGACTCATTGCGCTGATAATAATCTTTGGATAAGTAGTTTTTTAAGTCATTAATAGCTAGACTTTGATTGCCGTCTGCGCCTGAACTTTGTGATTGCTTTAAGTCGTCCTGCAGTGATAAAATGTTAGATCAGATTTACTGTCTGAATCCACTCTGCTGTTTCCATGGCACCCAGTCCACTGTCTCCACTCAGTCAATCAAAGTGTCTTCTGACCTGTTAACAACCCCAAACCACCTCAAATAGCACGCCTTTGTACCGCCACAGCCTAACAATTCACTCTCGCTTTTATTACTGAGTTTATGACGGACATGTCGGACAATAGGCAATAAACGGCTTTTAAAAAACATGTCTTAAGTAGCTGCTTTCTGAGAACAATTTGTGTTACATTTTGTATTAACCGATCAAAATACATGTGCAAATACACCAAGATACAACCAAAATTCAAGCTTCATTTAGGCTACTGGAGCTGATTTCAAGCGATTTTAAATTACTACAGATTATGATAGTAACAAGTAGCCACGGATACCAAAATAGACATTTGGTTGTCCATGGTAACTAGATTCTACAGAAAAATACTGAACGTTTGAAATGCAAAAATAGACTTAAAGAGGAGCTATGGAGCTATCATGGCTAGTGATGGATCCGCCACATGCACGTCTCCATGGAGATGTTATTGCTTTGCCTGACATGTTCCACAATAACATTAATAATAACATTTCCATGGAGACATTCAGATGCAGCCACTAGGACAAGTTCTAGATCAGATCTGTGGAGAGATGAGTCTCACAGTAGAATGTATTTGCATCCAATAAAAACACATGTAACTGAATAAATGCAAGGTAGATAATAGTGCTGTCAGGCAATTAAAAAAAAATCTAATTAATTTGTAAATAATTAATCTAATTAATCACATTTTAATTTTGAGAGAGAGAGAGAGACAGAAAAGGTAAAGGTACAAAAGGTAAAAGGTAATCTGTGAGAGAGAGAAAGAGAGAGAGAGAGAGATTGAGAGAGAGAGAGAGAGAGTGAGAGAGAGAGAGTGAGAGAGAGGGAGATTGAGAGAGAGAGAGGCAACCCACATTGGGATTGAGTTTGTCAGTTTTTCAGAGAGAGAGACAGAGAGATCTTGAGAGAGGGAGAGTGAGAGAGATTGATAGAGAGGGAGAGAGAGAGATTGAGAGAGAGGGAGAGGGAGAGAGAGATTTAGAGAGAGAGTGAGAGATAGACAGAGATTGAGAGAGAGAAAGATTGAGGAAGAGAAAGATTGAGAGAGATTGAGAGAGAGAGAGAGAGATTGAGAGAGAGAGATAAGCAGAGATTGAGAGAGAGAGATTGAGAGAGAGAGAGAGAGAGAGTGAGAGAGAGAGAGTGAGAGAGAGGGAGATTGAGAGAGAGAGGCAACCCACATTGCGATTGAGTTTGTCAGTTTTTCTGTGGTCGTTTTGCTCATTTGTTTCCCAAACTCTGCAGCGTGGTTTGGTGGTTTGTTGGTTTGTTGGTTTGTTGGTTTGGCGTTAAACTGACAGCCCTAGTAGATACGTCTCATGCCATACTGTCGAACATTCCAAGCAAAGCAATAAGATCTCCATGGAGACAAGCAGGTGGCAGATTCTCTACTAGAAAAGTTACATCGCTCATCTTTAATAAATAGGCTGCGTAGATAAATAACAGTGTCTTCTTTTCCACAACCCAACCGACGAGACAGCAGCTCAGTGTTATGCCAGACGTGTTTTCTTATTGCCTTCTTAAATTCAATTCTCAGTCTTGGCGCACCCCCGGCTTCACCTGAAACAGCCCATTCTCCTCCGGGACAGACACAGGGGAAGAGAGTCCATTAAGACGAGAAGGTGCCAAAAACATTCACTGTGCAGCGTGAGAGGGAGTATATACATCAGGAGCTATGGGCCAGAGGGACACCAACTCCCACAGACTTACACAATCACAATCAGCGTTTGGGTTTAGGCATCTATTTATTTCTACTATTACACAACAGCATTCTTGCCAATCTCGTACAGAACTGTTCAAAATCACAATTGAGCAGACCACCAGGAAAACAGCGTGTGTCTCATTGTTGGAGTAATTTGATTGGCCGTCGTCCACTGCCGAGGTCATGAGATTAAGTCATTTAATTATAGGACTAAAAAGCCACAGTGGGATGTAATTTTAGAAAACAACATGCCTCCTATCAATGAGGAAAACAAACACAGCAAAAAATATGAATATGAAACATGCATTTTTCATATACACTCAACAAAAATATAAATGCAACACTTTTGTTTTTGCTCCCATTTTTCATGAGATGGACTTAAAGATCTAAAATTCATTCCAGATACACAATATTACCATTTCTCTCAAACATTGTTCACAAATCTGTCTAAATGTGTGATAGTGAGCTTCTGCTTTGCTGAGACAATCCATCCCACCTCACAGGTGCGCCACATCAAGATGCTGATCTGACATCATGATTAGTGCACAGGTCTGCCTTAGACTGCCCACAATAAAAGGCCACCCTGAAATGTCCTCTTTTTTTTTTTTGCTTTATTGGGGGTCTGGGTACTCAGAACCAGTCAGTATCTGGTGTGACCACCATTTGCCTCATGCAGTGCAACACATCTTCTTTGCATAGAGTTTATCAGATTGTCAATTGTGGCCTGTGGAATGTTGGTCCACTCCTCTTCAATGGCTGTGCGAAGTTGCTGGATATTAGTGGGAGCTGGTACACGCTGTCGTATACGCCGGTCAAGCACATCCCAAACATGCTCAATGGGTGACATGTCCGGTGAGTATGCTGGCCATGCAAGAACTGGGACATTTTCAGCTTCCAAGAATTGTGTACAGATCCTTGCAACATGGGGCCGTGCATTGTCTTGCTGAAACATGAGGTGATGTTCATGGATGTATGGCACAACAATGGGCCTCAGGATCTCATCACGGTATCTCTGTGCATTCAAAATGCCATCAATAAAATGCACCTGTGTTCTTCGTCCATAACAGATGCCTGCCCATACCATAACCCCACCACCACCATGGGCCACTCGATCCACAACATTGACATCAGCAAAGCGCTCACCCACACAACGCCACACACGCTGTCTGCCATCTGCCCTGAACAATGTAAACCAAGATTCATCTGTGAAGAGAACACCTCTCCAACGTGCCAGACGCCATCGAATGTGAGCATTTGCCCACTCAAGTCTGTTACGGCGACGATCTGGAGTCAGGTTAAGACCCCGATGAGGACGACGAGCATGCAGTTGAGCTTCCCTGAGACGGTTTCTGACAGTTTGTGCAGAAATTGTTTGGTTATGCAAACCAATTGTTTCAGCAGCTGTCCGAGTGGCTGATCTCAGACGATCTTGGAGGTGAACCTGCTGGATGTGGAGGTCCTAGGCTGGTGTGGTTACACGTGGTCTGCGGTTGTGAGGCCGGTTGGATGTACTGCCATATTCTCTGAAACGCCTTTGGAGACAGCTTATGGTGGAGAAATGAACATTCAATGCACGAGCAACAGATCTGGTTGACATTCCTGCTGTCAGCATGCCAATTGCACGCTCCCTCAATGCTTGTGAGATCTGTGGCATTTTGCTGTGAGACAAAACTGCACATTTCAGAGTGGCCTTTTATTGTGGGCAGTATAAGGTACACCTGTGCACTAATCATGATGTCAGATCAGCATCTTGATGTGCCACACCTGTGAGGTGGGATGGATTATCTCAGCAAAGCAGAAGTGCTCACTATCACACATTTAGACAGAACAATGTTTGAGAGAAATGGTAATATTGTGTATCTGGAATGAATTTTAGATCTTTAAGTCCATCTCATGAAAAATGGGAGCAAAAACAAATTGTTGCATTTATATTTTTGTTGAGTGTACTTGCGCTTCTTTTTAGGTATTTTAATAAATACAAATACACAATTTGTCTCAGCATTATTTAATTTGTCTGTTTAGAGCAGTAGTCGACAAAAAAAATCTTTGACTAAAAACATGTTTGATTAAAAAAGGCGTGGTAAAGGCTCTCAAAACTATTACGTATCTATCAGACATGGGGACTTGAGACTTAGTGACTTGGACTCGAGTCGACTCGAGTCGCTGTTTTTATGACTTGTGACTTGACTCGACAAAAAATGAAATACTTGAGACTTGACTCGGACTTGGAAGTCTAGGACTCGGGACTTGACTTGACTTGAGACACGATGACTTGAATGACTTGCGTGGTCACATAATGTTTTCGTGCTCATTCAACGGCACTGCCATGTCCTGAGACGCAACGCGTGCACCACGTGCACCACCACCAGCACGAGGCCGCGCGTACACCGGGGCTGCGAGCACGAAAACGATCCGCGGCGCCCGGACCGCATACTCTCAGCCCCAGCCACAAACCAGCCGCACAAAATCAGCAAAGAGTGGCCCTTGGTGGTTTAATCCCGGTTTAGTCCAGGTCTAGACCTGGTCCAGTCCTGGTTTCGTCCCCTCAGATGTGAGAGTTGCGCTGTGTTTGCGCTTGTGGTGGAGGGCTGTGGTGTTAATGTACTGTCTCTTGGCGTTGCTCAGATCAGTTGTTGGCTTGGTTTTGTGGTGTGCAGGAGATCACTTGACCGAGGGTCTACGTTCAAATAATAATAATAAACAAAACTCTCATCACTTTTTACTCTTAGTCAGTCTCTTACAAAGGTGTAGTCTAAATACACGAGCTCTCGAGGAGCGCGCCTGACCCATTACGCACGCGAGGAGTGGTGTGTGTGTGTGTGTGTGTGTGTGAGTGAGAGGAGAAATGTAACAAAGTTTAATATTAATAAGCTATTTGTTTTAGCTATTATTTGTTTCCTCACATAAGGGAATGACTTATGGATATACTGTGTGAGTGTGAGTGACAGAAAGTGTGTGAGAGAAATGTGCAAAGAAAAGAGCAAAGAAATGTGGCAGTTTAATTTACTGTAAGTTAGTATTTGTTTTAGCTGTTATTGTTACTATGTAAAAGGATAGCTACTTGTGGATATTCTGTGTGTGTGTGTGTTGTGGGGGGGGGGGGACAGAGTGAGTTAGGGAGTGTAATAAAGTTTAATACAAGTTTGTTTTAGCCGTTACTGGTTTCAGCTCAATGCTGAAACAATGTTGAAAACATGTGAAACAGTTTGGTTTTCGATGTACAGATCACTTCTACCAATAAATAACCAATAATTACATTATCACTGTTTTGTTTGAGTCTACGATGTATTTTACTGAACATGAGTATTTACAATACAAATATTTGATAACAGGTTGGGCACATTAGCCATTGATGATTACTTACACGTTCTTAACTATTGCCTTTCACTTTATTAAGATCAGATTCTGCAGCTAAAATTACAACAATACGCCAAAGGTGACTTGACTTGGACTTGACTTGACCTATTACAGGACTTGACTTGACTTGACTTGACATAGCCTGTGACTTGACTTGACTTGACTTGCCCAAGAAAAAAATACTTGAGACTTACTTGTGACTTGAAGGTGAAGACTTGAGACTTACTTGAGACTTGCACATGTGTGACTTGGTCCCATGTCTGGTATCTATGTTTCTAACGAGACTACAACTGCACAGAAGGTCATGCAAAAACTACAGTATATGCAAAAAAAGTACTCAGAAACAATGTATTTGTACAAAAACACATAAAACGTCTGATTCACAAGTTTAATCTTTAAGTCTTTTTAGATATAAATACGAAAAGTGACTCACTAACTCCTTTCTGCTGCTGTGCTATATAAATCTTGTTCATCTGAATAACACAGGGCTCTCAAGTCTCACGCATGTGACACACGCAATTCGACGTGTTCACACGCTCACACATGGCATTTCTCACGCTGAATTTTTTTTTTTTTGTGCCCAGAAAATCGGTCTGTGTGGCTCAGTTTATGCAGGCGCCGCGCCCTTTTCAGCCAATCAGAAAATAGATTGTTCTGTTGTTGGGCAGACTGTAGAGTGGGCAGGCCGTAGAGTGTAGTTTCAGCTGCTAAGCGCGCACTGCACTGTCAGTGATAAGGACAGCGACTGAACACGAGGAACGACAAAACAGTGATGATAAAACAAACTGAGAACCATCAGGTAATAACTTCATTTATATAACTCTCATTAGTTGCTTTGTATTTTAAGTTCCGCTCCTCGGAAATTACGCAGTCTCACGCACGACCCTGCTCAAAACTTGAGAGCCCTGAGCAGTGCGGATCACATAATGGCTGATCCACTCCTTAATAAGTGACCTTTTAGATGTTGTTACAGGCTTGACCCCAGGTTACAGAATATACCCCCAGGACTAATTAATTCACACACAGCTTGTTATGGATTATGCTGAAAAATGAGAGAAGCTTTGACCACGAAATGACGAAATGGCAGGCAATACGTAATAATTCTGGATTACACAGACCTGTATGAATATGATTAAGGCACTGAGGGTAATCAATAATAGGGAGTCTACATGCCACCTTCTCGTTTTTAAAGGTGCTCTATGTAACTTTCCTGCTGGAAAGTCTTGCCATGGAGATGTTATTGTTTTTAACATTCTATTGAATAAAATAAAATACAATGATGAACTTGGTTGACCCTATTTTCACCCAATGATTTTCAATATGTTGCATTTTTCTGATTGTCATGGGTCCCTGGGGAGCTTTACCATTGTTTTTGACATCTTTACCCAAAGTCCACTTTTTCCTACAGGCTTTCAATAGTGAAAGAGGAATGTAAGAATGTAATGAATTTAATGTAAGAGGATGTAAAAAAAAAGGTAAGTAAGAGTGGTCCTGGAATGTGTATCTATCCTTATTTATAAAGTGCAGTGGTTATGAATAAACATCACAAAGTGGTGATTTCAAAGGGAATTCTTATGGTGAAAACAATATTTTAGTCAACTGGTAATTTTTACCCACTGAAAAAATACTATTTTTTGTTCCTCTCTCCTGCAACTGTTGGTGTGTTAAGGAGTCTGTGCTTCACCAGGGAAGTCTCACATGTCCCAGGAATGGGTGGAACAAAGACCAAGTTTCCAGTATCATTTTTTTTTTTTTATGTTTTGTTCTCAAATTCC
Source organism: Paratrypauchen microcephalus (assembly GCA_036785185.1). Taxonomy (NCBI): domain Eukaryota; kingdom Metazoa; phylum Chordata; class Actinopteri; order Gobiiformes; family Gobiidae; genus Paratrypauchen; species Paratrypauchen microcephalus. The sequence continues at coordinate 3,846,160 of JAVJIX010000039.1, forward strand.
TAATTTTTCAGTAATTTTGGAGGATATTTTTAGGGTTTCTATTTTGTTACACATACCACAGTTGAAAATAAAAGAAAACCACTCTAATTTATCATGTGTTGTCATATTTTGATCTATTTTTCATGACAAGTACTTTTTGTTGGGTATATTATATCGGGTGAAAATTACCCGGCAAACGTGATGGTGTTACTTTTTATAGCAAAAGTGTTCTAGGGTTAATGAAATATCAGACATCTTCCCTGATTTTGCTAAAATTATAAAGCACAATAAACTACTTTCTGACAGAGGAATTTCATTTCTGTGCTGTGCCAGAACATCAGTACCAGCTGTAAGAATGGTAAGTATAATACTCCCTACAACAATATCGTTCAGGACGTTCATGTCTCCAGGTCCTGGGTCCTGTACAGTGGTGGAAGAAGTACTCAACTGTGTTACTTAAGCAAAAGTACAAATACAGGAGCAAAGAAATACTCAAGTAAAAGTAAATATATCACCAAAATCTAAGTAGGTATATACCTATACCTAAAATGTATACTTAATGTATACTTAAGCGTACAGTACTTTACTATTTTTACTTCATTATGTTCCACCACTGGTCCTGTATAGTATATCTGACGTTAAATAAACTTTTCCCGTGTTAGAACTCCAGCCTCATGTGTCTTCTTCAACTCTGGGGCTACTACAATCCATTCTACACTCTAAAGAATCATTTTACTTTGTAGTACTCTACAGTATATTCAGGTAGTGCATGCAGCAGTCTGGCCTCTCACACCCGTCGCACACATAAAGCATGAGCTGCAAACAAAACCTGGGCTAATCATCGCACAAAGGGAGACTCCAGTCAGCACAGCGCTCCTATTGAAGAGACAGAGGCCGAGTCAGCTCAATAACAAGTAAGAGACAACACACAAAAACCGTCATGACGATTAACCACACAAGAACGCCTGCACCAACATGTTAATGCATTAAACATGATAAAGGCAAGAATCTCTCACTTTCAGAGGCAATAAGGACACTTGAGTTTGTCTTTCCTGTTGACTTGAGGGCAAACGTTGGAGACAAAAGTGACTAAAATTAAAGGTGTGCCATGTAACTTTATCAAGCTGGAGGGTACGGAGAGGCCAGGGCTGGACTGGGACAAAAAAAACGGCCCTGGCATTTTTGGCTTAGACCGGCCCCTTATAATTAGCGGAGCACAACGGACTAATTTATGTTTGTGTTCCCCGAAGCAAAGTATTTTGCTATTGTTACGTCTTGGCCGAGGGGAAACCAGGGCGCAACATTTAAAGGGATAGTGCGTTTAAAAAAAAAAAAGTTAATCTGTATGGGTTTCCTTCTAAAAGTTACGTGCGGTAACACCGGCTTACCACTGACAGTTTGCGCTCAGCCCGGTTCTGCTCGCGTTCTGGAGCTCAGGTAATTAGGTCCGGTGAGTTCGCGGGGACTCGTAATAAAGCTTGTTTTTCTTCTCAAAACAAAACATTTATCCAAAAAGTGATATATTTGCGTCCCAAACAGTTGTCCACGAAAAATCCAGCAGCGTATTTTCGCATTCGCATATCTCGTCTGGATTCGTATCACTGCGCTCACATTAGCTGCCTGTTGCCTGTTCACTCGTAAACTTCCCCTTATGGCGGATCGCATCCGTCGTTCACTTCCGCTAAAGGTTAACAGGCTAATAATAAGTAATAGGCGCGCAGTGATAAGAATCGAGACGAGATATGCGAATGCTAAGTATGCTGCTGGATTTTTCGTGGACTACTGTTTGGGACGCAAATATATCACCTTTCGGACAAATGTTTTGTTTTGAGAAGAAAAACAAGCTTTATTACGAGTCCCCACGAAGTTACCGGACCTAATTACCTGAGCTCCAGAACGTGAGCAGGACCGGGCTGAGCACAAACTGTCAGAGGTAAGCCGGTGTTACCGCACGTAACTTTTAGAAGGAAACCCATACAGATTAACATCAAAAAACGTACTATCCCTTTAAAGGAAAAATCACACCTCCCAAAAACCACCAGCAAACTTGCAGTAACTACACATTCAACAGTTTATTTAAAATGCATCTTGCACACACAAAAAAAAGCTTTCTCATCGAATCTACACGATTCACGTAGGTCACCTGTTTGGGCTTCAAAACTGTGAATTTCGCAGAAAGGTGAGTGATTTTCATGCCTGTCCGTCACCTAAAAGTCCCGGTATTATCCTAACATTACTACCTGCTCACCTGCTGTGCCTGTGCTACACTTCCCTGGTCACTCTGTCCCTCAGGTTCCCTTAGGTTCCCTCGGGTTCCCTGTCCACAGTCTCTGGCTGCTCTTCTCCCTGTCCACCTTCAACCTGGGCTGCAGAGGACGTGGAGGCTCGAGCAGCCCCTCCAGAGAATGTGTCTGTTATTTTAGAACATTTTGCAGCGTCTATAGCGAGACTTTTTAATCTTTAGCCCGCAACTTCTCCGCACCTTGTTTCTTCCACTTCTCCATGTTTCCACGCTCAACACTGAAACTGGCGGGGATCAGTGCAGAGAAAGGGGTGGGAACGCTCTCATAAGCTTCTATATCCTGATTGGTTTAGTCCACTGTCTATATTGAAGATGGACCAATGGGCCGCCTCCTCTAAATTGTGGGCCGGTCTCTAAGTAAAAAAAAAAAAAATGTCGGCCCACTGGGAAAATGCCCGGTATGCCTGATTACTTTACTTACTTTAATTTCTTGTTTGTTTGTTTTTTTCAGAGAGCAATAATTTGTTCATATTTTTTACAATCCATCTGAAATGAGCTAATACTACTGACCTTTAAATGTCAAAGTATTACAAAATGAGTCAACGGAGTGCATAATCACACACACAAGTTCAGGTTTCTGCTCTTTGTAAAGTTTTTTCTTCTGTATAATATACTTGATATGCTAATTTTACCTTTAAAACATATTTTGTACTATCTTGTATGATATATTGCTCACTTCTATAGTGATTAAAATACAAATATTTATGAAACAGAGTTGAAAAGCCACACAGCCACCAGTCTCTATAATCTTAAATCTGTCACACTTGATTTTCACATCACAGGAGGAGGAGGTATTTAAATGTGTCTAACTCATCTGTAGCTCTCACAAACCCTTTAGCGCACTGTTAGCATAGTTCACAGGGGTGTGCACGGCTTTAGAACAGCTTTTTTTAGACAGCGAAGTAAAACTGGGGTTGACTGCCCAAGCACAGGCAATCAGAGAGCTGCTTTCTGCGCTTACTTCTGGCCTGATGACAAATGAAAATACTTAAAATGCCTTTGACAGGTTAGATTTCACTAAAACAGAGCTAAGATCATTATATTTAAGATTTTGCTAAAATAATAACAATCTTTTCCAAGTTTGGCCTTTTTTTGGTTTAAAATTACGCATCACACAAGGAATTTTATAGCAACCATGTAGTAAATGGTCAAATCTCTTCTAATATAAACAGAAATTATGATTTGAAAATAAAAATACAAGAAAACACTTTGATTTGGTTGTGTATAAAGTATCAGAAAAATATTGTTTCTTGTGTGTAAATTGTGACAAACTTTTGGATAGAATTCTCCCAACTGTGATGTCATTAATATGTTTAAACTCTACTTCCTGTAAATTTATTACATATTTTTTTTTACTTTTCTTCACAAATTGCTTCTTGATTTGTGTAAAACTTTATATTTACAACAGTTATTATTCCACCAATTGAAGTTAAAGGAGAATTAACATTTTTTACAATCTGAGCCTTATTTCAGTAATAAAACAAGTTGTTTTACTCACCCATAGCACTTTGGTGTCATTTGGAGCATTTCTGGAGATGTTTTAGATTAGCGATATCCGTTAATGTGAGTGGTCGGGGCTCGACGATGCAGTCACCAAAATAACACAAACTTTAGCACTTTTAAAAACATAGAAGCCCAATGTCTTAGTCTACACTTTCGCTTGAGTCAAAAGTGGCCTGTAATCCAAGATTTAGCCATAGTTTCGAGTAGATGAGGAGGCCAGTGCGCATGCGCTCATTCACAGCTGATTTCGCTCTCAGCTCAAACATGAAACGCAAAGCTGTAAGACGTTTGGACCATCGTGTTTGCAGTACCAACTTCAGTCAGGATGATTTTTTACCAGCAAAGGGAAAAGAAAGAAGGCCAGCGGATTCAGCGCACGATTCTGACAAGTAATGCGAAACCGATGGATGTTCTCTGCGCTGCTCCTAAAACTGTCTCCGCTTCATTCTTTCCGTATCCATTCTGTCTCCTCATCCATATAATCAGGCACAAAACGATAGGGACGGCCATCATTTTGTATGAAAAGCGCCTTATAAATATTGTTTGATTGATTGATTGATTGATCATACTCAAATAACTCCTCTTCAGTCTCAAAGTCCGAATCTTCAGCCATGTGTCGCTCGCAATAGAAAAGTTCAGAGCGGTGTTTATCTGCGAATTAGCTGGGGAATTCGCACATGCACACTGTCCTCTATGATGACGTCATCAAATGAAACTATAGCTGGATATCGGGTTTCAGGCCGCTTTGGACTCCACTTAAAGTCTACGCTGACACAGCGAGCTTCTGTGATTTGAAAAGTGCTAAAGTTTGTGTTATTTTGGTGACTGCAACGTTGTGCCCCGATCACTCACGTTAACGGATATCGCTAATCTAAAACATCTCCAGAAATGCTCCAAATGACACCAAAGTGCTATGGGTGAGTAAAACAACTTGTTTTATTACCAAAATAAGGCTCAGATTGTAAAAAAAAAGTTAATTCTCCTTTAAAATTAGGGAATCATCAAAACCTGTCATACAAACACTAATTATTAGCTCTAGACTGCACAATGATTTCATTTTTTCACATTCATACTATTTATGGTGAAAATGTATTCACACATAATAAAAAGTCGCATATCTTTAACATGTACTGTATGTGGCCTTATATTCCCATATGTGGTTGACCCCGTTTGGCCTGCTTCAGTCCGGTGTGTGCAGTCATGTCAGGTCTGAACTGTTTACAAAGACTCGTAGCATCAGGATTCTGTCAGTCTCCTCCACAGGGTCAGACACGCTGAAAAGCCTGGGAGATATGCAGATGAAAACGCGAAGAGAAGAAATATTTCACTCCCCATACGACATTTCTGGCTTTATAAAGCAGCCCTCCAGGGTCAGCGAGTGTCTGCAATAAAAGCGCTGCAGCAGCCTCAGAGTATAGTGCATGACTCAAAGCTCACACATTTCACACATCGGAACAGAAATATGCAGACGTACCAGAGAAAGGTGAGAAATCTAGATCATAAATGTAGAAATAAGGACAGGTAAGCCATATATTATATAAATATGCCTGAAGCAGAGAGTAAAAGTCCACTCTATAACTTTTCTGGTGAGGGAGTCTGCCACCTGCTTATGTCCTTGATGATGTTATTGCTTTGCCTGGAATGTTCCACAGCATTCCATTAATAGTATTTCTATAGCTAAAAATAGAAAAACAGACAGACTTGTCGTGTAATTTGGCCTATAGTGGTGTAAACTGGTTGTCTCCATGGAAATAGTTTAAAAGGTTTAATGCTATATTGAAAACATTATATAAAAAAAAAGTAAAATAAAGTAAAGAAGTAAAAGTCTGAAATAACGATAATTCCAATCAAGCCAAATAATTGTGATTATGATTTTTTTTGTCATAATGGTGCAGCCCAACATCACTTATAGCTGTATTCTGCTTCAGTGGAAATCTGCTGCACTTCCTTTAACATCTAAGTGGATTTGTGACATCTTAGGTTTTCTTAAATTGGAAAAGATTAATACTGCAACTAAGGGCAATGAAGAAAAATTTGAACAGAGATGAGGTTCGTTTATGAAATACTGCAAATCATTAAAAACTCTGCCTTTAGACTGATAGAGTGACCCACACACACACACTTTCTTCTCTTCTCCTTCTCTGCTTCTCTCTCTTTACATTTTTCATTTTATTTTTTCACAGTTATTATTGCCTTTTAATTGTTTGCCTTTATTTAATTTTTGATCATCTGGATTTGACGCTTATTATTAAGATGTTTTTTTGTTTTGAAAATGCAAAAAAAAAGATGTAATTTGTAAATATTGTATGATTAAACTGTGATTCCTTAATAAAAATATTGAAAAATAATAATAATAATGGTGCATCCCTAAGAGCTAACCACCCTGCCAATGTTTTCCCCATATATTTTTCAGTTTTGTGTTTGATAGACATCTGCTTAAGTAACAGAGTCCCTGAGGATCCACTTTGTGACAGGTGCTGTGTTAATGAGACAGTCAGTGTTATTTGCTTAAGCTGCTGGTGTTATCCTAATGTCATCAGAGGATTGGGTCTGAGGCAATCAAGTGTGAGACCAGGAGCAGCACCTGTCATCTCAGTAACTAATAACAATAATTCAATTGAGTCAGTGTCTATTTAACAGGGATGCACCGATCCGATACTGGATCCTGGATCGGATATCAGGGCTGATACTGAAAAATTTGCAGGATCGTGAATCGGCTTCCAAATGTATGATTATGAATAAAATATAAATATTATGAAAATAAATATAAATAAAAGTAATATTATACATCAAATATTATAAAAAATAATAGATAAAATATCACAAAATTATGTAATAAGAGTATTTACTGATCATAGTGGCAGAGAAAGAGAAAGTTTTAAGATTTATTTACACAAATTATTCTGTCGTTACTTCATAGACAAATGACAAACACATATGGATCAGCTATATCCTATTTTATTTTTGTTTTAAGGAAATGCATGTTTTCAGTCTCTGCACTGTTATTGGTTGATATCGGCAGATAAGCTACTGGTCTACAAGCAAAATGCTTCCGGAACAAAAGTAATGAAATTTTTCTTGGTTTAGGTCACTAATAAAGAAAATGTAAGTCAGAAGCAGTGTTGTATAAAGTACTGGAAAATCAAACTCAAGTAAAAGTATAGGTACCCCTCCAAAAAATGACTTTGGTAAAAGTCGAAGTCACTGACTGAAATGTTACTTGAGTAAAAGTCTTAAAGTATCTGGAACTTCTTGTACTTAAGTATGACAAGTAATGTAAAAATAAATGTACTCAAGTAATGTAATTAAAAGTACAAGTAAAAGTATCAAGCAAAGGCAGTCTGAAGCTAACCCTCGCTTTGTTACTTAGATAGCACAAACACACAGCGCTTGTTTACATTTTTAAAAGTAGGCACATGTTAATTTTTTGTCCTTTTGAACTCGTGTGCCCTTTCTCATTCGTTACACTTAGCCTACAGCTATGCCTTCCCTTGAGCCGAAAAAGCTAGGTAGCCTGTTAGCTCCGACATCGTCAAATACACTTTGTGTAGCCGAAAGGATGTCACACAAAGTTAATTTCTACATGTTATGCTCAAGCTTTCACAACGGTGTCTAGAATGTCCATGCTATGGTTACTGAAATTGGAATATAGACGCTAACAATTTCATTAATCTAGAACTTACCTCGATGTGTTTCTTGAGGTTGGACGGGGAGTTTCTGTAAGATAGGATTTCCACGTTTCTTGTAAGGCACAAGAGGCACTTCATTTGATAGGACGAATCCTTCATATAAGCGTAAGAGAACATTGTGTTTAAGTACGGCCAGGGATGCTCATCGTCAGGTCCCCCTTCAAGCAGCGGATTTCTTAAACACAATGAACAGTCTGGGCTTATTTCCATTAATACACAAACCAACTAGAATTACAGCACAAAGTGCAACAGTTATTGACAACATCTTTACAAATATAAATGAAGATATTGTCCTAAGTGGGGTCCTAATAACTGACATCAGTGACCATTTACCCATATTTACATCTTGTAAATACAAACACAAAATAAAACCGGGAAAGATTATAAAACTGTCAAGGAACAGATCAATGAAAGCCCTAACAGCACTTAATGATGATCTGAAAGCACAAAGTTGGGATTCAGTTTATGTCAATGATGTCAATCAAGCATACAACTCTTTTATAGATACAGTGATAAGATTATATAATAAAAATTGTCCATTAGTAACCTCCCGACAGAAAAGGGAAGATAAACCATGGATGACCAAAGGAATAAAAAATGCATGTAGAAAGAAAAAATATCTGTATACATATTTTTTGAAAACACAAACAGGAGAGGCAGAAGATAAGTATAAAAAATATAAAAACAAATTGGTATGGATTATCAGGAAAAGAAAAAAAGAATATTACAGTGAACAACTAAATAAAAACAAAAATAACATTAAGTCAACTTGGGGAATAATAAATAGAGTTATAAACAAGACAGGGAAGCATCCTTATCCACACTACTTTGTAAAGAATAATGCTGACATATATAATGAAAAACTAATTTCTAATGAGTTTTGTGAATACTTTGCTAATGTGGGGTCCAGCCTTGCAGGTAATCCCTCTAAAAAGTTTGATGAAAATACAATCATTGACAATGTGAGCAGTATTTTTCTGGACAAGGTGGAAAAAGATGAAATAAGAAAAATTGTTAAAAACTGTGGAAACAAAAGATCAACTGACTGTGAGGGACTGGACATGATGGTTGTGAAAAATATAATTGAATCTGTTATTGATCCTTTTACATACATATGCAATTTATCATTAACAATGGGAACTTTCCCTGACAAAATGAAATTAGCAAAAATAGTACCGCTTTATAAAAATGGTGATAAACACAACTTCTCCAACTATAGGCCAGTCTCACTGCTTCCACAGTTTTCAAAAATATTGGAAAAGGTGTTTGCAATAAGGCTTGATAGTTTTTTACAGAAACAAAACATCTTGAATAATAACCAGTATGGATTTAGGGCAAAACATTCAACCGCAATGGCAATAATGGAACTAACTGAAAAAATAGCATCCGAAATTGACAATGGGAATTATTTCTTAAGTATATTCATTGACCTACAAAAAGCTTTTGATGTAATAAATCATTCAATATTACTTAAGAAAATGAACAAGTATGGCATTCGAGGGGTGGCTCATCAATGGATAGCGAGTTATTTAGAAAACAGAAAACAATATGTACAAATTAATGACACAGAATCAGAAAGATATAATATCAAATGTGGTGTTCCCCAAGGCTCGATTCTTGGGCCCAAATTATTTAATTTATATATGAATGATTTTGTTAATGTATCTGAACTTGGGAAAATTTTATTTGCCGATGATACAACATTATTTTACCATGGAAAAGATATGAAAGAGGTCATAATTAGAGTAAACGAAGAGCTAAAAAAAGTAAAATATTGGTTTGATTTAAATGGATTGATTCTTAATATTAAAAAAACGAATTTCATTTTATTTAATGATAAAAATAAAAAAGACGACATATCATTAGAAATAGATGGGATACAGATTAAGAGAGTAAGTGAAACAAAATTTTTAGGAGTCATGATTGATGAAGGACTAAACTGGAGGTCTCATATAAATTACACAAAAAGCAAAATAGCTAAAGCAATTGCGGTGATGCATAAAGTAAAGTTCTCACTAAACAGTGCAGCATTATTAATCTTGTATAACTCCATAATCGCACCATATCTGATGTACTGTGTGGAAATTTGGGGGCCAACATGTAAAACTTACCTACAGCCATTATTTATTTTACAGAAAAAGGCTTTGAGAATTATCACTAACAGTCATTATAGAGAGCCATCCAACCCATTATTTGTTAAACTTAAAGTGTTGAAAATGTGTGATATTGTTGAATTAAGTCTCCTCAAAGTCATGTATAAAGCAAAGTGCAGAGTGTTACCTGTAAATATTCAAAGACTGTTTGAGATGAGAACAAGCCAATACAATTTAAAGGGAACCTACATGTTTAAAAAACCTAAATTCAGAACCAAGGTTATGGAGCGAAGCGTCGCTGTGAAAGGAGTTAATTTATGGAATAATCTTGACAAAGAAATCAAAGAATCAAGTACAATAATGGCATTTAAAAAATACATAAAATCCAATGTAATGTGTATGTATGAAAAAGAAAACTAAATTGTTACACTTGAAAATGAAGCTTTATGTTTACAATTGATTAATAATTGTGATTGAAATGGAATGTAATGAGGAAAGGTTTTACAGTCACTATCGGTGTTGGGGTTTGGAAAAGGGAAGAGGGGGCAGATAACATAAGATGACTCTTCTTTCTGCTCCCTTTCATTCAATATTTTGTTATTTGTTATCACAAATGTTGATGTCTTTTTATACTTATGAATGAAATAAATAAATACATAAATAAAAAAAAATAAATAAATTTGTAGCCGACGTGGATGCTGTCTCCTCTTCCATCAGGGATGTTGATTGATTAAACTAGCTGCATGAAACCAACAGGTGTAGGCTGATTATCATGCACAAGTAGCGAACAAGCCCAGGCACGTCCTGACTTCTTTGCAGTCAGTAGAGGTTTTTTTTTGTAACAAGTAACTAAACGGCACATTGAAAATGTATCGGAGTAAAAGTATGCAATTAAATTCGGAAATGTAGTGAAGTAAAAGTAAAAGTAATAATTTTTTTTTAAACTCAAGTAAAGTACAAAGTCTCCCAAAATGTACTTAAGTACAGTAGTGAAGTATTATTACTTCGTTACTATACAACACTGGTCAGAAGTGCTGATTGGCTATAGTTTCCAAGATATAGTATTGGGTCAAAATAGGAAATTTATGCAAAATAAGGCAAAAACTGTAGTTTATCAGAAGGTACAAGGTGTCTACAAGCAACCAGTTGTATCTGAAAGTTTGTCTGCACATTCCAATACATTCATTTTAATATGTCTAGTGTTTTAACATATATCAATATATATAATATATATATTATTATTATATCATTACATGTCTTGAATACATTAGCTAACCAGCACAGTTATCAATTGATTTTCAGTTCATCTTATCAATATAAATGAGATTTAGCCACTTTTATCTCGGAAGCAGATCGAGTCCAAAAATTTGTAGACCAGTGAAATCAGCATTTGAACTGAGAAAGTTGGATCAATGCATCTCTATAATATAACTGTAAATACTTATCGGCCAACGCACCTTTATACGCGTGTACGTGTTTTACCGTCTCAGTGAAAACAGAACTAGTTCATTTTAAATGGTCTGCAGCAAGGTTAAGCCTCACTTTCCTAACGCTAACCTGGGATGATAATTATTCACTTTATAAACACTTTTCACAGAGACAAGAACAGAGTTTTATCATCACAGTAAACCTAACAACAACAGCTAGAATGCTAACAGCACACTTTCTGGTTTTCAAATAATAAAAGGCTTATCAAATCGATGTAGACAGCCCATAGTGACATCATTTTAAGGAGGGTCTGCTTTTACAATCTGTCTGTAATGGGGTTAGACTAATTTAGCTCAACTATATAGACAACATTTTATAAAGCCACAAAATATGTCTTAAAGGTCTTTTGTATATTTTTACATTACATTATATATGTTACATTATATATTTGTCTTATTGTTGAACCAATATTGTCCAACATGAAGGCTTATTTCAACAGTGGGTTACTTAAACGAGAAAGAAAGAAATGTAAGCAGTTGTCGGTTGACTGATATATACATCTCCAGCACAGGACGATATTTTGTTTTGGTCAATCTGCTGTCTAAAAGAAATACAGGTTAAGATTTATTGTAACACTTTGATACGAAGAAAAACTGCACAAAATGTGACTACACAGTAACTTTTACTTTAATCTACACATCAGTCCCAAAATATCAGCTTATCTGCCATTGGTTGCACTGGATTCTAAACAGTCATTATCAGCATCGGCCATGAAAAAACCCACACCGATTGATCTCTAGTTGTCAAGGCAAGTAATCATTAGCTAGTGTATTTGGTGAATAGAGGCGTGTAGTGAAAATGACATCTTAAAACAGCCTCTCCTGGAGCAGTGGAGTGTTGGACGCCCTGGTCTCCGTCCCATTACAGAACCCAGGCTCTGGAGGGTCCTGTGGGTAATCAACAGGCCTGGCCCAAGTGCCTTCTTATTTATTATCTGAAGAAGGTGAGTTACAACAGCACCCCGGGGAGCTACCGAGGCTGTCACCACATGACATCTACCCGTCGTCGATCTGAGGTCACCGCGGCGATGAGCTATGCCGAAAACCACCCACAGTTGCAGTAAAAGAGAATGTAAGCAACAGGGTAATGATTGATGGAGGTCTATTATAATTCTAAATCAATAGGAGATTTAAGATGGGACGGTCAGAGCGGCCGGTTGACCACAGTCTCCATTTAATCTAAACTGAGATACAGGAACGTTAGAGCCAAGGACTGTATCGACAGCTGCAGTGAAAGACTCGAAGTGAATAAGTGAAATGATCAGGCCAATCAGAGCAGACATGGTCGAGAAGAGAATGGAGACAGTTAAAAGTGCTCGTAGCCTGGGATGTTCCACAGTATGGCATTAAAGTGACAAACACACGTAAGAGCATTATATTATATTGTGACATATATTCTATAACTGTTACCCAGCAACCATATTGTACACAGGAAATTATTATTTGACAAATAAAATATGTTTAAAGGATCGGAAAAATGTTCAAAGTTCCCTAGGCCCACAGTGAACATTAAACATTTGATAAACAAGACAATAAACACAGTGACTAAAGCATCACATTTATCTGTAGCAAAAGTACTGTAAACTTGTATATAATACAAATAGGTACAATTTATTTCTTGTGTGTAAATTGTGCCAAACTTTTGTAGAAGAATTCACCCTAGCATTTGTACTTTCTGTAATTTTCAAAAATATGTTTAACTTTTCATCACAAATGGCTTATTGATTTGTGTAAAACTATCATTTATACCATTTATATTTAAAACATGTATTATTTCTACCAGATTAACATTCTCTATCAAAAAAAAAAGAATCATAAAAACCTGTCTTACGCACTTTAAAATCTGTCTTTTTGGGTACAAGCAGATGGTGCACCAGGCCAATTTACAAATCAAATCAAATGTATTTAATTTACTTAATTTTCGCTTTTCCTCAACTGGGACCTCCATCTCTACACCTCCCAGACGCCTATTCCACACCTCTATACAGACCACTCATCAGTCCATCACCTCTGCTCCCACTCCTGCCCCCACCTCCACGGAGAAACCCAGCTCTATCTCCTTGTCACTTGGGCAGGTGAGAAGGCAGCTGGAGAAAGTGTGCCAGAACAAGTCTCCAGGACCTGACAAAATCAACCCCCGTGTGCTAAGAACTTGTGCAGCACAGCTCACTGGGGTCCTGCACTTTCTTTTCACATTGAGTTTGAAGCTTGAAAGGGTACCGGTGCTTTGGAAAACCTCCTGCATTGTGCCAGTGCCCAAGAAGCCTGTCCCATCTGGGCTCAATGACTTCAGTTGCGCTGACAACTCATGTCATGAAAGTGTTTGAGAGACTTGTTCTGGCTCAGCTCAGACCTTTGGTAGCACCATCCCTGGACCCTCTCCAATTTGCATATCAGGCCCACATGAGCATGGAGGACGCTATAATCTACCTTCTGCAGCGGGCTCACTCACACCTGGATAGTGTTAAGGGCTCTGTGAGGATATTGTTCTTTGATTTCTCCAGTGCCGTTAACACAATTCAGCCCTCTATGATGGGTGAGAAACTGCTCAGGATGAGTGTCAGCTCCTCCACTGTCTCCTGGATTACTGACTACCTGTCAGGCAGGCCTCAGTACGACTGGGGACCACCCTGTCTGATACTGTGGTCAGTAATGTAGGAGCCCCTCAGGGTACAGTCCAGTCTCCGTTCCTGTTCACTCTGTACACCTCTGATTTCCAGTACAGCTCTGTGTCCTGCCATCTGCAGAAGTTCTCTGATGACTCTGTGGTGGTTGGGTGTATCAGGGATGGACAGGAGATGGAGTACAGGACACTGATTGCAAATTTTGTGGAGTGGTCCCAGGCAAACCATCTGCTCCTGAACTTAAACAAGACCAAGGAACTGGTGATTGACTTCAGGAGGATGAGGTCACCTGTGGAGCCTATTAACATCAAGGATCACAAAGTGGATCTGCTACAAGTACTTGGGCGTTCATGTGAACAACAGGCTGGACTGGAGGGACAACTGTAATGCTGTGTACAAGAAGGGCATGAGCAGACTCTACTTCAGATCTTTCAATGTGTGAAGTAAGTTCCTGGAGATCTTCTACCAGTCTGTGGAGGCCAGCGCCCTGTACTCTGCTGTAGTCTGCTAGGGGAGCAGCACCAGTAAAAGAGACATCGGACGGATTGACAAACTGATCCGTAAAGCTGGTCACGTGATTGGCTGTGAGCTGGAGGCATTTGTCACAGCAGGGCTCTCAAGTTTTGAAGAAGCAGAATTAGAAGGTACTTTGTTAATATGGAAATGCTTTTATAACTAAAAGTCCATATTATCATTCAATAATGCACAGAATAATATGTTATCACACACAGTCTTGGTTTAGTCCTGGTTTAGTCCTGGTTTAGGCCTGGTTTAGGCCTGTTTTAGACCTGTTTTAGTCCTGGCTTAGTCTTGGTTTAGACCTGGTTTAGTTTTGGTTTAGTCCCGGTTTAGTCCTGGTTTAGACCCGGTTTAGATCTGGTTTAGTCTTGGCTTAGTCCTGGTTTAGACCTGGTTTAGTCCTAGTTTAGACCTGGTTTAGTGTTGGTTTAGACCCGGTTTAGATCTGGTTTAGTCTTGGCTTAGTCCTGGTTTAGACCTGGTTTAGTCCTGGCTTAGTCTTGGTTTAGACCTGGTTTAGTTTTGGTTAAGTCCTGGTTTAGTCCTGGTTTAGTCCCGGTTTAGAGCCGGTTTAGATCTGGTTTAGTCTTGGCTTAGTCCTGGTTTAGACCTGGTTTAGTCCTAGTTTAGACCTGGTTTAGTCCTGGTTTAGTGCTGGTTTAGACCCGGTTTAGATCTGGTTTAGTCTTGGCTTAGTCCTGGTTTAGACCTTGTTTAGTCCTGGCTTAGTCTTGGTTTAGACCTGGTTTAGTTTTGGTTAAGTCCTGGTTTAGTCCTGGTTTAGTCCCGGCTTAGTCCTGGTTTAGACCTGGTTTAGTCCTGGTTTAGACCTGGTTTAGTCCTGGTTTAGTGCCGGGTTAGTCCCGGTTTAGTCCTGGTTTAGACCTGGTTTAGTCTTGGTTTAGTCCTGGTTTAGTCCCAGTTGAATCCTGGTTTAGACCCTTTTTACACCTAGTTTAGTCTTGGTTTAGTCCTGGTTTAGTTCTAGTTTAGTCCTGGTTTAGTCCTGGCTAGGTCCTGGTTTAGTCCTGGTCTAGTCCTGGTTTAGTTCTGGTTTAGTCCTGGTTTAGTTCTGGTTTAGTCCTGGTTTAGTCCCAGTTGAATCCTGGTTTAGACCCGGTTTAGACCCGGTTTAGACCTGGTTTAGTCCTGGTTTAGTTCTGGTCTAGTCCTGGTTTAGTTCTGGTTTAGTCCTGGTTTAGACCTGGTTTAGTCTTAGTCTTGATAAAGTCCAGCTTCTTTCATTTGAGGCTCCTTGCCAAAATAAAGCCCTACCTACCTCGTGCAGGTTTTGAAAAAGCTATTCATGTAACTTTGCGTCTGGACTATTGCAATTCTCTGTATGTGGGGCTAGACCAGAGCTCCCTACAACGCCTACAACACGTCCAGAGCGCTGCAGCTCGTCTGCTCACTAACACTAAGAGACGTGAACACATCACACCTGTGCTGTGTGACCTGCACTGGCTCCCTGTCCCCTATCGGGTGCAATTTAAAATTTTACTAATTGTGTTTAAATGTTTACACTCTTTGGGTCCAGTCTATTTGAGGGAATTACTGGAGCCCTACACTCCGCCCAGAGCCCTGAGATCAGCCGACCAGCTTCTGTTGGTCATTCCCAAGACTAGACTCAGGACGAGAGGGGACAGAGCCTTTTCTGTGGCAGCGCCCAAACTGTGGAACAGCCTTCCTCTTCCTGTCAGATCCTCTCAGTCTGTAACGCAGTTTAAGACGAGATTAAAAACTCATCTCTTTTCCCTGGCTTTTAATACTAGTTAGTCAGTTTTTTTTTTAAAGTTTTTTTTAAAATATTATTATAGTCCTTACACTGTGTTATATATCTATATGTTCTTTTGTTTTTATCCTTCATGTGAAGCACTTTGGTCAACTGACGTTTTTTAAATGTGCTATAGAAATAAACTTGAACTTGAACTTGAACTTGGTTTAGTTCTGATTTAGTCCTGGTTTAGTTCTGGTTTAGTCCTGGTCTAGTCCTGGTTTTGTTTTGGTTTAGTCCTGGTTTAGACCTGGTTTAGTCTTGGTTTAGTCCTGGTTTAGTTCTGGTTTAGTCCTGGTTTAGTTCTGGTTTAGTCCTGGTTTAGTCTTGGTTTAGTCCTGGTTTAGTCCTGATTTAGTTCTGGTTTAGTGCCGAAATAGATGCAGAAATAATCTGATATGACTCATCCATAAAAACGCGGTCACTCGTATCCATGTATGCACGTGTCACGGTCTTTAATAATCCGGAGCTCCGGAGAAAAGGACATATCCCGAACTTATCCCGTGTCCCGAGACGAGAGTTCCTTCTTACGTAGCAAGTTAAGGATTCTTATTCTCTTGGAAATGCCGCGTAAACATTCACGCGGCTCGCTCACAGCGAACAGGCCGATCAGCTGTGCGCGATCAGCCTCACAGCTGATCGCTCAACTCGAGTACTGGTGTGCCAGTGACCTTTTTTCGCTGAAAACGCGCGGTGCCTGCATTAACTAACCGATTTTCTGGGCACAGAAGCGCTGTGAACAGTGGCTACAGTTTTGAATTGCTTAAAAAAATTTCAACGTGAGAAATACCATGTGTGGTGTGTGAGCGTGTGAACACGTCGAATTGCGTGTGTCACACTCTCAATGCGTGAGACTTGAGAGCCCTGTGTCACAGTGAGGGACAGGAGGACACTGGACAAACTGCTCTCCATCATGGACACTCCTTCTCACCCACTGTACCGCACCATAGAGGGACAGAGGAGCTCATTCTCCAACAGGCTCCTACAGCTCCGCTCAAACAGTGAGAGATACAGGACTACATTCATATCATACTCCATACAACTGTACAACAACTCACCCTTATGTAACAGATAATACTCCCTACAACTGTATACAGCTGGTACTGAACATCATATTTGATACTGTATTTTATATTTGACTACTACTTTACTACTATCTGATTTTACACATATATTTATTATCATTATCTTATGTATATAATTGTGTCTCATCTGACACAGGTCTATTGCTCTTTGGTTGCTATCCCATCTACTTTTCTTTTTGTTCTTTTATCCTCTGATATATATTATATATTATATTTGATGAGTGAGCTACCGTACCCTTGTGGATCAATAAAGTTTGTCTAAGTCTAAGTCTAAATCTGTCGAGTGGTGACTATGATCTGTGTCATAGAAAACCAATTACCTGCTTCAAATTCATAAACAAAAATACAGATCATATTGTATCTTTGAACACTGCTTGAGTAAATACAACTGTCTACCATTTAAAGTAATTATCCTTAGCATCATTTTCCTGCACATTTTCATTTCCAGATTGTTATTCATCAGGCTCAAAAAGACACATTAAAAAGTAAAGAAAACAGCAGTGTGATGTGTGATGTGTGAGTCATGACAACTCGAGGGGAGAATAGTGATAGTGACCATCACAACACGATCTGTATTCATTAGAAATACAACGGCAAACCTCTGTGTTAAGCCTTCGAATGAGTGGCGATGTACTGCAATCATCTTGAACTGTGTGTGTGTTAAAATAGCGAGAGCCTTCAGACCTGTTGCCAAGAGACCTCCAAAGCCTAATAAAGCTCTTAATTAGACATGATTCACTCCCCTCAGCTACAGCGCGGAACATCAGAGAGCAGAAATCCAAGTCTGTGTGATTGTTCTACAAGAATTCAAGCAAAATAACATTTATGAGCAGGGAGCAACTGGGGGAAGGAGCTGATTTAAAGGGATAGTTCGGGTTTTTTGATATGAATGAATCTGTTACCGGCTGGTTAGCTCAACTGGTAAGTCACTGACTTTCCCCGAGGGGGGGGGGGTTCAAATCCTCCCCTGGCAATGAGCTAGCCAGTGTGGGTCCTTGGGCAAGACCCTTCATGGTACTGCCCCCCGGGTGCCGAAAGATGGCTGCTCACTGCTCCTGAAAAGGATGGGTCAAATGCAGAAGTCAAATTTCTCCCATGTGTCACTGTGTGTCATTGTGTGTGAGACCAAATAAAGACTTAATCTTTATCTATGGCATCTCCTTCAGCAGTGTTGTGCATTAACACTGGCTTACCCCTGACAGTGTCCTCTGAGTTCTGCCCTGGTTCTGGTGCTGACGAAAGTAGGTCCAGCAAGTTAGCTGGGACATTTAATAAAGGTTGTTTTCTTCTCAAAACAATATTTGTCTAAAAAGTGATATATTTGCATCTCAAAACAGTTGTCCATGAAAAAGTCAGAAGTCTTAATCGCTTGGTGCTATTTTCTCTCGAGTCGTATCACTGCGTGCTGCTCCCAGCTGGACAGCCGTACCTGTTTGTGTTTTAATACTCGGGAAGTAAAATATCTGACTACGACACCAACGAGGAGGTTAGCTTCAGCAAAGAGCCAGAGGATTACCTGAAAGAACCTGAATATACAGATGTAGAAAATAGGCAGAGGGAGTTGGAACGGGAAGGGAGCGAGAGGAGGGACAGAGAAGTGTTTGAGGCTGGAGCCACTGTGAAAGCCGCGAGAGACCGCCTGACGGATAAGTGGTGGTGCGCTTGTACCAACTGTCATTTGATGCCAACTGAGGCAGAAAGTTATTGCTGCCGCGAGTGGGATCTGATGCCAGAGATGCAGAAGGAGACTAGCGACTGCATCAGAAACCACTCCAAACAACTGAAAAAGTGTTGTGTTTGCGCACGGCTGTCCAGCTGAGAGCAGCGCGCAGTGATACGACTCGACAGAAAATAGCACCAAGCGATTATGACTTCTGATTTTTCATGGACAACTGTTTTGTGACACATATATATCCCTTTTTGGACAAATATTGTTTTGAGAAGAAAAACAAGCTTTATTAACTGTCCCCGCTAACTTGCCGGACCTACTTTCGTCAGCGCCAGAACCGGGACAGAACTCGGCTCACAGGACACTGTCCGCGATAAGTCAGTGTTAAAGGTCCCATGACATGGTACTTCTTGATGCTTTTATATGGCTCCTTAATGGTTCCCTAATAATGTAAATGAATCCTTCTTCAAAATCAACACTCACTGCATGAGATATGACTCTGACAGTCTTCATGAGGCTAGATATGTGTCTAAAATGCTTTATTCTGAGTGTTTCTGCTTCAGTGCAAATGAGAAGGACAGAGAGATTGGCTAAGGAGCGGGAAGGGGGGGGGCGGGTTTCCCCCGCTCGAAGCGCAGCTCGGCACCGCTTTCTCCTCTCTTCCGTGTTTTACGCAGGAAGACAGATGGGAGACTTTGCAATGAAAAAAAGCATATTTACACAGAAAATAAAATTAAACCACTGGTATTTCAGAGGTCCAGAGGGTCGGGTAAGGGACTTGCGAGCCTAGAAACACTCGGACGTGCCTCCAGGCAAATAAAAAAACGCATTTCGCATTGCGTAGCGCATTCACAGTCCAAACTCTATGGGCGGGATATACAGGGACGCTGAGCGGAGACAGAGGGAGGGGCTGGAGCTGCATTTGCCGATCTGACGTCAATAAGGTGCCTTGTCCGAACTCGCCCGTTTGAACACTGTTTTTTTGTAACGCAGAAAAGGACCGCAACTTTTAGCCGGGGGGGGGGGGGCCTAAACAGGGTAGGGGAGCCCACATTAACGTTCAAAAACCTCAGAAAGTGAAAATTTCATGCCATGGGACCTTTAATGCACGACACTGCTGAAGGGGATTCTACGGAGCCCTGGAAGTGACATAGGTGAATAAATAAAATAAGGTGTGGGAACAACTTATAAGGTGTGGGAACAAGTTATACCTTATAAGGTGTGGGAACAAGTTATACCTTATAAGGTGTGGGAACAAATTATACCTTATAAGTTGTTCCCACACCTTATAACTTGTTCCCACACCTTATAAGTTGTTCCCACACCTTATAAGTTGTTCCCACACCTTATACCTTATAAGTTGTTCCCACACCTTGTAACTTGTCCCCACACCTTATAACTTGTTCCCACACCTTATAACTTGTTCCCACACCTTATAACTTGTTCCCACACCTTATACCTTATAACTTGTTCCCACACCTTATAACTTGTTCCCACACCTTATACCTTATAACTTGTTCCCACACCTTATAAGTTGTTCCCACACCTTATAAGTTGTTCCCACACCTTATAACTTGTTCCCACACCTTATACCTTATAACTTGTTCCCACACCTTATAAGTTGTTCCCACACCTTATAAGTTGTTCCCACACCTTATAACTTGTTCCCACACCTTATAACTTGTTCCCACACCTTATACCTTATAAGTTGTTCCCACACCTTGTAACTTGTCCCCACACCTTATAACTTGTTCCCACACCTTATACATTATAACTTGTTCCCACACCTTATACCTTATAACTTGTTCCCACACCTTATAACTTGTTCCCACACCTTATACCTTATAAGTTGTTCCCACACCTTATAAGTTGTTCCCACACCTTATAACTTGTTCCCACACCTTATAAGTTGTTCCCACACCTTATAACTTGTTCCCACACCTTATAACTTGTTCCCACACCTTATAAGTTGTTCCCACACCTTATAACTTGTTCCCACACCTTATAACTTGTTCCCACACCTTATAAGTTGTTCCCACACCTTATAACTTGTTCCCACACCTTATAACTTGTTCCCACACCTTATACCTTATAACTTGTTCCCACACCTTATAACTTGTTCCCACACCTTGTAAGTTGTTCCCACACCATATAACTTGTCCCCACACCTTATAACTTGTTCCCACACCTTATAACTTGTTCCCACACCTTGTAAGTTGTTCCCACACCATATAACTTGTCCCCACACCTTATAACTTGTTCCCACACCTTATAACTTGTTCCCACACCTTATAAGTTGTTCCCACACCTTATAACTTGTCCCCACACCTTATAACTTGTTCCCACACCTTATAACTTGTTCCCACACCTTATAACTTGTTCCCACACCTTATAAGTTGTTCCCACACCATATAACTTGTCCCCACACCATATAACTTGTTCCCACACCATATAACTTGTCCCCACACCTTATAACTTGTTCCCACACCTTATAACTTGTTCCCACACCTTATAAGTTGTTCCCACACCATATAACTTGTCCCCACACCATATAACTTGTCCCCACACCTTATAACTTGTTCCCACACCTTATAACTTGTCCCCACACCTTATAACTTGTTCCCACACCTTATAACTTGTTCCCACACCTTATAAGTTGTTCCCACACCTTATAACTTGTCCCCACACCTTATAACTTGTTCCCACACCTTATAACTTGTCCCCACACCTTATAACTTGTTCCCACACCTTATAACTTGTTCCCACACCTTATAAGTTGTTCCCACACCTTGTTATTTTATTTATTCACCTATGTCACTTCCCAGGCTCCGTAGGATGCCATACAGATTCACATCAAAAAACCCAAACTATCCCTTTAATGGTGCAAGATGTTCCACAGTATGGCATTACACTTATGCATCTCCATAAAAACAAATATGTGACACCACTTGGGCAAATTACAGGTTACATCTGTGGAGAAGGAGCCTACACACGGTATAAATACATGTTTTTCAAAGTATTTCTGAGCATTAAAAATCATTGAATTAGTGCAAGAGATAGGTGATTTTAATGCCATATTGTGGAACATTCAAGGAAAAGCTTTCAAACGTTTTCAAGAGACGACAGACCCGCTGCCGGGAAAAGTTCCACATTGTAGCTTTTAAGAGGCACAGAAAACACAGTAGAAGAAGAAGAAGAAGAAGACAGTGAGGAAAATACGAGGGCAGAGTTTGTAATGCAGAAATCAAAATTGTTTGTTGGACACGAAATGAGAAAGGCAGATTTTTGAGTAGAGAGACAAGAACCTGATAAACTAAAGTAGTGCATATAAATCCTAGATCGTATTGCATAAGTACGGGCAACAAAAATCACATTTAGAACCCTTAATTTCTATAAAACGTGCTTCAGGTGGTTGTTGATTAATGCACATATCAGTTAAAGCGCATTTTTTAGAAGGTGGATATGCATTTAATGGCTAGTTAGAAGCACAATGCCATTAAGTTTTGCTGTATTAATTCAACTTTATATGTCTTTGGATAGTGACGGCAAATAATCCGTGGCTGGCCAGTTTAACATCTGAATCTGCAGTTTTTTGTACAGGAAAGTACAATCTGGGACTGGAGAGAGTAGGGAGCAGGGAGTTGTTAGCATCAGAAATCAGAAATCAGAAAGGTTTTATTGCCATATGTTTGAACATGTTCATATTAGGAAATTGCTTCGGTACTTGGAGCAGAATAAAACAGAATAAAATAAAGTAGAAAACTTACATTTACAAGAATACAAGAATATAACAGTGCAGGTGCAGGTAGTGATAAGGTGCATGTGTGCTGATATAGACCACGGCCATTCTAAAACAATTCAGGAAAAGTCCAATTTGTCATATTTATGTGATTGTTTTCTGAGGAGTCTATACTTGTTGAAATAGTTAGACCAGCTACGATAATTACAGTATTGACTTATCATTTAATATATGGTAGCTGGAACAATACTGTCTATCTAAATCTAAGACTAATAGGTTGACTGGGATTATCCTGCTTTGTGTCAGTGCCATAAAGCAGTTTAAATATTATCGTTTATTGCAGTGTATCTCTGTAACAATATATCATGCTCCAAAATTTGTTATCTGGAAAAAATAGGGACGAAATAGTGTTGATCAATACTGATATACACATTTTTACCACCCTATACCACAGCCTCATAGTACATTGTTGGACAGTAGAAGAACAGCTATCACAACGGTGTTTCATTAAAGGGGCCGTCACATTCGTCATGACCTTTGACCTCACTTTCCGGTGTTTGTGAGCGAAGCAGCGCCTCCGATAGAGCCTCCACTCACTGCATTTTTGTCAGCTCCATTTACACACCAACAGTGGAAAAATGCACACAACAACAGTTCCAACGGCTCAAAATCTGCTGACACTGAACTCCCACTGAAAGTTAGAGACAAATACAGACCACAATAAATACAGGCACACAGTCTGAAGAAGTCTTTGTAACAGAAACTCTAAAGGTTCTCCTGGGGCACAGATTCAGACAAGGACAGCACAGCCAAGCCTAAAGATGGACCAAGAATCTTTAAATCCTTTTGTATTTTTTCTTGAGTTCTCACTTTTTTGCTTGTGTTTAGGAAATGTGGATTGTGTCACCATGGTAACTGTCCCCAGCATGATGCGACTGCAAAATGTCAATAGGATTAAATTTAAGGAATATAATCGATTCATTGAAACGACCACTGTAAAGATTTAGCCTTGGTAATTAAATTTAAAAGCCCACTAAATAACTATTCTGATTACCTGGCCAGCCAAATGATATCTCTCTGTATTTGCTATACAGCGCGATACCATTTGGACACCCTCGCTCCACTCTCGCTCCCCCGGTTAACAACGGACTCCGCGATTCTGATTCGTTCAAAGATGGTGACGTCAGTGCACCCGCCTTTGCCCGCAATGTCCCTTCCATTCAGCTTTAAAATTGGTCTTAAATGACCTAAAACACATTGATTCCTTAAAACCACAGCAGCTGACAGCTCTAGAGGCCTTTCATTTCAAAAAAGATGTTTTTGCATTGCTTCCTACCGGCTTGGTTCACGTCGCTGTCCGCTAACTGTTCTCTGATTGGTTCACTTAGCTGTCTGTCTAAGCGCAACGGCAGTGCATTCTAGACCAAGCATTACCAGACTCGCCGCTGGTACAGCGATGAGTCATGGATTCTTCCAGGCAACTATTCTGATGGATTTGCCTAGAATGTCCCACAGCAAAGCATTTAACACATCCATCTCCATGGAGACAAGCATGTGACGCCACCAAAAAACGTATACAGCTCTGGAAAAAAATAAGGGACCACTGCAAAATGATCAGTTTTTCTAATATTACTTCTTATACTGTAGGTATGTGTTTGGGCAAAAGGAACATTTTTATTTGAGTCTATAAACTACTGACAACATTTCCCCCAAATTCCAAATAAAAATATTATCGTTTAGAGCATTTATTTGCAGAAAATGACAAATGAAAAAAAAAATAACAAAAAAGATACATGTTTTCAGACCTCAAACAATGCAAAGAAACAAGATCAAATTCATTTTAAAACAACATAATACTAATGTTTACACTTAAAGGGATATGCCACCCCCAGGTCAAATTTGGGCATCTCCCCACAGTCCAGAGACTAAAACAAGTGATGAAAAGCGTTTTCCTGCTCACCCAGCTATTGTCCGAGTCTGTCGCCACTGACCGCCGCGGTATCTGCTGCTCCTCCGCCTTAGACTGGAGTCTAACGTCGCCAGAGAAAGATTTCGGCCAAAAGGAATTAATTTGCTCGATGCTTTTCCCAATTACTTTCTGTGTAGTGCGCATTCATATCGAGTGCAAATAAATGTGCAAATCAACACGGAGAACTTGCCTTGGTCATTTTGGGTGGGAACTATTTTTCAGTGCGGAAGAATACAGCCGAATCACGCACCACGTTGTGCAACAGGGGAACTCCCTTCCCGGTGCGTAACTGGGATTCCCCTGGCAGCGTGCTGCGTGATACGGCTGTATTCTTCCGCACTGGAAAATAGTTCCCACCCAAAATGACCAAGTCAAGCTCTCCGTGTTGATTTGCACATTTATTTGCACTCGATATGAATGCGCACTACACAGAAAGTAATTGGGAAACGCATCCAGCAAATTAATTCCTTTTGGCCGAAATCTTTCCCTGGCGACGTTAGACTCCAGTCTAAGGCGGAGGAGCTGCAGATACCGCGGCGGTCAGTGGGGACAGACTCGGACAATGGCTGGGTGAGCAGGAAAACACTTTCCACCACTTATTTTAGTCTCTGGACTGTGGGGAGATGCTCAAATTTGACCTGGGGGTGGCATATCCCTTTAACACATCCATCTCCATGGAGACAAGCATGTGACGCCACCAAAAAACGTATACAGCTCTGGAAAAAAATAAGGGACCACTGCAAAATGATCAGTTTTTCTAATTTTACTTCTTATAGGTATGTGTTTGGGCAAAAGGAACATTTTTATTTGAGTCTATAAACTACTGACAACATTTCCCCCAAATCCCAAATAAAAATATTATCGTTTAGAGCATTTATTTGCAGAAAATGACAAATGAAAAAAAAAAAAAAAAAAAGATACATGTTTCCAGACCTCAAACAATGCAAAGAAACAAGATCAAATTCATTTTAAAACAACATAATACTAATGTTTACACTTAAGAAGAGTTCAGAAATCAATATTTGGTGCAATAACCCTTATTTTTAATCACAGCTTTCATGCGTCTTGGCATGCTCTCCACAAGTCTTTCACATTGTTCTTGGGTGACTTTATTCCATTCCTGGTGCAAGAACTGAAGTAGCTCAGCTTTGTGTTTGTGTTGGAATTCAACAGACACTGGAATGGAATGGCTGTAATACATGTAGAGATGCTGATTTCAGAAAAAAATGCAGTGGTCTATTTTTTTTTTTTCCAGAGCTGTAGGTCAAATCTGTGATGAGGCAAGCTTGCTCACGGTAAGAACAGATGTTTTTCAATTCATTTTCCAAGCAATAAATTCTATAATAATTGAAGCCAGGCAAGACATTTGTTTAATGCCATACAGAAAAGCTACATAGCGCAAAGATTAAAAAGGTATTGTGTTTATTTGTTTCATACTTTACTTCATAAAGGTCACAGACAGACACACATCAAAGCAGACACCCCACACCGTGAACCATTATAATCCACTCCCTTTTTATCTCACAAGCACTAAACAATCTGTCTTTGAAGAAAAGACGAGATTTAAAATCTTTATGCAAATGAGTATCTTTGCAGCCAACCTCACAGTCTCTAAATCTCACTAAAATGTGCCCGCTGCCATTTGATCACACCGGTGGACGAAGGGGAACTCTATCCATCTCAGCTTTAAGTCTTTTGTGGCAGACTGATGATGAGAGAGGATCTGGCCCAGTGCTATAAAAACAGAGATATCACACTTAGCGACAGCAATAATCTGTTTTGAATTTGTAAATTATGCAGCAATAACTCCTCAAGAAGCATTTGCATATTCCCATATTTAATCTTGCGTGACAGCAGGAGAGGGAGCGCGGAAGGATCCTTGGAATAGCTCCAGTTTAAATTCATAGGGACGAGAGGTGGAGACTAATTTGTCACTTGCTTGTCAGTTGGCGGATGGCAACAGCGCACCTTTGGCTCTGGGGGACCACAGCAACGCACTTATCGGTCCGAACGCAGCCAGCGCCGATAAGATTCAGAGCCAACGCCACAAAACGGGCCACAATACACTGCGTCACCATTAGTCACAGTTAGTACACAAACAGGAAATGACTGCGGCGAAAAAGCAGGTTGTGGGATGATTACAAGGAGCTGAGGAAGAGGAGGAGGTAGATTTCGGAGATTTGGAGGAAGGTGGGTGGGTGCGATCTGTCAAATACTCGGCGCTAACTAGCAAAAAGAGGTTAGGGGGAAGTGTGGAGAGTTATGAAGGAATTGTGAAATGAATAGGCTTAAGAGTTAAAACTGGATATTTTTATGCCGTTGTTTCTGTTTCTGTGTTAATGTTGTTCAAGTACGGACAAAAAAGAAGGCATTATAGAAAGAACCAGGCTCATCTTGTGGTTAAGGCTTTTCTTTATAAAAAATGAATGTGAGGGGATGTAAAAGTTTCTAAAGGCAATCGAAACTCAAGGCATGTGTGGTCTTGTTTAGCTGTTGCAAAGACCAAAGGTATAGACCATTTAAAAGAAAGGTTTGGGTCTTTAATGTTGGCTTTGTTACTACCTTTATCCAAACTTTTCTGTAAAATAAACTTAATCATATTAGTTTTATTGTTTTATTGTTCCTTACATATGTACGTATGTAAGGTCATGTGACGACTTGATAGCTCTCTATAGTCCACACCGTGTACAAGATGCTAGTTATAAATGAACAATTATCTTGGAGTGATAGTCTCATCTAATTGGAACTGTGGTAACCTTTGTGACCTCTTACATAATCAAAACAAACATTTTACAGAGAAGTTGGGTTAAAGTCAAGATAATGTACACGGTATTGGCCCTATAGGGAACTCTGTCCTCTGCATTTGACCCAACCTTCAACGCCGCTGGGGCAACCTTTACCTGACCAGCCAGAACCACAGGCTTTGACAAAACGTTACAAATGGACCTGGAGCCGTATCCTGTCTTCCCAATTTCAGATTAACCAATTAGAGAGACACATGGTCTGTTCATGTCAAAAATAAAGAATAGAATAGAATGCCTTTTATTGTCACTACTCATATGTACAATTTACAGTATGTATAATGTAAATCTTGTGGATCTCACAATGAGATTGAAAGCATCTCACTTCAGTGCAGACATTTAAGTATGACATTTACAACACAGCGGGATATTTACAACACAGTACAGATAGTTCAAAAAAGTAGTCTGGTTAACACCTGACCATATCACAAGTGAGATATGGGTCTGGAAACTCGCTTCGAAAAATCCCGTAGCGGAGGTGTGGTTAGCGATTGCCAACGGCCGTTTATTGGGCGTTATGAATGTCTATCATTGAGCGTATACGTAAGTCCATAGCCAATCATGTCAGTTGTCAGTTCAAACTACAAGCTTCCGTTTGTCATGTAGTACACGTCACCGTCTTGCCACACCTCCCCCGCTGTCTGATTGGGGCCCTAAATCTGGGACTCTCGCTTGGACGAGTTTCCAGGCCGCCTTCCAGTTCGAAACGAACGGAAGCGGCCTGGGAATTCCCAGGCTAGCAAAAAAGTATAGCTGGTATTACACATTAGCTACCATGGCAGCTTACATGTAAAAAAGGGGGAAAGAACAACATGATTTTTAAAGAATCAAAAATCGAAGCATCAAACTATTACTTATCACAAGTAAAAGTTGTTGTTTTTTTTCTGAATGATACCAGAATTTTGGAGAGGCGATGTCATCTGCATTTGAGAGACACGTGGTACAAATGAGCAGCTGTGGTTGGATCGTCTCAAGTTTGGACAGAGGATTTTCACCCTCTATTGTCCGGTTCCAGTCTCTTCTGGTCTGATGATCAGAATGTACCTGGGACTGGCTGGTCAGGCAAGAGACAATTGTCAGGAGCAGTGGGTGCCAGGAGGTAAACATGCATATCATTCTAATTAGCGTCTCCTATTTTTTCTATCTGTATAGCTTTCGCTCTCAACAATGCGAAACATGTCTGGGACTGTGGATGGAAATTAGCACTGTGCTAAATCAAATGAGTTGAGCGGTAGGATCCACTGACTGGGAGGATCCATGGGGGCTGGTGCGATGAGATCTGGGCAGCGGACCTGAACCATTGCCCCTGCGACCTGAAATACGTCGATAATAAGTAGAAGAAAATAGAAAGGAAAAAAAATTGAATATATGTGTGCGTGTGTGTTTCTATAATGATATAATGTCAATCCAACAATCTAATTTGAAAGTTTACATTATAGTTTTTTTTTTTTATTTAAATCAGCTGTTTTTCTAGCATTTTTATTATAAACAACAAATTCAGTATTCAAATTTTGCACATTCTCAAAACAACATTGACAATATTATCCATATTTCGATCATGTGCCCACATCTACGAGCAGTCAGCAGCCTTCCAAAGCTCTGCGTGTGTGGGCTGACTCTTGCTATTCCCTTTGTACAATATTAATATTACGCCCTCTCCTCACCGTGACCCTGATCAAGTTTCCACAATGGCGCTCATCAGGCTGAGCTCCTCCGGGACATCCCACAGAGACCGCACACACATTTAATAACACACAGAGGTGGAAGCAGGTTTAGGGAGCGTTGTCATGCTCCTCATTACCTCACTTCAGTTCAGTCGGCCGGAAGCAAAACCCAAGCCCCAAGCGCTCGATGGTAACTGTGTTTCATGCGCGCTCGGCCACGTTGTTAAGAGTTATGGCTGCATTTATGGTGACAGGGACTTTCGCAGCACTGAAAAAAGAGGTGCATTTAGCCGTTCGAGCTAAACAGGGAAGGCTAAGCACCATTTGGTAACAGAAAGATGAATTATTCAGGTTTGGTTGAAAGTGTTAAGAGTCATCTGCCACACATCAGCAGCAGTGGGAGGAGGAGAAGAAGAAGAAAATCAATCATTTTCTGGAGCTCTGGAGCTGAAGGAGAAAGGGGGGCATACATGTTGAAACTAAAAAACAGGTCTGTAAAGATTGGGTCTGTAGGGATTTGGGTCAGAAAGACAAAAGCGTTTATCTAAATTGGTAAACAGCAAATACACAAAGATGAATTTTAATGGAAATCAGAGTCACTAACAAAATACTTAATATAACCTTGCCCAAGGGCGTTATGGTTGAAAAATAAACATTTAACGGAAAACAACAACTTTTAGCAAAGGTTAGTGGGTATGAATATTTTAAATAGATACGGGGTTCTTAAAAAGAAAACAAGAAACAAATTTGAACAAGTATTGGTAGAGGAAAAAAGGTAATTGCTGGATAGTTTTAAAATGTTCTTGGTCAATATATTAACTAGTACAAGGCCAGAATGGAAATATTAAAGACTACCATCTCCATGTCCACCCCCACCCTCTGGAACTCCCTACCTCAGCAACTCTGTGACTGCACTGACCTCATCTCCTTCAAGAACAATCTCAAGACCCATCCATACAGAACAGCTTTTAATGTGAAACTTTTCTTTGTATCTTTACTGTAGTATTTGTTTATTGTTCTAGTGTGTATTCGATAAGCGTCTTTGAGTGTCCTGAAAAATAAATGTATTATTATTACCACAATTCCATTGTTACTGGTGACAGAGCGAAAGTGAACGCACTTCAACAAACCATCAAATCACCAAACCAACAAACCACCAAACCACCAAATCACCAAACCAACAAACCACAAAACCAAAAAAACACAAAACCACCAAACCTCCAAATCGCCAAACCACCAAATCACCAAATCACTAAACCACCAAATCACCAACTTACCAAACCAACAAACCAACAAACCACCAAACCAACAAACCACCAAACCACCAAACCACCAAACCACCAAATCACAAAATCACCAAACCACCAAACCACCAAATCAGCAAAACACCAAACCACCAAATCACCAAACCACCAAACCACCAAACCACAAAACCAAAAAAACACAAAACCACCAAACCACCAAATCACCAAATCACCAACTTACCAAACCAACAAACCAACAAACCACCAAACCACCAAATCACCAAACCACCAAATCACCAAACCACCAAACCACCAAATCACCAAATCACCAAACCACCAAACCACACTGCAGAATTTGGGAGACGAATGAGCAAAGTGACTACAGAAAAACTGACAAACTCAATCACAAAGTGGGTTGCCTCTCTCTCTCTCTCTCTCTCTCATGAGATTAAAATGAGATTAATTAGATTAATTAATTACAAATCCAGTAATTAATTAGATTTTTTTTTTTAAATCACCTGACATCATTAGTTCAAAATGCTAGTATTTCCTAGAAAAATAACAACATATATCAGAAATAAATTCAGAATTTAAAGCCCTATTTGGAACATTACTCAAAAACACAATTTAGCTCCACTGTGCTTTCACTGTAGACAATATAAAACTATTTCTGGGGTCCAATCATCCAGATTAGCTTCTTTCTTCTTTTTTTTTTTCAATCTGTGAGTGGTACTTGTACATGTTACCACAGACTGACCACTTCACCTACACATGCATGTATGTGGATGGGGAGGGAGTCCATGCAGTCCACCAGTTTCTGCACAAAACAGCTCGCAAGATCTGCACCTTGAACATCTTAAAGGGCCCGTAATTCACTATTTTCTGATCTATGTTATAATGTTGTTACTTCACAAACATACAGTACCTGGAGTTGTTTCATTCACACACATTTAACACACAAATCCTGCATATTTAGGAGTTATTCTCTCTCGCTCTCTTTAAACTCCATACACCTTCACTAGAATCATTTGGATAATATCAGATCTGGAATTTACAATCTCTACTAAACAAAAAAAAAACATTTTGAGGTTTGGGATGTAGAAAGACAAATAATAAAGAGTTACAGAAACATGTGTGAATCAAACAAAACACAACGGCGCATATTTTTCATGAGGTAACAACATTATAATATGGTTTAAAGCTCACAGGAGTCAGGACCAGGAGTAATATAGGACCACAATATTTAAGGTACTACAGTATACTGGCATTTTCAAGGGTGACCCAATTTGTCAATTTTTTTGAGAAATCCATAGCACTTCATCAAGAACTCACTGATGTACAAAATGCTTCAACCTTCCACCTTTGACCTCAGTGGTTTTGCTACATGTGGCTGCCTGTAACCCTACTCCCGACAGTCCCTGGCCCTTCCCACACAGATGTCCCAGGTCAGACCCCTCGCTTCACCCCTCTCCTCCTCCTCCCCTCACCGTCCCGTCCCACACAGACCTTCCTCTCTCCAGTAGACCACCACTTCTCCATAATTAATGGGATCAGCCACCACGTGCTCAAGCTCTTTGGCAGCAAATCAAGGGAGTGCGCTCATAAATATTTACTGAAACAAACATGACATTTTCACGTGAAGAAATCGCCACAGACTGCACACACGCAGTATATAAGAGCAGTGCTGTGTTCAGGCTGATTCACACAGAGATGTAGTGTGCGGAGATGGAGCATCGTTAGAGCTATGAAAGGAATACCAGCTTTAGTCCTGGTTCAGTCCATGTTCACCTCTAGTTTAGACCTCGTTTAGTTCTCCAATCCAGTCCACTTTATTTATATACCACAATTCATAAAAAAACGGTTTCTAAAGTGGTGCACGATATAGCTAAAACAATAAAATAAAGCTCTATTTAACTGAGCTAGTCCTCGACAAGACAATAAAACTAGTCAAATCAAATCAAGTAAGTAGTTTTGGTTCAGTTACAGTGATTGATTGATTGAAAAGCTAATTGCACTAAGCTTAATTCCAGGTTAGAAGGTGCTTTCTGTATTCTTAGTTTGGTTATGGATTGGATCATTTCAGATTTACTTATGATCTCTTCATTGCAAACTTAATAAGGATGAGTTGGGGTTTATCCTGATTTAGAAGCTTTAGGTGAGCTAGAAGCAGGTTTATGGACGTGGCACATACAATCCTCTGTATCACAGGAATCCATGCAGGTGAGGTGAGGTGCTGTCCATCAATAAGCTCTGGGTGCGCTGCGAATGTTATTGTGGTGTTAAAATATGTACCTTGTAATAATAAAAGATAAACAAATAAGCTCTGGGATATTGTCATTTTAATTTTGGCTGGGATTGGTCAGAATTGATCTGATTTTATTCAGCTTAGTGTGCGTTTAAACCATGGAACAGCAAGAATCAATTAAGAAAAAATGAAAAAACCAAATAGATGGTTTAAGGTTGGACTGATCCATCATGGTGTTGTGGTACAATATGGTGTACTTTTGACTAGGGGCTTGGTACTCACCGAAAAGCCTGCCCAGAAGGGACACGAGTGGCGGACCCGGGGCGACGTGGTGAGCGCCAGCGCTGCGAAGCTCACGGCCAGGATCAGACTGCCCAGGACCATCTGAGAGACCCCCAGAGCCAGCATGATCCGCGTACGCGTGCGGTACTCCCTCAGCCGGGACAGACTGCGGGACAGTGACGCCGGACTCAACGACCCCGGGCCACTACCGATACCTGGACCTCCAACCCCCATCAAACCGAGCCCGGCCATGCTGCTCCTGCCTCCGCGGGGAAGCGCGCTCAGCGGCATTGTCAGTTTTTACGCACACGAGAGAAGCGCTGAAGAAGAGAAATTACATCCGATACACTGAGCCGATGCGTCCGATGGGCATCACAAGCTGACGCCGAGGTCTTTCACAGAGCACACGTCCAAATTAGCCCGATAATAAGTTCTTAAACGATGCTTCAACAGGAAATCCATGTCTCAAAAAGTCCACGAGACGCAAGGTTTGTTTTTCCTGCGCTGCACCATTGTCACGCTGTCGCCTCTGCAGCTTATTCCCACAACTCAAGACGCGAAGGTGAGCCCGAAGACACAAGGCGCAATCACGTACAGCGTAGTTCTCTCAAATATCCCCGTAAAAAAACCAAACAAAACAAAAAAAGCTCTGGAATAGGCTGTGATATAATGACGGTGGTCGCGCGGATAGAGGATGCTCAGTGCGCGTTGGAGACAGCAGCGCTACTATGAAGAGCGGATCGGGGGGTGGGCTGTCTACTATGAGCCTGCATCAGAATAAAGCAGCGTGTGATTTGTTGGCCCCTCTGATGATGTAGTGCTGCTGCTGGTGTGACAGAATCTACAGAGGGAAAGGACGTCGACGCGCCAAGGATGATGCTGTCCATGTTGTCCATGTTGTTCGGTTGTTTGCGCGCGTTCTCTCCACACAAAGGTTTGGGTTTTTTTCCCGTGGAGAGACATTCCCAGCAGTCCCACGGTTTAAACGTCGATCACAGCCAAAACAAAGCAGCTCCACAGGGGTAACGTGGATGCAAAACGTAAACACGCGTTATACTGTATTGGCTTTTGGTTTACACATTTTAAGGAGGACGTTGATCATTATTACCAACACGTGCCAGTGCCGTGGTGGTGTTCAAACTATTTTATCCATCTCACTTCACTTGTAGTCCATTTGTCTCGCATTTGCATCCGTTTGTGATCTAAATAATGGATGCAAATTAGCCCATGCCTTTCATTTTTAGACCCAAATCTAATAAGGCTTATTGTATTAGGCCTACGTGTTAGAGTAAGATCTAAAGGTTTGCCAGGCTTGTAGCGGTGATTTGGCAATTTTGGCTGTTTTTATAGTATTTAAACAACGCATTGTATGATTTTTATCTCTGACCTTGCCGCAAAATCATTAAGAGATACGTTGCGCCATCTACCGGTGATGAAGATTTGCGCAATAACAGGTATAAAGAAGGTTTAAAACACACTCACACACTAAAACTCACAAAAATATATATCCTTATATGTGGTTGCACTACATTTACTTAGGGACAGATCAGCAATTAAAAATATATCCATGGGTTTCATAATAATAATAAAAAAGGTTTGTTGTAAACAAAAACTGGAAAATGACCCAATAACAAGAAGCTGAAACCAAAATTGTTGTTCAGTTGCAAAACATCAGATCAATACAAAACAGCAAAGATGATAACAGGCAGTGCAACTGAAGGGTCTTCACACACTCGAGCCAATGTTTTCATTTAATTTTTCTGTCTTCTCCCCCACACTTATCCAGTTACAGCATCCACTGATTGAAAAGTGAATTTGAATAGTTGTCACAATCACATCATTACTTGAATTTGCCCCGTTGAAAACAAATATCTCTTCAGTAAGATGGAAAAAAACAAAAAGTTGTAGTTTATTCTAAAATTACTATGACTATTTGAGATGAGAACAAGCCAATACAATTTAAAAGGAACTTACATGTTTAAAAAAACCAGATTGAGAAACGCGGTTATGGAGCGAAGCGTCGCTGTGAAAGGAGTTCACTTATGGAATAATCTTGACAAAGAAATCAAAGAATCAATTACAATAATGCCATTTAAAAAATAGAAAAAAATGTAGGTATGAAAAAGAACACTAAATTGTTGTGCTAAAAAAATGAAGCTTTCTGTTTTCAGTTGATTAATAATTGTGATTGAAATGGAATGTTTTGATGAAATGTTTTATAGTCACTATCGGTGTTCATTCTTTCTGCTCCCTTTCATTCAGTACTTTGTATTGCTATCACACTGATTATGTCCTTTTATACTTTATGAATGAAATAAACAAAAAATAAAATAAAATGAATTCTATCAGTTCTACTTTTAGCTGGTAGTTCTACTGAAATGAAAGAAATTATTGCCCCAGATACTTCCTTGTTATCAATCAATCAATCAAACAATATTTATAAAGCGCTTTTCATACAAAATTGTAACACAAAGCGCCCTACAGTGGTCAAGGATTAGAAGATTGACCTTATTTGATCTCGCACAGGAGAAGTCGTTTCTATATTTGACCCGGGGACCATCCCCATGATTTTGTTTTGTTATTTAGGCTTTGGTCAGGCCCTAAGCTGGAGGATTTTACCTATGGCGCATGTTTAGGTTGGTGGGGGAAACCGGAGTACCCGGAGGAAACCCACCCAGACACGGGGAGAACATGCAGTCTCCGCACAGCACGTCTACACGCAATCATAAACCTGTATTGGGCAAAGAGGGAAAAAAACATTTTGCAGAAATATTACTTTAAAAATGATTTATTTATTAATACAGTGGTATACTGAAAAATGTGTTGCAGAGAGGAAAGAAAAGTCAGCCACACGTGAAGACCTAAGATCTAAAGCTGTGTTATATCTGTGCCTTACAGAATATATCGTCTATTAGTACAAAAATACATGGGCACACAATACAGCATCCGTATCACAAACAGGTGAGGGGACACGAGAGCACGCCCTTCAAATTAACATGTTTTAAATGTAGTTTAACCCAAGCATTTCCTGATCCTTATAGACTTTGTTATATTGTGAATAGAAAACTGTAGTTATTGTTACAGATTATAATAAGTTCAAGGCTTGGGGTATATCCAGAATACAAAGATATCCACGTTTAACTTTCTCTCCACTTTTTAAAACATTTTTTCTCTCTTTTTTTTTTTTTTACAAAACAGAAAGATGATACAAAAAAAGTTCATTTACAAACAAAAAGAAACAAGGCAATAAGCTAGTCATATTTACATCCACTTCTTTTCTGACGTTATCTTCAGTAATGCATAGCAAAAAAGAAGAGCAAACCTTTAGGTATTTGTTATCAGCTGTTATAATGTGCTGCACCCAAAATGATTTATACAATGGGTTAAGATGGCAACAGATACAGATTTTCTTAATTTATAATTGTATTGAAAAGTGAATAATCTGCAGATAAGGCATCACTGCTTATTTGTGTTTTGAGTGCACAAAGAAAGAGTCCTCAGGGGTAGGAGCTAGGAGTTAGGAAGTAGTGACCTGAGTAAAGAACATGCATAGATCTCCATCAGGCTGGAAGGAGACATCGCTGCCAATATTTCACAGCGGGAATCAGGAAGGAAAAATATTGGAAGAGCTTTTTTTTAAAAACGTGCTTCTCAAAAAAACGCACATCTGGCACAATCCTTCGACAAAAAATATTACTTCAACAGCAATCATCTCTTCAATAAAACCTCAATGTTAAAAAACAAAGAGATACATAATTATATATTCAGTCAATGAAAATGACAATATATTGACTAGAAATTTAAGTACAATTTCTCTATATATACGTGTGCATATATAGTATAAATACAGCTACACGGCTTTTTTACGCTGGTGTAAAATGAACAAACCCATCCGAATATGCCTCATATATAGTGGAAATCTTCATTGACGTTAGACATGCATTGTTTTCACATTAACACATGAGATTGGGAGAGTCTTTCACCACAAAAAAGATTTTCAGTGTTCAAAGTCAGTGCCGTAGTTGCAGTAAAATGGCACTTAAAGGGTTTTTTTTTAATCCACAGATGTGTTTTTGCTTGTTGCGAAGGTGGATGGTGTGCTTGACTTGTGCCTCCACAGTCTGTAACGTCACTCCAGAGACTCTTTAAAAATGGTCGATGAGCACAGAGACACAGTTGGCCCCCACCAGATAGTTGGGGTCTCCAGGGAGAGCCTTGTTCTGCCAGCTCTTTGGATCACCTACAGAAAAGTTTGTAAAAGTCACAATAGGTTAAAACGTACACTACAATATAAGCCTTTAATTTATTTAAACAAAAATACATTCATCCAAATCAACTATAATGGATTTTTAGTTCAGGTTAAATTTAATTGCATATAATTATAATGATGCACAAAAGGTGAAATATTTTTTACAATCATCTGATTCTGATAGTTGCTAAAACCCTATTATACAGCTCTGGGAAAAAATAAGAGACCACTGCATTTTTTTCTGAAATCAGCATCTCTACATGTATTACAGCCATTCCATTCCAGCGTCTGTTGAATTCCAACACAAACACAAAGCTGAGCTACTTCAGTTCTTGCACCAGGAGTGGAATAAAGTCACCCAAGAACAATGTGAAAGAGGAGAGCATGCCAAGAAGCATGAAAGCTGTGTTAAAAATAAGGGTTATTGCAGTTATAATATTGATTTCTGAACTCTTCTTAAGTGTAAACATCAGTATTATGTTGTTTTAAAATGAATTTGATCGTGTTTCTTTGCATTGTTTGAGGTCTGAAAATATGTATCTTTTTTTGTTATTTTGACCATTTGTCATTTTGAAAAACATGGGATTAGGGTAGTCCAAAAAAAACAAAAACAAGATCATTATCAATTCTAAAACCAGTATTGAAACTATTCATGTTCAACTATTCACTCATTTCAGCAAGTGTCAACACTGAAAAATTATTTTCTCACTGCGGTATCAAAAATGTGAATTCTGCCTTTTCTGTAACATTGAAATCTAAATGAAGTATCGTGACGACACTAAACTTTTTCATCTTAAACCAATATGTATTTTTATCATTAATGTAATTGAGCTAGTACAGCACACAGTAAAACTTCATTTTGACAAGCACTGCTTTTCAAATGGTTGAATACAGCCCACACTTAAAACTGCATTGACAAATAAATAAACCTCAATCACAGAGGACTCCAAGTCCAAGTGAAGCTGTTCAAGTCTGTGCCAAAAGAAACATTTGTGTGACAGATGAGCTGGAGCACAGCCAACTCGTTTCTAAGACTAGTGAGAATTAAAAATATAGAGAACGTATAAAACTAATCAATGTTTTGAGCCACTTTTGTTTAGAAAAGCATATGTAGATTAGACAACTGGCTTTGCTCCAGGTTTTGAGTGGCATTAGGCCTGTAACAATGACTGTACTGACTTATAATTCAGTATATAAAAGCTGGACCAATATACAGTGGTACCTCACCTTACGAATGACCCAACAAACGAAAATTTCAAGTTACGAAACGCCTTCACGTCAAATTTTGGTCTCTAGATACGAATGAAATTTCAAGTTACGAAACGCGAAATCTCCAATCCAATCCAATCCAACTTTATTTATAAAGCACTTTAGAAACAACAAATCTCAAAAATTCAATTAATGTGCGCTCAGATGCACGCCCCGAAACGTAAATACACTTTATCAACACACACGGGGTTAGGTTCCAGAGCTGGCCCGCGGAGGGAGAGGTCCACGAGGTAGGACAACTTTGTATTTGGCAATTGTTCTACATGTTTTAGGGCTGTAAATGCCTCACCACACATTCTACACTTTTTTCTCGCATTTCTCTCTCGTTTAAACACTCGAACTTTCATAGATTTTCAATGTTCAATGTGTTGGGGGGGACACGGCTCAATATAGCGCCGCCGAACGTGCAATGGGAGCGGAGACACAACAACACAGTATGGTAAAACTCACCTGTCTCACGACGGTCTAAACCCCGCTCACGTTCCCTTAGTGAATTGGTGAATTCTGCTTCACAATGATACAGTAGGAAGAGCCGACATCGAAGGATCAAAACGTCCATACGGCGCAAGGCCGCACTACACCGGGGCTGTGGGATGGCGCCGCGTGCCTCCACCTTGGGGCCGAGCCTGCGCAGCTCACAGCTCACAGTGTGAGCCGCGCTCTGGAAGTCAGAGAGAACCAGAGCCCACCCCGAGCGAGACCCCGCGGTCTTGCCCGCCTATAGAGCGGCCTGTTAGCTCACAGTGTCAGCCCCCCGGCTCTGGAGGTCAGATAGAAGCAGAGCTCGCCCCGCCCCGCTCTTATTCCCGCTGAAAGAGCGTCTTTCTCGGCCTCTTAAAGGTGCGCAGACACGAGCAACGAGCAACGCGCTCATCCAACGGCACTGCCATGTTATAATAATAACAGGTCCAATCCAGGTTTAGTTCTGGCCAGACCTGGTTTATTCCACGTTCTTTTAGTCCTGGTCTAGTCTCTTAGCCCGTCAGGAACACATTACACTATAAAAAAAAGTTACACTCTAAAAAAAACACCTTGGAACGGATCAGGCTTTTTCCATTGAAATAGCTACTCAACTTACGAATTTTTCACGTTACGAAACCACTTCTGGAACAAATTAATTTCGTAAGGTGAGGTACCACTGTATATTTTGGGACTCAATATTTATCATGTGTACATTTTTTTTGTAAAAGTCGGAAGCTTAAGATAGGATTTGAGCTGTTAAAGGTTGAATGAGTGAGTTCTATAGCTAATTATTGGTTCATTCTTTAATGTATATGTTGCAGCTCATTGCTCTTAATGAGACTGTCTATTTAAAAGTGGTTTACAAGTTTTATTTTACATTATTGGTGCTGTATCAGTGGGATAAAGTAGTGTCAATACTTTTGTTTATTACAGTATATCTATGTAGCATTATATCGTCCTTCAAAATGTGGTATAGTGACAGACCTAGGCAGAATATACATATTTTTCTGATCAAAAG
Source organism: Paratrypauchen microcephalus (assembly GCA_036785185.1). Classification (NCBI taxonomy): domain Eukaryota; kingdom Metazoa; phylum Chordata; class Actinopteri; order Gobiiformes; family Gobiidae; genus Paratrypauchen; species Paratrypauchen microcephalus. Next base: position 3,885,826 of record JAVJIX010000039.1, read on the forward strand.
TTAATTATAATTTCAATAACATATTTATAATTGAATCGAGTGAGAACTGCTATCACAATATTGATTCAATGCACAGCTCATATCATGCCTTTTTTTGACCTTTGTATTGTGTTTGTTACATTTTATACTTGTATTCTGCTTCAGCACATTTTAAATTCAATAGAATTCAATTCTAGCATAATTTGTCAAAATCCTATTGCTGCGCTAAACCCTGTTATACATCATGTCTAATAATAACATAACCTGCGTTAGAAAAGTGAAAACATTGAGTAAGTATTAAAGGGGCAGAAGCAGAGCAGAGAAGGACGGAGGAGTGTGGCCCTTGCTTTACAATAAGAGGATTAGGTTCTGCTTGATAATCCGCGCACAATTCAGCAGGACAGTGCAGTGGGCCCACATCACATTCAGCTGCCCAAAAATGAGGCTAATTAACAACTAATCCTGACCACAGCCAAAGTTATCACTGCTTTTGAGCAGCAGAGAAGCACAGAGAAAAGAAGGACATTTTAGAAAAGCAAAAGATCAAATAAAACATTAACATTAAGCAAAGTTATTCTGTTTAGGTTAGGGATTCTGAAGAAATAAGAAAAAGGAGTTTTAAGAGTTCCCAAGTCTTAATCAGGAAGACCTTTACCACCTTAGCTGTTCTTCAGGTCAGGATGGGGTGGCTATATGATTAGAGAAGCACTTTTCACACTGCAACATGCACTATTACACTAAAATGATTAATATGATACTGTTTTTGTAAAATGCATGCAGGTTAAGAGCAACAAATGAACACTGAGTTAGAAGGAGGAGAAAGACCAAGGGAAACATGAAAGTGAAATTGTAAAAATGGGTGACAGAGCAAAATGAACATTGTATGGGTGGGTTTAGTTCAAATGATTTAAATAAACTAAACTAAAAGCATAATCATACATGGTCAGATTTACCCTTAGACTGATTCTCATATCAAGTATTTTAAATGGGAGTATTTTTTTATTGAGGAGAATCAGATCTGTAGGTAAAGCTGATGACAGTGCCCCACACCCTCAGATTGTCACAGAGCCAGCCCAAACGACCCCGAAGAACAGAAAGCACAGCATACCCGACGAGGAGTCGGAGGATTTTAGAGCAAAAGACCAACCATCAGGGGTCATAGACGCACAGTGAGGTAAGCGCAGCTCCACCGGCTTCAGGAACTTCAGGCCATGTGGTCCACACATGACCAGCGGGCTGAGCAGAGTCTCTCCTGGAACAGACACAAACCAGACACAGAGTTTACCTTTATCCATGTTAGACTGTCTGAACACAAGACACAGGGCTGTGAAAAGAAAAATGAATCAAGGTTGAGATTCGGCCTTTTCTAATTATCAGTGACGTATCTTTAAATTGAGAAGTCTACAGCCAGACAGTAAAAATGTGCTTTGAGGAAAAATATAGGATTTTTTTTTCTTTTTCACAACATTACTATTGAAAGCTATAGTAATAGTGAAACTATAAAATAGGACATTGTGAGTGTTTTGGGTTTTTTTTGTTTTTTTTTCATATCGCACAGCCCTGATACAGTACAGGCAGCACAATAGTATATTATAAGTATAGTGATATCTGCAATTTGGAGTTCTAAAGAGATGGAAGGCCATACTTTTAAATGAACTTACCAAAAAATGTTCAAAACCACAATAATACAGTCTCAAAATAGTTGACCTGAGTGCTTTTGTCATGCTGTGTAGCTCTACTTCAGATGTATCTATCACAAGTTGGTGCTCCTGCTCTGCTTTTGTCGCGTCTGTTTCGGAGCGTTACCTTTCTCTTTGTCGAGTGGCGGCAGGATGCTGTTGTCGCGACAGACTTTGAAGTAGATTTCCTGTTCCACACCTTCAGGGATGGCACCTTGAGGAATAATGATGCTGACACCTGTCTCTATGGAGCTCAGGACGCCTCCGTTGCTGTTAAAAATTCCTCTCGCTGTCGCCACCACTGTGTGCCCTTCATCCTCCTCTTCCTCGTCGTCTAAAGCACTGGGGCTACAACATAAAAAAATGAACTGAGGTTTAAGAAAACAAATAAAGGAAAATGCTGTAACATGGGACCACATTAGTTGGACAAATGTGAGGGCAGTTTGAGCCCTTTTGGATTTATGTTGTTTTAGAATTGCAACTCTAAGTGAGAAGAATTTGGCTTTCTGATATCATAAATGTCTTGAGAAACAAAACACCAAATTTTAACAAGATTGATTATTTTTACATAATGAAGTGTTTCCCGCAGTGCTTTTTTGTTATGGCGGCTGCCTTGACAACAATTGCTCCTGGCCTTGACTATGCCCCATTCAAAACGCTCTGTTGCACCTTGCAATGTCATTTACTGGTAGTTTTTTTTAACAGCTATTTTTTACCTTTTTTATTGTAAATTGTATTTATACATTTCAATAGCAATTACAATGTATGTGTACCAAACATCATATTTGCACTTTTTTTTTTTTTTTTTAAATAACCCCAGAAAAAAAAGAAAAAGAAAAGAAATGTATAATAATTAAAAAAACAGCAGATAATTCAAGGACAAATAAATACATAGTGACAAAACAGAAAAAACAACAAGGTATGGTGCCCATTTTATATGTGTCCATGTATTTCAGAAATTGCTGCCATGTTAATTAATTTTGTGGTCGAACCTGCAAGTGGTCACCTCATCTTCTCAAACTGCAAAAAAATCATGAGATCATTTATCCACTGATCATGTGTGTGTGTTTCACCTCAAGAGAACGAGGCGCCCTGCCACCAAAGAGGCAAAGGCTACAGCACGAGAACAGTGCTCGGTGGTGGATACACCAGGGGCAACATACCAAAGAGCGCAGTCAAAGCAGTGGGGCAATTTTGTTTTTATATGCTCTTTTTTACCTTTAGTTTGGCTGAAATCATCCAAATGATTCTAGTGAAGGTGTATGGAGTTTAAAAACACAGGGAAGCACTTCCTGTATTACCACATGACATCACAAGGTGGTACAGTGATGCCATGTATTTCTGTTTGTAAATAGAATTCAGCCTAAATATGCAGGGTTTGTGTGTTAAACGTGTGAATAAAACAAACCACAAATCCAGATATGTTTTTGATGAGGAAACATTACACGGTTAAGGTTACTATAAGATTAAGACATAGTGCAATATGGGCCCTTTAAACAGTAGTTCATCTGTTATGACCAAAACAAATATTTGATACCTTTAAAGTAAATATTCAAAAAAGTAACTGCTGGTACCTGACAGGGATGGCTTTGGGCACAGCGTTCACATTGTTCTGCTGGTATTTGGAGCGGTGGTCCATAGTGCGAGTGAATGTGTCCACGCCGCTGTCGTGATCTATGTTTTGAGGCTGTGGTGAAATCTGAGGTTTTACTGGACTTGTGCTCTGGACCTGAAAAAAAAAAAGGGAAAAACAAGTTCATAAAGCTATAGAGGCATTATCAGATGGGAATAGAGGCTAGAATCAGGTATGAATGGAGGTCTGGACACTAAAGTTTGGGCCATTTCATCTCATTATTTAACAAACTCCCCTGCATTTCACGCGTATGTATCTCACTCACTTATATTAATTCAGCAGCATAGTTTATTTGTTGTACTAGGGACTACAACATCACAAGTTAGCACTGATGATAACCATACAGATGCAGCTCTTTGTGCATTCATCTGTATTTATGGGGTTATTCTTTATGGGAACATACAGCTCTGGAAAAAAAATAAGAGACCACTGCATTTTTTTCTGAAATCAGCATCTCTACATGTATTACAGCCATTACATTCCAGCGTCCGTTGAATTCCAACACAAACACAAAGCTGAGATAACTTCAGTTCTTGCACCAAGAGTGGAATAAAGTCACCCAAGAACAATGTGAAAGACTTGTGGAGAGCATGCCAAGATGCATGAAAGCTGTGATTGAAAATAAGGGTTATTGCACCAAATATTGACTTCTGAACTCTTCTTAAGTGTAAACATTAGTATTATGTTGTTTTAAAATGAATTTGATCTTGTTTCTTTGCATTGTTTGAGGTCTGAGAACATATTTTTTTGTTATTTTGACCATTTGTCATTTTCTGCAAATAAATGCTCTAAACGATAATATTTTTATTTGGAATTTGGGGGAAATGTTGTCAGTAGTTTATAGACTCAAACAAAAATGTTCCTTTTGCCCAAACACATACCTATAAGTAGTAAAATCTGAAAAACTTAATTTTGCAGTGGTCATTTTGGTCATGACAAAATATTAATTTTTTTATAAGTGAGTGGTTTATGCTGCACATTAGGCTGCAAGTTATTCAATTATCTTGTGGTCATAATAAGTAGAGGCAGGAACTACATTGGAATATTGAATATTGAATATAAAGATATTGTAATCCATTGATAAACTGGCACCTTCGATGTGATCTCAGTCTTGTCGTTGGGCAGGAGGTTGTGGTTGAACTTGGGGCTGTCAAACTTGCGTTCAAAAGGCCTGGCAGAGGTGGTGTAAGGCTTGGGTAAGTAGCGGTTGTAGCTGGATGCTGGTGGTACTGCAGTGCTCGTGGTGGTTTTTGAATGCTGGTCACTTGTGCCATTGACGGGGGACTTCTCTGGAAAACTCTTATGAGGCAAGAAGTTGGACTGCACTGTGTCCTCTCTGCTGGGAGCTGGTTTCACTGTGGGCAGAAATGCAAAGTTAGTATTTGTAGTAGTCCAGTTTGGTAGGAAACTACTAAAAGAAACAACAACAAAAAAACTACAGTAATTGAGTCGAGATTACATTAGCTATTTAAGCTACTAAACTATTTAAACATGTCCAGGGGCATTGAAACTTGTGAAGAGTGAAATGTGAACTGCTAAACTATTTCACATAATAATAAGACATTATGCAACTGAAATAAGGGCAGTTTTTGTAAATTGCTAAAAGCGAAACTTCAAAATCTATTCAAAGGTATTTCAGTTTGATTGTGGTTCATTTTGCAGCCCAATTTTGTGTGGCTGTGTTACTTTTCCAGACTGACTTACCTTCTGGTGCAGGTTTGGGCAGTGTGGCTGGTGGCAATGAAGGTGTCACCTGGGGGACTGGCTCATATCTCTTTTCTACAGACTCAGTCCTGTTAGAGCAATCAAAAAAATATACTTAATTACTGCAAAATAGGCAAATTGAGCGTAATCCTACAACAGTTATGACGAATTCACCTTGAAAAGTTGTTGGTTTGTGCTTGTGGTTTGCTGGGACCAGACTGAAGACGATCAAAGTAGGAAAGCTGTTTTCTGTAGTAGTCCTCGTCCTCATCAGGGTCATAATGATTAGAACGAACAATATCATCCACTTTAGTCTGGGGTTTCTGCGGCTCTGGAGCTCTGGGGGAAGAATACAGTAGATCAGAGTGAGCCATATAGACCAATACAAGGTTTATAATGTTAAAGGGATAGTGCGTTTTTTTATGTTAATCTGTATGGGTTTCCTTCTAAAAGTTACGTGTGTTGACACCGGCACAGTTGCAGCGAACTTAGCGACCGCATTTTGTGTCTGCTGACTCGTATCACGGTGCTCACGTTAGCGTATCAGCCTGTTCACCTTTAGCGGAAGTGTACGGCAGATGCGGTCCGCCGTAAGGGGAAGTGAACAGGCTGATACGCTAACGTGAGCGAAGTGATACGAGTCGGCAGACACAATACGCGATTGCTAAGTTCGCTGCTGGATGTTTCGTGGACAACTGTTTGGGACGCAAATATATCACCTTTCGGACAAATGTTTTGTTTTGAGAAGAAAAACAAGCTTTATTTAATGTTCCAGAGAAGCTACCGGACCTCCCTACGTGGGCTTGAGAAAGCGAGCCGAACCGGGATCAGCTGAGACTGTCAGAGGTAAGTCGGTGTCAACACACGTAACTTTTAGAAGGAAACCCATACAGATTAACATAAAAAAAAAAACCACACTATCCCTTTAATATCATTGTTCTCTTACCTGTAGGGCTTATCTTGGTCCAGGTTGCTCAAAGAGTTGGCTTTGGGAACTCCAGCCGTCTGAAAAACAGATCCATGTACATTTTTATTTTCAGGCAGAAGGTGATGTGTTCAATTCATTTTAAAGTTCAGTTTTACCTTGTTGGTGGTTGCCTCCCCTGTGTCTCTGACCCGATCCACAGACACAGAGCGCTTGTTCTCAAACATCTTGACTCTGGTCAGGACGGACTGGGGCTTCATGGCAGGGTCTTCTTCAGGTTTGCTTATGGGTGCAGGTTTGAGGGTCTCCACAGGCGCAGGTGAGGGGCTCTCTGTTTTTGGAGGGGGGGTGGGGCTGGAGTTAACAGGAGAGCCGTTGTATGGCTGAGGTTTTAAGCCTTTCGGCTGCAGAGAGGGGCCCTGGTTGTAGTTGTGTCTCTGTGTGAGAGGGTCAGGGGAGCGGGTGGAGGGGTAAGAGTTCAGGTGAGCGTCCTGGTCATACTGCAGATCGTGGGATGCAGTGGGAGGGGGTTCATCGAAGCGCACAGGTGCAGGACCAGTGGGTTTGCCGTAGCGAGGCCGTCCATCAAAGGGCTGTGGGGGAGGGGGCTCATCATAACGAATGGGGGGCGTGTAGTGGTCAACAGGCTCATCAGCATAGGGCAGGCGGTCGTAGCTCTGGGAGTTGGAGTAAGGGTTCCACTGCTGCTGGTCGTAGTGAGGTCCGTTGTTCTCGTATGATGGATCATAGTTCCTGTACTTGGGATCTGTATAGGCCCCTCCTGCGCTGGCGTCATAGCGACTCCGCGGGTGGTCATAATCTCTGTAGGGCGGCTGCTCCGGGTGGAACCCCTGTGGGGGACTGTAGCTTGCAGGCTTCATGCCATGGCTCACACGCCCCATGGCGTCGGCACTGTATGGATCTTTCTGAAACATCTATCAAAATACAAAACAAAGAGTCAGTCAAAAATGTAAGCAGCTAAATAGGAATCTCTAAAAATATGCAAACAAACCAGATGCAAATGCAAAAGAGGAGCATTAAAAGTTTGAAAAATTAATTACAAAAGAGACAATATAGGAAAGACCTGAAATAGAGAGAGACTGAGAGGGAGCCAGTTATTGTTCACATTACTTTTGAACGCAAATCTCATCTTTGCACAATGCAACATGAATAAAACAAGGTAAAGCAAAGACACAGATAATCCAATACAAAGGGATTCATTCGTCATTTAGTTTGTATTTTGTCTTGACTACATTGTGCTACATAAACTGTATGTGGTACTCATATTAAGAAACTAACTTTACACTAGTACCATAAATTGACAAATGTCCCATTGTTTTGGAACTCCTAACATCAATTGAAATTATATAATAAATATCTTCTTTAACATTACAAGCCCATTCAAAATATTTAAAACTATCTACAATAAGTATCCATTAAAGATCCATCTCATCCTAGGCAGGAGACTTGAAATCTCCATATGACTTGAGAGACGAAGGTTTAATGGGTACTTTTACAAAGAAACAAAACCACTGAAGTAATAATAATAATAACAACAACACCACACATTCACTTCATAAGGTTAACAGGGTTGAACAAGTCACGGCCATGCAAAGAAGGTAAGCAACAGGGACCGGTCTAATTAGCACAGCAAGCACCTCCACTGTTGTTTACCGACCCACGTGCACACACACACGTACGCACGCACGCACACACACCCACACACGCACACGCACACACACAGGTCCTCTGGCAGCACATGTTCAGCAGCATGCAGGAGGAAGAGACAGAAGCAGCAGTAGACAGGCAGCAGCAGAGAGGGCAGCCGTCAGCGCAGGACCCTGTCAGAGCCACGTCTTGAGACAGTCAGATACCTTTGGATCAGGACTGAGTCCAGGCTGCAGAGGCTCTGCTGCGACACCGGGGGGAGCTAGCTCTGGGGTGGGCCTCCTAAGAGAGCCTGCCTCTGGGATGGGGCTGGGCTGGCTGAGGGGGGCTGCAGGAGCCTGGTCAGTGCTCACAACCCCTATAGTTTTTACAGTAACATCAACAGCAGGGGACGCTGTCTCAGCCAGGGGCTCAGGCTGCTGTGGGATGCTAGGGACGGCAGCGGCCTCTGCTTTCTGTGAAGTGGTTCAGAAATGTTTAAAAAGAAGCTCTGAGACGCTGTGGTGCAGTTTCAGTCAGAGCACAACTACATAAGATCACTACCTAGAATTTCACAAATATGAACCGCAAAAAATTAGCAACAGGACAAACTTATATACTCAGGTATACTTTTGGATTTAATACTGTGGTTACAATACATTTAATTCCTTCTTTGACACTCCAGAAACCACAAGATTAGCTCTTTTGGAATGACAACAGCCAATTAAGTAGATTTGGTAAATACATTTCACAGTAACACTGGTTACATTTGCATTGAACATGCACATAATACTTCAGGTATCGCATCAGAGTCTTTAAAGTCTGAGGTTCACATGGGCACTTAAACAGACACTTGAGCAACAAGATTCTTTTGAACTTAGCAACAGTCGTGGCAATAAGACAACTCGTGGTAATACAATACAATAATAACAGTTATACAATTCTTCCACTTTTTGGAAATAAAAAACACTCCCACTGACAAACATCAAGCCACAAAGGTTCACAGTATAACTCTGATAATTAGATAAATATATAGTGTTTATGAAATAAATATGAAATATAGATATAATAATAGATAGAGATATAGTATAATAAATAGTTGGTCACAGAAGTTTGGAATAGCTTATAGAGGTAAATAGAAGTAGATAGAGTATGGCTTTAATAGCGCCGCCAGAACACCCTCCTAACGCACACCACGTCCTCTAGACAACAGGGGAGACGCACAGGCCTCAGAAACGCTACCTGCTGCGGCGCTGGGGCCTTGAACCCGGCCGGGTCGATACGGTTCAGGGCATCTGGTTGTGGGGTGAAGCTGGCGTACCCCGGGGGCTCCTGGATCACGGGCGTCTCATCCCGAACAGGCTCAGAGGAGCGCGTGATGGCGAGTTCGGCAGGAGGACCTACATCATCATTTAGCGTCTCGTCCAGCTCCTGGTCAGTGTAAGCCCCGCCCTCTGTGTCTGTGTCCTCATAGTCGGACGTGTGGCGGCTGTCAGTGCTGTACATAGAGTATTCGCTGCCCGGAGCAGACAGGTACGACAGGCGGTCGTCATGGATATCCAAGTCATCATCACCTGCCCCATCCGCCTACAGAAGAGAGGGGTCAGTCACCACCTGCCTTACTCACTGAAGGCACTGCTGCCATAGAGAACAGTGTATAAGAGTTTACCTTGCCCTCTGAGACCCAGACCAGCTGGTTCTGCTGCTGCTGGATGATCTCTTTGAGAGCTCCAAACCAGCCATCATTCATATTGTTTAAGTTAATGGTCGCTGAACACAGAGAGACATGATTCATTTAATTTCATTACACATCAATGATGCTGCCTTTAGCCATAGCTGCCCAGAGGCAGTCTGACCAAGAGGTGACAGCAACGCTAACCATACCGCCTCTCTGGCCTCCACCAAACACTATGAGAGCCAAAACAGTCAACCTCATACACCTTACTCCATGAGAAACTCATCCAATTATTAACAGTTTGAATTGATCCTGTTTACTTCTTGTCTAGGAGGCTGTCTGTGTCTGCAGACTTACTGGTGAAAAGGTGATGATTGTTCTTTCGTAGCTTCAGAGCACGTTCGTACAGTTTTCGGGCACTCTTCCTGGACTCGGGACAGAGGCGAGTTCTCATGTTTTTGACGCCCTGTTTGGTGTCTGGGTTCAGAAACACCACAATGGGATACCACTGGGCGTAGTTCAAACGGTCCACCGCATTAGGAGTGATGTCCAGAACTGCATGTTTATCCTGAAATTAGAATAAATTATTATTTAACATGAAATCTGTGGGATTTCTTTCTTTCATAAACTATTTTAGGTCTGTAGACATGTAGTAAAGAAATGAAATCCATCAATTATGGTTTTACTAAAATCATTTGTAATATAAATTTATTCACAGTTACATGATGAAAAAGTTCAATTAAGTTCATTAAGTTACATCTACATTTTGTGTTTTGGATCTAAAGTTGATTATCCAATTATCTTTTCCCTTTAGGTTGCCATGACTAAATAAACGCAGTAAAAGGCTCTCTCTATGGTAAGTAGAAGCAAATCATGTTGGTTATTTCCTTTAAAGCTTACAAAATTATGAATTGACAAAATGTTTTAAACCTGTACAATGCTGTATATAAATGCTTTGGGTGGATTTTATTTGCATTGGCAGTAATTTGTCATTGGTCAGGGTTTAACATGTCCACTAGGTGGTAGCAGTGACCAATATAATCCAACATATGTTCTTTTGTTTTTGGCAGCATTTTATGTATATTAATGAGTGTTTTGACTCACTCTGTCGATGATCTGTTTGATGGTGTGCAGGCGGATGATACCGGAGCTCTTGGTGTCAGTTCCTGCGTCTCGTGGTTCACTCTCTGCATAAAGGTGATGGACAGTTACAGGCACAGACCAATCACACAATCTCCTCAGTAACACTGTGCTCTGCCCCAATTAGACATCCTTGTAGCATGCAGTCATTTCTATAAATAGACCCATAAAATGTAATCTTTGTACAGGAGGGGACAATGGCATTTTAATTAAACCATCAAGACATTAAAATATGGATGGGAGCCAAATCATGTCAGGTTGCATTATGGGTAAAGAACCGTGCTACAATGTGTGATTACAATTCTCCGCATTGGCACTGCAGGCCTTTGGCATTCAAACAAGGATGTGTAAAGGGGTTTAGGGCTTATATTAATAAAGCAATGATTCTGTCAAACATGAAGTATTAAAATGTGGTGTGTTTTTAAATATAGAGCTTGGTTATTGTAATAATAACAATTAAAAGAAATGTACTGAGCTAATACTTAAAACTGACCTATAGAGCATGTAAAGTAATCATGCAAAATCTACACACATATCAATTTTTTATGTGTTTTGGGGAATACATTGAATAATTAAATGTATTGACAAAGACATGCTTTTCTTTTAACGGTCTACTGAACATTTTTGAGACTACTTACTGGACTAAATACCAGTATTTTAAAGGGACACACGCAAACAAACTACTAACTATTCATAATATTCTGTAATAGTGTATTTGATTGATAGACTTGTCACTGAGTGTACCTCTGCTGCACACAGGGTTGCATGCTGCTTTGTGCAACCTCAAAAAGAAGAGGAATACCATTAAATTTAAGATCTACTAATTTAGGACATGGACATTTATTTCATGAATAAATTAATACATTCATTAACAGGTATGGACTTTAGTTTCATAGCCATGCATGTTAATATAAAGAGGTGTATTAGGATTAAATATAGTGGTATCCCTCTCTGGGCATACACAAGGCATTCAGCCATTCACTAAATAAAGAAAATGACAAAAGCAAAAGCACACAGGCTGATGCACTAGGAGACATACTTTCCCCTCCTTGCTGTTGCTGTGTTTCTGAAAAGACAATATAGTTACTCAAACACTGAGTCGAGTAAAATAGCTTTAACGTTTCCAGGTGTAATTCACTTGTAATAATGCTGCAAAATCTTAATGAAATGAAATACATAAAAACTAGTGCTGTCAGGCGATTAAAAAAATTAATCTAATTCATTACCGGATTTGTAATTAATTAATCACATTTTAAGAGTGTGAGGGAGAGGGAGATAGAGATTGTGAGCGATCGTGCGAGCGAGGCAGCGAACGAAACCACTTTGCGATTGAGTTTGTCAGTTTTCAAGTGGTCGCTTTGCTCATTCTTTCCCAAATTCTGCGAGCATGGTTTGGTGGTTTGGTGAAGTGCGCACTATCACCGGTAACAATGGAACTTGTCCCAACGTGTTTATCGTTCAAATGATCCGTCAGGCTGGAGCAGCTTCGGTGATCGGAAAATTCTTTTTGACAAAAGCTACAAATCACCGCGTTCTTGTTGATCGTCCCGTCTTCGTTCTTTTTATAAATAAACTTGCCCTTCAAAGGCCTGAGCAGTGATTTGCTCACTTGCATTGAATTGCCACTCATAATTAATTGCGTTAATTTGCAGTGTAATTAATTAATCTAATTAACGCGTTAAACTGACAGCCCTAGTTAAAACACATTGACCATATGTTTTAAGTTTTAAAAAATAATTTATGGTAGACTAATCTAAAAGTACTACCATGTACCACGCACGGGTCTTTACTTACTTGCTAGTTCAAATGCCTCTGGTTCCTCCCGGGCCAGTTTCTCTCTGGCCACATCTGCAATGGGCCCAAAAATGACCACAGGCCGAAGGAACCCAGCTGTTACAAGAAAGACATAAGATATATTTATCAGTTCAACTTAATCATGATGACTCCTCTTTAACAGTGAAGTAAGTAAGTATAAGAGTTTGTATAAGACTGAAATGGACCCACCTTCCCTCAGCACTACCCTCTCGTACGCAGGAAATTTGGTCTGAACTGGTTGGGCCGACAGGTCTTCTCTGCTTTTCCGTAAATTTCTCTTGGAGCTTCTCAACCCACGAAACCTCCAGAAGTCTGCTCTGTCGCCCCCTGCTGTTTTGGGGAGTGTGTACTGCACACTAGACAGCTGCTCAGCTCTAGGGGGGACAAGTGAAAACAGTAATAAAGTTTATTTTATTGAAAAACAAACAGACCATTTCCTCTTTTGGGCCAACTTCAATCAGGCTCCTAAAAAAGCATTTTAGGGACTGCTTGAAGGCAATGGAATGTTTTAATATACTAGCATGTTTAGACTAATCATGTTTCCATTTATTTCACAGTGGATTAGTATTTAATCTACTGTTATCAAACTGTTTATTGTTGCAACTTGTATGAACAAATGTATCATTATAATATTGTGTTACATTATCCTTCAAATCAGCTGTACCTGTTCTTGTTCGGAATGATGCCTCTTTCCACTTCCTGATGGTTCTTGCCAATACGGATGGCGAGCCAGGATCCCAGTTTGCCGTTGTAAAGTGTGTCCACCACCCGAAAAACCTCTCCTTTGTTGAAGCTCAGACCGTAAGGAGACTCTTTTTCATATTCAAAATGTGTCCGAATATAAAAGGAGTCACCCACATCTGACTCCACTATCCTCCGATACACTGAGGGAAAGAGACAATATGAAGTTTATTACATTATTTTATAATATCATACAATATATGTTATGTTTACAAGTAACAAGCAATAACGAACCATCCTTTTTCTTCTGGGCTAAAATCGTGACTTCGTCTCCTCTTGGGAGATCCAGCAGAAACAGCACAGCCTCCTCTCTAATAATGTTTGCAAAGTCCACATTATTCACCTATGGAAGAAACAAACAATGCACATTATAATCTCATAATAATTATTATGTCATATAGTAAACACACAATCATGCATTTACATATTTAATCTGAACATAAACTCTCATAACTCTGGTTTGGGTGCTCTATGACAAATATAACTTATATAACATATTTACCACTAAAACTACAGTCCTACTAATATTTTTTATCCAAGTGAATCACAGAAAACTAATTCCTCCACTGAGAGACAGGAAGTGCACATTCTTTATTGCCTCCTCCTCATCTCCTGCTGCAATCCCAAACACAATAACCTGTGTTTATTGACTCTGCTCCAGGGGCAACAAGAGAACTAGAACCACATGGCCCCCACTGCACCTCAGACAGAAACCTTCATCCTTCCCAGAAATCACAGAAATCGAAGACTTTATCTCGCTGAGCACAGATTAACGAAAGGAAAACACACTAAAGATAGAAACTTGTCCTAAAAGATTTATTTGTTTGTACAGTTGGGAGGACACACCCAAGCAGAAATTGTTCATTCATAAGCAACGTACTATTAAAAAAGGTTCTAGCCCTGTAAAGATCCTTAAAGGTTACATTTAGCAGTTGTTCTCAGTTGTTTCATATAAAGGCATGAGCACAAAATACAAAAAGAGGTTATAATAATAATTAAAAAAAAAAAACTGTTGAGAAATTAGTTTGAATTTCAAATATTCCTACACTCATAACAGAGTCGTTTTTTTTTTTAACTGTAAATCGATTTTTGCCCTCTTGTATTGTTAAGACAGATATGAATAAATAAATAATAAAATAAATACATAAGTAAAGTAAATAATAATAGCCTAAACCTCTTCAGTCTGTAGAATAACTTATTTCTGTGTTATTTTTTAACCATTATAACATGACTAATGATCATCCTAATTGGCAAAAGAAAATAAACTGACTAAATATCTATAATTTGTAATAATTTGAGTTACCTGCTTGTGCTTTCTAAACAGCCTGTAGCATTATTATATCATTATGTTTTCATTGTCATCTAAACATTTAAATTTGACTCTTTTATAAAAAGGCTAATGCTAATCCCATAATTCCACATAAATAATACATTCTGCTGTATTCTGCATTGGAACAAACCCATTCTGTTAATACACACTAGACTATCTATAGCATCTGTAGTTAGTTATGTCCCTCTGTACTGGAGTTGTCATTCTATGGTTGTGTAAACAAGGCCGAGGATCCAAGGATGACATCAAGACTTTGCATCATCCCAACAACAAAGTTCCTCTAGTGTTTGGTTCCACAGAGGGCGGCTGTGCGGACGTCAAAGGGCAATGAGCAGTGCCATTGTGTGTTCATATTGAAAACAACGGGAGTTTTGACACAAGACAACGCTTCAGGATGAGTCAGACTGACAAAGACATTGTAGTGTCTATCCAAGAACTCAGTACACACAAATTAAAGCAGTTTAACCACACAGAGTACACAGAGATCTTTCAGCGTAACGGCTTCTAAATTATGCCAGATGTTTTACCCTCGTGACAGATATTAAATAAATCTGGACACGTTTGGCAAAAAGAAGAGATTTTGTTCAGACTTGGAAAACAAATGTTGAATCAGGTGTTCTGTATTGTGTGTTTACCCTGAGGATTTGGTCTCCTTCTTCCAGCCCTTCTTTGGCAGCAGGACTGTCCTCCAAAACTCCAGCCACAAAAATCCCCACATCGTTGCCTCCTGCTAATCTCAGTCCAACGCTCTCTCCCTTCTTAAACTTCACCAGCTTCATACTGGGCCTGTGAGCAGAGACACCAGCACTAATTACATCAAAGTTAAGCGTTTTTTTGTTTTTTTTTCTGCGAATAAACAAAAAAAGTCCTCAAGCGGCATCACTTCTGGATCACTTCTAGCTTATCTAGGTTAGATTTAGTAAAAAATTCATATTCACAGACTTTTGTTGTTTAGTAGCTAATAAATAATAAATCTAATAAATCTATATCTAACATTAGCCATCTGAGTGTACTGTGCATTTTTTTTTTCACTTTGAAGTTGCTGCTACTTGCATTTGCAGCTCTATAAGGACTTTGATGTGTGTTTTCTGTTTCATTTAATTGATACGTTGAAAATACAATCAATAGTCGGCTGGTATAATAATCAATACCAGAGTTACTACTGAAGTGGCTACACACCTGAGTATACTGTCGTCATGGGCAGGGCTGGGCACAGGGGCGTCTGTGGGACTGACGGGGAGGTCCACATCAGGCTGCCCAGACTGTGCATACACTGGCTTTGGTTCTGTCAAAAGACAAACGCAACCATTTACAATCAGCGCTGTATGAGTCACATGCAAATATTTACAATTAACAGTAATTTATTTTGTCTATGTAGATCATATTTTACTTGGGATTTTGCTACTTGAGATTATTTCAGTCTTCTCTCAAATGTTAATGCTCCAGGATTGTTTACAATGCGTCTTTGAGACCTACCGTTAAACATAATATCACAAATATAATCGCAATTGTCAAGATTTTTTTTTAATCACTGATGTTGATTTTACCTGCTGTAAAAGGAGTTCCTTTTAAAACTTTCAAAACCTCAATAAAGATCATTTATGAACAAATGATGAACGAAAATGAAAAACAACTCATAAAATAAAGAGACATAATACATGAAAAGGCTACTGTACCAGGCAGAGGGGGTAAGCCGCTGGAGCTGGCCTGGTCACTGATCTGGGACAGGGCCCCGTCGTCAGAGCTTTTGACAGGTGTAGATATGGCCCCTGGTTTAGACACGCGCTCCTCTTCTCGACTCCTGTGGCTACAAGTACACAACAAGTACAGAACAAGTACACAATAAGCACACAACAAATTTACTGCAAAAAAGCACACACAAACAAATCAAAGCATGAACAACTGATCAAGTGATTCTTAAAATAAACAGATACATCAAATGGTTGCTATAATTGGAATAGAAAAAAGAGAAAGGTGGAGAAACAAATGTACCAGCAATGATGAACAACGGAATAAATATGTGGATTGAAAGCACATTTTTTCACCTTCATTGTTTTGTCTCCCTTTTTAAGTGAATTGCAACAGTAAAGATTTTTTTTAATGAAAGAGGTAAAGGGTACATCTGTTTTTACATAGTATAATTGCATTGCATTCCTTAAATTTTCCTTTTCAACACATTTCTTTATCAACTAAATCTGACCACCAAGTGAACTTCCACAAACAAACAAAAAATCTAAAAATGGAAAAAAAAATCTAATTCCCTAAGATAAACTTTTGTGAAAGGATACTTTTCAGAGTTCCTGTTTAACCTGGCTAAAATAAACATGGGAAAACTGAGTGTGCACTTGAGTGCATTTCCAATAGGCTGAACAGAGGAGAAGTCTCTGCGCTGCGTAAAACAATGGTTGAATTCCAGTTGTGTCACATGACTGCGGCTGGCACAGAGCTGGGCAGTATTCAGGAGCGTTTGTGCAACAACGAAGGTGCTGCAGCTCTCACTCAAAATCATAAACAGACTACACTGCACTGTTTGTACTTAAAGTCCTAATAAACCGATAATATTATGAACACTGCCATGTATAAGCTTTCATTCAACAAACCCTTCAAAAACAAACCTCTCTACATTTAAACACACATTCATACATTATATACAACACACATTTCAATTGTGGCTCTGTGCACAGCAGCACACTAGTTAGCTCAGTGTCTCAAACATGGATCTGTTAAAATAACTGGGTGGGGTATTGCTGCTTGCAGCTGCCTCCAGGTGACGGAGTGGTTACTCACTGGTAGGACAGCAAAAAATCCCCCTCGGCTGAGAAAGGATTTTATCCATAGAGCACAATGTAATCACAAACTGCTCGTGTTTGGCTGACAAGAAAACTACAACAAAAATGTCGGATTTTGTGGCAATTTTTACCTATTTTAGATCATAAACTTTTTCTCAGATCAAAGTCCTTCAGTTGTCTTAAAAACAGCAGCAAGCCGGGCCAGGCTAATCTGA
Organism: Paratrypauchen microcephalus; assembly: GCA_036785185.1. Classification (NCBI taxonomy): domain Eukaryota; kingdom Metazoa; phylum Chordata; class Actinopteri; order Gobiiformes; family Gobiidae; genus Paratrypauchen; species Paratrypauchen microcephalus. The sequence continues at coordinate 3,903,098 of JAVJIX010000039.1, forward strand.
CGACATGGGCCACTGAGCTCGGCCCACTGACTTGAATGGATGGCCATTTTGAGACCCCGGGCCTTGGTCTCAAATAGGGTGACCATTCGTCCGGATTTCGTCCGGACAGTCCGGTTTTAGAGCCGTCTGTCCGGCCGTCTGTCACGTGTCCTCCTTTTTTACATTTTGTCCTCCTTTCGGACCCTCGTCGCCCACCGTTGCATAAATCGTCATAAATCCCCACCCATTATTTACACTTGCTAGTAGCAAGTATTCTTATTATTTTTTAACATATCCTAGATGAGCTCTATGGTTATGCAGTGGCACAGAGTCAGACTTCACACAGAAACATCAACGTGTGCGGCATGACACGCTATTGGTTAAATACACGGAAGCAGCTCGAAGCGCAAAGCGCGAGTACAGAGAGGAGATAAGAAGAGCGCTATAATGAGCGCTATAAGAATGCTATAATTAGGGGTGTGAATCTTTCACTCACAAAACGGTTTGATTCGAATCTCGCTTCACAGGCTACGATTCGATTCAGGGACGATTCATAAAATTAGTAAACGATCCGGTACGATTCGATTCGATCCGATCCGGTTCGGTTAATTTCGATTCAATACAAATTGACAACTTTACTCCCAAGTGCTTTAAAGTTATTGAGAAGAAAAAGAGAGAAACAGAAATTAAATTTCAAAATAGTATCCTTTTGTTTATTTAGTGTCCAACAGACACTACACCAGGCCTACTGAAAAACTGGCAATCCGGTTTGCAAAACTCTGCTCATACTTAAAATACAACACATTCCTTCCCTTAAGCAACACAAAACAATAAGGTTAGATATCAAAAATTAAAAAAGATCTTATAAAACAAGCAAGTTGCCTATTAAAGTCAAAAATCAGAATGAATCAGAATTAGTTAGTAATTAGTGCTTCAGTCACTCATGAGTTTCAGTAACTGTAAAAGTGTAACATATCACTGACAAGAAGATAGATATTACTAGGCAGTTATAGAAAACTCTAGCATGTTAAATCCACTGAATAACTAATACTTTCCATCTTATAACATTTCCTTAGTCTCCTTTGAGACAAAAATCATCTGTGTGTGTGTGTGAAGTACATTTCTATACACACAAATCATAAGTCGCCTATCTAAATACAGAAATGCACCAATTCTGATTATACATTGTATTTTCCACACAAAAGTAAATTAGCCAAGTCAATTTTAGCCCAAATCAAATATACATTGCCAATACATGAATGTTGTCTAAATAAATCACCCAATCCACTAACCGTGACAATAAAAACGCTAGTATCATACAATTGTTATGGTCTATAGCTGCCATGGAAACTATCAAGCTGACAGTGAAACATCAGACTGATATCAACGCGACACAACACTGGCACAAAAGTTAACCACGCATACGAACCATGTCCATAAATAGCAGTAGCGCACCAAATTAACTTAAACAACAGCTCAATAAATGGAAACAGCGTATCTTACCGGTGTTCTGTCGAATCTTCCTACCTTGTCAAACAAGGCGATCTGTCCTACGCTGTCCTGACGAGACACATACAAACATTGCTCACTTCCGCATACAGCCCGTGCCGCTCGCATGATTGGCAGTTAACCAGCCAATAAGCTTCAATCCCAGGTAAGTGAACCACCCACCATTCGCTAAAGAACGCAAACACACACAGGCGGCTTCTGCGGCATGACAGAGACCGCTCAGGAGCCGAGAACCGATTCTTGGCCGTAAATCCGGTGCATCGGACCTTTCGTAGTGAATTTGGACCGATCCGGGCTCCGCTGATCGGTACACTCAGATCGCAGAGGTCACAGACCGATAACCGATCCAAATCGGTTAATCTTTACACCCCTAGCTATAATGTTTGGCGAGTATGTCTGGGTCTGGAAATACTATTAAGTTGATGACAACAACATTGACATAGCAAACGGTGGGATATGTAAACTTGGGATTGCAAGGGGTGGAAAGGAAAGGGCTACATTTAACACAACAAACCGATACGGCACCTCAAAAACAAACACCCGACAGAATACAGCGAGTTACAGGCAACCCAGCCAAAGATGAGTCAGCTCACGCTGCAGGAGAGTTTGAAAAGGAGACAAAAAAATGCCCCTTGACAGTGCGAAGGCACAGTAGAACACAGCCAGGAGCACAAATGATCGCAATGAGTGACTTATCATTCGCCTTTGTAGAGAACCCTGGATTTCTTATGCTTATGGAGCACGTTGGACCTTGTTAATAATATAATAATAATACAGTGGTACCTCACCTTACGAAATTAATTCGTTCCAGAAGTGGTTTCGTAACGTGAAAAATTCCTAAGTTGAGTAGCTATTTCAATGGAAAAAGCCTGATCCGTTCCAAGTTTTTTTTTTTAGAGTGTAACATTTTTTTTATAGTGTAACGTTGTGTTCTGCGTCCTGACAGGCTAAGAGACTAGACCAGGACTAAAAAAAGGTGGAATAAACCAGGTCTAGACCAGAACTAAAGCTGGATTGGACCTGTTATTATTATAACATGGTAGTGCCGTTGGATGAGTGCGTTGCTCGTGTCTGCGCTCCTTGCCAGCCCCGCGGGGCAGGGCGAGCTCTGCTTCTATCCAGTGTTGCCAACTTAGCGACTTTGTCGCTATTTTTAGCTACTTTCTGGACCCCCCTAACGAGAAAATTAGACAAAAGCGACTAGCGACAAATCTAGCGACTTTTTGGTGATCAGAGACTCCAAGATCGCGGGAGGGGGGAAAAATAATTGCGCAGTTTTCTCTCTTTCCCCGTTCAGAGAAAGAGACAGAGAGGGACAGTGGAAGAGAGACACAGGCAGAGAGGGGCGGGGGCGGAGTTGAGAACAGCGTGGACTGTCGCTTCACTTACAGGCAGACAGACACACACACCAGTCTCTCCTCTGCTCCCTCCCATCTCGTCAGATCGCCTCGGAGTCTGGTCATTCCTCTGCCATAGGCTCTGATTCTCAATAAGTGTATGCCTATGCGCTCTGATTTGTTTTCTTTTTCTTTTTGGCGACACAAAGTCACAAGTAGCACTGCTTAAAAAGCTAGTTGTACAGCACAGAAAAGTTTTTAAAAAAGCTAGTTCTTTAGCACCAAAAAAATAAAAATAAATAAAAAGCTATAGTTTGCCCACTATAGCACAAAAAAATGAAAAAGCTCTCACGTTTGGATTGGACCGCTCGCTCGTCTAGCTACTTTTAGTACTACTAAGTACTACTACTTTAGTACTACTTCTGGGCGGGCCAATAGCTACTTCCGATGCTGGGGAGTTGGCAACACTGCTTCTATCTGACCTCCAGAGCCGGGAGGCTGACACTATGAGCTAACAGGCCGAGAAAGGAGCTCTATCGGCCGGCAAGACCGCGAGGTCTCGCTCGGGGTGGGCTCTGGTTCTATGTGACTTCCAGAGCCGTGGGGCTGAGACTGTGAGCTGTGGCGGGCCGAGCCGCGCGTGCTCGCGGCCCCGAGGAGGAGGCACGGCTCTCCATCCCGCAGCCCCGGTGTAGCGCGGCCTTGCGCCGTATGGACGTTTTGATCCTTCGATGTCGGCTCTTCCTATCATTGTGAAGCAGAATTCACCAAGTATTGGATTGTTCACTCACTAATTGAACATGAGCGGGGTTTATACCGAGACAGGGGAGTTTTACCCAAACCTGTACATTTCTAAAAGCAAAAATATAAATTGGATGTATTTTAACATGTTGTCAGTCACATTCAACCACAACTCATTGTCCAATGCCTTAAAGGCAAAGTAACGTTATTTTACAATCTGAGCCTTCTTTCGGTAATAAAACAAGTAGTTTTACTCACCCATAGCATTTTTCTGTCAATTGGAGCAGTATCGCAGAACTTATGTTGAGCCGTTCTGTTCTAGTAATGATCCCGTATCCGTTAACATGGTGCTGTATCATTTGCTCGGGGCATTACTTTGCGGTCTCCAAATAACACAAACTTTAGCACTTTTCAAATCATAGAAGCCCGATGTCTTAATGAAAAATTTCGTTTGAAGCAAAAGTGGCCTGTAATCCGAGATTTAGCCATAGTTTCGAGTAGATGAGGACGCCAGTGCGCATGCGCGGACTGCTCCGGGGACCCAAATAGGAAACGCAAAGCTGAAAACTATGGATAAACCTCGGATTACAGGCCACTTTTGCTTCAAACGAAATTTTTCATTAAGACATCGGGCTTCTATGATTTGAAAAGTGCTAAAGTTTGTGTTATTTGGAGACCGCAAAGTAATGCCCCGAATACAAATGCTAACAAATGCTAACAGAAACGCCACAACGTAACTTTCTTCAAACAGCTCCAAATGACACGAACGTGATATGGGTGAGTCAAACGACTTGTTTTATTACCGAAAGAAGGCTCAGATTGTAAAATAACGTTACTTTCCCTTTAAATTATTTATTAATTTTAGCTCAAGTCTGCACCTAAACTCATAGATACACAACTGAACAGGAAGTAGTGACACTAAAACTGTGGTTACTCAGTGTATTGGATTGTTATTAGAACAAGCAGTTTTTTCCCTTTAGTGCAGCGCCATCACATTTTTGCACTCATTGGATTATTAGTATTAAGCCTCTTGCATTTTGAACTGTTATACACTGCACGTATCTATACTATGGTTCACAAAATGCAACTCCAGGTACATTTTAACATGGCTAAAAGCTCAAAAGAGTCAATTTTGTGTAATACAGGACATTTAACTAAAGACTAACATAGGCACAGTGTTTTAAGTGAGACTGTCAGATGTGCACTGGACAACAGAAGCAGAGCTAAGTAGACACACACAGAAGAACAGTGTGTAATGTAACTCCTGACTGTGCTGTTTCTCTACTGCAGAACGTGGCTAAAAAGACCTCAGAATTTGTGACAGGTCCCCAGCGCCTTCACACTCTCACAGAACAGCACAGAGAGAGGAGGAGCTACCAGAAGGCTTGACGTAAAAAGAGCCAGAAAGAAGACAAGAACAAATGACACCACTAACATGCACACCCAAACTGAAACTGATGCCAACTTAGTGCCAACTCTGGTATATTTTTGATGAAGCTGCATGCATTGATTAATATGCACTGTCATAATTAATATTAATAAGAAGAGAACTAATTGGCAGATAAATACATACAGAGTATAAGAGCCAACTAACAAAAGTTTTAAAGGTCTTACAGGAGGGGGTATTGAATCGACTGTTCCTTCATCAAAAACATGTTAGCAGCAGGATCCTGTCCAAACATCGGCCCATAAGCCTACGTCACTCACCACACCACAACTTTTTCATAAATATACAAAAGCATGATACAAAACAATACACTACAACTTCACAAACATGATGTGATGTGCAGTAGGTTCTTTAACGAAATGCACGCTGATTGTCATGTGATATCGCTCTAAAAGGGGGGTGCAAAGGGAGTGGAGACTCAGAGTGTCAGAGCATCAAAAACAAAAATGAGTCTTATTAACATTTTAGCAGTTTTCACCTAAATATAGCATTTTTAAAACAATGAAAGGTAACACAGTGATCTAAATGTTAGTAGTGTAATACCCCCTCTTTAATGCCTGAATAAAATCAATATGTTTATGGCAGTAAGACAAACACATCAACATCAAATGAAATGCCTGATACAAAATCAATATAATATAATGATTACTCACAGAACTGTTTCCATTATTTGAACCATGTTGCTTCAAAATATAAAGTTCCCTCTACTACAAAGTTAAGCTCATTCTCGCTCAGACAGTTTTGAATGAAAAGCTCCTTTGACCCTTTCTATTAAAAACACAAAAGCGTCGTGTACAGGGCAAAAGAATGTGTCCGCGCCCAGCAGCCAATCAGGTGCAGCGAACCATCTGGCCTGGGGCAAAGCACTGTGGGAAGTATGTCAAATACTTGGTTTCACTTCCTAAACGAGCCGATAGTGAAACTTTCTGTTATGTTACATACCTGAGATACCAGTGTACTTTGGGATGCTTTGTTAATTACTGGACTTGTTTATGTTAATGAAAAATTCTATATTTATGGAAATTTAATGTGGCAACGTACAATATGCATTAGCTAGAGTAAACTAAACTAAATATAAGTGTTTTGTTTGATACTAAGTGGTCATTTAGACAAGGCGGCATTTAATAATAACACTGGTCTACAAGCAAAATGCTTCTGGAACAAAAGTAGTGAAATTTTTCTTGGTTTAGGTCACTAATAATATTTATTTCATTTTAATATGTCTAGAGTTTTAACATCAAATATTTTTGATTTCACATAAAGGAGATGCCTCAAAATTGTGTGCACCTGATGTCTTAAGATATTTCTTGTTTATTTCTTGACGGATAAAGAAGTGCAAGTTAAATATTTTCAAAATATATTTTTAAGCAAAAATGCCTAAATCTATTGTCTAAACAGATGTGATTTTGAGGTAAAAGAATATCATTAAATATGATAAAATCATTAAATATCTTTAAAACATTAGCTAACCAGCACAGTTAACAATTGATTTTCAATTCATCTTATCAGTATAAATGAGATTTAGCCACTTTTATCACGGAAGCAGATCGAGTCCAAAAATTTGTAGACCTGTGTAACTAATATCTAATAATGTGTCCAGGGAAGGAATGCGCAAAATATTGTGCTTTTATTTATTTATTGTTATAATTAATTATGGAAGAAAGCTCCAATGTTAAATATTTTTTACATTTTTCTGAGTAATTATTATAAATGGGAGGACTTTCCCAAAAACATGCCTGTTCCACTCCCCGCAGTAACAGTAATTCTCCATTTTTCCAGCTAGTTGACAAATGCTGAGTCATTGCTGAGAGAAACCTTGACATTTCCAAAATCATAACTTGCTTATCTTTATATAATCCACTGCAACAACCCTAACCCCAACAACAGAAGTTTGGCTTGGATAATGCATTTTTGTGAAATTCTTAGTAATTACATAACATTATCAAGAACTTAAAAATTACTCACACTCAAATTTAAATCAAAAGTATATTTTAAAAAAAGAGTTGCTGGTATTTTTCATGTCCTGCAGAGCAAAGCATTATGGGGACTTGGGGGGCTAAGTTAGCGTGTGATAGTTTATGTCTTCACCTATAGATTTATGCATTAATGCAGTCAGTTACTTAGTCAGCAGCCTCTAACCTGCAGGGTGAATGATGTGTGAGGAGATAGATGGATAGGCCTATGATGGGCGTGATAGATAAGGCTCCGTGTATGTGTGTGTGTGGGGGGGGGTGGGCATTTTATTTACCTGCCGTTGCTGATGGGACGGGGCGAGAGACGGAGGGGGTCTGACACCTCAGCTCTGTCAGGGGAGCGGGATCGACCTCTCCCCGGGGATCGATTGGAATGGTCTGACGTTATTGAATGGATTTCTGATATGTCTGTCAAACATGATAAAATATTAGGGCTTAGTAAAAATGCATAATTTAATGCAGATTGTGGTAAACAGAAAAGAATATGAGCTGGTGTACCGTCTCTGTCTGAGTTGTTTGCTGAGGGGATGCTGTCGTCCAGGTCAGGAATGTTGAGTAAAGTGGCTCTGTCGTCTCTCTGGACCACCATCTTCAGTTTGCCCTTTGACCTTTCAATGAGCTTTTTGGCATCTATCAGTGATAAGTTCTCTGTAACTGTGCCATTTATCTACAAGGGAGGAGTAAGAGAAAAGGCCTTGGTTAAATTGGACTGCACATGGTATCAAATAAGCATAGGTTTCATCTTGTTACATGCAACATTTTGAGGCCCATTTCCATCCAAAAGATCTAATATTTTGTTTTGTTTAATTCTGAAACCCACGGATAAGGAAAATTATAATTTGACCATACCTTCAGTACGACATCTCCCTCCTGTATGTGTCCATCTCGTGCTGCAAGGCTCTCAGGAGAAATATCCTTCACAAAGATGTGACTTGCCAACCGCAGTCCATATTCTGCTTTCATAGAAACAAGAGACGTTAATGATTTTAGTTAATGATAAATAAATAAATAAAGGTTCATGGGCCTGTGTGTGTTGCACACCTTCATTTTTGCGTGACTTGACGAGAGTGACCTTGGCGGGCCGGGGTGGGGCAGAGGAGGCTTGGGATCTTCGGTCGGAGCGCGGGGACAGACTACGCTCTCTGGACGCGCTGTGGTCCCGTCTGCGCTCCGCCTGCCGTCCTGTTCCTCCACTTGCCTCATAGGCACTTGGACCATCGCGCTGGTCATAGGCTTCTTCATCGGAGTCTTCTTCATGCTCTGACATCGTTTCTCTATCCCCTGTTCGAGGGGCAGGGATCTGCACTTTCCTCTTCCTTCTTATCGTCTGAGAAGATTTGGTTGTTATTATACTATTATTATACTATTTTCTGATCTGTTATAATGTTGTTTCCTTATCAAAAACATACCCAAAATTGTGGTTTGTTTCAAAGTTAAAATTTCAAAGTCAGCTTTATTGTCAAAAACATATGTACAGGTTGCACACACAGGATTTGAAATTGCAAATTGCAAATTTCATTCACAGGTTTAACACACAAACCCTGCATTTAGGCTGAGTTCTTTTCTGAAAACACTCTATCCCACCTTGTGATGTTGTGTGGTAATACAGGAAGTGCTCCACTATGTTTTTAAACTCTACACACCTTCACTAGATTTCAATAATTTCAACCCTGAAATTGCCAATCTGTACTTAACAAAAAGTAAAAAAAACATGACATTACAAGGTGGAGCCAAGCATTTCGAGCTGATGTAGGTTACTCAAGCAGGTATGAATATCTATGACTAAAACAAAAGACAACTCCAGGTATGTTTAACCTTTAATTGTATTTTCTGTAATTGAACTTGTATGAACTTACTATTTTTGCATTCTTCCCACTCTTCCGGAGCTGCTGTACAGCGTAGGCATGCTCTACATTGTCCATTGAGACTGCATTTACCATTACCACACGGTCATTTTCCCTACAAAAAGCAGAGTTTAACATGTGATATCTAAAACATGTCTATCAAAAACACAGTCTGTGGATATGGCTGAAGTCTTACAGGAGCAGTCCTTCGGCAGGGCCTCCTTTTAACACATCAGAGATCACTATGGACGTCTCACCACTTTGAAAATGAGGGTTGTCTCTTCCACCAGAAATGGCAATTCCAAACCCAAATCCAGGCGCCTGTGCACAAAAACAATACAGGCTTTACAGTGCAGTAGTATTTGCAGTAGTATATGCCCTGTATTTTAGAAATATTTTGAATAGGGATGGGATGAGATACAATTCCCACAAGACAAGACGCGACACAAGATTGGGTCCGCGAGAACGAGACAAGACGAGATTTTGACTTTGTAATAAACAAAATATACAACCCAGTTCACAATTGATATGCATTTTATTTAATATTTTTGTTGCCAGTGTCGTTTTATCACTGCTTTTTGGAACTACAGATTTTCTAGGAGGTCTAACTCATTAGCACTAACACAAAAAAGGGGTAACAGAGAAATAATCTTATGAGATCATTCAATCTTGTGGCACGAGACCTATGTTTTGCATGTTTTTATATTGTATTGATTTTAACGTGAAGCACTTTGGTCACCTTGAGTGTGGTAAAGGGCTCTATAAATAAAGTTTGATTGATTAATTGAAGTTCGATCGTCTCCATTCCCTAAATACTGAAGTGTGCTGTAGCAGAGCATGCAGTGCAGAGAGCTTCACCAGGGGAGACTGTCATGTGATGTAATCTTATAACCACCACAACACCAGAGCTGAGAAGTGCAGGCCGCTATGGGACACTCCTCCTCCTTAATAAAGTCACTACTAATTAGATTACTACAAGCAAGCCAGTCTAGACAGGTGCTCTGCTCAATCCTACTGCACAAGAGTATAGAGTTTACATCTCACTGTAAACACCACCACAGGACAATAAGATGGATTAAGGGGACAGTCATCTATGGAGCTTAAAGTAATGTGATCGTGCAGTGTCTGACCACATTAGGTAGAAGTCTAGAGCGGTTATTATATCAGTATTATGGTGACAGGCTTTAGGCACTAATTCCTTGAGTTTTTATAGTTTTATTTGGAGTGTGTTGCCAACAGGAAGGAAGTGAGAAGAAGAAGTAAGGAAGCCGATGCTGATGTCGGAGTTCCTTAGCTTTGTTTCCTGCCATCTGGATTCTCTGACCATTGTTCCCTAGACGTCGTACATCCTGTGACTGCAGCTGGTCGCTCCGAGACGAGAAGCGGGTTGCTACGGAGAAGGGTGAAGATGCACGGCAACCCTGGTATGCTATCGATACTCAGGGCGGGAACGGGACAATGGAGAGAATGGAGAAACAGAAAGACGAGTGAATGAAAGAGTAGTACACACTTACCCTGTGAAGAGTCACCGTGTGCTGTTCCCAGATTACAGTTTCCTCCATCGCTGCACTCTGCAACACAAGAGTAAAAGCAGCCGTCAGTCTCAAGCTAGTCCCATAAATCACCTAAAAAACAACTTTTGGGTACATTTATTCTCATCTTTGTACTATGAATATGCTTGTATTGCTATTCCAATGTCAGATAATGAATTAACATCTTTTGATAACCCACACCAACCAATAGTGCTGCAGAAACTTTCCCAAAAACAACAATTATGCATTATTGGTAGTAACAAGTAGCAACACTGGTCATATAAAGTTGCACAGACACCAATAAATATAGTTTTAATATATTTAACCCAGACCCAGATACCCAATAACAGCAAGAATCTGAAAGCAACAACTTTAGGCCTAAGATGTAAACTGAACTTCAAGACAAATTATAAGACAGACACATAATCACATTTATTTTGTTGTTTGATCATGTTTAATTCAACTTTTCACAGCCACAGTTGGGGCTGAAGAGGCGCGAACCAAAGCCTACAAGCTCAAAATAATTAATGAGTGAAATGCAAGACCGGTGAAGCGTACGGCATGAATTGAGTTCAGCCAGTGACTTAAATGTCGTTAAGATGCAAAACAATGTGTGCTTTCCTGTTTTGGGTGTAAACTACCATATAAGGCAAGTGTGTGTCAACCGCTGTCAGTGGAGGGGGACAGTGGATTCATTGAGAGAACATTCCTCATGATTCAGGCCAGGTCATTAGCGAACAGTGGAGCAATGAAAGTCTTTAGCTGCTCCTCTAACCTCAGCACACAGGATTAGACTGAAGCCGGACAGCTGTTTTTCTACTGTTATCAAGCTAAATCACTGGTGTTTTGACGTTCCGAATGGTGGTGAATTTATAGCCCTGCAAAGGTTTATATAATCAACAAAGGGGTTATCTGAGGTAGAAGCCCAAATGACCAAAATATAATTAAAACATAATGATTTTGTGGAAGATTTCGAGTTCTCATCTGACTCAGTGTTAATGGCCCAGACAGAAGTATGCGCTTGGAAATGAGACACATAATTACAGAGGTAAAGAAACTAAGAATGCTGAGAGTATAATTAAACTAGATTCATTTCAAGCAAATAAATCCAAAGAAAATATAAAAGAAAACAAATATAGTCTAATGCTTAAGAAAGAGGAACTTTTATAATAGTTTCTTTCATCTATACCAATAATGTTTCTAGGCCCCTTCAAATTTGCATATAATCAAAAATCCTTTGAATCAGGCAGTGTTAGACGGGCAATAAATGCACATTATAAACAACTCCAGAAGCGTTTGAAAACTAATAAACTAATACAGGAGTATTTTGTCCTTTACTGATGGCATTCTAATATGAAAGTCTTTGTGGTTGCAATTTTGATTTCATGCGATAAATTGTACCCTACTTGGCAGCACTCAAGTCAATTATCTCCTCTCTAACTGCTACATCCTCAGTTTTAATGGGGAGGCATTTCTATGTGCTCCTGTAGAGAGAAAGAGCGGGAGAGAGGAAATACACAAACACACCACGCGCAGACTCGGTAATCAGAGCTTTGAAAATAATATACACTATGTCACCTACCCATACATTCAACATTATAATCTGCCTCTCACCTGCTCATCAGTGAAGCCCTAAACTGCCCCAAAATACCCCCTTCACCAGCACTGCGGTCATGATTGTCAGCACCTTCTCCACTTAAGTACACACCTCACTCCACAAAACGTAATACTTATGATGATACAGCACCACTTACCAACAATTATGGGAAGTCATTTATATTGTTCTTAATACCTCTAAATTAGACCCACAGTTTAATGCTGAGGTCTGTGCAGCACTGAGCTGTGGATTCAACCCCTGTGACCAAATGCGGGTAACATCGTTGTCAAAATTATTGTAACATACATTTGTTTAAAGGTCCTATATTATGCAAAAATGACTCGTTAGCGTTAAGTTATGTTACCTAATCAAAAACATACCTGGAGTTGTGTTTTGTTTCATCAACACATGTTTGAGTAATCAACTATCTTTTACCTTTAGTTCAACAGAGACTGGCAATTTCAGGTTTGAAATCATCCAAATGATTCTACTGAAGGTGTATGGATTTTAAAAACACAGTGGGACACCTGTATTAGCACATGACGTCACAAGGTGGAATGGAGTGTTTTCTATTTGAGAGAAGAACTCTGCCTAAACATTTGTTATTAGTGTGTCTCTCGATTCATATCACTGCGCGCATATTAGCTGTATTAGCCTCTTAACCTTTAGCGGAAGAGTACGGCAGATGCGGTCCGCCGTAAGGGGAAGTTTACAAGTGAACAGGCTAATACAGCTAATATACGTGCAGTGATACAAATCGACAGACACAATACGCGATCGCTAAGTACGCTGCTGGATGTTTTGTGGACAACTGTTACGGACGCAAATATATCACCTTTCTAACAAATGTTTTGTTTTGAGAAGAAAAACCAGCTTTATTTCATGTTCCAGGGAAGTTACCAGACTTACTTATGTGGGCTCCAGAAAGCAAGCCGAACCGGGATCAGCTGAGACTGTCAGAGGTAAGCCGGTGTCAACACACATAGCTTTTAGAAGGAAACCCATACAGATTAACATAAAAATAAAAAAAATAAAAAAAATGCACTATCCCTTTAAACATGTGTGAATGAAACTCCAGGCATGTTTTTGATGAGTAAACAACATTATAACACAGATCAGAAAATACTGTAATATGGGCCCTTTAATAAAAAGATCTAATAGTCAGCTTTTCGTGTGTTAAATGGCCCCAGAGGTTAATTTTAAAAGTATCTTTGTTCATCATATATTTTATAAGTTGTTTTTCAAAAGTAACCATAAAATTTAATTGAAAATTCTTATCAAACAAAATGAGGGAATGAGCTTTGCCCCATTGCTCATCTTGATTGAATGGCGTTAATGCACATTAATAATAATGTATTGTATTATTCAATGTTATTTTTAGGTTTTCCTATTCTCTCATGTACTAGTTCATTTGGTTCTGATGGATTTTATACACCTGTGGCCATAGAAGTGATTGGAACACCTAATTTCGATTATTTGGATGGGTGAGTGAATACTTTTGGCAATATAGTGTACAGTATATCGACTTATTGTTAAATATATGAAAGCTGGAACAATGTTTGTTGTTGTCAATATATACTACTGGAACATTTTTTGGTTATGTTTTGGCTATGCGATTTAAACTAAAAAAGACTGAATACATAACTTCTGTGACTCATACCAAATACTAAAGTGTTTCATTCTGCTGTTTATTTATTGCAGTTCATGTTTTTTTAACAATATTGCACATTTAGGTTTAAATCTGCTTTTGGATTTTGTGTGAGTGACATAAATTAATTTCAATATTATAGTTTATCACCTATTTCTTCAGCAATACAGTATATCACACTTCAAAATTTGTTATTGTGACAGGTCTGCTCATAGGTACTACATATGGACAGTGCAATTAGCCAATTAGCTGCAAACTAGCATTAGAGTTCAAGGCCAGGTGTGGATATGCTAAACCCAGGACCACCACTGAATCACATTTCTCATAAGACAGTGCTGTTTTTTCCTTCATTTCTCTGAATACCCTGACAATGAAACCCCCAGCACACACAGTTACCCTCTGACCCTAATTTCCATGGCAGCTCTGTGTGGATGTTATTTATGTCCATAATTGGCGCAGAGGACTCTTGAGGTCCCCCCATAACCCCACCTGCTCGTACGTCTGCCCTTACAACTCCCACCAAAACGCCACTATTGTGAGAAAGAGTCCTGACCCATTTAAGAGCAGCTCCCCCCGACATTCCCCTATCCAAAACACATCACTCCTCCTATATCTATCCATGCGTTCATCTATTCATGTTCTCGCCGTCCAACTGTCCGAAACAACAAAGTATGGGGGCTTGTGTGCGTGAATGGGAGGGGAGCGGCAGGTAGGTGGTGGTGGTTGTGGTGGTGTTTTATCCTTGAACTGTGGGGTCAACTGATTTAGCGGCGAGCGGGGAGAGGCGAGCAAGGCCGTGAGAGCCGCTAATGCATACAGTAGCCCGGGACAACGCACATTAAAGGGTCATAGGCAAGCGCTGGGTTATTGCGCTCATGACGGTATGGGGGTATATAGGAGAGGTCTGGAGGCAGAGCATCCAGGTTAATTTGTTAAGAGGGATGAAACAGTAACTATAGCTGAGACTGCAAATTGGCTTTTTTCTTTATAACACTGAAGTTAGGTATGAAGATAGCAACTACCACAAAGTACAACTACATTTGCACAATGTCTATGCCACACAAAATGTAATGAAATTACAAAAAATTGCTCCTGAATAAATTCTGCCATCTGTTCATTTCTGTGCGGAAAAGACAATTAATCACATTATAACTGAAATCCTATCAGTTCAACATTAATGATCAGCTCTGTAGTTCTTTTTAATGAAGACGTCTACGGCTAAATGCTCTGTCAGTGAAAGCATCTGGTCTGGAGCAGAGTTCAAACTTTGGAGGAAGAAACTGACTATTTTTGTCTATTTTGATTTTATGCTTATAAAAATGATGATTTACAGTCATATTTATTAGTTGTTTTTTGTTTTTGTTTTTTTTAATCTAATCCAAAGGCTTATGACTGCAGGGATACATGGTTGTAATCTGTTTTTACATTTTTACCGTGCTCCCATCTCAAGCCCATAGTTGCTGATCATTGCAGAGGAATGTTGTTGTATATTTCCGTTATAAAAATGATGAGCAAAATGGAAATGTGTAAAAAACAATTAGAAAAAAATATATCTTTGTCACTAAAAGACAAGATAAGAGAAAGGTTTGGCTTTCATCATTTCAAGGAAGTTTATTTAAAGAATGGACCTTGAGGAAAAACTGATCTTACAAACAAGATCGAAGAAGATGCTTTGATAAATGTGGCAGGGGCAAATGTGAAACTTGAATGTGGCGTTTCAGAGTCGACTCAAGTAATAAATACATAAAAGTGTACAAGATAAAGGGTAAATATGTGCCCTTGTTTGACATACGTGACAGTGCACAGCGAGAGAGGTCTTGTTGAGAGTTGGGAGTGGACTGTTTGAATCGGTCAGAGGACACAGGTCACAGTGAGTCACAGGGAAAAACACTGTAAATCAGGCACAAACAAAAAATGGGAACAAAATAATGAAAAATCTTAAAACAACTAAGCTATTATAAAGCTGTAACGAACTAAAATGAATATGTAAATAAAAGTGTAATAGTAAAACAGGACAGAGCTGCATGCATAAATTGGTGAGCAGAAGTGAAGCCGAGTGCATCTGCCAGTCTTTCCGTTGAACTTTCAGACTATTTAGGGTTACAGCAGGTTCCCTGATGAGATTAAGACTTTAATTAATGAAGTTATTAAACGTTTGACTCTGGCTGATTGAGAGTGACATGTAGGAAACAAGAGCTGTACGCATGAAGCACTGACTAACGAACTGAAAAACTAACTGAACGTAAGAATAGAAACAAGCACATGTTTAATTAGGGGTGGGTATTAGCAAAGAAGTCACGATTCAATTCAAATCACGATTCATATGCCACGATGCGATACTATCACGATGCATCACGATACTTGAATTATTGCGATGCATTGCAATATATTCGACATACTTCAGTGAAAATGTACCAAAAAAAAAAAAGAGGATAACTTAAATATCAGTGGCTGTGTATCTGGGTAGTGTCTTCAATTGATACATAACTCTAAGCAACTCAATTCATAACTGAATTTATTGAATAACAAAAACAAATAAACCAAACCAATAACAAAAAAAGTGCATAGGATTTTTTCTAAAACAAAAAATGATGTTCAAACTAGGGATGTCAACAATTAATCGATTAACGGTTAATTGTCGATTAAGACGTTGGTCGATCAAAATGCATTAATTGTAATTAACCGCTAACCGCGGACACGCGGACATGCGCACCCGCGTGGTCATGAAACAAGGCAACCGCGCTGCGCCAAGCTCGACTCACAGCCGACCGCAGGCGCCAACGGCACTGCTTAGCAGCCCCGGGTGTAAGCGCGAGGCGAGATCTAACCCGGAATGCGTTCCGCTGCTGCCGGTTTCGCCGCAGCCCGCGCCCCGAGCCCCGCGCGGCTAGACCAGTGGTTTAATCCTGGTCTAGTCCAGGTCTAGACCCGGTCGAGTCCCGGTCGAGTCCAGGTCCAGTCCAGGTCCAGACCTGGTCCAGTCCACATTCAGTCCTGGTCTAGTCTCTTAGCCAATCAGGACAGAACACAATGTTACTCTATTAAAAAAATGTTACACTATAAAAAAAAAATTTTGATAGAGCGAGGGATTACTGTATTTTGTTATTCAGCATCAATACATTTGTCTGCTTTTTACTAAGGAATAATTAATTGAGGAATATACAATATAATAATACTATGATATATTTATGACTCAGTGTTATGTTACTATAGCTTATATTCTTAAAGACCCTATTGAAACACTCAAATTCAGGTGAAAAATGCCGCTTATCAGTTAATCGTTAATCGACCGATAAGGTCAATCAACTATCAGTTAATGAATTAACCGATAATTTGCATCCCTAGTTCAAACATTTGCCATTTTGGAGGTAGCTACCATCATGACAAACAATACCCTTTCACAAAGAAAAAAGTGCATAGGATTTATGAAAAAAATAAACTACTAATTTATTTATTTATTAATAATTAATTAATTAATTTAATTAATTAATAATTAATTAATTATTAATGAATAATAATCGATTTTTGGCATCAAGAATCGATGCAGTATATTGTGAAAGTTAGTATTGCGATGCATTGTCATGACGATTATATTGCACACGCCTGTGTTTAATATTACTTTTTGAACATAATCTATAAGACACTGAAGATGTAGTAGTAATAACAGTTACTAAAGAAAGTCTCTGAACTCACTACCAATTTCTAAACCCACTGACATTAATTCAATATATATATATTTTTAAAAGGTGCACTATATAACTGAGTGAGTGTCCACTTGCTTGTCCCTGTGGAGATGTTGTTGCTTCGCTATGAATGTTCCATCCTCTGACATTAAATCCATTTCGCATTTATTTAATTGTAGGTGTTTCAACTGCTTTACAATACCTTCAAACACATCATGTATTCTTACAGTAAACAGGAGTTTCTAAACTAAACCAGATGTAAACATTAAAACAGTGAATATGTATATGAATAAGTGTATTACATAAACAAGTTTCCTTTCTCTGAACAAACATCCAAATTGTAGCACTGTCAAATATACCAAAAGATACGTTATGTGTTATGTCGATACAGCAGCCAATGATAACGGTACTGTAAATTTAGTATCATGATATATCAATATTTTTGCGCACCCCAAGCTAAAACCATGACAAACTAAGTACAAGGTACAGGAAAAAAAAAGCAGGGGACTCTGAAGTTGTGCGAGACAATGGTGTGCTTGATGTTGCGCAGTGTGACGGCAGCCTGGTGTATTTATACATCCATATTAGTCAGGTCTGAGCTCTGGCCAAAGCAGCCAGGCCCAGGGCGGGAAAACAAAAGAGCAGCCATAAGAACACACACACACATCCAGGGCAGGCCCACGGGCGCACACACAACCCTCCTCACACACTACAGGGGCTCTTTGTTCACTCCGAGGCCGGGCCTGTCCTGCCAGACCTCCACAACACACAGTGAGACAGGGACAACCACTCGGCAGGGGAAACTGATGCTGATGGACAGGTACTGGCAAGATGCAGCCACAACTGTTCAGCTTCATATTAATACATCACTGCCACTGGGTAATTGTACCCCTGGTTGGGAAACACTGCTGTAGACATTAACTTCAAGCTATAAAAGAATTGAGAGGACCACTTTATATGAACTCTGTTGAGGACCACTTTATATGAACTCTGTAGCAGTCGTACATACCAGCTTATGGACCAAAGATTGACAGGATTTTCAGATATGAGCCAATATTTGGACTTCCAGTTATTAGACAACATATTTCTCCACAGTGTTTCCTTGCCTGGTTTACACCTGACCATATCACAAGTGAGATATGGTCTGGGAGCCACCTTCGAAATATCTCGTAGCGGAGGTGTGGTTTAAAGGCAAATTAACGTTTTTTTTACAATCTGAGCCTTCTTTCGGCAATAAAACAAGTAGTTTTACTCACCCATAGCATTTTTCTGTCAATTGGAGCAGTATCGCAGAACTTATGTTGAGCCGTTCTGTTCTAGTAATGATCCCGTATCCGTTAACATGGTGCTGTATCATTTGCTCGGGGCATTACTTTGCGGTGTCCAAATAACACAAACTTTAGCACTTTTCAAATCATAGAAGCCCGATGTCTTAATGAAAGATTTCGTTTGAGGCAAAAGTGGCCTGTAATCCGAGATTTAGCCATAGTTTCGAGTAGATGAGGACGCCAGTGCGCATGCGCGGACTGTGCTCTGAGCTCCCGGGACCCAAACATGAAACGCAAAGCTGAAAACTATGGATAAATCTCGGATTACAGGCCACTTTTGCTTCAAACGAAATCTTTCATTAAGACATCGGGCTTCTATGATTTGAAAAGTGCTAAAGTTTGTGTTATTTGGACACCGCAAAGTAATGCCCCGAATACAAATGCTAACGGATACGCTACAACATAACTTTCTTCAAACAGCTCCAAATGACACGAACGTGATATGGGTGAGTCAAACGACTTGTTTTGTTACCGAAAGAAGGCTCAGATTGTAAAATAACGTTTCCTTTAAGATCGCCAAAGGCCGTTTATTGGGCGTTACGAATGTCTATCATTTGGCGTATACGTAGCCCATAGCCAATCATGTCGGTTGTCAGTTCAAACTAGAAAGCTATCAAGAAAGCTATGCCTTTATTAGTCCCACAGTGGGGAAATTCCAGTTCTGCATTTGACCCATCCTGCTATTAGGAGCAGTGAGCATTACTGTGCCCGGGGACCATCTCCATGATCTTCTTGCTTTGCCTAAGCTATGGTGCATGTTTTGGGTTGGTGGGGGAAACCGGAGTGCCTGGAGGAAACCCACCCAGACACGGGGAGAACATGCAAACTCCACACAGAAAGGCCCAGGCGACCCGGGGATCGAACCCAGACCATGCATGCAAACTCCACACAGAACACATACAGAAAGGCCTGGGCGACCCGGGGATCGATTCCGGAACCTTCTTGCTGTGAAGCATGAGCGCTACCCACTCAGCCACCGTGCCGCCATAGCTACAAGCTTCCGTTTGTCACATAGTACGCGTCACCGTCTTTCCACCCCTCCCCGCTCTCTGACTGGCTCCCAGAATCGGGAGAGCTCGCTTGCCATAGTTGCCAGGCTGTCTTTTAGATCGGAACAAACGAAAGCAGCCTGGGATTTCCCAGGTTAAGAGTTTCCCACATGTTTGTAGTGAGACTGTGGTGGGACAAGTGATCCATATTTGAATCATTTTATTCAATACAATATATGGAAAATAAATTAAATGTTTTGTCCCTGCTGAGAAAAAAAATACTAAATACAGATAAAATAGTGTTACTTTTATATGTTTAAAGACAATATTACAGGCATGAAGTATAATTAGACTTGCCAGTTTTTTGTTCAGATTCATTTTATGGGAGGGGAACTATTACTGGGAAACACTGCTCGAAATCATATAGGACAGCAAACAGCAATGTAGAAACTGTATGTCTTTGTAACTTTATGACTGGCCAGTACAGTAAATGTATTTTGTTTTGATTCTGACCAGTCCACAGGTGACAGTGAGGTCATTTCTGACTGGGCAGCACACAATAGACTCCCTCTCATGCCTTTCTTGTAACTCATGTAGTTTAACACTCAGAACCTCCTTCTTGCTCCTTTTATCCACAGGAATGTTTCATAAAGTGGGAGTATCACAGAGGACAAAATGGTGCACAGTGACTGTCAAAAACACAGAAAAACAAAAGTTAGGGCCTGAATTTGAGTGGAAAAAGTGCATTGAAAAGAGTCAGTTTTCTTTGAACTAGATTTCTATTTTATCATGATTCATGCATACTATGTATTTTTGTATTGCCAGGAAGTGGTGAGACCAATAAAGGCTTAATCTAATCTAATCTAAATAAAGTAATCTGCTTCTTCTGAAATCTGATGTTTCACTGTGATTGGTTAGATACAGCTGTCACTCACTGTCAACTCGCCTTACAAGGGTTAATCAATAAGAGGTGTGGGTGAGAATAAGATAAGATAAGATATGCCTTTATTAGTCCCTCAGTGGGGAAATTCCAGTGTTGCACAGCACAAAAAAGTAACGTCCGCCTCTGCGCGTCCTTCGTAGCAGCTCCTCCGGCGCACCACGACGATGTTTCTGCTCCATTTCCACCTCTATTTACACATCTTTGTTTGAGAACGGAGCTGTTTTCTTTAGAAAATGAAAATGAGAAAATGCTGATTTTACCAAAAGAGAATAACATAATAAGAGTCAGATCACGGTCTGATTTTTATCACTCTATTGCCCCGCCCTAATTCAAAAGTTACACTGTAAGTGGGTTAAATCATTAACATGTGTTGAGATGAGTTGGGGATAAGGCTCTTTCTTTAGAGCTTTAGGCCAAAGAAGCTGCTCATTTGTGATAACTGGAGGCAGGATGTAAGCAAGAGCAGCCACAGCACCCACAGGAAAACACGGCACTTCCTGTTTGCAGGAAACTGAGCTGGATTTCTGTAGAAGCCATAGTGGTCTATTGAAAATGATCTCATCTTAAGGCGCTGAACAAACTCGTAGTTTTGGTCAAAGAAAAGTACTATGGCTGAAAGACTGTTCTCTAGTTCAAAAATACAACATGACCCTCTAAGATTTGATTACACAGTCTTTTCACAACAATGCAATTTCTAAAGCGTCCTAAAACATACATAATAGAATGCAAATAAGCCTCACTGCACAAATATAGTGAACCAGAGCAAAGGTCATTTCAAGTGTAAATACAACGGAAAGTTTTCAAATTCCTGATTAATCTTCCCCGTCAGGCAATAACTGATACCAAAAGTCTGGAAAATAAACCAAACTTCTCCAGTGCAAATTCAGCTCAAAGTGTTTAACATTTTCAATATTACAATATTATTACGGTCATTTGTGCAGGAAATTAAATTTGGCTTATTGCTACTGACGGCAGATGTTTGTAGCAGTATGATCCTTTTTATTTTCTGATCTATATAATGTTTCCTCCTCACAAACAAACCTGGAGTTGTGTTTGGTTTCACACATGTATAACACACAAACCCTGCATATGTAGGGAGATATATAGCTAGTTTCTCAAACTGGTGCTCCACTGTGTTTTTAAACTCCACATACCTTCACAAAAATAATTTGGATACTTTTGTTATTTGTTAGCTTTGGAACTGCCTAGCTCTACTGAACTAAAGGAAAAAGGAAGCTGTTAACTTGAAAACTAGCACTACATGACATCACTAGGTGGGCGGCAGTAGCTCAGTTGGTAGAGTGCTTGTCCACTGATCCACAGGTTGGTTGATACGATTCCAGCTCCCACAGATGAATGCTGCCGTTGTGTCCTTGGGCAAGACACTTAACCCTCCTCGCCCCCAGTGTCTGCGTATACTGGTGTGTGAATGCGTGTGTGAATGGGTGATTGGTTCCTTGTTGTAAAGCGCTTTGTGTGCCTTGAAGGTGGAAAAGATGTGACCATTTACCATAACGGAGCATTAAGAGCTTTGGAGATGTGGACAGACTATTAATAAAGGGTTAATCAAACATGTGTGAATGTATGTAAGGTAACACCAGTCTAACATGACTTAAAGATCACAATTTTGTGTAATATAGGACCTTTAACCAATACAATCCATCCATGTTTTAGTAGTACTTTAAACACATTATTAATTACAAAAACATCTGTAACTCATTATATCAGTATGACACAGTCCTTGCCCTCTTATTCCCACAGAGAATAACTACTGTCCCTTTAAGAGTTTAAAGGGGTTCGGTAGCAGCCCTGGCTGATGCTGCTGCTGCACGTGCCTGAGAGTGGACACATGGGGCAAGTGGCCCGGGGCAGATGACGATGGAGATGAGGCAGAGCTACAGTCCGCTCTGATGCAGTCCAGTGCTGACGAGCTCAAATGTGTTTCAGTTAATTAGTCTCAAACAGCCGCTCTGCTCCGACTGCAGCTCCTTTGCACAGCGAGTGAGATAGACACACACCTCACTGCTATCTGTCTTCGAATGCCGCCAGAGTGGAGAGGGTATAGGAATAAAATACAAAACCTATAATCCAGGCTTTTGGATTAAACGTTAATCTGAGCCACGATTCCCTCTGAAGTCGTCTGCTGTTGCATCATGACTGCACTGAGGCGATCTAAGATAAAATGTTGTGTCAGGTATAAGCATTTTCAAACTGTAAACACTGACTAGTAGTACTACATGAATTTATATGAACTGCAAGAATGTATGGAAAGGTAATTAAATATCTTCATGTTTAGGTTAAGTTACATTTTGTTAGCCTTGTAGTAATTCCCAGTGATTTGAGGAAAATACAAAAATAAACTGTATGTCAATAAGATGACTGGAGCCGTTTGTGTTTTTTGAGGCCAAGATTGGCCAAGAATGAAGCAAATACAGTTGAAGCAGGGTCTGGAGAGTAGAATGAGACAGAAAAAAAAATACTATTATTCTATGCGCTGTGGTCGGCGATTTGCATAGCCCACAAAATGCAGGAAAAGTCACGACAGGCTTTGCGCTCCATAAAAAAGCGTGTGAATCTCCAGCAGGGCTTATCCAGCAGCAAAGTTATCCCGGTTCACCCACACTAACTGTTCTGAGCTCACAGTGATGCAGCTGAGTTGAGGTCAAAGGGGACAACTTCTGGCACTGTTCTCTTGCAAACTCCCATCCCTGGTTTCAATTTCACATGATATTCATTTGAGCTGCTTTTACGCTTTTACAGCAGGGCGGTTGGCTGATTCAAACGTACACACCAACCAAAACACGCACACCCTCGGCTTCTTCATTGGTTTTGGTTTTGTCTTGGAAGCGAAATCCAGGCCAAGGGAAGGAAAACGATAAGCAGACGCAGCACTTGAAACTTCAGCAGCAGCCAATCACAGTTTACATTACTATCACAACACCCACAAACCCCGCCCTCTTCTCACACTCTGTGCAGGAATGTGGTCGATAAGGACACAGGCCACGCCCCTTTGGCTCTGACGTCTCCCATTCCTCAGCATTTCCCTCACCTTTTTCCTCTCCTTGTCCTGTGCACCTCTCCATCTCCAACACAAGACAAACTAACGCAAACAAGTTAATATTAGCCGCATAACTCAAAGTGGTTTATTTGACTCTAAAGGTTGCCCCTTAAGCACCCATCATGGTCTTTTCATGGAGTTTTTCTGAAGTTTCCTGCCAAAAATAGGTTTATTGTTTCATACATCAGATCAATTAACAGTCAAAACAATAACCTATGACCAGTCCGTGCTGATAATTATTTAACTAACAAGTAACATTTTTAACAAAGAATTTCTGGATTTATTTATTTGTTTTAATTAGAAGTTATGGTCTGATGGAGTTTTTTTCTAAGGTCTGCCTAAAAGAGCTCTATGTTCTGAACACCAACAATTTTATGGGGTCAATTCCTACCTACAGATGTATTTTATTTTATTTTTAAATAATTGCCACTGGAGCAATTTGTTAGAATAAAACCTCAGTGTTATGACTTGTTGGTGAAGAGCGGAAGAGAGACTTTTACCTTGAAATAGAAAATGTACAAGTCTAGGTAACAACTGCTAGCACTTCAAGTTCACAGCACAATGTATACATAGACATTAAAGACCCAAATAACAGAGCATTTTATACAGTGGATCTAATATATAATAAATGAAAAAACTAATAAAAAATGTAATTAAACTAAACATTTTCTTTATAGAGTGCAAAATAGTGGAATAATACAAACTAATTGCGTAGCCCTAGGTCACGACTGCCTGTGCATCAGAACATTGCATGCTCTCACCCTGAACCCTCTGTTTACTTGATAACCTAAGGCCTACCAGTCGCGTTTTACAGCAACAACAGTGCAGCGCAGAAGAATTTTCTCGTTGCACAATCTCCTCAGAGCTATGCGACTGAGCCACAACTTGGTGTCACATGGTGCCATAAAGCATCAGGCCAAGCCCACTCCACAGCATTCCCAAGCCTTCTGAGAGCTCCGCTACAATAGGCATGTTGTGGGCCAGAATCTATAGTGAATTAATGAGTTACTGTTCAAGCGGCCATTTTCCCAGCACTTTAACCAGCAACATAATTACCATTCCCAAAGAGATGAGCGGTCGGGAGGAGCCACAAGGATTGTCTGAACGGGGTTGCACAAGCGCAGAAAGATAAAACAAATTACTTCTAATGACGACTACAAAGAACTGTTCAACTTGGCCCGTCGTTGATAAAGCTGACGTCCTCTGATGCACAAAATGAACTAATTACAATGGAGGAAGATGGGCTCCGGAAAATCAGCAACGGCACCTTATCACTGGATTGTTTAGCGCTTCAAAAACAACATTACTGCAGCCTTTGCGCACTGAGGCAATTTTGTTGACTGGGGATTATTTAGGGATTTCCATATGATGCAACAGGAAAATGGCATTGTGTGAGCATATACTGTACAGCTGTAGGAGGTACACAGTAGTATTTCAGGAGCAGGGTTTAAATATAGATGTTTAGGCCAATACGAGGTTGGTACAAATGTAGACACAACGACTGCATGTAAACAAGGCCATGTTTGAATATGTGGAAATGCACAGTAACAGCTGAAGGCGCATATGTCTGTTATGTATAAGGCTGGGCATACAGACAGCTGGGATCTAGATGTAAACAAACATCTGCCGGTGTGTGCCATGTGCAACTCCTATTTCAAAATTAAACTAACTGAAACAGAGTGTCCACTTAAAATGTTAATAGTTTAATCATTTTAAGATTCAGAAATAAAAAGAAATGTTGTAAAAAACATTAGTTAGAATGTAATACAATAAGCTCCTGTATTTCTTCTTTCTATTAGGACTAGTATGTTCACATTTTAGTCAGATTCATAGTTATGCATTGTGAAGATTTATACACAGGGCATAGTTTGTTTATGGCTAAGCTATGACCAAGGTCTGACACAGCCCTGATGTGAGCATTTATTACCACACTTCCAAAAACATAAATCATTACATGGTGGCATTACACTTTTGGCTAAAAGCTTGTCATTAAATTCCTCAATCATCACTACTAAAAGATTAAAAATAAAGATTTACATTAAAGTAAAACACGCAGTTGTGTTTCAGAGTGGAAAATCCAATACGATGCAAGTTGCAAATGAGCAAACAGCTGAGTGGTACATGTGCAAAGGCATGTAGGGCAACCAGCCTTGGGTCGAATCTGTTCCAGCCTTGTTCTCTCTTCCTCTCTCCCCCCTCTCTCTCTCACCAGCTGAGCCACGGCTGCCACATACACTCCGTCCTGCCCCCCACCCGCCCTCACCAAGGCGCTGTGTATTCCCACAAAACGGTCTGTGTCCAATCCCCAGAGCCTGAGAGGGACTGATAAGCCCGCAGAGACCCGGGCACAGCCTGGTGACGAGGAGAGCGCTCTACTGTGACACTGCTGCTGATGTAAACAAGGCACGGTGGGTTAAAGAGCAGAGGTAAATGGTGGTATTAAAATGATGAACAGAGCATTAGCAAATCATCTATTTAACTGTGATATGGATTGTATGCTTTATCTTTCAGGGCTATAGACAGAATAAAGAAATGGACCAGTCAAATGAAGCTCACTGGATTAGGAGTTATAGGAGCAAATTTGGAGCAGACTTCCATATTAGGAATAGGAATTTATTTAGAGACAAAATGGCAAAATAAAACCCCAGAGCTGATACTAACATTT
Source organism: Paratrypauchen microcephalus (assembly GCA_036785185.1). Lineage (NCBI taxonomy): Eukaryota > Metazoa > Chordata > Actinopteri > Gobiiformes > Gobiidae > Paratrypauchen > Paratrypauchen microcephalus. The sequence goes on from JAVJIX010000039.1 coordinate 3,929,371, forward strand.
TAAGCTCACTTCAGGAGTTACAGAGAGGCCCCCATGCTCACTTTCTACTTGGAATGTGGCAATTTACAGTCTATGGTTTCAGTGCAGCGGCGGTCAACTTACATTTACAACTTACAAAAATGCAATTCATATCAATTGTCAAAATAACTATTATCACTATTACTACTATAACATCCTATGTGAATCCTAGGTTCAAGTTAATTTATCATCTTTAACCCAGTCAGAATTACTAAAACACACTGTCTGTAACGCTACCATTCTGAGGTTTTGATCCTTTAGTGCAGTGTAGACAAGGCAGTTAATAAAACAAAATCAACAAGGTAAATTCAACTTTTCAGTCACTGCAGCAAATCAATGAAATGCATTTGTCACATAGATTTCTACTCACAAAGCCTTCCTCATATTTACTCACTGACATTTAAAGACCAGCAACAAACTGACTCATGAAAAATCAGAGTGATTATAAATTAAAGGGCCATATTACACTATTTTCAGATCTATTACAATGTTGTTTCATCATCATAAAGTATCACCACATGGCATCACACGGTGGAACAGAGCATTTTGAGCATTGGAGATATAGACAGACTAATAATAAAGGGTTAGGCAAACGTGTGAATGAAACAAAACACTACTCCAGGCATGTTTTGGACAAGGCAATAACATTATAGCATGATTTAAAGCTCAAAAGATAATAATATAGGACCTAAAATGCAGGCAAATGCTAACCAGATTCACCTCGTTTAAAACTTTATGGCAACAGAAAAACTTCCATGCATGCAGTAAATTCAAGATAAAAGCATTTGCCTGGCCATAGTGTTATTTCAGCATGACAAACCATCAGTGGCGAAACAGCCTTGGTTGCCTCCCCTGTGCCTCCTCCCTCTGCAGACAGAGGAGTTATAGACAGACTGGGCAGAGCACAGCTTTGATCCAGGTGGTTTAAATTCAACTCCTCAGTCTCAGTCAGATGACATCACTTCAACTTAAAAATATTTACCCATTTGTCACACCAGCTATTCCAACAGAAAGAAAAGTCTAGGCCTGTTCAATAAAAAAATAAAACGAATGCAGTATTTTTTGGAAGGGAAACAAAATCATAGCCACACCCTTGTAATTGCAGTAAAGTCAAAAGTATGAGTGCTTAATCCTGTCAAAGTTAAGACAACTGTTGCTAAAGTATGTCTCAATGGAGATGTTATTGCTTTGCCTGGAATGTCCTACGGTATTGAATTAAACATTTATTTAAATTGGTATAAATTGGTAATGGTATAACATTAAACACATCTATCTTTATTCATTAAAGGTGTTTCTATTGCTCAAAAATACAATGATTCCTTCTGTAAATTAGGGGCAACTTTCCACAGATCTGAACTAGGGATGCAAATTATCGATTAATTCATTAATTGATAGTTGATTGACCTTATCGATCGATTAACGATTAACTGATAAGCTGCGTTTTTCACCTGAATTTTAGTGTTTCAATAGGGTCTTTAAGAATATAAGCTATAGTATACATAACACTGAGTCAAAAATATATCATAGTATTATTATATTGTATATTCCTCAATTAATTATTCCTTAGTAAAAAGCAGACAAATGTATTGATGCTGAATAACAAAATACAGTAATCCCTCGCTCTATCGCAGTTCGCAGATTTTATTTATTTATTTATTTATTTTATAGTGTAACATTTTTTTATAGTGTAACATTGTGTTCTGCGTCCTGATTGGCTAAGAGACTAGACCAGGACTAAACGTGGACTAAACCAGGTCTAGACCAGAACTAAACCAGGTCTAAACCAGGTCTAAACCTGGACTGGGCCTGGACTAAAACAGCTCTAAACCTGGACTAAACCAGGATTTAACCACCACGTGCCGCTGCTGGTTTCGTGCGGCTGGTTTGTGGCTACGCATTCTGGGCGCCGCAGTTCGATCTCGTGCTCAGCAGCCGCAGTGCCTTTGGGGCCTGCGGCCGGCTGTGAGTCGAGCTTGGCGCAGCGCGGTTGCCTTGTTTCATGACCACGCGGGTCATGAAAGCGATTAATTGCAATTAATGCATTTTGTTCGACCAACGTCTTGATCGACAATTAATCGTAAGTCGATTAATTGTTGACATCCCTAATCTGAACTATAATGTAGCGTAGTACTATGACCTGCTTGTCTCCCTTGCGATAGGTTTAATCTATACTATGGAACATTCTAGATAAAGCAATAACTAGGGATGTCAACAATTAATCAACTTACGATTAATTGTCGATCAAGATGTTGGTCAAACAAAATGCATTAATTGTAGTTAATCGCTAATCGCGGACACGCGCACCCGCGTGGTCACGAAACAAGGCAACCGCGCACCGCGCTGCGCCAAGCTCGACTCACAGCCGGCCGCAGGCGCCAACGGCACTGCCCGGTGTACGCGCGGGCCTCGTGCGTACACCGGGGCTGCTGAGCACGAGATCGAACCGCGGCGCCCGGAATGTGTAGTCTCAGACCTAGCCACAAACCAGCCGCATGAAACCAGCAGTGGCACGTAGTGGTTTAATCCTGGTTTAGTCCAGGTCTAGACCTGGTCCAGTCCTGGTTTAGTCCAGGACCAGTCCTGGTTTAGTCCAGGACCAGTCCTGGTTTAGTCCAGGACCAGTCCTGGTTTAGACCTGGTTTAGACCTGGTCTAGACCTGGTTTAGTTCTGGTCTAGACCTGGTTTAGTCCACGTTTAGTCCTGGTCTAGTCTCTTAGCCAATCAGGACGCAGTAGGGCTGGGCGATATGGAGAAAAAAAATTATCTCGATATGTTTTTGCTATATCTCGATATACGATATATATCTCGATATCTATGCAGGGGAAAAAAATAAAAAATAAAAAAAAAACGCGCCAAATTCAGCAAGGATTTTTTTTTTTATTGAAGTGCAAACAGGTAGGCAGCCAAGTGTCTAAAGGTAGACAGGTACTAGTAACAAACTGCTTGTGCACCATTTTTTAACTTTACCAAACCAAGTAGTACATTGCTTTATTTTAATTGTAAACATAAAATCTGAGGGTAGACAGTTCTTATAAAGTGCTTCTTTAACATTTAAGATAAAAGACAAAAAAAAAATCCCTCATTTCGTAGCCAAGTGCCTAGAGGTAGACAGATACTAGTAACAAAGTGCTGTGCTTGTGTACCAATTTTAACAAACAGTTGAGGAAAATAAGCAGAGTGGCAAAATCTTTTAGCGCATTATCTCGAGTTTTTCGATATGCCAAAATCTTTCTCGATTTCATAAAACATCTCGAGATATCGCAAATCTCGATTAATCGCCCAGCCCTAGGACACAGAACACAATGTTACACTATAAAAGAATGTTACACTATAAAAAAAAGAGAAAAAAAAAATCTGCAAACCGCGATAGAGCGAGGGATTACTGTATTTTGTTATTCAGCATCAATACATTTGTCTGTTTTTTACTAAGGAATAATTAATTGAGGAATATACAATATAATAATACTATGATATATTTATGACTTAGTGTTATGTATACTCTAGCTTATATTCTTAAAGATCCCATGACATGGTACTTCTTGATGCTTTTATATGGCTCCTTAATGGTTCCCTAATACTGTAAATGAATCCCTCTTCAAAATCAACACTCAAACAGAGAAACAGAGATAAGATGAGAAAGAGTAATTTTTCTCTCTCTGAACCGTCCATAATGGGCGTTGTTGCTTGAATGCAAATGAGGAGAAAAGAGATGGCCAATAGTAGAGGGTGGGGGCGTGGCCAAACTCTCCACTCTCGCTCTCAGCTGTCCGCTCTGATCCATTTCCGTGTTTTTGCACGGGGGGAGAGATTTGAAGCGTTCCATTGAAAAATAAACACATTTCCACAGAAAATAAAATTAAACCACTGCTGTTCAATGGTCCAGAGGCTCAGATAAAGGACTTCCGAGCCTAGAAACACTCGGACGTGCCTCCAGGCAAATAAAAAAACGCATTTCGCATTGCCTAGCGCATTCGCAGTCCAAACTCTCTGGGCGTGATTTACAGAGATGCTGAGTACAGACAGACAGGGATGGAACTGCATTTGCATTTCTTTTTTCAATCTGACGTCAATCAGGTGCCTTGTTCAAAATCGCCCGTTTGAGCTCCGATTTTTTGTAACACAGAAAAGGATCGCAAATGCTCAGTTTAGACATTTCGCAACTTTTAACCATGGGGGGGGGCTAAACAGGGTAGGGGAGCTCACATTAACGTTCAAAAACCTCAGAAAGTGAAAATTTCATGCCATGGGACCTTTAAAGACCCTATTGAAACACTAAAATTCAGGTGAAAAACGCCGCTATCAGTTAATCGTTAATCGATCGATAAGGTCAATCAGCTATCAATTAATTAATTAATCGATAATTTGCATCCCTAGCAATAACATTTCCATGGAGACAAGCAGGAGGCAAACCCTCTACTAGAAATGTGACGACAATGATTAACACCAAAATCATCCCAGACAATATGTTATGAAATTAAACCACAATACATTAGTTGTAATGGTTGAGGGGGGTTGTTTTGCAAAAGTTCTGCTCAAAGACTCCGCCCTGGTTCTGCATGTGACTTAACGAGAGCAGACATTCATGCGCTGCTTAAAAACACTTTCTAAAATGAAGTGCCCATTCTTAATGTCATGATTATTGTATACTGGTGTTTTTTAAGGTCTACCATCTGATTCTCATTATAGCTCCCCCTCTTTTTGCACTTTTCGTCTGCCTCTCCGGGCTACACCTGGCCCCTGCTGATTGCTGTCTGCACTATGTTTCCCTCCAAAGATGAAAGGATGAGCCAGTGAGATTCTATTGACGGTTTTCACTCAGCTTTGGACAATGGGAGAAAGTTTTACAACCTGGAAACACACTCTCTGCACAGGTTTGCACTCATCCAGCTTATAATATTATAGAAACCATCTGTAAGTAGGCTCTATGAAGTTTTCACAATAGTATACCTGACAAATAAAAAGCTCTCTTGGTTAGTACTGTGTTTGCAGAGATGAACCATTAACCAAAGGACGAACGGAGAACAGTAGCGTGCGATAGCTTCAAAGGGATTTGCGCTAACAAAAATACTGCCCTAATAAACATCCATAGTAACCGTGTCAACACAGTGCACTTGTTTATTCTAGTTTCAGTGTAAATAAAAGCTAGGAGATCTCTTAATAGTGTATCCTTTCTGGCAGAGGGTCAGCCACCTGATGTCCTACGATATTGAATAAACATTTATTTAAATTGCTCAAAAATGCTTTGAGAAACCTGCATTTTTACTGTGAGTGGGGTTGCCTCTCCACTGTTGTGACCTGTAACTTGGTATGGTGGCATCACCTGCTTGTCTCCATGATACATTTAATGGCATACTGAGGAACATTCCAGACAAAGCAATAACATCTCCATGGAGAAAAGTAGTGGGCAAATCATCCACCAAAAAGCTTTAATGCTTCTTTTACCATCTGTCAAATACTCAAATTTAAACCATGTACAAATACCAAGAGTTAATGCATATTCAGTCACCCCTATTCATCTGTATACTGTTGGTAGTTTGTGGGAGATAGGTAATCAATGTTCCCTCTAAGGTGCGCGCATGCGCAATTGCGCACTGCCCAGACGTTCAGTGCGCATATCAAATTCTTTTCCGCGCATAAAATCAAATCTAACTTGAACTCAGCGCTGGTTTGACACATGGAATCCAGTCTGATAGATTCAGTTTGCACATGTGAATGTGACACGTGTTAGGGACAAGCCAACTACAAACAGACACATTTTGACTGCATTTCGCTCGCTTCTATCGGTTTTACCGTAGTTGTCCTGCACATCTCTGAGCAGCGGCAGGTCCGCACCAGCCGACTGGAGCGCTACCGCACACACTCGACGTAGGGAAGAACAGAAGAGGAGACGGGTAGAGCCATAATCTCATCCTCGGTTGTTTTCTTTTTTCTGTCTCAGTCATAGTTTTTTGTGAGCCAAAAAAAACGGGACTTTCTCAAAGTGTGAATCCTCTCCCCAGAGCATTATTCCACAGAGCTCTGACACAAAATTACTTAAATAGGCTGATGATTAAAAAGCAAGATATAAACTGATAAAAATGTATACTTATTTTGGAGATCACTATTTTGGAAAAGACTCATCTTATAGTGGCCTATAGGTCCTACAATCCCTGAAAAAATCTGCAGCTATATGCAGGCTATATTTATCAAGCTGAAAAAATCTCTCTTCATGTGGTTTTACAGGTTTATACACTATAATTTAATTTTATGTATGTATGTATGAAGTTATTTTTCAAATATTGTAATGTTCAGTGTTTCACTGACATACAGCATGTACAAAGCTCATGAACAGATTTTTGTCTTCCAAGTGGACCAAGAGAAAAAAAAAATCAGTTGTATTAAAAGTAATCTAACGGAAATCACTGCAGTAATTTGATTAATAACTTGCAATGATCTCAGGTGTGATACTGGTGTGGCCACAGTGTGCATGTCGGATGTTGCTCACGGGGGTCCAAGGAATGCCCAGGGAGTTAGTGTGTTTGCTCAGACACATGAAAAATTAGGGGGAACATTGTAGGTAATACACATTTTCAATATTGTAGAAATCTGATAACAGCAAATGACTGAGGTTTAAACCCCAAAAAGTGAAAAAGGCATTCTGAGTGAGCAGGCAGCGAGTGCAGTTGGCAGCTGCCTGGTCTCATAGAGCAGACAGTATACACCTGCTCTCCACAGGCCCCACAACGCCATTTCAAAGGTTACCATCAAAGACCTCACTGTTTAAGAGGGGACAAAGAGTTCAATTTACACCACATTTAGTTGTGCTATGGCAAATAAGACTCAGAATAATCTATTGAAGAAGAAAAACAAACAGAGCAGAGTGGTTGTCTCACTAACAAAATGTATTACTGTAGTATTTGGCTGAGCAATGTAGCATTACTCAACAAAGCAATTTATGGAGATAACCCAAACTCAAAGTAAAACCAACATAATCACTGGCAATCTTCTTACAAAAGTTTCCAAGCGTTAATAAAAGTTGTTTACATGATCATCCCACATCCACAACTAATCACTTGTCTTCTTCATCTGGAGTAAACAACCGCTGTCTCCATGACGACTCAGCCCACTTCATGGCATGTGACGTTCATAAATTAGAGTAAAAATGCTCCACTTGAGGCGTTTGTAATCGTGTTTTGATTTTGCAGTAAGCACTCACGATGAAAAGTGGATGAACATTACATGAATCAGCTTGACAGCGAGCTACTACACACTGTTTCTAACCAGCTCAATCATTTTTGGTGCTCGAAACAGGGACGACAGCCACTAGGACTCCTCTTGATCCTAATTACATTTCCCTCCTTCACACTGATGTAAATGGAGATTTGCAATCATCAAAGCAAAACAGGCTGTTCTGGGCCTGCTGTGCTACACTAATTAATACAACCTTCTCCTCGATAATGCGTCTTCATTCATCTGTGGTTTTCTTGTCAAAACAGAAGTCCACTGATGCACTAAATTATGCTCCACTTTGCTGCTGTGTTCACATAAAGAGGCAGATCTGGCCTGAGCGTCTACACAGAAATGAAGCCCGCTATGGAGAACAGGTGGACACTACTGACTTGTCGTCTTTGAATTCAAAAATGTTGTGTAAAATGCAGAAAATTGTGCTGTTTTGTCTTCACAAATCTAAGAGGCAAGTGACTGATTAACTGCAAGGGTTAACTGGTTAACTTTTTTCAGCATGTATTACAAAGGACAATAAACAAAAATATTATTGAGTTGATTGAGATCACAGTTTAGAACATTAATTTGAAAGAATTAAAGGTCCCATGGCATGAAATGTTCACTTTCTGAGGTTTTTGAACGTTAATGTGAGCTCCCCTACCCTGTTTAGGCCCCCCCCCCCCATGGTTAAAAGTTGCGAAATGTCTAAACTGAGCATTTGCGATCCTTTTCTGCATTACAAAAAATCGGAGCTCAAACGGGCGATTTTGAACAAGGCACCTTATTGACGTCAGATCGAAAAAAGAAATGCAAATGCAGTTCCACCCCCGTCTGTCTGTACTCAGCGTCTCTGTAAATCACGCCCAGAGAGTTTGGACTGCGAATGCGCTAGGCAATGCGAAATGCGTTTTTTTAATTTGCCTGGAGGCATGTCCGAGTGTTTCTAGGCTCGGAAGTCCTTTATCTGAGCCTCTGGACCTTTGAACAGCAGTGGTTTAATTTTATTTTATGTGGAAATGTGTTTATTTTTCAATGGAACGCTTCAAATATCTCCCCCCGTGCAAAAACAAGGAAATGGATCAGAGAGCGCACAGAGCGAGAGCGGAGCGTTTGGCCACGCCCCCACCCTCTACTATTGGCCAGCTCTTTTCTCCTCATTTGCATTCAAGCAACAACGCCCATTATAGAGTGTTCAGAGTGAGAAAAATTACTCTTTCTCAGCTTATCTCTGTTTCTCATGCACTGAGTGTTGATTTTGAAGAAGGATTCATTTACAGTATTAGGGAACCATTAAGGAGCCATATAAAAGCATCAAGAAGTACCATGTCATGGGATCTTTAAAGATAGTTCAATATCTTTGCACACCCCTATCAATATATTGTGATACTAAATTTGTAATACAGTATTGTTATTGCAAGCTGCTGTATCAATATACAGTATCAAGAGTATTTTTGGTATCTTTTAGTAATTTTTTTGTGATCAATACGGATGTAACAATATTCAAATAGGATTTGATATGGTTTGATCGTTATGCACTTGTCCCTCCATGTGCGTTGTGTTGTCATTTATTTTGGTCCAAAAGTGAAACCATTATTGCAGTGTCCTCCTCAAATGCAGCAAGAAAACAGCTCCACATTACATTATTCTAAGAGATGTGGGTTTTATCTTTCAGTCACTTTTATGTTGATGGACCCAGGAAGGACAAGGATATTAACTTTTAAATACTTCAGAATCGCTTTCGGCTTTGCATCGGCTTTAATCAAATGCACTCGTATATGCACCCACAACATGTCTCGCGATTTACGCAATCTTTTTCTTAGACTTTATCTCATACGTTTTTCTCAGAAAACAGTCTGTTGAGACATTTCTATGTAATATAACATAGTTTTAGTGTTCCAAAAGAAGATGGGATAGTGTGTGTAAAAAGAGCATTGCAGTGTGGGAGGAGCTACTGTCTGTCTCTGCTGCTGCTGGAGACGAGGCAGAGCAGCACCGACACAGGAGCTTCAGTAAATGAGACTCAGGAGGAAAAATCATCAAATCATAATTAAAAAATCGAAAGTCTGATAGTGTAGCTCCCCTAGTCTACTCTTAATATAGACTGGCTATTTTATATTTTATAATAGAATTATAGAATAGAACTGAGAAAGTTCTATTCTTATTTTCACTGAATAAAAATGCTGTAAATCACTGAACAAATGAACTAAAACACTTCACATCTGAACTACAGCTATACAGTAATTGTACTGTAATGTATTGTGTGTAATGTATGTATCTTTCATTAATATCATAGTGTTATTATCCTATATTTATTAGAAGAAAAAATGAGTTTTTTTACGGCTTAAAACGTATCGAAATCTAATCGATATTGTGATCCATGTATCGAGATATGTATTGAATCGTGGGAAAACTATATCGTATATAAAACTATTGTATATAAAACTTATATATATATACACCGTGCCGCCGGTGTGTGTATGTATATGTATATATGTATATATATATATTATATATATATATATATATATATATATATATATGGCTGAGTGGCTAGCACTCACACTTCACAGCAAGAAGGTTCGGGGTTTGATCTCCGGGTTGCCCAGGCCTTTCTGTGTGTGTTCTGTGTGGAGTTTGCATGCATGGTCTGGGTTCAATCCCCGAGCCTTTCTGTGTGGAGTTTGCATGTTCTCCCTGTGTCTGGGTGGGTTTCCTCCAGGCACTCCGGTTTCCCCCATCAACCCAAAACATGCACCATTGGTAAAAATCCTCCAGCTTAGGTCCTGACCAAACTGAAGCAAGAAGATTATGGAGATGGTCCCCAGGCGCAGTAATGTGCTGCCCACTTCTCCTAATAACAGGATGGGTTAAATGCAGAAAAGAGTTTCTCCTGTGTGAGATCAATAAAGTTGCTTCTTCTCTTATATATATATGATTTTCATGGTTTTATGAAAAGTAAATTTACATAATACATATACATAATAAAGAAGTGTCTTGTTTTTTTTACTCGCAGCTACCTTGTTCATGGTTTTTCTAAAGATATTTGAACAAAACTGACAGTGCATCTCCAGAGAAAGACACAAGCTGTTTTTTTCCTTCAATTTAGCCTTTTCAAACTGTGCTATATTTACCCTAAAGTGTCTAATCTTATCTCTTCTAACAGCAGACCCTTCCCCTGATAACAGCTTATATGGCGATCGTAAGCCGCTGTAAGAGTATCAAAATATCTGTCTGTCTCACGCAGTCCGATTTGCAGCTGTTTGGACGTATAAAGAACAGGACTGTAATGGGACAGGTTTGGGAAACATTGAGGAAATCCTTTCTTTCATCCACTGAGGGCAGAGACGGAAACGTGGCACCAGGCACAAACTCATTACTTTTATATGTTTAAAAAAACTGCAGTTCTAAACAGTATAATTACACCAGCAGCCCAAAAAACGGTCATTATGTAATCTGGTGTTATTGTGCCCGGCTGAGTGGCAACTTCCAAGTTATATTTTGTGGGTCACTTTGAGGGTCCACTACTTGCTTGTCTGCATGGAGATCTGATTTCTTTGCCTAAAATGTGCCACAGTAGAGCATTTAGCATATCTCCCTTGCATTTGTTCAATTACAGGTGCTTTGTAGCTCACTTAAAAAAACATGCACTCTTACCATGTGCAGGCTTGTTTTTCCATAGATCTGATCGATGGCAAAAGGAGGACGGCAATGTGGACGACTGAGGGATTCTACACATAGATCTGATCATTAACCTGTCTCCATTATGATCCATACTGTGGAAAGGGGCAAAACAGTAATATCTGTAATATATGTTATTGAATTTTACCCCCGTTGCACTGTTGTTTACTACTGTTATTGCACATTGACTACTGGAATTTTAGTACTGTTGTTTACTCCTGTTACTGCACTAGAATTACTACTGTTGCACATTTATTTTTATTTTATCTTAACTCCTATGCACATTCTACTGCACATGACCAAGTCACTGCTGTATCTTCCATTGCACATTTTTGATGCACACTGCACACTTTGGAAATCTGTATATAGTATAGGTTATTTGTTATTTATTATGTTGCACTGTTTTAAGATTTTAGATCGTAGACTTTAGTTTTAACTTTAGATCTCTGTCTTAGATAGTTTTTTGTTGTGTTTTGTCTTCATATTGTATTTTGTACACTGTCTTTTTGCACTACCTGGCCAGAGAGAAACAAAATTTCGATTCACTGTATGTTGAACACATATGGCAGAATTGACAATAAAGCTGACTTTGAACTTTGAACTTTTGATCTCCATGGAGACAAGCAGGTTGTGGACCCTCCATCAGAAAAGTTACACAGTGCCCCTTTAAATTTATATATTTTTTTTCAAAGTCTAAACTCTACTCCAAACCACATGCTCTTACTGACAAAGGATTGGTTGTGGATCTCTCAATTACAAAAAAAAGCAGACAAAAAACATTTTAATTAAAATTTTGCACAGCCCTAGTTAGTAATTGAATTTATTGGACCAATTGTGTGAAAGCAGGAACAGAATCTGGCTTTGTAAATGATTTTTCTTGGTCCAAATTCTTGGTCTTTTTTTTTTATATAAATCTCGCTATGGTCAGACTGAGGACAATAACTCTTTTCTGACATATTATTCCCAAAATACTGACACCCTTTATAAGTTGGCAGAACCGTTTAAAACTTTCCAGACATTGAAAAGTTGTCTGTGCCCAAAGCGTTTTTGTCCATCTTTTTATTTCTGTGAGGAGGTAAGAAAGATGGATGGCCACTGGCAAATCTAAAAGGTGAAGTGAAGTGGATGCAAGGCTCAGTGTGAGATGTGTGCCACATGTGAGCGGGCGTCTGAGGACAGGGTCAAGGCCACACTATTCAGCACATTGTTAACAAATGTCTGAGTGTAACTGTAATGCAGATAGAAAGTTGTTAGCCAGTGTGGGGGAGTCAAAAACACAGGGGAGTATGGGACAGTGTGAACCTTGAATGAAGCAAAAAAAACAACAAAAACAAACATGTTGTCGAAAAAGACTCAACAATATATTGGAAGTGTAACAAAATACTGAAAATTCAATATACTGAGATTTAACTGGTGATACTATATCAAACTAAACTATACTAAGGTTCCAATAATAAATCAGAAAGATCATGACTAGTCGACTACTGCACTAATCATATTTCAGAACTATAACTATATGGACAATACAGGCTCTAAAACATGTGCCAAAAGACATTTTATCAAGTTGAAGACTGCTGCATTAAATCACAAATCAATATTAAAACTTAAGATAAGACTTTATTGATCTCACACAGGAGAAATGTACTTGCCACAGTAGCTCCAGGACAATTTGAAAAACAAGAAAGAAAGAAAATGCATGCAAATATTTGCAAATATAATTTTCTAGAAGCATTCAGTTGCCACATTTCAACCTTTTAGTTAAAAAATGCATGTGGCATTATTAGGGGTGGTACAAGATCTCGTGCCACAAGATCTCGCAAGACAAAATGGCCACAAGATTGTGCACAAGTGAGAAAACCGATCTTGTGTTTACATTTGGATTGGATTAAAGGGTTACGTGTTGGAGAGTTACATCTCATACAATTTCAAAAAGCAGTGCTTGTAAACAAAAATATTAAATCAAATAAATAAAAAAAATGGTCACGCCAAAATTGGAAAATGAATCGTGAAATGTATATATTAGTAGAACAATGTTAAAATCTTGTCTTTTGTCTCGCTCTTGTGGATCCAATCTTGTATCTCGTTTTGTCTTGTGGAAATTGTGACTCCAATCCCCATTACATAACTGTTAATATTATTCTTTTTAGCAACTTACTCGGAGAAAGGAAAATTGAAATCGAGGTGACATATTGAATTGGGAGGGACCATTTAATCCCAAATCCCAGCCCAACAATTTACAAGAGTTTGACAGTTAAACAGGTAAAGCAGTGACACAGATGCCATTATACTGGTATTACATAGTCTCGTGTGTGAATCGTATCTGGCTTTGACCCAACATAAACAGAGCATCGTAGTAGTAATGGCGAAAGTGCAAGGTATGACAGCAGCATACAGCCTGTACAGTGCAGTCATAACGTCACCAGCTGACATCATGAAGCAGGTTTCGTTGAACAGGAACAACCGCCCAGACCAGCGAGGTTGGACAAACACACTGCACATTCCTCAGTTGTCAAAATGAGAAACAAAACCACTATTTGAACATTTTAAAACCGATAATATCTAGGTCTAATATGAGGCATGCCTGACTGAGTTAAAACTAAAGGCAATCAGTCATACCATTCTGCTACAATATAGTTTCTAGCGAAGTGAGTAATGCATATAGAAGGCATTAGTCACTTAGTACAAGCGGGGAGGCAAAGGAGAGGTCACTCACTGATACATAACTCATGAAAAGGTGCATCGCAGAGAAAACAAGTCAATAATAATGCACAAAGAAAGCAAGGTTATGGCAAACAATAACACAGTAGGAAATTTACTGACCTGAATGCAGTAATAATGTTTGTGAAAATAATGGGACTGGACACATAATGTTGGCAATCATTAGCACAGTTACTTTCTGCAATCTATCAAAACAATCTAAAAGTGAAAATGACAGATCCAATAAGAACCTTAATGAGTCCAATTGAATTAGCCTACATTCATGGTCCCTATTGGCTACCTGAGGCATTAATGAGTTGAGTGAATTTCAGCAATCAACAGGTAGCAGAGACAAGACACTGAACTCACTCATCCCTAATCAGTATTATTATTAATCCATACTAAACATAACATAAACATTGATTATAGTTAAAGTGTACAGTCTAATGCTGAACCTGGTCCAAACAGCAGGACTGGTGTAGGCTGATCCTGGGTGTAGGTTTCCAAATATCCCACAGCACCACACAAACACACACACAACACTGATCAATGCCAGCTCGTGTGAGTAATCTATGGATCTATGGCTGACATGCAGTGTGATGTACGGATGATCCCATGTAAAAGCCTTTTGGAGCCTGTTTCTCTCACACATGAGCCAACACCGAGGTTAGGTAAAAACGGCAACACTAGGCTCGTACTCGGACAGGTACCCACCTTATTGGAGGCTTTGGAGGACATTTTACACGCGTATTCCGCTTCGAGGAGGCAGGTTAAAAGTTATTACAGTCTCTGTTTTGGTAAAAACGTGCGGTATTTCCTTTTCAAAATGAATTTTCGCCCAGCTGCCGCCGCGCCGGGCTACGATGTTATTTTATTTGATCCAGAACGACGGGAAACATGTCACGAAAAGCCGTATGGAAAGTCCAAAGTTCATTATCTTTATCTTCGTCGATCGAAACGCAGGGGTTAATCCTGTTTCATATCGAAACATGGAAAGATCGTAAGCGTCAAAATAATGATGTTTTAGCCCGCCTTAAGTTGGGGTTTCCTCGCTAACCTCTGGATGAAAAGTTAGGAAGAGTGCATCAGTGGGACGGTACACAGCAATGGCAGGCAGCTCCTGCTCCGCCAGCAGCGCCGTGGCGAGGCTGTCCGGACTGGACCATTACGCCATCATAGGGGTGGCCAAGAGGGAAAAACGGGGGCACCGCACAATAATGCAAATTGGAACGGCTTAATGAATTAGTAATTACATCAAAAACACGTAATATGTCAGTTAAAGCATATATCTGCAAACGTTTGACTTAAACAATTTATTTTCTACCTGCTTAAAAAAATCCGGCGCCCCTTTATTCCCACAGAATAAACAGCTTGGGATACAATGAGCAGAGTCGACGCTGATGTCCTGCAGATGCTGAATGCTCAGTTTCATAGTGTTGTTTTGTTTTAGTTGGTCTAAAAGTTAAAGCATATGTTTTTGACTAGCACATTGATTCAGCCATTATTCCATTTCCATGGTTTTCCTGCAAGTGCACACGTTTCTCACAAGAAGCAAACAAATAGCCTAGCAAAAGTCCACAATGAAACTTGGACCCCCAAAGATGCCCCAAAACAAACATAGCTTTGAAGAGAGTGTCTGTGGTAGATAAGTCACCTCACAGGAAACCACAAATACCACTCCGCTCCACTCCTGGACTTCCTAAAGCAGACCCCACCCACAGGATGCAACAATCTCAGTCTGTATTGTTCCACACTTACTTTTATTTCCAAAAAAATACTTGTGCAGCCTACAAAAGCATTGTTAGAAACTTTCCGGAACACAAACCTTTAATAATCCACGCATGGGCCTATCGTGTTAAAGCATCTTGATAATAAAATTCTTCTTTCTTGCTCCATTGCAGAGTAAGAGTGAGCAGATGAGTGTTGTGTCTAGGTGGTCTAAGGGGATAATTCCCACGAGACAATAATCCCAGAAGGCTGGAATATCGCCTGTTTGAAAAAGCAGACTTGTCTTAAGCGTTGCAAGACATGCCCCCTATAAAGGCCAGGTCAACAGAAAAACAGGACCAGAACAAACCAACGGGGATCAGGGGATTTTCTGGTGGAGGGTCCATCAGATGCTTTTCTTTATGGACATGTTATAGCTTTGTCTGGAATGTTTCATAGTATAGCATTAAACCTGCATTCAATCTTCAAACCAGATCAAGTTACAAGATCAGATCTGTAGAGAGGCAATCCTGCTCAGTCAGAATGCCTATTTTTCTAGATATTTTTGAGAAACACCTGTAATTGAGTAAATGTTAGGTAGAGCTGTTTAATGACATACTGTGGAACATTCCAGGCAGAGCAGTGACACATCCATAGAAACAAGCAGATGACAGACCCCAAACCAAAAAGTTACATTGTGCAGCTTTAAGTTTGCTTTTAGAGGTCTATCTATATTCAATATTTACTTTAACTTGCAAGAACAGGAAACACAGAACACAAAGCCCTAGATACATACTAATATGGACGCAAGTCGCTCACTCCTGGTAAAGCGCCTCAGTTCCCTCTCAGGATCGAACAATGCAGACAACAAGATGTTCAGCATAGTCTAAGAATACTTTTCCAAAGAGAAAAAGCGATTCTTCAAGTTGCAAAAAAAAAAATCACTGTATCTTTATGGTGAAAATAAAAACCATATCGAGGACTGCTTTTAGCCTTTGCCCGTGGTCCACACCTGTGATGGCAGATGAGATGATGTGACAGAGAAGAGCAGAGCATTAGTGACACTTCATGTGATCAAAGCATGTGTGTGTATGTATGTGTGTGTGTGTGTGTTGCATGGTGTAGCCATTGGCCCTCTCATATGCACATGTAAAGAGGCGCAGCTTGGCGGAGTAGAACATGGCTTCAAAGCTCAGGTGCTGTCATGGTAGAGCAGGCACATGGAAACAAAGGCGAGCATGCAGGTCCGCTTTTGGAACGCTGCACATCACAGGGTTCACTCACCTCAGCCTCTCCTGCAGCCAAATTACTAATGTAGAGTGAAACTGCATAATACGGGCATCCTCAAAACATACCACTGTCTATTGACGTAAGTAAGCGCAGGAAAATGCATATTATGGGTCCTGCTTAGTATAAGGCTGTTTTTGTGTCTTCATCTGTCCTGCATTAACTTTGAGAGGCGCTGGGGCACATTTCTGCTCGGTCTGCACCCTGTGGCCTGTAGGTCTAGCCCTGGCCCCTCTGTTTTTCTCTACTCTAATAGGAATCATCTGGAAGCACAGGTTCATCAGTCAGTGTCCTTCATCGTAAGGGTGGGGTTGGTGTTAGAGATATATGGAAAAGTAGGAGTCATAGTAGTAACCAGCAGTGAAGAAATGTTTAGCATGATAGTACAGCTTTATGTGTCATATAAGAAAATAGGGTCTAGATGTACTGTAATCTCTATGGAAACAAGTTTGTGGTGGACTTCCAACTAGAAAAGTTACACTGTGTACCGTTAAGAGGTTAAAACCAGAACAAATCCTGGACTGAATACAGAGTGTTTTTTGCTTCTCTTTGAATCTCAATCAATCTCAACTGTATATAGCTGGTATTGTACATCTTATTTGATATTTTATTTTATATTTGACTACTACTTTTCTATTTAAATCTGATTTGTACATATATATTTATTATCATTATTTTTATGTATACAATTATGTCTCATCTGACACTGATACTATTGCTTTTTGGTTGCTATTCCATCTTTTTTTTCACTTCCATCTACTTTTTTCCCCCTTTTTTTCCTTCCTACATTTTGTTATATATTATATATTATATTTGATAAGTGAGCTACTGTACCCAAAACAATTTCCCTTGTGGATCAATAAAAGTTTGTCTAAGTCTAAATCTAAGTCTACAGTAAGCTCAAATTAAAACTTCAGTTTTAATTTTTAAACTTTTAAGTTTTAATTAAAACTTAAAACTAAAATTTCAGAAACTTTGCTACTTCTTTTATCAGCAACCCAAAATATACATGTCAAACTTAAGAGGACAGCTGTTTGTGACTAGATTAGTATAACATTACAGGATTAGAGAAGCATCTCTTGTATTCAGAGAGGACCTTTCAACACAATTTCATCTGCTTTTTGAACTCTAAAAACAACATAAGCCATGCATATCTCATCAAATATTGAATCTACAGATAAGAGCCACCAGATCAAAAAGCTTTTCACTGAATGCACAACAGATCCACGCATTTAACTTTACAATGCACACGTCACCCATGTTGTAGGAGTGGCCCTAAATCTGATCTCCCACTTAAAATGTCAACTGCTTCCTGACATCCAGCTGTCACATATTCAGACATAGTCATTCATAAATCACACGCCCACGATACACCAGCTCTAGTAATGCGTAATACAGTTATGCTGACTAAAAAGATACTCAAATGTTTTTCATTATGGTAACTTGAAATAAATTACTTTTCTTATTGGGAATGTAGATGCATGATCAATTGACATAGCTCAGCACTTCTCTACAGCCATTTGTACATTTTGTTTTTCTTCTAACTGGTGAATCACTTGCAAGAATAATATGATTTTGTATCGAAACAGACGCTATATAACCGAATAAACTTTTGTTACGCCACATTCACAGCTCTGGATCTCCTCTTTCTGATAGTGAGAGCAAATAGAAAGTCTGTGATCAACCAACCAAGAAATTGTTCTTTCTGCTCCCCTTTTTTCTCTAAATTTGTTCTTTTTGAGATACAAGGGGAGCGGTGTGTTTATAGCTTTTTTTTAAGTGAAAGCGATGTGGTGAACTTTAATGAACTTACTGCACACTTTCACTAAGGTAATTGTGTGACCAACATCACAAAACACTATTTGAAAACTGTCTTATATATTCATTTCATTTTTATTTAACCCTTTTTAACCCAGGTAGAACCAGGTGAGAACCAGTAATTTACAACATCAATCTGGTCCAATCTGGTCAAGAGGTAGCAGCAAAGAGACTACGAATACAATGCCTAACAAACATACAGATAAAGCACTAAATCTTTCACACATTTAACTAATTCCAATATAAAGAACTACAAAAGAGCCACTTTAAACAGATAAAAACTGAATAATCAGGAACTAAATCCATAAGAATGACTTTAAATGTATTGGCAGTAAAAGCGCCTTGGAAACAATTCAACTTTGATACTATTTTCCAATATAACACTCCAAAAAGGACAACATTATCAGTGTTATGAGAATGTGTCTGGGTATTTTGCCCTTCAACTTTCAGAAATGAGCAGACTGTTCTGGAGTTATCTTTCAGATTCAAAGACTACAAATTAGTCTTCTGCCTAATCATGGTCTTAGGAAATGATAAATATTCAAGACGCCTGGGTGATTATCCTTGCCTGCAGAATCAGACACAGACACAAACATAACTCAGTGTGATTCATAAATGCAGCTCGTGCACATTTTTTGGTCTACTGAAAATAACTTACTCCTGGGCACCGCACACTTGTGTGTGAATTTTACCATCCAAAAGGTGGACTTGGTGACACATGGTTGCAACAATATAAGCTGGCATGTTGGTAATGGTATAGTCAATGTTTACTTTAGACATGTAGAATACACTGTTATGAGTGAAAAGTGCAGTGCCTAACAAATTAAAGGACCCGTATTAAACAGAAAACACTGTTCCACCTTGTGATGTCATGTGGTAATAGAGGTAATGCAGGTAATGCCAATCTCTGCTGAATTAAAGGTAAAAGCTAAATGCAAGGTAGAACAGAGCATGCAGACAGACTAATAATAAAGGGTTATTCTACTGTGTGTGTGAATGAAACAAAACACACCTCTGGGTATGTTTTTGAGGAGGTTACAACATTATACCATGGCTTAAAGGTCCCATGGCATGAAATTTTCACTTTCTGAGGTTTTTGAACGTTAATGTGAGCTCCCCTACCCTGTTTAGGCCCCCCAATGGCTAAAAGTTGCGAAATGTCTAAACTGAGCATTTGCGATCCTTTTCTGCGTTTGAAAAAAACACAGCTCAAACGGGCGATTCTGGACAAGGCACCTTATTGACGTCAGATCGAAAAAAGAAATGCAAATGCAGTTCCACCATCGTCTGGATCTCCACCCCCTGTCTCTGGAAATCACGCCCAGAGAGTTTGGACTACAGAAGAGCTACGCAATGCGAAATGTGTTTTTTTATTTGCCTGGAGGCACATGCGAGTGTTTCTAGGCTCGGAAGTCCTTTACCCGACCCTCTGGACCTCTGAAACAGCAGTGGTTTAATTTTATTTTCTGTGAAAATGTGTTTTTTTCACTGAAATGGCTCTCCTTTCTGTCTTCGTGCTTCAAACGCGGAAGTTGGGAGACAGCGCAGAGCAGCGCTCCAGCCCCCCACCCCCACCACCCCACCCGCTCCTCTAAGCCAATCTGTGTCCTTCTCATTTGCATTCAAGCAAGAAGGCCCAGAATGAGTTGTTCAGAGAGTGAATTTGTGACCATGTCTGTGTAAATGGGTCTTTCTCATGCACTGAGTGTTGATTTTGAAGAAGGATTCATTTACAGTATTAGGGAACCATTAAGGCACCATATAAAAGCATCAAGCATGTCATGGGACCTTTAAAGCTCACAAGAATATAGGACCTTTAAAGTAAGATCAATTTAAGAATTGTGTGGTCAAGCAAATATCCAGTGATCATGTTTTGCAAGCTGGAGAAAGCCAGTAATTACTGTACCAAGCTTTACAACCTATATTAAAAGATACAATAAAACTAGCTCTTAAATAGTTTGTCTGATTCTATTAATCGTACTTATGGCAAGGCTATGAATGAGAAATTGTCATTTAAATTCCTGACCCAAGAGACATTGCATCATTTAACCACAGATTTGTAACTACACTGTTAATCACTTAGCATAGCCTTTGACTTTTGGTCTTGTGCTAATATGTTTGGCTTACTGGTGTAAATATCCAACAATCCTCTGTTCATAAATTGTCTAAGCTACTGGAGCACCTCAGAGACAGACAGACTTATGGACCGGTCAGGACAACAGCTGTGGTTCATGTTACAGTGTTGACAGCAAGCCAAGGCATTTAAGTGCCATTTGACACATTCTGTAAGTGGCATGTAATTGAATTTCAAGGAAGAGTTGAGATTTACAAGTCTAATACAGCAGCAACTGCACATCCCAGACTGGCACGGTCTAGTGATGCAGTTACCGCAATAGATTTATAGTACAGTGATCTAACAGGACAGAGACACGGACTGTTCTTCAAAGCATACATGTAAAAATACCCAAGTACTACCAAATGTTTGCAATGCAAAGACACACCTATTTTAAGTTCTCCTCTGCTCATAAGACCACATCCCAAACCAACATTTAAATATAACTTATTATTTGCTGTAGCTCATGACTCCATCTAGTGGGACAAATTTATAAGAATATTTTCCCCATTACCAAACCACCATATCCTCCCAACTGCTTCTGCTGAAACAGAATCTCTGAGTAAGAGACCAGAAGGGACAGATAAAATGCAGAAATGGAATAGAAACAACGCATTCATTGACTGTGGAAAAGCTGACAACCATTATCTTGTCTCTCTTGGGTTGGAAGTCCATCTTGTTTCTGATTTGGAGTAAAATGAATTGAGAAGCTGCTTTGACATGTTCATGAACAATCAAAAGATTTAACAAAAATACATTACGCAATCAAATGTTTGCTTAATGTATTTTAACTTGCTGTCAAATGCAGCATTTTGAGGACGTTTACTCTTCAGAAGATAGGACATTTTATTTCCAAATTCTTAATTGCTATGGCAAGTCCTGATTTTTCATCATTCTGAAAATGATGTATTGGGATGGAAAATAACAGTTTTCTTATATCTAATCTAATCATATTGTAATGTGAAATGAAACCATCTTCAGTCTATTAAGGCCACAACGTTAAATGAATAGGTACATGAGCAGAGCTGTAGCCGACAGAGCTGCCCTCCTCGGTCGGCTCTGATTGGACAGTAGCTCTTACCATGGTACTGCCTGTTACTGCTACATTCCAACAGTATGAAGCCTCTGGCACAGGCACAGCAGTGGAAACTGTGTGAGCTCCAGGGAAAAACACAACTCAACTGAAACACATTGGAACAAAAGTTGCACTATGAGACCATTGTTTTGTTATATAGAAAATGTCAGTAAATCACCAACTTTACCAATGAAACAAAAAAAAAAAAAAACAACAACTCAAAAGTGTACTGTCCAATGTCTTGGTTGAGGTTCAAATATCATACAAAATGTAAATGTGCAGTAAATATTGATATACACCAAATTTTTTGGTTATGCAGGCTTCTGTTTTTTTAAGTTATTTTTGCACTCTTTTATTAATGAACCCATATTATATTTTTTTCCATCTTTCCAAAACAATTATAATATTAGTTTTTGATGAAACCAATGAAACCAACCTCTATCCAAATTAAAATGAACTTGGATAAAGTGACAGAACACAGCCTGTGAACAGCCTCCCAACATCTGCAGTGAATAAGATACAGCAAAGTGATGTGATTACCATCTTTAAATATTATTCTAACTTTGTTCATCCACCTAAGAAAATATGCCAACCCAGGGTGAGTTTCCCGTTTGCACAGCTTGTATCAAACATGAACCTGTTCTTATTGCTACAAGGTTCAATAGGTCATATTACGGGGGCTGTCCTGCATTGACACGCCCTGCAAAACAGTACTGAAACAAGTGAAGTTTAAATGTACCTGGTTCTTTAACATTTGAGAATGTGTTGATTTAACCTCAGTGTATTGTCCTTGATCATGTATAAACAAAAGGGTGAAGTTCATATCTCAGTACATGAACATGAACAATAAAATTATGAACAATTAGGACCGCTACCACAGCGATTAACACGTTTTGAAAGAGAAAGGTCCACATTAGAACAGATGACAATTTACCTAACCAAACTATACCTCATTTGTTGAGAAAAGTCAAATACAAATGTTTGTGTGTACAGTGATCCCTCGCTCTATCGCGGTTCACTGTTCTCGCCCTCGCTGTTTTGCGGATTTTTTTTTTTTTTTTGTCAATTTTTTTTTTTTTTCAATTTTTTTTAATAGTGTAACTTTTTTTTTTTTATAGTGTAGCATTGTGTTCTGCGTCCTGATTGGCTAAGAGACTAGACCAGGACTAAACGTGGACTAAACCAGGTCTAGACCAGAACTAAACCAGGTCTAGACCAGAACTAAACCAGGTCTAGACCAGTTCTAAACCAGGTCTAAACCTGGACTGGCCCTGGACTAAACTAAGACTGGACCAGGTCTAGACCTGGACTAAACCAGGATTAAATAACTCCATGCGGCTCTTGCTTTTGTTTGTGCGTGTTCGGTTTGTGGCTCGAGCTGAGGGCACGCGGTCCGCGCTCAGTGGTTCTATCTCGTGCTCGCAGCCCCGGTGTCACTCTCTGTCACGGATTTGTCCACGATGAACCCCTCATCGTGGACAAATCTGTGACAGAGCAGCACGTGTCGCACACCCCCACTCCAAGGGGTTGGTGCGCGTCGTGTCCGCGCGTCCAGCGGGGCTCCCGGGGCCGTTTCTCCCCCCACGCGTCACAATTAATACATTTTGTTGAAAATCTCTGAAAGTTTGAGTGTTTAAACTAGAGACAAATGTGAGAAAAGGTTAATTCCAGTCTGAGAAAAGTGTATAATGTGTGTGGTGAGGCATTTACAGCCTTAAAACATGTATAATAATTGTAAAATATAAAATTGTCCTACTTCGCGGATTTCTCTTATTGCGGGCTATTTCTGGAACCTAACCCCCGCGATAAACGAGGGATTACTGTATACAGCATGACTCAGCCCTAAACACATTCCTAACCCCACGCTGTGATGGTGGGTTTGGTAGGACTGGGACAGTGGTTTGGTGAAGGATGTGCAGAAGATGCAGTGAGCTGCAGTGGCCACAGGGGGCAGCTGGGAGCGGCTGCTGATCAAAATGTGAAGGGATCCAGGCGCTGTGAGTTAACTGACTAATCCTCTGCTTGGGCACTGCCAGCCTCCGCTCTCATCAGCTTTGGTGTTCTCTTGTCAGAAGCATTTTTATAACGTCCCACTGGCCAACTGGAGCCGCTAATGCCCCACACAACAGGGCATAATGGAGGGTGATTATGGACTGCTGTTTTAGCACATTTGTGGAGTCAAAAGAAAGAAAAACGCCACTAGCTGTTGTCCTGCTCAGCGATGAAAGGCCCAGTCTGATGATCTCAGCAGAACAGCGAGCACCCAAAGCCAGTCTGAGCCATCCTCTGGAGCTGTGACCTGGGCCCTGAACCAGGACAGAAGACTGGGCATGAGGATTTACCATACAGCAGTGTACAGTCAACAGAGGAGCTTAAAAAAGTAGAACTGTAAACACCCAATTCGAGATCTGTATCTGTAAACTGACTTTTTAAAAAGAGTTTGAAACCAAATGCTGCTTTGTAGCTATTGTTATCTGGGCTCAGACAGTCACAGGTTCTGAATAGGGCCAAAATATACTCAAGTAACTCATCCCTAAACTATAAACAACAGGCCACACTGTAACATAGTACCTGCCCCGTACCCTTGAGAAGGTCGCAATTTTAGGGCTTCTGTTTTTACATGACACTCTGTGTGGATGTTCCTTGATTTCATATTCCATATTAAAATATTGAAAAGAGATTTTTCTACAGTAGAAGTCAGGTCAGTGACAGCTTTGTGTGACACAGACAGGCTGGCTGTATATTCTAATGTTTAGGGAAGGATTTCAGTATTTGTTTTACTGGATCAACAATGAGCTAAGATGTTATCTATATTATGTTTGCCTTCATTTCTGCAGTCACATGCCCTCCTCAGGTGCTACAGACAATGACCATGTGACCTGAAGTGTAAACAGCATAAGAGGCTCCAGTGGGACAGTCACTACAGGGGATTTACTTACAGGAAAATACAGGCTTTACACTTAGCATGAAAAACACACATCAAATGTTGTTTCTAATGTACACTATATTGCCAAAAGTATGCACTCACCTGCCTTGACTCGTATAAGAACTTAACTGATATTCCATTCTTAATCCATAGGATTTAATAGGACGTCGGTCCACCCTTTGCAGCTATAACAGGTTCAACTCTTCTGGGAAGGCTGTCCACAAGATTTCGGAGAGTGTTTATGGAGATTTTTGACCACTCTTCCAGAAGCGCATTTGTGAGGTCACACACTGATGTTGGACGAGAAGGCCTGGCTCTCAGTCTCCGCTCTAATTCATCCCAAAGATGTTCTATCGGGTGTAGGTCTGGCCTCTGATCAGGTCACTCAAGTTCATCCACACCAAACTCTCTCATCCAGGCCTTTATGGACCTTGCTTTGTGCCCTGGTGCACAGTCATGTTGAAGAGGAAGGGGCCACTTCCAAACTGTTTCCACAAAGTTGGGGGCACAGAATTGTCCAAAATCTCTTGGCATACTGAAGCATTCAGAGTTCCTTTCACTGGAACTAAGGGGCCAAGCCCAGCTCCTGAAAAACAACCCCACACCATAATCCCCCCCTCCACCAAACTTTACACTTGGCATAATGCAGTCAGGCAAGTCCCATTCTCCTGGGAAGCTCCAAACCCAGACTCACCCATCAGATTGCCAGGTGGAAAATTTCGTCTCTCCAGAGAACGTGTCTCCACTGCTCTAGAGTCCAGTGATGGTGTGCTTTACACCACTGCAGCTGATGCTTTGCATTGCACTTGGTGATGTATGGCTTGGATGCAGCTGCTTGGCCATTGAAACCCATTCCATGAAGCTCTCTACGAACTGTTCTTCACTAATCTGAAGGGCAATCTGGTAACCTCTGCACTAGGGGTGGGTATTGGCAAAGAAGTCACGATTCAATTCGAATCACGATTCATATGCCACGATGCGATACTATCACGATGCATCACGATACGTGAATTATTGCGATGCATTGCAATATATTCAACATACTTCAGTGAAAATGTACCAAAAAAAAGAGGATAACTTAAATATTAGTGGCTGTGTATCTGGGTAGTGTCTTCAATTGATACATAACTCTGAGCAACTCAATTCATAACTGAATTTATTGAATAACAAAAACAAATAAACCAAACCAATAACAAAAAAAGTGCATAGGATGTGCATAGGATTTTTTCTAAAACAAAAAATGATGTTCAAACATTTGCCATTTTGGAGGTAGCTACCATCATAACAAACAATACCCTTTCACAAAGAAAAAAGTGCATAGGATTTATATTTTTAAAAAAACTAATAATTAATTAATTTATTTATTAATATTAAATAAATTATTAAATATTACATTATTAATTAATAATCATCGATTTTTGGCATCAAGAATCGATGCAGTATATTGTGAAAGTTAGTATCGCGATGCATTGTCATGACGATTATTTTGCACACCCCTACTCTGCACACTATGTGCTTCAGCATCCGCTGACCCCGCACCGTCAGTTTACGTGGCCTATCACTTGATGGCTGAGTTGCTGCCATTCCCAATCGCTTCCACTTTATTATAATACCCACTGACATTTGACTGTGGAATATTTAGGACTGAGGAAATGTCATGACTGGACTTGTTGCACAGGTGGCGTCCTATCACAGTACTACATTGGAATTCACTGAGCTCCTGAGAGCGACCCATTCTTTCACAAATGTTTGTAAATACAGACTGCAGGCTGAGGTGCTTGATTTTGTACACCTGTGTCCATGGAAGTGATTGGAACACCTGATATTGATTATTTGGATGAGTGAATGAATAGTTTTGGCAATATAGTGTACCATGAATACAAAACAAGAAAATGGTAGTGTCTGGTTTGGGCTGGTGTCTCAAATGTACAGCGTATTATGCTTCATTTAAATTCAAATTGAAAAGGGCAAAACACTCATGAGTTGCAAAAGCAGAAAGTATATGGTAACTTTTACTGGTACTATCTACTATTAATATCCTGCCTTGGTACCTACTGTTAGCTGTAACTTAGTAATGCTACTATTACGTACTACAACCAAACTACACTATTTTGATTTTGTATTTATCTATTTAAAACAAGGACAGTGCACAGATTCAAAATTAGCATTAGTGTTAGCATTAAGACACAAACCTCTACCCTTCTAATAAATTGTAATAATAAAAGTATTCATTTTATTTGTGAAGTTTTTAACATTTTGTCAGTTACATCCATACACAACTCACTATCCTCACAGAGACATGAATGAACATTCCACCAGAAAAAGTTATGTAGTGCGCCTTTAAGCAAATCCATATCCATGCATCAAATTGGAGGGAACAACAGTTTGCAGAGGACAGTGCTGGGCCGTGATTAGCCGTGTGGTCATGCAGTTAGTCAGAGTGCAGTGTGCAACAGCAGCAGTCCCCCGGGAAGGTCAGCTCCTATGACACACACAGAGCAGGAGCCGCTACAAGCCCCCACTGTGAGTCACCACTCCGGACCACTGCCACAGACTCAACAGCCAACACAAGCACATATAAAACAGCATAGTCCAATCTGCAGGACAATTTCAGCTGTTAATCCCTCAATAGTAGAGATGTGGAGGTACCATTTACAACACGAATATTAAACGGATCAAATTAATCCTCTTTGTGCTTCCGTATAGACTGACTGACAATGTTCAAGGATGAGATTAAATGGTGAAAGTAACAGTGCAAGCTGATATTATGGAAAAGTTGACCAGCAAAAAAGCCTGAAATGTATTTTTTCAAGATTCAAGATTGTTTATTTGTCATATGCAGGATCAACACAAGGTAAACAATGCAATGAAATGCTTAGGATCAGAAGAACCCGTTGAGTCGCTAAGATAGTCGAGAAGTACTAATAGCATGCAATAAAAATACAAGGGAAAAAAGTAAACAATATAATAAAAATATGTAATAAAATATAATAAAATACAAAGGTACAGGTAGGATTAAATAAGGTGTAAGTAGGGTATTTCACAGGTGGTAATACTGCTCAAATGAATTCCATATTGCACATAATATAATACAGTATAAGTATTGCACATAATATAGCATAGTATAAGTATTGCACGTGGGTTATGAAGCAGGTTTTAAGGCTGAAAAAAAATTATTATGAAATATATTTAGTTTTTGGAACAAAAAAACCTTGATAAGTCAATAGTGAATTACTGTAGTACGTTTTGGAGATGGGAGGAAAAATTTGGATCAACATTGTGTCAGATAAACATTTTGTTCCCTGTGCTATCTGATCTAAAAACAAATCTGACATTTCAGATTTCCACTAAGCCTATGATATTGACTGTAATGACTGTACCTGACACCAGAACAGAACTGTACTGATTTCAAAATTACCGTTTGATAGCAAGTAAAAGTAGAATAAATAAGATTGCCTTGTTGGCAGAGCAAGACAGAGCATTTGTCCATTTGTAGCCCATAGTTGTCTCCCTTGATAGGTTTAATCCTACAGTGAAATTTTTCTTGGTTTAGGTCACTAATAAAGAAAAAGTAAGTCAGAAGTGCTGATTGGCTATAGTTTCCAAGATAGAGTACTGGGTCAAAATAGGAAATTTCTGCAAAATAAGGCAAAAACTGTAGTTTATCAGAAGGTACAGTGTGTCTACAAGCAACCAGTTCTATCTGAAAGCCTGTCTGCACATTCCAATACATTCATTTTAATATGTCTAGAGTTTTAACATCAAATATTTTTTGATTTCACATAAGAGAGATGCCTCGAAATTGTGTGCACCTGATGTCTTAAGATATTTCTTGTTTATTTCTTGACAGACAAAGAAGTGCAAGTTAAATATTTTCAAAATATAAATATTATTTTTAAGCAAAAATGTCTAAATCTATTGTATAAACAGATGTGATTTTGATGTAAAACCATATCATTAAATATCTTGAATACATTAGCTAACCAGCACAGTTATCAATTGATTTTCAGTTCATCTTATCAATATAAATGAAATTTAGCCACTTTTATCTCAGAAGCAAATCGAGTCCAAGTGTAATGCACCTTTAAAGCAGCTTTATCTACATTGCACTGAGTTAACCATTTTCTAGCAAGTAAAAGTCGAAAAAAATAACAGCAAGTAATAATTCTGCAACAAGCACCAAGCTCTGTTGCAGTAAAAAAAAAAAAAACAAGCACATCAATAAAATATAAGTTTAAAAAAGATACACTCACCACACACGCGCTGCCCTGCACACACAGAGCCCCAGTGCACCCGATGTGTCCCCGGCCTGCCCCAGCCACTGCAGTAGATCAGAGCATGTGAGCGAGGAGCAGGGCCAGAGCACACTCAGGGGACAGAGCGCACAGCCAACCTGCTCTGACATCTGTGAGGGCTGGGAGATAATCTACATGACACTGGTCCTGACAGGAGACCACAGATCGATTTAAAAAGGCTAAAATTAGAGCAGGAGAGTTTACGGGACGACCCCTTTCCAGTCACCGGAGCTTTGAAGAAGGGGACACCTCTAATATTCCCAAGTCAAGACAGGCTAACAGCAGCTCGGCCCTTTGGCTTGACCCCCTCTTCCCTTCCTCCCCGGGTCCTCTCCTGCGATAACATAGACATTCCAGGACCCTGCCTCTCCACAGGCCTCTCCTTTAATTCCAGTGCGCTGTGAGGAATGTGGGGATGGATGGACAAGCAGCCAGAGGGCCACTGTGAACATATGAGAGGAAATGAAAAACATTAATAAACCAAAGACTGTGGCATCTATGGTTTAGTTTAGAGTCCACTCATAGGCGCATGCACAATTACAGAAACATCAACCAAGCAATGGGCAAATCCATCTGAAACCTGCTCATATGGAGCTGTAGACAAGGATTAAGCACTGGTTCAATATTAGAATTATTATCAGCAAACAAGGTCAATGCACTGTGTAGAATCACTGCAATAAAACTGACAAAGAATCACAAGAGAGGCAGGAAAAATGTATAATTATGCCTTATTTGACACCAGTCTCTTGTTATTTTGGCTGCTTATTTTGAATTTACTATTACCTTTATATTATTGCTCTTTATAATGGCAATATTGTGATGTGTGAGTTGCTACTGTATCCAAATAATTTCCCTAGTGGCTGCTTAAAGTTTGTCTAAGTTTAAGTCTAAATGTCAGCGCTGCAAAAAGCTTGTCCAAAATTTAAGATATAAACACTTAAATCTATCAGAAATGTACTTAAAAGTAGTGAAATTATCTGTCCATGCAGCAAGATCATTTTACTTGACAAGTTATCTTAAAATAACCTATCTCTACACTAGAATTAAGCAGTCTCAGAATAATAAGTAGATAATAAATCTGAAAATAAGATGAATAATCTGATGTAAGTTTTAAAATTTTGGCCAGATCAGAGGAATTTGCAGTGAGAGAACCTTTTGGTACCTTGAAACATGAAGCAAACCACAACTAATTCTGCCAGTAAGGTTACAAAGTTGGCTGTTTAGCATAAAATCATAAAAGTTAGACACTATTTTCAGCGGATTACTAAAAATAAGTGTGTGTGAGAGGTCAGGTGAACAGAGCACAAGGCAAGTCAACTGTGATGATAAACCCGAGTGAGATCAAAGAGGCAAAGCTTTGGCCTGACGCATAATCTCCACAAGAAAGAATGCACTGTTCTTAGTTATAATTGGAGTGAGCGAATGAAAAAAACAGTACGGCTGGAACCTCAGAAAGAGTGATATATAGTGTGCAGTGGGAGCATAAATCTCCAACATGTTTCTGAAAATCAATTCTCTTCATTGGATGTAACTTTATTTATGGGTTGCCATTAGAGAGGCCCCATCAGCAGCTATGATAACTTGTTGTTGTTGACGTAAAGAGGAGGGGCTTGGTGGAAAACAGAGTTAAATTACCAACAGTTAAAGTATAAATAGACTTTCTTTCTTTTTGTGGAATAACTTAATATTTAAACATTCACTTTCAGGATCACTTTACACATAATCTGAAGCAGTATAATACAAGATGTAAATGAATAAATAAATAAAATTATTATTAGGATACTACAAGAAAAGAAATGTGTGACCTGCCACGACAAAACCCACTACAACTCGGCATTCGTGAAACCGAGAAAAAGTTTGGTTTTTTGGGGGTTTTTTTTGTTTTTTTTTTTCAAAATTTGTTATTTTTGTTTTTTTGCAGAATGTGCTAGTTGAGATCATGAAGAAGCCACTCCATGTTTCAGATAACAGCATTGGTTGCTTTGAAACCACACATTGTGTCTGTGAAATTGCCTGAAACAGGACTAAACCAGGACTAAACCAGGACTAAACCAGGACTAAATCAGGACTAAATCAGGACTAAAACAGGACTAAAACAGGACTAAATCAGTACTAAAACAGGAATAAAACAAGACTAAATCAGGACTAAATCAGGACTAAAACAGGAATAAAACAGGATTAAAACAGGACTAAACCAGGACTAAACCAGGATTAAACCAGGACTAAACCAGGACTAAACCTGTATTAAACCAGGACTAAAACAGGACTAAGCCAGGACTAAACCAGGACTAAAACAGTAATAAAACAGGACTAAAACAGGACTAAACCAGGACTAAAACAGGACTAAAACAGTAATAAAACAGGACTAAATCAGGACTAAAACAGGAATATAGCAGTACTAAAACAGGACTAAACCAGGACTAAATCAGGACTAAAACGGGAATAAAACAGGACTAAACCAGGATTAAAACAGGACTAAGGTGAGTGTTTTTGTGTGTGTGTGTGTGTGTGTGTGACACATTGTGTCTGTGAAATTGCCTGAAACAGGACTAAACCAGGACTAAAACAGGACTAAATCAGGACTAAATCAGGACTAAATCAGAACCAAAACAGGACTAAATCAGGACTAAAACAGGAATAAAACAGGAATAAAACAAGACTAAATCAGAACTAAAACAGGACTAAAATAGGACTAAAACAGGACTAAAACAGGACTAAAACAGGACTAAAACAGGACTAAAGCAGGACTAAATCAGTACTAAAACAGGAATAAAACAAGACTAAATCAGGACTAAAACAGGAATAAAACAGGACTAAAACAGGACTAAACCAGGATTAAACCAGCACTAAAACAGGACTAAATCAGGACTAAAACAGGACGAAACCAGGACTAAACCAGGACTAAAACAGGACTAAACTTGGATTAAACCAGGACTAAACCAGGACTAAAACAGTAATAAAACAGGACTAAACCAGGACTAAAACAGGACTAAAACAGTAATAAAACAGGACTAAATCAGGACTAAAACAGGAATAAAACAGGACTAAACCAGGACTAAACCAGGACTAAAGCAGGACTAAATCAGGGCTAAAATGGGAATAAAACAGGACTAAACCAGGACTAAAACAGGACTAAAACAGTAATAAAACAGGACTAAATCAGGACTAAAACAGGAATAAAACAGGACTAAACCAGGACTAAACCAGGACTAAAGCAGGACTAAATCAGGGCTAAAATGTGTGTGTGTGTGTGTGTGTGTGTGTGTGTGTGTGTGTGTGTGTGTGTGTGTGTGTGTGTGTGTGTGTGTGTGTGGTGTCCTATACTATATTTTGTATTGTATTAAATTGACAACACAGATGATTTTGACTTAACATATTATCCTGTGTATTATTGAAATACTGAATGATTATATGGACTTTTTGTTATAAAAGCATTTCCATTTGAACAAAGTAGCAATTTTAACAAAGCTCTGAAGGCCTGGAGTTAGAGAATTTTTAGAGAAGCTTTTCTCAGCTCGTTGTTTTCAGATGTGCTGCTTTCAACAAATGTTCTCAGATTTCCATGTGTAAGGCATCGTTGGAAAGCTTAGAATCTACACTTTCAGAATAACTCAAAACACCTCCAGGACAACTTGTGTCTGTTTTTCCGTGGCTGGTCACATATGCTATAGCAGGCATACATTGTGTGGGCTACATACAAACGCACTTTATTATGAATCTATTAAAAGTAAATATATGTACGATTCACATCAAGATAAGACTGAATTTTGAAAAATTGCCATCCTTCTCTCTGTAACTGCTGCTGTGAGTGTCTTCATTTTGGTCTTAAAATGTTATCCCCCTCTATATAATATTGTTGTTTTTATTTCACTATTTTGTTCATAAATAAATTCCTATTCCTAATATGCCAATATGCCAAATTCATAACTGCTGGCTTTGTGAGCTTCATTTTGCCATGTGAGATGTCACACTGCCTTTAGTTCACTTGTTTATAATTGTGAGATATGCTGAATTACTTTTCAAATTGTTGTGATTTACAAGGTCAGGTTTTGATATATCAGGGTTACATATTTGCTGCTTTGTCTGAAAACTTTCTAAATAAAATAAATTCAAAGTTCAAAAGTTCAAAGTCAGCTTTATTGTCAAAAAAACATATGCACAGGTTGCACACACAGGATTTGAAATCGCAGAGCTCCCTAGGCCCACAGTGATCAAACTGATAACTGATAAAAAAGAAAAAACTGATCTGATAAACAAGACAATAAACACAATGACTAAAACATCACATAATACCCATAAACTTCAGAACCAATAAACAATTTGCTACCACAGTCATGCCATCTTATTTTTGCTTATCTGTTTATTTTTTTTAGTTTTTCTGATATGAGTCTATCTGAGTGACATTGTGTGGAGCCGTCCTGTTGATAAGAGCCCTCCTCAGACTAGAACAGAGGATCTACTGTGACAGCAGGGCAGCCATCACACTGACAGTAGTTCACAGTATCCTGACCTCGGACTTGATCTAATCTAACACCCACTTGACACGGCTTTATCACACTTCTTTCACGATACATCCGTCTGGCAATTTAAAGACATTACAGGCAGTTTTTAATAGTTTTTTGGTCAGTTTGGTCTCAAAATGATCCTGTCTACACCTAAAATTGTTGTTGCTTCATTTAATCAGCTTGTATCCATAGATTTATTTGGGAATTCAAAGGCTGTTTTCTCAAAATGAAAAAATTATGTGAAATTTCATTAAGAGCTGTTTCAGGTGTGGAGAGAGTGTTTTTTGTTTTGTTTAATTTTTTAAAAGTTTTTTTAAAATTTATTTTATGTTTAAAGTTCAACAATTTAAAAAAAAATGTAAGAGGTAGTTACATAAGATATCCAACTTTTTTTTATGGGTATTGTCAATTAAGCAAGAAATTGATATCTGGCTCAGTCCATTAAAAACAGCACATGTCTCACATATATTATAGTAAACCACAGATGAAGTTTCAAATTAAAATATACATATTTTTCCTATTCACTGGCAATGTCTTTAGGATTTCTAGGGTCTCTATTCTTACTGCTGCCCAACAAATATAAATTATGTATAATAATTATAATTAAGTGTGTATTAATTTATTGCATTTTAACTATCCCATGGATATTAGGAAATGCTTAGCCAGATTCACACTTTTTCTCACATGTCTTACATTTATAATAGTGAACTACCGAAAATTCAAATTAATATCTCATCCTAATACAGCTCTGGAAAAAAATAAAGAGACCACGGCATTTTTTTCTGAAATCAGCATCATTACAGCCATTCCATTCCAGCGTCTGTTGAATTCCAACACAAACACAAAGCTGAGCTACTTCAGTTCTTGCACCAGGAGCGGAATAAAGTCACCGAAGAACAATGTGAAAGACTTGTGGAGAGCATGCCAAGACGCTTGATTAAAAATAAGAGTTTTTGCACTAAATATTGATTTGTGAACTCTTCTTAAGTGTAAACATTAGTATTATGTTGTTTTAAAATGAATTTGATCTTGTTTCTTTGCATTGTTTGAGGTCTGAAAACATGTCTTTTTTTGTTATTTTGACCATTTGTCATTTTCTGCAAATAAATGCTCAAAACGATAATATTTTTATTTCGAATTTGGGGGAAATGTTGTCAGTAGTTTATAGACTCAAACTAAAATGTTCCTTTTGCCCAAACACATACCTATAGATTCAAGATTGTTTATTTGTCATGTGCAGGATCAACACAAGGTCAACAATGCAATGAAATGCTTAGGATCAGAAGAACCGCTGACTCGCTAAGATGGTAAAAAAAAAAGTGTTGCAAAAAGTGCAGGGGAAGTGCAAAAGGTGAAAAAAGTGATTGAAAATAAAATACAAATAAGATAAAAAGAGCGAGTCGACACAGAGCGACTGATCAGTGCGACCATCTTGCAGCGCAGCTTGACGACGTGTATAAGTAGTAAAATCAGAAAAACTGATAATTTTGCAGTGGTGTCTTATTTTTTTCCAGAGCTGTATTTCGTTTTCAGTGGCAGTATATCTCTTGTTAGGATACATCTCTAGTATGGCTTTTGCCCACCTGCACTGGCTCTGCACTGGTCTACAGGCCCAGGACTAAGGAGGCCAGCCAGCTTTATTAAAAGAAAGCAAGCCAAAGAATAACACTGATGCAGGGATATGAGGACAGTTAATCTACCGGCAATGACACTGAGGTCCACGAAGCTCCTACTACATCAAAACTTGTTCAATATTTTCTGACATAGTTACTGGTAAATGTGTGTGTGTGTGTGTGTGTGTGTAAACAAAATATCCTCATCTGAAATATTTAATCAGCAACTTACAACAGGCTGACAGGTTTGTTTGAAATATCCAAAGGCGATGTCAAACAATGGGATAAATATAACCATACTTAAATGTTAATTAATTTGCCTGGCAGGATGCAGGGAAAAGTGCTGACCCATGGATGACAAAATCCCTATCACCTGACTGATCAGCCCCCCCCCCTCCCCCCCTGCTGTTCCCCCCTACCACCTCCACACACCTCCCCCTGTGGTATTTTAATGAAACATCTCAGGCAGACTTGCACTTCTCTCAAACACTAGAGCTGAGTTCATATCTCATTATTATGTTCAGAACCACGCTACAACATAATACACTATCTTACTTTCTCTATCTTTTCCGCCACACTGTCAAAGTCAAGTTAATCTCAAGCAGCCTCAAGGGACACATAATATAAAATTGTGATATGCAGTAGCTGTTGAATATTGCATGAACATTATGCACATTTGTTTTGTCCGTTGCTTCTATTAAACATTCTGTATTTCTGTTCTTTCTGCACTTTCTACATCTATTTCACTTCTATGACATGGTGTTTTCTGTATGAGAGAAGAACTCATTCTAAATACGCAGAGTTTGTATGTTAAACATGCGTGAATGAAACAAAACACAACTCCAGGTATGTTTTTGATGAGGAAACATTAATTACAGATAAGAAAATAGCCTAATATGGGGCGTTTAAGGGACAGTTCAGTTTATTTAGTTTAAATTACGTCAAAATAAAGACTAAACCAAGCTTCAAATAATTTATATCTTATACCCAACATATTGTAACAAGGGCTCTGGAAAGTCATGTAAAACTCCGAGCAAACTGTCTTGTGTATAACTATTACGCTTGTTAAAGGAAAAATACATTTGTAATATATACTTCAGCTGGTAGTACAGCTCTGCAAATTTATAAATTTTTCAATTTTTACTACTTATAGGTATGTGTTTGGGCAAAAGGAACATTTTTGTTTGAGTCTTTAAATTACTGACAACATTCCCCCCAAATTCCAAATAAAATATTATCGTTTAGAGCATTTATTTGCAGAAAATGACAAATGGTAAAAAATAACATATTTTCAGACCTCAAACAATGCAAAACAAGATCAAATTCATTTTAAAACAACATAATACTAATGTTTACACTTAAGAAGAAGAAGCAGAAGCAACTTTATTGATCTCACACTGGAGAAATTCTTCTCTGCATTTAACCCATCCTGTTATTAGGAGCAGTGGGCAGCACATTACTGCACCCGGGGACCATCTCTTCTTGCTTCGGCTTGGTCAGGACCTAAGCTGGAGGATACCTATCATGCATGTTTTGGGTTGATGGGGGAAACCGGAGTGCCCGGAGGAAACCCACCCAGACACGGGGAGAACATGCAAACTCCACACAGAAAGGCTCGGGCGACCCGGGGATCAAACCCAGACCATGCATGCAAACTCCACACAGAAAGAGTTCAGAAATCAATATTTGGTGCAATAACTCTAATTTTTAATCACAGCTTTCATGCGTCTTGGCATGCTCTCCACAAGTCTTGGGTGACTTTATTCCACTCCTGGTGCAACTGAAGTAGCTCAGCTTTGTGTTTGTGTTGGAATTCAACAGACGCTGGAATGGAATGGCTGTAATACATGTAGAGATGCTGATTTCAGGAAAAAAATGCAGTGGTCTCTTATTTTTTTTCCAGAGCTGTATCTATTGTTAGATGTCAGATGTTGTTCTGTGTGTGAGTCTCTTTCCCTGAGCTCTGATCTGCCACTCGCTCAGTGCTACAGAGTGGTCCCTGGTGGGCTTTTGTGGAATGTCGATTTGACTTAATTAAATTTTCTGGCACCAGCGTCGGCCGTGGAGTCAAAGATGGAGTGACACCACACTACAGGCATCTGCACACAAACTGACAGGAATCTGAGTTCAAGATGGTTAATTAAAATGTGATGTTTGTGGTAGAACGTGCATCACATTCTTTAAGTGTTAAAGGGAGTAAAACCAACCATGAGTGAATATGCTGAATAAAGAAAAAGGAATTTGGACAAAGAAAGAAAGAAAGAAAAACAGCAGAATGTCATCAACAACAACAAAAACAAAAGTATATAAACTATAAAAAAGAGCCTACTCTTATTTTTGGTTAAATTCGAGTGAGATAAAATACATTGCAATCAAATAATATAAAATAGCCTAGTGTAAACATATACAGCTCCGGAAAAAAAAAAAAGACCACTGCATTTTTTTCTGGAATCAGCATCTCTACATGTATTACAGCCATTCCATTCCAGCGTCTGTTGAATTCCAACACAAACACAAAGCTGTGCTACTTCAGTTCTTGCACCAGGAGTGGAATAAAGTCACCCAAGAACAATGTGAAAGACTTGTGGAGAGCATGCCAAGACGCATGAAAGCTGTGATTAAAAATAAGAGTTATTGCACCAAATATTGATTTCTGAATTGTTTTAAAATGAATTTGATCTTGTTTCTTTGCATTGTTTGAGGTCTTAAAACATGTATCTTTTTTGTTATTTTGACCATTTGTCATTTTCTGCAAATAAACTCTCTAAACGATAATATTTTATTTGGAATTTGGGGGGAAATGTTGTCAAGATTCAAGATTCAAGATTCAAGATTGTTTATTTGTCATATGCAGAATCAACACAGGGTCAACAATGCAATGAAATGCTTAGGATCAGAAGAACCATTGACTCGCTAAGATAGTCAGAAATACTAATAATATGCAATAATAGTACATGGCCAGTAGTTTATAGACTCAAATAAAAATGTTCATTTTGCCCAAACACATACCTATATGTAGTAAAATCAGAAAAACTAATAATTTTGCAGTGGTTTCTTTTTTTTTCCAGAGCTGTATGTATATTCCTCAGAGTTGTTCATAATATGATGTTGAGCAGGAAAAACAAACTGAGCGAGATCCGTTTTTGTTAGTGGTGAAACTCTGCCCTCTGCAGGACAAAGAGCCTCATTGGTGCTAAATAATGAAACAGCAAAGACGCCTCTAGTGTCTTAGACATAAACTGCACCTGAGCACAAAAACAACACCAGTGTGCCTGTGCAACTATGCAAATCACAAGGGAAATACAATCCGGGGGCCTGGGCTGGAGCAATGACTTTAAAACATACATAATAGAATTATGCCTAACAGGCATATTATTAGTCTAGTAAATGTTTGTTAATAAAATTATTTAAAAAAATAAAAATAAAAATAAAAAATTATAATCTGTTGCAGAGATAATGAACAAGTTCAGATTCATTATTCCCAGTTTTATGGTTGATTAGGTGCAGGGTTCATTACTGTGCGGTAACTGACTGCTCAAAGTCACCTCTGACCCTTAGGGCTCAATGGGCTCTGGCCTGTCGCTGTGAGAGACAGCGGAGGGTAAGATGCTGACTCATTCAACCTCAAAGAAGCACATATACAAATATAGTATCTGAAAACACAAGAGGGGTGACAGGATTCAGAAATATACCACAAATGTTATTTTAGTAAAATGTACGTATGTATGTATGTATTCACTTATTTATTTGTTTGTTTGTTTGTTTGAATGGGGACAATGCACATTAATTAACATGTCTGTAAATGCCCGTATTAGTTATATAGCTTGTTTCTAACTGTAGTCCCCAGGCGAAGTGTAAAATTATATACAAAAACATTATGTGCAACATGTACAACAACTCACCCTTGTGCAATAGATAATACTACCTAGACCAGTGTTTCCCAACCAGGGGTACAAGAACCCCTAGGGGTACGCGAGCACACTGCAGGGGGTACTCGGCAGTGTCGTTGCTAGGCGCAGGGGGAGATTTTTTTGATTTTTTAAATTCTAATTTGAGTAAATTTGAGTTAAAGAAATGAGAGAAAATGTCTGAGAATAAAATTTTCAAATTAAGGAGATTAAATAAAATGATTTTCATTTAATAATCCGTTGTGTCACGTTCTTCTTTTGGAGAATTATCAACATGTATGAGTGAGGGGGTACTCGAGGTATGACAAAAAGGCTCAGGGGGTACACAAGACAAAAAGGTTGGGAAACACTGACCTAGACAATACTCTCTATAACTGTATATAGCTGAGATTGTACATCTTATTTGATATTGCATTTTATATTTTATTACTTCTTTTCTATTTAAATCTGATTTGTACATATACACTTATTATCATTATTTTTATTTGTATAATTATGTCCCATCTGGCACTGGTTTATTGCTTTTTGGTTGCTATTTCCATCTATTTTTTAACCCTCTGTTATATATTATAAATTATATTTGATGAGTGAGCTACCGTACCCAAAACAATTTCCCTTGTGAATCAATAAAGTTTGTCTAAGTCTAAGTCTAATTATATACAAGTAAAGTAACAAATAGAAAAGTTAAAGCCACATAAAAGCAGATCAATGCAAAAAGCATAAGACATACAACAACAACATACGCTAACAACAATGACACAAGACAATAGACACGCACAGGCAGCAGGCAGCCAGAAACAGCACAAAGAAATGACATTATTAATTATGAAACTGATTAGGTTTGATTCTCAAGTCTGTGACAATTAAGTTCAATGTAATACATTATTCCTGTATCATCATGTTTGAACTGTCCCATAGATATTAGGTCATGCTTAACCAGATTCACACCAAAAAGTAATAAATGATCTATATCAGGTGGGTAGGTGGTTTCTCTGTAAGTGCTGGAGGAACAAAGAACAAATGCGACAATAACAAGTACAAATGATTCTCATGAGAAATTAATTATGTTTCATGGCCTACACAGGATAGTCTTAACGCAGTTTTTGGGCGCTGCAGACTTTGACTGGCTGCTGTAATGGACAGAGAGGGCATCAGAACTGCGAGTGGAGTACATCCCTCAGCAGGTAGTGTCCTGAAATAGCACCTGATCCTAATGGAGCACAGAGCAGCCTCTGAGCCCCCGGTCCTGTCTTTAAAACAAAAACTCTTAAAGGGATATGCCATCCCCAGGTCAAATTTGGGCATCTCCCCACAGTCCAGAGACTAAAATAAGTGGTGGAAAGCGTTTTCCTGCTCACCCAGCCATTGTCCGAGTCTGTCGCCACTGACCGCCGCGGTATCTGCAGCTCCTCCGCCTTAGACTGGAGTCTAATGTCGCCAGAGAAAGATTTCGGCCAAAAGGAATTAATTTGCTCGATGCGTTTCCCAATTACTTTCTGTGTAGTGCGCATTCATATCGAGTGCAAATAAATGTGCAAATCAACACGGAGAGCTTGCCTTGGTCATTTTGGGTGGGAACTATTTTCCAGTGCGGAAGAATAAAGCCGAATCACGCACCACGTTGTGCAACAGGGGAACTCCCTTCCCAGTGCGTAACTGGGATTCCCCTGGCAGCGTGCTGCGTGATACGGCGTGATACTACACAGAAAGTAATTGGGAAACGC
Source organism: Paratrypauchen microcephalus (assembly GCA_036785185.1). Classification (NCBI taxonomy): domain Eukaryota; kingdom Metazoa; phylum Chordata; class Actinopteri; order Gobiiformes; family Gobiidae; genus Paratrypauchen; species Paratrypauchen microcephalus. Next base: position 3,969,939 of record JAVJIX010000039.1, read on the forward strand.
ATCGAGCAAATTAATTCCTTTTGGCCGAAATCTTTCTCTGGCGACGTTAGACTCCAGTCTAAGGCGGAGGAGCTGCAGATACCGCGGCGGTCAGTGGCGACAGACTCGGACAATGGCTGGGTGAGCAGGAAAACGCTTTCCACCACTTATTTTAGTCTCTGGACTGTGGGGAGATGCCCAAATTTGACCTGGGGGTGGCATATCCCTTTAAGTGCTGAAAAATATTACTCAAGACAAGATCTACTAAGATGTACTATTATTGCATGCTATTAGTACTTTTTGACTATCAACGGTCCTCTGATCCTAAGCATTTAATTGCATTGTTGACCTTGTGTTAATTCTGCATATGACAAATAAACTATCTTGAATCTTGATCACAATATGTCTCACAACTAAGTCTTAAATCTTTATTGACCTGGTATCTGACATATTTTAAATGTGTCTTTAATGACAAAACAAATTTTATTTTATTTATTTATTTATTTTTCATTTACCGATGATTTTCTTATGTTCTCTGATGACTCGGCCATTGTGAGCTGTGTGTCTGAGGGGAATGAGCTGGAGTACCGCTCGGTCATCAGTGACTTTGTGGACTGGTGTGGGCGCAACCACCTGAGCCTTAACACCAGTAAGACAAAGGAGCTGGTGATCGACTTCAGGAGGAGACCACTACCCAGACCCCCCAGGATTTCGCGGGCATTTTTTGTTATTGTTGCGGGCTAAAATGCCTGAATTTGCGGGAGCTTTTCCAAAAAGTTGCGATGAAAGTTGCGGTGCTTTTAAGGTTTTTGTTGCGATTTTGTTGCAGGAGGAAGTGAAAGTTGCGATAAATAGTTGCGATTTTCGCTTTTTGTAATTAAAACTGACAAAGAATAATACAAAAACACAGAGATCACAGATATGGTCCTAAAACAACCTTACCAATATCGAAAATAAATTACTACTAGGAGGGGAACTGTTTCGCGCGGTCTTTTGCTGTTATTTTTGTGGGCAAATGGCGCCGCAGACATGTTTCTTTGCCATTAGAAGCCGTGTCTCAGTTCCCAGAGTGCACAGTTCGGAGCGTGGCCCGAAGGGCATGTGCGTCACACATTTCGACAGTACACCGGCGCGACGACTGCTGTCCCACTTCTTTTTTGTCCCATGCGCAGTTAACATGCGGTCCGAAGACCGCAGTCGTTAAGCGGTCCGCGGATTGCAGTCGGGGCTGAGCAAGTGTGCACCGCCTTGACTGTAGTCTGAGCCCCCTTCGGGCCGCGCTCCGAGCTGTGCGCTCTGGGAACTGGGACACGGCCACAGTTTCGTTTTGTCACACGGAAGTAAAGCAGAATGTTGCGGCTTCCAAACTCAAACCTTTTAGCCGCCGAGAATATGAGGTTGGGTCCTATGGCTCGCAGATTTGTGACGCGCAAAGAGGAGGCGATGGTGACAGATACGCTGAGATCCAGATATGTTTTGTGCATTTATTACAAAAAGAGCGCACACAGCTCTGACAGCGCAGCAGGATGAAATGGAACTCATGAAAACCAGCAGGATGAACAGATTAACGTGTAAGATGAATCAATGGTTTGCGGTCAACAAACAATACGGCTACACCCCAAACCTGACTCTCTCCTCTGTGTGACAGGTGAGCGCGCGCTTTTACACGCACACACTTCTGTACGTGCACGCACCCACACTCACGTGAACCACCGCCTCTGCCGCACACACACACACAAACGCACCGTGCACCTCATCTCAGTTATGTCTCCTACACAGAAGGAAGTTGGTCGGCGTTCAATACGGCGCCGATGATTGGTCAAAATTAGTAAAAATTGCGGGAAAGTTGCGGTGATTGGTCAAAATTGCAACACCGCCCTGAATTCGCGGGGATTGGCTGAAGTTGCGTTGAAGTTGCAAATCGCAACATCGCGAATTCCTGGAGGGTCTGACTACCTCACTCACCGGTGAACATCCAGGGGCAGGACATAGAGACTGTGGACAGTTTCAAGTACCTGGGTGTTCACCTCAACAATAAACTGGACTGGTCCCATAACACCGACGCCCTGTACAAGAAGGGCCAAAGTCGCCTCCACCTCCTGAGGAGACTGAGGTCCTTTGGAGTGTGCAGGCCTCTGCTCAAGACTTTTTATGACTCTGTGGTGGCCTCTGCTCTCCTCTACGCTGTCGTCTGCTGGGCCCCGAGCAGCACAGAGTAGGACAACTAAGAATAGCAAAGGCAAACTATTTTTTAGAAGTTATCACCCAAGCAAAAGGGAACAGTAAATTAATTTGGAAATGTATAGACACTTTATCTGGAAAGGAGCGAGCAGGAAACGAACCAATAGAACTTGACATCAATGCCAGCCGCAGCCATGGACCCTCACCTGGTACAGAAGCCACTGTCAAGGACAGCCAAACCATTGCAAATATGTTTAACAACTATTTTGTAACCTCCATTAGAGAGCTATGTGGACCATCAAACACATGTGAAGCGGCTGGTTTCCCTGTGAAAAGACCGGTTTCAACCCAAGTCAACGAATTGCACCTTCAATCCGTGAGTGAAGAAACAGTTTTTAATATAATGTCCTCGCTCTCAGACTCAAGGGCTAAAGACTTGTGGGGTCTGGATACGCATCTCTTAAAAAGATTTAAAGATGTCTTAGTTACACCTATAACCTGCATAATTAATCTGTCGTTATCTGAATGTGTTCCCATCTTCCCTGAAAACTGCCATCGTTACTCCTATTTTCAAGTCGGGCAATAAAAAAGACATGAGTAATTATAGACCGATTAGCATACTTCCTGCCATTGCCAAAGTCATTGAAAAAACCGTTGCTGAACAACTAATCGAACATCTTGACAGTCTAAATCTGCTGAACGCCAGGCAATTTGGCTTTAGAAAAAAACATTCCACTCACACGGCATGCTGCTATTTTATTGAAGAAATTAAATCCAACTTAGACAAGGGAGGGGTGGTGGGGGCCATTTTCTTAGATCTTCGAAGGGCATTTGACACTGTCAGTCACTATGTTCTACTAGAGAAACTACAGAAATTTGATCTTTCACCCAAAACCATGAGTTGGATCCAATCATATTTATCGGATCGCAATCAATGCGTTAAAATTAACGATAAAACATCTCCGCTTACAGCATGCACTAAAGGAGTGCCACAAGGTTCGATTCTGGGGCCGTTGCTATTCAGTTTATATATCAATGATCTGCCTTCCATCTTTAAAGATGACGTGGGGGTCGTGATGTATGCTGACGACACGGTGGTGTTTGCGCATGGTAAGGAAGCATCCTCAGTCGCAGCTAAACTGACAGCAGCAATGACAAAAGCCTCTGAGTGGCTGAGTAGGTCAAATCTAATACTAAACACGGATAAAACGGTAACGATGTACTTTTCAAATAAAAAGACTCAAAATATACACCCTAATATTTTTGTGGCGGGCCATATGATCCGGAATGTGGAGGAGGTAAAATACCTCGGGGTAATCCTGGATTCTACACTTGGTTTTAAACAACATATAAAAAAAAGTCTGTCATGTTTTAAAATTTAATATGTTTAATTTTCAACAAATCAGGAGTTCTTTATCCTTGGAGGCAGCAAAAACATATTTTAACGCAATGATCATATCTCATATTTCATACTGTATATCCTCATGGTCTAAGGCCAAACAGACAGTTCTCAAACCTCTCAGATCCTTGCATAATCGGGCCCTAAAAATTCTGGATAAAAAGCCTCTAAGGCACCATCATTGTCATATACTTAAAAAATACAAATTGCTTAGCTTTGAAAATCTGATCAGCTTCTCCAATATTCGTCTGGTTCATAAAATATTGCATGACGCTGCCCCACCCCCTCTACAGACCTATGTCCAGCCACGCGCTCGGCTCACCAGCCGAGTGTTAAGGTCTGTTTCGAGGGGAGACTGCGATGTCCCAAAAAGGAGAACTGCCTTCTCCCAATCAGCCTTTTCTTATAAAGCTGTGACGGAGTGGAACAGACTCCCGAGTCATATAAAGGACATGGCAGACTTTTTAACATTCTCTCAAGCCGTTAAAAGCTGGCTCCTGGACAGTCAGTCCTGCTCTCACTAATACCAGACGGTAGTTGGCCAACAGAGGTTACCCTCGTGGGTATCCTCTGTTGGCAAAGGCCCTATTTCTAAAGCTTCACCTCAAAATAATAGTACCAGTTAGGTAGGTGGCTGTCGGATGATACCCTCGTGGGTACCATTCGACAGCTGCTGCTCTTTATAAAAGTAATGAAAGGGGTTATTATTATCATCAGCGTTCACCTTGCTCTCAATGATCTTGATCCTAAATTATGCGTGTGATTTCTACCTGTATGCACTTATGAATATGCACGCACTTTTTAATATTGGATAATGTATAGAATTGTTTTGAGATTGTTTATTTTAGAATTGCTTATATTTTAAGATTTTATCCTGCACTAGCCTGTTAAGATTGTACCTTGTATTTGATATGTGATTTCTTTTTATTATATTGTATTGTATTTTTATTGTATTTATAATTGCACTTTATCGTATTTTTGTATTGTATTTTATGATGTGAGGACTGCAGATGGAAATTAGCTTTGAGCTAAATCTGGTGCAGACATCTTTTTAATGAAACTGCACACTGTCCTTAATAAACTAAACTAAACTAAACTAAACTAAACAGGAAGAGACTTAATAAGCTGGTCAGGAGGGCCAGCTCTGTCCTGGGCTGTCCTCTGGACTCTGTAGAGGAGGTGGCTGAGAGGAGGGTGCTGGCCAAATTCACATCCATCATGGACGACACCCCTCTCCCTCTGCACCGGACTGTAGAGGAGCTGAGCAGCTCCTTCAGCAGCCGACTGAGGCACCCCCAGTGCAAGAAGAAGCGCTACCGCAGATCCTCCATCCCCACCGCCATCAGACTGTATAATTCTACTATATAGGCCAGACGTGCAATATCCTCTTTTCCATGCTCTCCATGTTAATCTTTGTATTATTATTATTATTTATTATTACTTATTTTTATTATTACCTATTTTATTCCATTCTTGCCTGCATGCACCTTTCTTTCTTGTTTTTCAAACTGCCTGGAGCTACTGTGGCAAGTAAATTTCTCCTGTGTGAGATCAATAAAGTCTTATCTTATCTTATATCCTATGTAATATATGAGACGGGACAAAACCTGAAACACATATTCTGTATTTTTTATTTTTGTCCTTTTTTTAGGTCATAGGTCAAGTCATAGTTGCTTTATTGTCGAAAAACAATCATATGTACATGTACATAGAGTGAATTCGAAATTTAGTTTCCCCACTAACCAGGCAGGAAAGTATAGAGTGGCTAGGGGAGGGGCCGCTGCGCTTGCGCGCGCAGCTGACTGGGAGATGCAGAGTAGAAAAGATGCAATACAATCAATGACAATTATACACAACATGTAATGACAGAAAACAATTGGATAGGTAACATACTGTGTGTCTTTTTCTTTGGCGACAAGAGGGAAGGGTGTGGGGCAAGGGAAAAGATCAGAAATCAATGAAATTGATTGAAAACTGAAGAAGAAGCAGACATCCTAAAAATAGACAGGGCAGTATTCTTAATACATGTGAGTGTGAGTCCAATAGTGTGTGGCAATGTTTTTGTAGAGTCTGTGAGATAAGCGTCTGTGAGATAAGGTCTCCTTTTGTAGGCCTTTTTTTCTTGCTTTTTCTTTTTTTTTAAGCTGTTAATATTTCATATTAGCTCTGCATATTACACATCTCTATGTAAATTGTCTTTGAATTGTAAATTGAAAAATCCAAAATAAATTATACATAAAAAAAAAACAAAAAAAACTTTGTATTAACATGTGATACCTTTTTATTTACATGATTTTAATGGTCTTTGTCAACAGAGGCCACACATCTGCACTGTGTTTGATGTGATGACTTCACTCAGGCCATCTCACCTTACCATGGTTCAGGTTTCAGCAGGACACTTCGGACAAGGGAACTTTAAAGGTCAAATGTGAAACGGAGTACCCAAAGGTGCAGCGAGGAGCTGAGTTATAGACACCTCATGTATGAGACAGACACAAATAAAAGACAATGCCACAGAATCACTCTCACAAATCACTCACTTAATAACATGTTTATTTTCAGGTTTATAATGTAGGTAATACTTTGCAACATTTAGGAATATCTGACTCAAGGATATTTAGCTTCTGAAATTTCAGCTTAGTGCGGTTAAGCCTACAGCACAATGGGTGAGAGACTTCATTTATATTCGGATCCTAAACTGATCTATAGCATGTATTGAGTCACAGGAAATCACCAAACCACAGCCAGGTTTGACCTGTGTTTGTCTGTCTCATCATATTTAGGCTAGGCTCCTGGATGAATAAGTGTCCAGCTAAAACTTTAATTGGGATACATTTATTTTTTAAAAGACTTTAATGTAACAGATTTGTCCATTTTGGTCTCCCTATTAAAACTATTTGCTATTATTTAGCAGTTTGTATTACATTTTTGACAGAATTGCATGCATATACATGAATATTCATTTTAAATACATTTTTAAAGCTTAATTACAACTGCAGTTCATTTGCATCAGCCCATGTCTTCATGGATTTCTACTATCATTTGTAATATGACTTAAGTCCATGAAGCTTTATGAGCCAGAAGAATAAAATGCAGGAAAGGTCACGCAAACTGGGAGCAGAGCCAGAGAAAAACTACACGTACAAACACCAATGTCTCAACAATACTGTTTTATTTGTCCATTCATATCCATACTCTCTGAACAAATGGGATCTAAACAAAGAAATCCATTGGTGATGGCTCTACTCAGAGAAGTACCATAAGTGTTTTTCTATTTATTGCCTCTCTTCACAAAAATCTGCCTCCTCGCATTACTTTAACATAGATGCCCTAACCTCCACCCCCTGGGGCACATGAACACTGTTGCCATGGAAACAGGGGAGGGAGTCTAAATTCCATCTCGTTACACGAGGCTGCAGCTTGCTGCCCCCACGTGGGCCAGGGGTGAACGCTAGAGTCATAAATTAACCCAATCTGCTCTTTCATAATCCCACCACCACACTCATAACACGCTGCCGTGTATGGGCTTCTGCCACTGCTTCAACATGGGATCAGTTTGTCCAAAGATTTGGACTTTCTTTTTTGCAAAATAAAGGTTGGCATATTTGATAAGATGTCAGGTAAAGGCTATTGTTAAATAAATTGATATATTTAACTAAACAATCACACACAGAAGCTATTGCAGTATGTAATACAAGGCACTGTGGAACAACCTGAAAATAGTTCACTTTTGAATCTGACCACCTTCAGTCTGTCCATGGACGTTCAAGGCATCAGTTACGTCTGTTTTTTTTTTTAGTTAGACCCCCTAACAGTAGTTATGTTTACCCATTGGCATAGTGATATAGATCAGTGATAAACTGTTGCCGGAAGTACCTGTACAGTACAGTACTGTTAGCATATTCTCACTGACCCATGGTATATCAGTATTTATTTCCCCCTATATTAGCACATATAATTATAACCATAGATTAATTTCAGTAAAACTAAATTTGTCTCAATACCCTACGTGTTACACTTCGCTCATTTCTGAACTGCCTTATATTAGTTAAAGATACAATATGTAACTTTTCACGTGCCGCTTGTCTCCACACATTTGTTGAATCACAACAAATTAATTCTTGAGTGAGTTGTCTTTCCACAGATCTGACCTATAAGTTAGTCTGATGGCACCAACTGCTAGTCTCCAGGGAGATAGATACATTTAATGCCATTTTGTGAAACATTCAAACAAAGCATAACACCTCCATAGAGACAAGCAGGTAACAGACGCTCCACTGGTGTTTCATAGTGCGCCAATAAAATAAATGTTCAAATCACATCAAATCAACAAAATAACTTAAGTTAGAAAACACTGCAGGCAGAAATAGTAGTCTCGTGAGAAAACAGTCCTGATCCGCGTGCCACTGACTCTGTGTTGTCAGGTCAACCGCTCACATCGGATCAATACCATTAATTCCACTTGTGTAGAAAGAGTAAACACACGGACTCACTTTTAGCACTTAATATTATTCATCTGCTTTTGATGAACATCTCAGTCTCTACATAATGAGAATAAATACGACAAACAAACACCAGAGGGCCCAAACAATATATCATCTTTAACCAGCTGGAACTGCCGGAAATCAATACTGAACCCGGGGCTGGGCACGTGTGAGCAGGTGGCCCACAGCTAAACAACACTACGCTCATACTTCCTTTATACTCATCTTTACAAGAGTCTATTTTCATTTGTTTAATCCTCTCATCGCTCTTATTTTCTAGCTGCTTGGGTCTCATCCTTTCTTCCAGAGTCCTCCAGTAATTCCTCTTTCCTTCTACTGTCCCCGTTTGAGAAATGCTGACCCATAGCTTCACTAATGCAAGCAATCAATATCACGCAGAGGACAGTGGACGGCCGGACATACTAATATGAAGACCCAAATGTATGCAAGCAGGCTAACCCCCATCTCCACATCCCATCTCAGCTAACACTCACACTCTGTTGGTGATTGATTCATTTAATTTCATTTTATGAGGAGTATTGGATATAAGCATGTGTTAAAAAGGCCTCTTTAGCTGTGGGCTGGTGCTGGGTATGTCATAGATCATCACTCATCTATCTATAGAACCAACATTGATCGTGGGTGCCCTTCTTCGCTGACATTACAGATGCACAGAGCCGCGGGATGGGCTTACATGGAGGGGCAGAGAGTGGGTCATTATGCAGGGGGCGCCATGTCTTTAAACGGCTAATGAATCATTGTGATCACAATCAAAGCTATAGGGAAAGTGGGAGCTATAGCCTATAGATTTCCAGCAGATTAATGACGTACCCCATTAGCAGGACACTCCATAAGCTGTCCCTAATGGCCATCATGAACCCACAGCCCCAGGAAGTGATCAAACTTGGGACAAGGCGTCGTCCAAGTCAACTGTACGACAAACCGTATGGATTTACACATAGATAATACTAGAAACAAAGCCCATCAAAGCTGTAATTATAGTGGAGATAGAGGTCAGTAGCAGTAGGCTAAATAAACAAGACAGAATTAGTTGCAATATAGAGGAGGGCAGGGCTGGACTGGGACAAAAAAAAGGCCCTGGCATTTTTGGCTTAGACCGACCCCTCATAATTGCAAAGCACAACGGACTAATTTATGTTTGTGTTCCCGAAGCAAAGTATTTTACTATTGTTACATCTTGGCTGTGTGGAAACTATTTAAATGAAAAATCTTGAACACACAAAAAAAACCTTTTCTCATCAAATTTCTCATCGACCTACGATTCACGTAGGTCACCTGTTTTGGCTTCAACATGGTGAATTTCGCTGAAAGATGAGCAATTTTCATGCCTGTCCTTCACCTAAAAGTCCCACTATTATCCTAACATTACTAACTGCTAACCTGCTGTGCCTGTGCTACACTTCCCTTGTCAGTCTGTCCCTCGGGTTCCCTCAGGCTCCCTCAGGTTCTCTCGGGTTCCCTCGGGTTCCCTCGGGTTCTCTCGGGTTCCCTCGGGTTCCCTCGGGTTCCCTGTCCACAGTCTCTGGCTGCTCCTCTCCCTGTCCACCTTCAACCTGAGCTGCAGAGGACGTGGAGGCTCCAGCAGCCCCTCCAGAGAATATGTCTGTTATTTCAGAACATTTTGCAGTGTCTATAGCAAGACTTTTTAATCTCCGCAACTTCTCCTCACGCCCTTTCTGCCGCTCCTCCATGTTTCCACGTTCAACACTGAAACTAGTGGGGATCAGTGCAGAGAAAGGGGTGGGACCGCTCTCGTAAGCTTCTATATCCTGATTGGTTTAGTCCACTGTCTATATTGAAGATGGACCAATGGGCCGCCTCCTCTAAATTGTGGGCTGGTCTCTGAGTATATACTTAGAGACTGGCCCCTAGGACTGTCGGCCCACCGGGAAAATGCCCGATATGCCTGATTAGCAGTCCAGGCCTGGAGGAGTGACTAAAGAGGGGCCCATTTTGCAATAGACAGAGCTAGTACAGAAACTTAGATGCATTATGTATCTTTGGAGGTTGCTGAACTTGCATTTATTCAGTTACAGATGTATTTACTGCTCAAAAACACTTGCATTCTTACTGAGAGTGAGGTCAGCTTTTCTGGTAGGGGGGTCCGTTGCTTGCTTGTGTCCATGGAAATGTTACTGCTATCTGGAATGGCATTATACTTATCAATTTGGCATTTATTCAATTCCAGGTGTTTCTAATGCTAAATAAATATCTCAAATAGCATGCGTTCTTACTGTAGGCTTGCCTCTCCACAGTTCTGTCACACTGAACATTCTAGACACAGCAAAATAATAACATCTCCATGGAGACCCGCAGCGGACCCTCCATCAGAAAAGTTAGATGGTACAACTTTAAACAAAACTAGGAAATATTATTGAATAAAAGCTTTGATGGCAGACTTTCATTTGAGATACTGTACATAGACCCCCTTAAAGGGATATGCCACCCCCAGGTCAAACTTGGGCATCTCCCCACAGTCCAGAGACTAAAATAAGTGGTGGAAAGCGTTTTTCTGGTGATGCAGCCATTGTCCAGGTCTGTCAGCACTGACCGCCGCGGTATCTGCAGCTACTCTGCGTTAGACTGGAGTCTAACGTCGCCAGAGAAAGATTTCGGCCAAAAGGAATTAATTTGCTCGATGCGTTTCCCAATTACTTTCTGTGTAGTGCGCATTCATATCGAGTGCAAATAAATGTGCAAATCAACACGGAGAGCTTGCCTTGGTCATTTTGGGTGGGAACTATTTTTCAGTGCAGAAAAAGACAGCCGAAGCACACACCATGCTGACAGGGGAATCCCAGTTACGCAGCAGGAAGGGAGTTCCCCTGTTATGCAGCGTGGTGTGTGTGCTTCGTCTGTCTTTTTACACACTGAAAAATAGTTCCCACCCAAAATGACCAAGTCAAGCTCTCCGTGTTGATTTGCACATTTATTTGCACTCGATATGAATGCGCACTACACAGAAAGTAATTGGGAAATGCATCGAGCATATTAATTCCTTTTTGCCGAAATCTTTCTCTGGCGACGTTAGACTCCAGTCTAACGCGGAGTAGCTGCAGATACCGCGGCGGTCAGTGCTGACAGACCTGGACAATGGCTGTGTCACCAGAAAAACACTTTCCACCACTTATTTTAGTCTCTGGACTGTGGGGAGATGCCCAAGTTTGACCTGGGGGTGGCATATCCCTTTAACCCTATAACACTTTCGCTATAAAAAGTAACACCATCACTTTTGCCGGGTAATTTTTACCCGATATAATATACCCAACAAAAAGTACTTGTCATGAAAAATAAATAAAAAAGATACTGGAAACTTGGTCTTTGGTCCACCCATTCCTGGGACATGTGAGACTTCCCTGGTGAAGCACAGACTCCTCGACACACGAACAGTTGCAGGAGAGAGGGTAAAAATAACCAGTTGACTAAAATATTGTTTTCACCATAAGAATTCCCTTTGAAATCACCACTTTGTGATATTTATTCATAACCACTGCACTTTATAAATAAGGATAGATACACATTCCAAGACCACTCTTACTTACCTATTCCTTACATCCTCTTACATTAAATTCATTACATTCTTACATTCCTCTTTCACTATTGCCAGGTGAAAATCACCTGAAAGCCTGTAGGAAAAAGTGAGCTTTGGGGTAGGGAAACACCTACACCTTCACTGATGTCAAAAACAATGGTGAAGCTCCCCAGGGACCCATGACACTCAGAAAAATGCAACATATTGAAAATCATGTAAATAGTTTTGCTCGGGTGAAAATCACCCGGCAATAGTGCTCTAGGGTTAAGTCAAATGGTAAAAAACATGATGCATCCTTCAGTCTATTGTGCCAATAGTTAATTTTTCAACCACATAATTAGTAAGACGACAGCGCCAAAACATGCTTAAATCAGCTGCCAGATTCAGCAACAGCAACAACACATAACCACTCTAGGGAAGATCGCTAGTGAGCAGTCAGTGTTATCAGGTATGAAAACAAACTAAACCTTGGTCTGAAAAAATAATCTAACAAAATAAATGATCAGAAAGCCAAATGAACCTAACAGGACAAGATTATTTGAATTCTTTACCATGGAAAATGTACTTATTAGAAACCTATTGAGAAGCACAGTCTCACTGTGTGTTACTGTCTCAACTTTCTAATTTGACCTACATACAACATATTAAGACTTTAATCGACCTAAATGTACACATATCAAGTATATAACAGTGACCTTATGAGCGCTACTACCAGATCAAATGTATTCTGTTTGTGAGCGTGAGATTAAGGTTCAAAATATAAACCAATATGAATAATAAATGAACAGTGAAAACATATAGGGCATATCATATAAAACAAGCAATGGGATTTATGCACCGGTGGGGGTCATATAAAAACATTCATTTTGCTCTTATGGAAGACGCAATCTTTCAGTCCGATACTGGAGCATGATTTCCTGCTCATGCCCATGTTTAGAGCTTTATATATCTACTTATTCATAGCCTGCACTGTACTGTGCATGCTTGTGTATACATTCTACTGAAACCAAATAGCTTCAACATGTCTGGATCAGATTTTCCACAGTCATCAGGATTCTCCCACAAGCCTAAATGTGTGGCTCTCATCATTGTATAAGAATAAACAATGCTGTAAACCATTACGGTAAAGACCACCAGTGAAATCTGATAAGGCTTACAAAGTAAATGTAATGGCTGGAATTGGGACAGGTGAAGTATGTAACTTTTCAGGTAGGTGGGAGTCTGTCACCTGCTCGTCTCCATGGAGATGTCATTGTTTTGCCTGGAATGGTTCTAATTTATCTTGCAATTATCTAGTTACATGTGTTTTTAATGCTCGTACATACAGCTCTGGAAAAAAATAAGAAATCACTGCAAAATGATCAGTTTTTCTGATTTTACTACTTATAGGTATGTATTTGGGCAAAAGGAACATTTTTGTTTGAGTTTATAAACTACTGACAACATTTCCCACAAATTCCAAACACAAATATTATTGTTTAGGGCATTTATTTGCAGAAAATGGTAAAGGGTAAAAAAACAAAACAAAAAGATACATGTTTTCAGACCTCAAACAATGCAAAGAAACAAGATCAAATTCATTTTAAAACAACATAATACTAATGTTTACACTTAAGAAGAGTTCAGAAATCAATATTTGGTGCAATAACCCTTATTTTTAATCACAGCTTTCATGCGTCTTGGCATGCTCTCCACAAGTCTTTCACATTGTTCTTGGGTGACTTTATTCCACTCCTGGTGCAAGAACTGAAGTAGCTCAGCTTTGTGTTTGTGTTGGAATTCAACAGACGCTGGAATGGAATGGCTGTAATACATGTAGAGATGCTGATTTCAGAAAAAAATGCAGTGGTCTCTTATTTTTTTTCCGGAGCTGTACCTTGAAAAATATGCACAGCTGGGTTGCCTCTCCACAGATCTGACTTTAACTTGAACTTTGCCACCATGGGGTTAGATAAGCTTAAAGGAAAAGTAACTTTTTTTTTTTTTACAATTTGAGCCTTATTTCGGTAATAAAACAAGTTGTTTTACTCACCCATAGCACTTTGGTGTCATATGGAGTACTTCCAGAGATGTATTAGATTTGCGGTTAGCCTAGCGCGACTTCTAGCCATAGCTCGGGGCATATAATATATTCCCCAAGCATGTAAGATGCCCCGTGCGGGCTCCAAATAATACAAACTTTAGCACTTTTCAAATCATAGAAGCCCGATGTCTTAGTCTACGATTTCGTTTGAAGCAAAAGTGGCCTGTAATCTGAGATTTAGCCATAGTTTACAGCTTTGCGTTTCATGTTTGGGTCCCGGGAGCTGAGAGCACACTCCGCACATGCGCACTGACGTCCTTATCTACTCGAAACTATGGCTAAATCTCGAATTACAGGCCACTTTTGACTACACAAAATCGTAAACTAAGACATCGGGCTTCTATGATTTGAAAAGTGCTAAAGTTTGTGTTATTTGGAGACCGCAAATAAGTGCCCCGAGAACTCACATGATGAAGATCGCAAATCTAAAACATCTCCGGATCTAAAACATCTCCATATGACACCAAATTGCTATGGGTGAGTAAAACAACTTGTTTTATTACCGAAATAATGCTCAGATTGTAAAAAACTTTACTTTTCCTTTAATGCCATACTGTGGAACATTCAAAGTACAGCAATAACATTTCCATGAAAACAAGCAGGTGGTGAAGCCTCAACCAACAAAGTTACATAGTACACTTTTTATTTAAGATATTATTGTGATGCTTGGATTCTATAATACAACAGATTAGATTCAGTCCAACTACAGTCCAATTCGTAGTGTTACTGTATCCTTATTGTAACTGAATACACTAAAAAAATGAAATGCTGACTGTTTAAATGTAGTATGTAGGCTTTTTCCATTTCATTGTTTATGTACAGCCCTGGAAATAAATAAGAGACCACTGCATTTTTTTTTTCCTGAAATCAGCATCTCTACATGTATTACAGCCATTCCATTCCAGCATCTGTTGAATTCCAACACAAACACAAAGCTGAGCTACTTCAGTTCTTGCACCAGGAGTGGAATAAAGTCACCCAAGAACAATGTGAAAGACTTGTGGAGAGCATGACAAGACGCATGAAAGCTGTGAATAAAAATAAGGGTTATTACACCAAATATTGATTTTTGAAATTTTCTTTAGTGTAAACATTCAAGATTCAAAGATTTTATTGTCATATGCACAGTAAAGAAACACGTTTCCCTGTACAATGAAATTCTTACTTTGCTGCCCACACTGGATGCCAAGAGCATGCAAAAAAATTTAAATAGATAAATAAGATAAAGACAAGCATATAAAAATATATAATCAAATAGAAACAATATTTACAGAATATACACTATGAAAAATATAGGCTAGGTGCTATGTAGATATTTACAGATAATGTGCAACATTAGTTTTATGTGCAACTGTCAGTAGTAAAACAGTGTGCAAACATGGTTGATATAGCGCAAACAGGAAGTGTAAACATTCAAGCAGTTACATGTGCAGCTGTAATCTGACAGATTCATTTAGCATTAGTATTATGTTGTTTTAAAATGAATTTGATCTTGTTTCTTTGCATTGTTTAAGGTCTGAAAACATGTATCGTTTTTGTTATTTTGACAATTTGTCATTTTTTGCAAATAAATGCGAAATCCGAGGCCATGGTTCTCGACCGGAAAAAGATGGCTTGCCCTCTTCGGGTGGGTGGGGAGTCCTTGCCTCAAGTGGAGGAGTCCAAGAATCTCGGGGTCTTGTTCACGAGTGAGGGGAGGATGGAGCGTGAGATTGACAGGCGGATCGGTGCAGCGTCGGCAGTGATGCGGTCGCTGTACTGGACCGCTGTGGTGAAGGAGTTGAGCCAAAAGGCAAAGCTCTCAATTTACTGGTCAATCTATGTTCCTACCCTCACCTATGGTCATGAGCTCTGGGTAAGGACATCGCGAATACAAGCAGCTGAAATGAGTTACCTCCGTAGAGTGGCTGGGCGCACCCTTAGAGATAGGGTGAGGAGCTCAGTCACACGGGAGGGGCTGAGAGTAGAGCCGCTGCTTCTCCACATCGAGAGGAGCCAGCTGAGGGCATCTGTTTCGGATGCCTCCTGGACGCCTCCCTCAGGAGGTGTTCCGGGCATGTCCCACTGGACATGCTGGAGGGACTATGTCTCCCGGCTGGCCTGGGAACGCCTTGGGATCCCCCCGGAGGAGCTGGAGGAAGGGTCTGGGGTGAAGGAAGTCTGGGAGTCCCTGCTTACCCCTGCGACCCGGCCCCGGATAAGCGGAAGAAAATGGATGGATGGATGCAAATAAATGTTCTAAACAGTAATATTTTTATTTTGAATTTGGGGGAAATGTTGTCAGTAGTCTATAGACTCAAACAAAAATGTTCCTTTTGCCCAAACACATATAAGCAGTAATATCAGAAAGACTGATAATTTTGCAGTGGTCTCTTATTTTTTTTTCCAGAGCTGTATATGTTGATCCAAAGCAAATAATAATAATTTTGAACCATATGACATAAGTTTACTTGAGTCAACTCTTCGTTTCTTGGAGTGTATGAGTTGAGTTTGTTACAGTTCATTATAAACAGCAATGGATTCATCTGTTGCATGAAATGATTCACACAGCGTGCATATGTATGTGATCTATTGCATCTAAATCTCCAGCCAGAGACAGAGGCCCATCTCCAGGTAAGACGAACGGTCTGTATATGAAATGCAATTTTGTGGCATTGTGGGCTGTGAAAAAAGGGCTGAACCAAGTGAATTATAAGGCCCCTGTGAAGCCTCTGTCGATCGAGGAAAATATATTCATCTAATCGAAACTTGTCTGACCGAGTTGTCATTCCTCACAGGGTCCATCCATGTCATAACCTCCTCAGATCTATCGCATCCATCACTGCTGCAATCTCTTTCCCACGGCTCTGTCATACGCTCTCAGGGCTATCAATAAGGGGCAGGGTGTGGGGTCCAACTATATACCGTAAAATAACACCACACAGGGCTCTCAAGTCTCACGCTTTGAGAGTGTGACACACGCAATTCGACGTGTTCACACGCTCACACGCCACACATGGTATTTCTCACCCTGAAATTTTTTTAAGCAATTCAAAACTGTAGCCACTGTTCACAGCGCTTCTGTGCCCAGGAAATCAGTAAGTTAATGCAGGCACCGCGCGTTTTCAGCGAAAAAAAAGTCACTCGCACACCAGTACTCGAGTTGAGTGATCAGCTGTGAGGCCGATCACAGCTGATCGGCCTGTTCGCTGTGAGCGAGCCGCGTGAATGTTTACGCGGCATTTCCAAGAGAATAAGAATCCTTAACTTGCTACGTAAGAAGGAACTCTCGTCTCGGAACACGGGATAAGTTCGGGATATGTCCTTTTCTCCGGAGCTCCGGATTATTAAAGACCGTGACACGTGCATACATGGATACGAGTGACCGCGTTTTTATGGGTGAGTCATATCAGATTATTTCTGCATCTATTTCGGCACTAAACCAGAACTAAACCAGGACTAAACCAGGACTAAACCAGAACTAAACCAGGACTAAACCAGGACTAAACCAGAACTAAACCAGGACTAAACCAAGACTAAACCAGGTCTAAACCAGGACTAAACCAGAACTAAACCAGGACTAGACCAGGACTAAACCAGGATCTAGCCAGGACTAAACCAGAACTAAACCAGGACTAAACCAGAACTAAACCAGGACTAAACCAAGACTAAACCAGGTCTAAACCGGGTCTAAACCAGGATTCAACTGGGACTAAACCAGGATTAAACCAAGACTAAACCAGGTCTAAACCAGGACTAAACCGGGACTAACCCGGCACTAAACCAGGACTAAACCAGGTCTAAACCAGGACTAAACCAGGTCTAAACCAGGACTAAGCCAAGACTAAACCAGATCTAAACCGGGTCTAAACCAGGACTAAACCGGGACTAAACCAGGACTAAACCAGGACTTAACCAAAACTAAACCAGGTCTAAACCAAGACTAAGCCAGAACTAAACCAGGTCTAAACCAGGACTAAGCCAAGACTAAACCAGATCTAAACCGGGTCTAAACCAGCACTAAACCAGGACTAAACCAGGTCTAAACTAGGACTAAACCAGGTCTAAACCAGGACTAAGCCAAGAATAAACCAGATCTAAACCGGGTCTAAACCAGGACTAAACCGGGACTAAACCAGGACTTAACCAAAACTAAACCAGGTCTAAACCAAGACTAAGCCAGAACTAAACCAGGTACAAACCAGGACTAAGCCAAGACTAAACCAGATCTAAACCAGGTCTAAACCAGCACTAAACCAGGTCTAAACTAGGACTAAACCAGGTCTAAACCAGGACTAAGCCAAGACTAAACCAGATCTAAACCGGGTCTAAACCATGACTAAACCAAGACTAAGCCAGGACAAAAACAAGTCTAAACCAGGACTAAACCAGAACTAAACCAAGACTAAACCAAGACTGTGTGTGATAACATATTATCCTGTGCATTATTGAATGATAATATGGACTTTTAGTTATAAAAGCATTTCCATATTAACAAAGTACCTTCTAATTCTGCCCTGCCCTTCCACCATCCCTCCTGGTTTCATTTTATAACTCGACTACCCCCCCCCCCCCCCGCTCCTCAGAAATCTCACTCTTAGCAATCTTCAAAACTTGAGAGCCCTGCACCACATAACTAAGTGCAGTGCTAAATAGCAAAGGATGCTAGTTGTTTAAAGGTCCTATATTACACAAAATGGATTCTTATGAGTTTTAAGCCATGTTATAATGGTATTACCTCCTCAAAAACAAACCTGGAGTTGTGTTTTGTTTCATTCACATACAGCTCTGGAAAAAAATAAGACCACTGCAAAATTATCAGCTTTTCTCATTTTAGGTATGTGTTAGGACAAAAGGAGTCTATAAACTATTGACAACATTAGAGTTCACAAGAGTTCAGAAATCAATATTTGGTGCAATAACCCTTATTTTTAATCACAATTTTCATGCGTCTTGGCATGATCTCCACAAGTCTTTCACCAGGGCTCTCAAGTTTTGAGCGGGGTCGTGCGTGAGACTGTAATGTCCGAGGAGCGCTTGAATTGCGTGAGAAATGCCGTGTGAGCGTGTGAACACGTCAAATTGCGTGTTGAGAACCCTGTTTGTCTAAAGAGCAAACTTAAACTACAAACCAACTAATGAGAGTTACATAAATGAAGTTATTACCTGATGGGTCTCAGTTTGTTTTATCATCACCGCACTTTGTCAGTGCGCGCTGAGAGGGGCGGGGAGGAGGGACCGGGGCCGGGGGGAGCGGGACATTTTTAACGGATTCATGTAAGAGTCTGGTTAATGCACCGGGCCCGCGTCTCACCGCGTCTCACCGCGTCTCACCGCGTCTCACCGCGTCTCACCGCGTCTCACCGCGTCTCACCGCGTCTCACCGCGTCTCACTGCGTCTCGCAGTTCGGCTCTGGGCCGCGCGTATTCCGCGCGTATTCCGCGCGTAAGCCGTCGGGGGGGACACGTTACGCACAGACGGAGACACCGGGACCGGAGTCGGTGCGTCTCAGAGGAGACGTGGCACCGGGACTGAGGCTCAGGACGTGCCCGGGGGACGGCGCGTCTGCTCCGGCCTCCGCTCTGACCGTGGGCCCGGAGCAGGGGGAGTTTTTTTCGCTGAAAACGCGCAGAGCCTGCATAAACTAAGCCACACAGACCGATTTTCTGGGCACAAAAAAAACAAACAAAAAAAAAAACACAAAAATCAGCGTGAGAAATGCCATGTGTGGCGTGTGAGCGTGTGAACACGTCGAATTGCGTGTGTCACACTCTCAATGCGTGAGACTTGAGAGCCCTGCTTTCACATTGTTCTTGGGTGACTTTATTCCACTCCTGGTGCAAGAACTGAAGTAGCTCAGCTTTGTGTTTGTGTTGGAATTCAATAGACGCTGGAATGGAATCATGGTTGTAGTACATGTAGAGATGCTGATTTCAGAAAAAAAATGCAGTGGTCTCTTATTTTTTTCCAGAGCTGTATGTATAATCCTGGTTTATTAGTCTGTCTACATCTGCAAAGCTCAAAATGCTTGTTCCAGCTTGTGACATTGTGTAGTGGCAGTTTTCTGTTTTTCAATTTGAGAAAAAACCTCAGCCTAAAAATAGTAAACACCAAACTCATAACATGCCAAACTTTTTAATTACTTCAAATGAAATTCTTTCACATTGGCAGGACTTAAAAGATGGCACATTTGTTTTCAAAGTACCGCAGGAGGATCAACGTCAGTTCAAGGACTCAATTGGGTCAGACTTCACACATGCTCCATAGATCCACCAAATGACAGTGTAGTGCATGATCAATCTTTATCCTTGAGGCCAGGGAGCACACTGGCACCTGCTTTGCATCGGGAGACAAACAGAGCCCAGATCGTTGTCTATTGAATAAATAGTAGGTAGGATCCCAGGAGGACGCTCTTAATTTAGCCACAAACCTTTTTGATATCTACAGGCTTCATAGAGCTGTTGGATTAAAATAGCAAAAGAGTTAAAACAAAAACAAAAAAAGAAAGAAAACACCGTATTCTAAAGCAGATAATTTCATTTATCTATTGGAACACTTACTGGACTTCTTCTGACATAGACAACAACCAGTGGTGGAAGGAAACAAACTAAAAGTAGTAAAGTATTGTACTTAAGTATCAGGTGTCTGTACTCTGCTTAAGTACTTTTTACTTTTACTTCACTACATCTGAGAGCAGGTACTGTATCTCTACTTTCTACTCCAGTGCATTTTTGAACTGTTTGAGACCTGCCAAAAAGCCTATGGGGGTTATTTTTTAACACGTTCATAAAAGCAAACAAAATACACAAATAAAAGCTAGGAAAAAACAATTGATTCAATTGTTTCTGTTCAAAACTTCAGCACAAATCTTCATTAAAATAGATCTCAAAATCTGTGCAAAATACTCTTGAAGTACTTTTTAAAACATTATATTATACATTTATTATACATCTTATACATGCATTACTTAAGTAGATTTCTTCATGTGATACTTTTACTTATGTATCTGTATTTTTACTTAAGTATTTTGTTTGTTTATTTCATTCATAAAGTATAAAAAGACATCAACAGTGTGATAACAATACAAAAAATGGAATGAAAGGGAGCAGAAAGAAGATTAATCTTATGTTATCTGCCCCCTCTTCCCTTTTCCAGACATTAACGCCGATAGTGAATATGATACATTCCATCAATATATTCCATTTCAATCACAATTATTAATCAATTGTAAACAGAAAGCTTCATTTTTAAGCACAACAATTTAGTTTTCTTTTTCATACATACACATTACACTGTATTTTATGTAATTTTAAATGCCATTATTGTACTTGATTCTTTGATTTCTTTGTCAAGACTATTCCATAAATGAACTCCTTTCACAGCAACGCTTCGCTCCATAACCTTGGTTCTGAATGTAGGTTTTTAACAACATAAGTAACAACACTGAGTACTTCATCCAACACTGACAATATTAAAGGTCACCAGGAAGTTGGTTAACAATCTCAAAGCATTTGATACAAGTGCATCTCATGATAAGACATAGAACCACGAGCCTCCTTATGTCTCATGTGCTGTTAATGGGAAGACAAACAAGAAGTGTGACTTCCCTTCAGCTATGGATTTCAACTTTACCCTCAGTCTAAATATTGTATGAAGACAGAGTACACACGAGGTGCAGTAGTAGTACTGTGCATGCATGGACACCATTGACATATTTATAAGGCATGTATTTTAAATAAAGTGGGGATGAGGATTAAGTCACATGATCACCACAAGTCACACCAATGTCAAATAATAAATGAAACAAATTGAAACCAGCCAAAGTGTAAATTAATATTACAATCACTTGAATGTTTTCAGATTTCTGTGGGGACAGAGCAATATGGCAAAATACTACAAGCTTTTTCATCAGAGTTCAGGCACAGTTGCCAAAGGTAATATTTTCAAGTCACTCATTGAATAGGTGGAGTGGATAGGGACAAATGAATGCATATTCTGTGTTTGAGCATAGACCTGGGGTTTGGTTATAAGGCTAATTGCAATTATGTGGTTGAGAGTGACATTTCTGCCTGCTCATAACCAGGGCTGCAAAAATCCATCAGTAATTTGTCTAAATAGATTTGCAAGACCACCTTGTGATGTCATGAACTGGTAGTTTTCAAGTTAACAGCTCCTTTTACATTTAGTTCAGTAGAGATAGGCAATTCCAGGGCTGAACTTATCCAAATGATTCTAGTGAAGGTGTATGGAATGTAAAAACCCAGTGGAGCACTTCCTGTATCATAAAGTGTTTTCTGTTTGAGAAAAGAACCCAGCTTAAATATTCAGGATGTGTTTTATGTGTGAATGAAAAAACAAAACACAACTCGAGTTAGGCCCATGTTTTGATGAGGAAACATTATAATATAGATCAGAAAATAGTGTAATATGGGTCCTTTAAAAAGTGGGACAGAGTGCATACAGTTTGAAGGAGAATTAACCTTTAAATATGAACTGATAAACTAATTAAAGAATCCCATGGTTTTCTGAACATGTTTGAAGATTACAGGTATATTTTCTCCTTTGCAGAGGACTATCTATTATCTAAATGATTACTGCCTTTGTGATTTGATAATTAAGCCAACTCAAAGTGTGATTTTAATTACATTTTAACTTCTGTTCATTATTTATTCATTTATTTGCTTAAAAACACAGCTGATCTTTTGCCAGTCTAAGTACAGAAGTAACACAGGCCCACTGCCAGAGAAGAGGCAGGGGCAGGGCTCAAGGCCAAGATTTATCCAGTAATGTACTCAAGTTTGTATTAGAGATCAGATCTACAGAAAACTCAATTCCAAAAGCCAATCAAATTTGGGCAATTAATTCAAGTGTGTGTCTAAAATGATTCATGATTTCCGGCAGTATTATGACAAATCTCTCTGTCTGCCACTGTATTTATATTAAGAGTAAACTTGGACCTTGGTTCTAGTTTGACTTTTCCCATTAATCTCATGACAAAATTACTTGACGACCCATTTACCAGTCTACACTGAACTTACAAATACAAAATAAAGTACTTTTGATTTGTTAGATTCAACATTAATTAAAATATAACAACACATCAATAGTCTGTAAATATTTAGTGATAGTTGACTACTCATTTTAGGGCTGCGTAATTTTGGAAACATTTTTCAGACAAGTATTGCATTTATATTCTGTGTATAAATGCAAGATTCTGTTCAGACTGTACATTCTAAACAACTACAGGACCATTAAAGGTCCTATATTTGATAACAGTGACTATGGGGAGCTTTAAGCCATGTTATAATGTTATTCAAAAGGTGGAGTGTTTTCCGCATGAGAGAAGAACTCAACCTAAATATGCAGAGTTTGTGTTTTAAACGTGTGTGAATGGAACAAGACACAACTCCAGGGATGTTTTTGATAAGAAAACAACATTATAAAATACATATACAAAAAATACAATAATATGGGCCCTTTAACATTTGAGAGAAATTAAGTAATAGACTAATACAAGAATCCCAAGCATTGCAGAAGATGTCTGGAGACATCTACCTGCAGTTTAGACCCTCTTTTTTGTATAAAAAATAAAATAAAAGAAAGGATGTTTTGTTCTTTGCAGAGGACATTCTTTTATCAAAGTAACTGCCGCCATTGCTCTTTGATTATGTAAGTTATCCACACTGCTCACATAGAGATCTGTCTTATGCGCCCTCCCCCTTTCTCTCTCTTAATCAGTAGTGGATTAACTCATGTGAACTCTGATGATGTGTCTTTTAAATGTAATCACGAGCAGTCCCTGTCCTCTCTGCAGACTTACTGGCTGCTGTTTGAGGAAGAATAATGAGTGTTCCTGCAGAAGCACCTGGCACATCCCAATTAAGGTCACCCACTAAACTCGGAGACAATATGAGCTGTTAGCATGAAGAGGAAGTGTGAGGGTGGGAAAATGAGCCTCCCAGATATTACCTAAGCTGTCTATGAAAAATGACATGCAACAAAGCATCATTATGATGTCAGTCTCCACATAATAACCCATACATTGCTAAAATAATCTAGGGAGTGGGTAAATGTACTATGTGTCCCTCTAACAAGACAAAAAGTAAAATACATTGTCAATGTTTTGACACTAGGCCTGTCATGATAACAATGTTTGCAGTGCGATATATTGCTGAAGAATATATTAATGATAATATATCCATCAATTTTCTGCCACTTATCCGGAGCCAGGTCGTGGGGGCAACATTCTAAGCAGGGACTCCCAGACTTCCTTCACCCCAGACACTTCCTCCAGCTCCTCTGGGGGGACCCCAAGGCGTTCCCAGGCCAGCCGGAAGACCCTCCAGCATGTCCTGGGTCTTCCCCGGGGCCTCCTCCCGGTGGGACATGCCCGGAACACCTCCCGAGGGAGGCGTCCAGGAGGCATCCGGAACAGATGCCCGGGCCACCTCAGCTGGCTCCTCTCAACATGGAGGAGCAGTGGCTCCTCCATGTGACTGAGCTCCTCTTGTGTGACTGAGCTCCTCACCCTATTACATGATAATATAGCAACACAATAACCCAAGAGCAGATTTAAACTACAAAAAAACTACTCTAAATTTACAATACTATTCAAAAATCAAGAGCTGCAATAAATAAACAGCCCTTACTTTGCATTTTATAGTTATAGAAGTTATTAATTTAACCTTTCACAACTGAAATCTTATTGTACTTCCAAAAAAATAACAAAAGATTCCTCAGTAGTGCAAAGAAAAAGTGCACACAATAAATACTGACTCTAAAAATATTGTTCCATCTTTCATCCATCTTGAACAATAAGTCGATATAGTGACAGACCTATTTGACACTATAATATACAGAGCCTGAAGCTTTAGTGGTAGTTTGGCATGCTCTTACTGTGGATATAAACCAACCAGAGAGAGGAAGAGAGGGGGGCAGAGAGAGAGAGAGTTAGAGTGAGAGTGCTACAGAAAGAGAGTGATAGAAAGAGAGATATTGCGTGAGGGGGAGACAGAGAGAGAGGGAAAGAGAGTGAAAGAGTGAGTGAAAGAGATAGAAAGAGAGAGGGAGATAGAGTGTCAGAGAGAGAGAGGCTATGGGTTCAGGTCTCAATGGACAATCCTAGGCTTTAATTCCAATCTTCTTACCAAATCATTTATCAGATTAATGCTTTTTTATGTGAGCCAGTCATAGAAACACAGTGGACATGGGAACGTGTTAAACTGCAAGGAAATATTACGTAAGAGGAGGCCCATGAATTTGGGCTTCTCGGTTCAGTTAAACCATAGTCTGTAGGGACGTTAAATCTGAATGAAACTATGACAACTCTCTAACCTTTAGTTTCTTGAGTTGGAGTGCAATCCTTTAACTTAATTTCTCAAACTGTGGTACATGTGCCACTGGTGATACACAAGCTCCTTTTGGTGGTACATGAGGTCCTAATATGAGTTCTAATATCTGTTATTTACAGTCAAATGTATTCAATTTTTGGGTAGTTCTTGGTTAGAGCTACTTTGGCAATGATGAAGTCTGTATTTAGGCCTCTGTTTGGATCTGATGGTACTCCAGATATTTTCTTAGGAAGTACTTGGCGTGAAAAGCTTTAGAACCACTGTTAGCTTGGAGGAAACATTTGGTTTAAAGTAAAATCCTTACATTAGCCTCGAGCAGGTCGATGCTGTCCAGGCTCTTGCTGCGGTGAATGCGTCCCTTGATCCTGCGCAGAGAGGGCTTGCCCTGGCTCATAGGCAGAGACAGGGTGGAGGTAGCAGGCATCGCTGTAGCACCAACACCACCCGTAGCGCCCATCAGTACATCCGAGACCCCCGATGCACCTGGAGGAGACGTCTCGCCATCCGGTGGGGTCACCCTGAAAGAAAAGGCCATTGTTTTCATTTTTATGTATTTATTTATTATTAAGGCAATCAGCTATTTTTGGATACTACACTCGTAGGTAAAATGAATAGTGTATAGCTTTATCTTTATGTTTTTACAGTTTGGATGTTGAACAACGCTATTGTCCATTATGAATACTACTTTGAACTTAGAGTGACCATGCGTTGTCTTATGAAGATCAAGCATAAAGATGCCCTGAGGATCATGGTGATATAACTTTCCTGCCACTGTCTTTACTTTTTAAAGGACATCTTCTCCTGTTGGGTATAGTGCTAAGCAAGTGTGAGTAATTGGGCTGAATGTCAGCGGGTAGCCTGCAGATGGACACTAGGTACACACCACTCGCTTGTGTTGTATTGTAAAGCCAGAATTAGCCTGCATTGTTTGCGGGCTTGGGCTCAGAGAGGGAATGTCCAGGAAAATAAAATAACTCAATATAAAATTACTGGCAGGAGGCGCACCTGAATTCTGTTTTATTGCAGCAAAACAACATCCATTATCATAACCCAAGTCAGTGAATAGTGACAGGCTGCAGGTGTACAGGTGGGTCCAACTGTAATTAAATTATTCAAAGAGTTATTTTCAAAACAGACAAAGCTTAGATAATTAATTCAAAACAACTATAAATACTATTTTATTCAGAGGAGCAACAATTTAATTTTAAAAGGCCAACAAAAATAACACAACAGTGCTTTTGTACTGCAGATGAACAAGTATTGGACCAGTACTGTGCATATGGTGAGCACTTAGCACCTGCATTAGCTCAGTCAATACACGCTGCTTTTGTTTTATGTCCGGAAGAGTATTGATTGTAAAATGTGTCTATTGACAAGCTTAAACAATAGAAATAGAGCGGGAGCCACAAACCCATATTGTCTCACACAGCCTTGAGCTACTGTTTATCAATGCAAATGAGCTCGGCATAACAGAGCGTCAGCTTCATCTAACCAGGCAATTCTTTACAAAAAAACAGCTGGAAGATCTGTTTTATCTCTGATCTAAAAATCTAAAGACCTTATGACAGCATCTATAATCACACAGGCTCAGCACACCGACATACTTACTGCAAAAACTTTATTAACTGGCTTCTGTTTTCGGTGAAAGGTTGGTTTAAACGGGCTTGAATCAGATCAGATCAGAAAGGGGGTGTGGAGAAGTTGCTGGCTAAAATATTAAAAAATCTCTCTACAGATGCTGCAACATGTTCTAAAATAACAGACATATTCTCTGGAGGGGCGGCTGGAGCCTCCACGTCCTCTGCAGCCCAGGTTGAAGGTGGACAGGGAGAGGAGCAGCCTGAGACTGTGGACAGGGAACCCGAGGGAACCCGAGGGAACCTGAGGGAACCTGAGGGAACCCGAGGGAACCTGAGGGAACCCGAGGGAACCCGAGGGAACCTGAGAGACAGAGTGACCAGAGAAGTGTAGCACAGGCACAGCAGGTAAGCAGGTAGCAATGTTAGGATAGTAGCAGGACTTTAAGATGATGGACAGGCATGAAAATCACTCATCTTTCGGCAAAATACGCTGTTTTGAAGCCAAAACAGGTGACCTACATGAATCGTGTAGATTTGATGAGAAAAGTTTTTTTTCTTTTTTTTTTCTTATGCTTCATTTCCACAGGAATTTCACCTGGAGTGCCTGCCAACGTGCTCCTGACCTTGTGTGCAAGATGCATTTTAAATAAACCGTTGAATGTATAGTTACTGCGAGTTTGCTGGTGTTTTTTGGGAGCTGGGATTTTTCCTTTAAATGTTGCGCCCTGGTTTCCCCTAGGTCAAGACATAACAATAGTGAAATACTTCGGGGAACACCGTCTGTTGTGCTCCGCTTATTATAAGGGGCCGGTCTAAGCCAAAAATGCCAGGGCCGTTTTTTGTCCCACTCCAGCCCTGGGTCACAGAGACAGATATGAGATTCAAATGTTTTTTATGATACTTTCTGATGTTACTGTTAATGTTTCATATTTGTATTGTGTTGGCTGCTACCTTGGCCAAGTTTCTTTTGAAAAAGAGATTCTCAATTTCAATGGGACCTCCTGGTTAAATAAAGGCAAAAATAAGTGAATAATGATAATCTTAGTATTTAGGGTTTGTTTCTGCTAAAGAAATTATTAGAACGTGAAAAGACAGCTCAAACTGTCCAGTCATGCCAAAAACTGAAGTCAACTCACACATTCACACACCCTTTCCTTTCTGATCTTGTGCACATCCTTATGATCTTAACCTTGAATCTAAAATAATTATTCAAATCGACTTATAAAAACTTTGGTCGACTCTATCTACTGATTAATCAGCTAAAGGATTTAAGCCCTATTGCCATGTGAATCCCGGCTTTGGATAAAAAAATAAAAACAGACAATAAAAAAGAAATGTACTATTGATAGTTTTCACATCCTAGAATGTGATGATGCATGTGATGGGCAAGAGACAGTTTCCCCCATTGATTACACTGATTACATTGTACTTTATCATGAAATATACAAAAGATAATTTACAAACACTGAACGTGACCATTTCTATCAGTGAATAGACCAAAGATCTCACTGTATTACAACAAAAATCTGCATTTGTACAATCGTAATTTTAGCTGTCCCCATCTGAATTAAAGGTACACTGTGTAACTCTTCTGGTAGAGGGTCTGTGAAGTGCTTTTCTCCATGGAGATGTTACTGCTTCTGGAATGTTTCACAGTATGGTATTAGACCTTTTTATCATCATGGAGACCAGACCAAACCAAGTTACAGGTCAGATCTGTGGAGAGGCAATCCGGCTAAAGTCAAAATGCCTGTTTTTCTAGGTATTTTTGACCTATAAATCCACCTGTAAGGTAGAGCTATTTAATGTCATACTGTGGGACATTCTAGGCAGAGTAATTCCATACTGTACCCATAAAACAAGTAGGTGACATACCCCCAACCAAAAAGTTACATAGTGCACCTTTAAATATGATTGAGCTATATAATGTTGTGATGTTATGTGAAACCCAGCAACAGAATGAAAGTGATAATCAACACTGCTGCTACAAGTACATAGTTAATCAAGCTGTGACCTGTTAATAAGATTTATCAACACTTAATTAGCAGAAGTGCAGAGTGACACAGCCTTTTATAGTGAGAGTGTCCAGTCACCACAGCCATAATCCCACTGTTACATTTACAAGGGGATTCCCTCACATCCAGCCACGGCTTATGAGGCCTGGGTTTTACAAGCACTGTCTCTGAGAAGAAGAAGTGCTGAGCTGCGCCAACGCAGTACAACAGTTTATTACATGTGGCTCACTCAGCTACTACAACAAATACAAACTGATCAGAAAAGTGATAGTTTAAAATAATTTCTGATGCTGTAATTTGCATATTTGCTGAATATTTAAGATGAGTTCTTCTCTCAAACAGAAAACACTGTCTTCCACCATGTGATGGCATAATACAGGAAGTGCTCCACTGTTTTTTAAACTCCACACACCTTCATTAGAATCTTTTGGATGATTTCAACCCTCAAATTGCCAATCTCAGCTAAACAAAAGATAAAAGGGTGCTGATAACTTGAAATCTATCAATGCATGACAACTCAAGGCACAAGCACTTTTTGAGCTTTGGAGATGTAGACAGACTGATAATAAAGGATACCTCAAACATGAGTAAACAAACTACATAAACAAACTAAACATAACTCCAGGTATGTTTTTGATGAGGTAACAGCATTAAAGGTTAAAGCTTACAAGTATCCATTTTATGTAATGTAGGACCTTTAACTACAATTTATTACAATTTCTAAATGATCAGATTAAGATTAAGATTAAGCCTTTATTTGGTCTCACACACAATGATACACAGTGACACACGGGAGAAATTTGACTTCATTTGACCCATCCTTTTTCAGGAGCAGTGAGCACCCATCTTTTTTTCGGTGCTCGGGAGGCTAACCAGCCGGTACAGCAAAGATTATGTCCAGCTACATTAAAATTTAGGGAGTATAGGACACGCCGCTCATTTGCTGGAGAGAATAAATCATTAACCACTAAAAGATCGTAACAGATTTGGGAGCATATTTGGAGCTCTCTGAAAAAGTGGATTGTACACATTAGCTATAAGCAAAGAAAAGTACAGTTAGCACATCTGTTTGCCCTGAAAACACCAGGAAACACACACAATCGCCCTGATGTCAGGGACTGCAGATGGAAATTAGCTATTTAGCTATAATCTGGTGCAGAACATCTCTGTTTTTATGAACTTAATGTCTCTGTACATTGTCCCTTCAAATAAAGGCTAAACTAAACTAAACTAATGTACGGATAATGAGAACAAAGTGCACATGGATCTCTTTAGAAAAGACACTGGAAATTGAGTGGCGTAAAAAGGAATAAATATGAATAAAACATCACTCCAGACCTTAAAATAGAAAGGATTCCTCTTGCCCTGGATTCAAGAGGTCAGTAGGAAGCTGTTCAAATCATCTCGGAATAAGAAATCATTTCATTAAAATAACATAATCAGCCTCTCCTTGTATTATGGTTTTATATATTTTTTATCTGTGTTATGTTTCCTCATCAAAAACATACCTAGAGTTGTGTTTTGTTTCATTAACACATGTTTAACACACAAATCCTGCATAGTTAGGCTGAGTTCTTCTCTCAAACTGAAAACACTCCACCTTCCAACTTGTGATGTCATGTGGTAATACAGGAAGTGCTCCGCTGTGTTTTTAAACTCCATACACCTTCACTAAAATCATTTGGATAACTTCAGCCTTGGAATTGCCAATCTATCTATGCTGGACAAAATGTAAAAGTTAGCTGTTAACTTGTAAACTATCACTTCTTGACATCACAAGGTGGAACAGACCATTTTAAGCTGCAGAGATGTAACAGACTAATAATATAGGATTACTCAAACATGTGTGAATGAAACAAAACACAACCCCATGTATGTTTTTGAGGAGGCAACAGCATTCTAACGTGGCTAAAAGCTCACAAGAATAAATAGGACCTTTAATATTATTTGCTTGTGTTCGAGGAGCTCCAGATTTTTTTCATTCATCCTCTGATTCACTGACAAAAAATAATTTCATTTGTGAAATTATAACCACCGTGTGATTCTTTCCAACTAAAGTAAAGAAAGCAATATAACTGTAAATATGATACGTGGGTTGCTGTTTTATTCAATAACTGGTGCGCTCACTCATCATGGTCAGAGATGAGCCTTGTCTTATGTTGTGGCCTATGACTGCCAAACAAAATGCTCTCTGAATAGCTTAAGGATATAAATTACAGCTGTTTTGAACACCCTCCCACACAACCTTCACTAACACAAGTAGGCTGACCGTGAAAGTTAGGTGGTAGATTTATTTTACTAGTAAGTTGTTTATTAAGCTGCATGTACTTTTAAAACCCTTCTACAAATGTTAAGTAATGGTCAAGGGTGTATTGTGTAAGTTTTCTGGCGGAGGGTCCATCATATGCATGGAGATAACGCCTGTCATGTTCCACAGTATGGCATTAAACGTATTTATCTCTAAGGTGACACCACAGGCCCAGGTTAGATCTGTGGAGAGGCAAGCTCACTCACGGTAAGAATGCATGTTTTTAGGCCAAAAAAACTGATACTGAGAAAATGCAAGATGGATAGATTTAAAGGGATATGCCACCCCCAGGGCAAATTTGGGCATCTCCCCACAGTCCAGAGACTAAAATAAGTGGTGGAAAGCGTTTTCCTGCTCACCCAGCCATTGTCCGAGTCTGTCGCCACTGACCGCCGCGGTATCTGCAGCTCCTCCGCCTTAGACTGGAGTCTAACGTCGCCAGAGAAAGATTTCGGCCAAAAGGAATTAATTTGCTCGATCAACACGGAGAGCTTGGGTCATTTTGGGTGGGAACTATTTTCCAGTGCGGAAGAATACAGTCGAATCACGCAGCACGCTGCCAGGGGAATCCCAGTTACGCACCAGGAAGGGAGTTCCCCTGTTGCACAACGTGGTGCGTGATTCGACTGTATTCTTCTGCACTGGAAAATAGTTCCCACCCAAAATGACCAAGGCAAGCTCTCCGTGTTGATTTGCACATTTATTTGCACTCGATATGAATGCGCACTACACATAAAGTAATTGGGAAACGCATCGAGCAAATTAATTCCTTTTGGCCGAAATCTTTCTCTGGCGACGTTAGACTCCAGTCTAAGGCGGAGGAGCTGCAGATACCGCGGCGGTCAGTGGCGACAGACTCGGACAATGGCTGGGTGAGCAGGAAAACGCTTTCCACCACTTATTTTAGTCTCTGGACTGTGGGGAGATGCCCAAATTTGCCCTGGGGGTGGCATATCCCTTTAATGCCATACTGGGACATTCTAGACAAAACATCTCAATGGAGACAAGCAGGTGGTGGATTCTCCACCAGAAAAGTTACACAGTGCACCTTTAAATTAGTCTTAAATTAGTCTTAGTCTTGTCATTGTCTGGTCCATATTAGAATGCACACATTAATCCACCTGCAGGGGGTTAAAGAGCCACAGCAGAACCAAATCCTGTTAAACTAATGAGAGGGGGGGCATCTGAGGTACAATCTATGTTTCGGATGACGCTGAAGTAGCACAACTAAGAGGTATACAGTGGTACATCAGTAACTGCTTTCATTTGTAACCATTTTGGTAAAACTTTCCTCCAGATGGCTCGTCATTTTTAGAACATTTATTCTCGCTAACCAGGGACCACCGGGACAGAAGCAGGTGTTTCTCATCTATATCCTGCCAACAAGAAGCAATGCTCTGATGATTCAATCCCCCAATGGCTTCCTGTCAACTCTACAGCTGTCAGGTTATTGTCTAATTTTCTTTTTTTGATCTTTTAGGACCTGGCACATGAGCCTTACGAAACAGCACATAAATGATAATATTGAAAATACTTTATGCAACTGAGAGATCAAAAAGATCAAAGATCAAAGTCAGCTTTATTGTCAATTCTGCCATATGTGTTCAACATACAGTGAATCGAAATTTCGTTTCTCTCTGGCCAAGTAGTGCAAAAAAAGACAGTGTACAAAATACAATATAAAGACAAAACACAACAAAAACTATCTAAGACAGAGATCTAAAGTTAAACTAAAGTCTAAGATCTAAAATCTTAACGCAGTGCAACATAATAAATAAATACCTATATACAGATGTCCAAAAGTGTGCAGTGTGCATCAAAAATGTGCAATGGAAGATACAGCAGTGAAATGGCAATGTGCAATAGAATGTGCAATGAAGTTAAGATAAAAATAAATGTGCAACAGTAGTAATTCTAGTGCAATAACAGGAGTAAACAACAGTAGTAAAAATTCCAGTAGTAATGTGCAATAACAGTAGTAAACAACAGTACAACAGTAGTAAAATTCCAGTAGTAAATGTAAATGTGCAACAGTGCAACAGTAGTCCTTAGCAGTGACACAGCACTGACACAGTAACACTAATACAAGATTATTAATGGTTAATAAACCAGTAAGTATTATTAGGCCTGAGCATGAGACAATAATTAGTCATAAAAGTTAGTTAGTCAACCCTTTACAGCTCAAATCTTACTGTATTAAAACAAAAATGCTTCAAATCTCCCCACAAGAAAATTTACGCACAATAAATACTGAACCCCATTGTTCCAGCCCATATATTGAACTTATTGTCAATATAGTAATTATCATAACAGGCCTTCAAATCACATTCAGTTCTGACAGCCAATCTGCATTTATATGGTCTATAACCATTGCACTGACATCTCTCTCTCTCTCTCTCTCTCTCTCTCTCTATATATATATATATGTATATGTATATGTATATGTATATGTATATACCGTATATGTATATATATATATCCATCCATTTTCTTCCGCTTATCCGGGGCAACAGTCTAAGCAGGGACACTTCCTCCAGCTCCTCCGGGGGGACCCCAAGGCGTTCCCAGGCCAGCCGGGACACATAGTCCCTCCAGCATGTCCTGGGTCTTCCCCGGGGGCTCCTCCCGGTGGGACATGCCCGGAACACCTCCCGAGGGAGGCGTCCAGGAGGCATTCGGAACAGATGCCCGAGCCACCTCAGCTGGCTCCTCTCGACGTGGAGAAGCAGCGGCTCTACTCCGAGCTCCTCCCGTGTGACTGAGCTCCTCACCCTATCTCTAAGGGTGCGCCCAGCCACTCTACGGAGGAAACTCATTTCGGCCGCTTGTATCCGCGATCTCGTCTTTCGGTCATTACCCAGAGCTCATGACCATAGGTGAGGGTAGGAACGTAGATTGAGCGGTAAATTGAGAGCTTCGCCTTTCGGCTCAGCTCCCTCTTCACCACAATGGTCCGGTACAGCGACCGCATCACTGCCGACGCTGCACCGATCCGCCTGTCAATCTCATGCTCCATCCTCCCCTCACTCGTGAACAAGACCCCGAGATACTTGAACTCCTCCACTTGAGGCAAGGACTCCCCACCCACCCAGAGATGGCAAGCCACCTTTTTCCGGTCAAGAACCATGGCCTCGGATTTGGAGGAGCTGATCCTCATCCCAGCCGCTTCACACTCAGCTGCGAACCGTCCCAGTGCACATTGGAGGTCCCGGTTCGATGAAGCCATCAGGACAACATCATCTGCAAACAGCAGAGATTAGATCCTGTGGTTCCCAAACCGGATCCCCTCCGGCCCCTGACTGCGCCTACAAATTCTGTCCATAAATATAATGAACAGAACCGGTGACAAAGGGCAGCCCTGGCAGAGTCCAACATGCACCGGAAACAGGTCCGACTTACTACCGGCAATGCAAACACAGCTCCTGCTCCGGTCATACAGGGACCGAACAGCCCTTAGCAAAGGGCCCCGAACCCCGTACTCCCAGAGCACTCTCCACAGGGCCCCGCGAGGGACATGGTCGAATGCCTTCTCCAGATCCACAAAGCACATGTGGACTGGTTGGGCAAACTCCCATGCACCCTCGAGCACCCAATGGAGAGTATAGAGCTGGTCCAGTGTTCCCCGGCCGGGAAGAAAACCACCCTGCTCCTCCTGAATCCGAGGTTCGACTATCGGTCAAATTCTCCTCTCCAGCACCCTGGAATAGACCTTACCGGGAAGGCTGAGGAGTGTGATTCCCTGATAATTGGAACACACCCTCCGGTCCCCCTTCTTAAACAGAGGGACCACCACCCCGGTCTGCCAGTCCAGAGGTACTGTCCCCGACTGCAACGCGATGTTGCAGAGACGTGTCAGCCAAGACAGCGCTACAACATCCAGAGACTTGAGATACTCAGAACGGATCTCATCAACCCCCGGGGCCTTGCCACCGAGGAGCTTCCCAACCACCTCAGTGACTTCGGCCAGGGTGATGAACGAGTCCGGCTCCAAGTCTCCAGCCTCTGCTTCCTCCTCGGAAGACGTGACGGCGGGATTAAGGAGATCCTCAAAGTATTCCTTCCACTGTCCGATAACATCCCCAGTCGAGGTCAACAGCTCCCCACCCCCACCGTAAACAGTGTTGGTGAAGCACTGCTTCCCCCTTCTGAGGCGCCGAACGGTTTGCCAGAATTTCTTTGAGGCCGTCCGATAGTCCTCCTCCATGGCCTCTCCGAACTCCTCCCAAACCCGAGTTTTTGCCTCTGCGACCACCCGGGCTGCAGCACGCTTGGCCCGCCGGTACCTGTCAGCTGCCTCAGGAGTCCCATGAGCCAACAAGGCCCGATAGGACTCCTTCTTCAGCCTGACGGCATCCCTTACTTCCGGTGTCCACCACCGGGTTCGGGGATTGCCGCCACAACAGGCACCACAGACCTTACGACCACAGCTACGGGCGGCCGCACTGACAATAGAGGCCGAGAACAGAGCCCATTCGGACTCTATGTCCCCAGCCTCCCCCGGAATCCAGGAGAAGCTCTCTCGGAGGAGTGAGTTGAAGGTGCCCCTGACAGAGGGCTCTGCCAGACGTTCCCAACAGACCTTCACAATAAGCTTGGGCCTGCCAGGTCTCTCTGGCTTCCTCCCCCGCCAGCGGACCCAACTCACAACCAGGTGGTGATCAGTTGACAGCTCTGCCCCTCTCTTCACCCGAGTGTCCAAGACACGCGGCCGGAGGTCAGATGACATGACAACAAAGTCGATCATTGACCTCCGTCCTAGGGTGTCCTGGTGCCACGTGCACTGATGGACACCCTTGTGCTCGAACATGGTGTTCGTTATGGACAAACCGTGGCCAGCACAGAAGTCCAATAACAGAACACCGCTCGGGTTCAGATCAGGGAGGCCGTTCCTCCCAATCACCCCTCTCCAGGTGTCACTGTCGTTACCCACGTGGGCGTTGAAGTCCCCCAGGAGAACAACGGAGTCCCCGGTCGGTGCACTGTCCAGTACCCCTCCCAGGCACTCCAAGAAGGCCGGGTACTCTGCACTGCTGTTCGGCCCATAGGCCGACACAACAGTGAGAGACCTGTCCCTGACCCGAAGGCGCAGGGACGCGACCCTCTCGTTCACTGGGGTGAACTCCAACACTCGGCGGCTGAGCTGTGGGGCAATGAGCAGGCCCACACCAGCCCGCCGCCGTTCCCCGCGGGCAACGCCAGAGAAATGGACGGTCCAGCCCCCCTCAAGGAGTTGGGTTCCAGAGCCCAAGCTGTGCGTGGAGGTGAGGCCGACTATATCTAGTCGGTAACACTCAACCTCCCGCACAAGCTCAGGCTCCCCCCCCCCCAGCGAGGTGACATTCCATGTCCCCAGAGCTAGTCTCCATGTCCGGAGATCCGGCCGTCGAGGCCCCCGCCTTCGACTGCCGCCCAGATCTCTCTGCACCCGGCCCTTATGGATCCTCCTGCGGGTGGTGGGTCCACAGGAGGATATATATATATATATATATATATATATATTGTTTTGAGCCATTTCTCTGTCATCTGTTATTTGTTTTTGAGTAGGGCAGAGAAAAATTTATTAAAATCGGAAATCGGATTTTTTTTTTTTAAATCTGAGATTTAATTTTTAGGCCATATCGCCCAGCTCTTATATATATATATATATATATATATATATATATATATATATTATATATATACTAATATAAGTATCAAAGTTTGAAACTGGATAATAATAAAC
The DNA here is from genome assembly GCA_036785185.1 of Paratrypauchen microcephalus. Lineage (NCBI taxonomy): Eukaryota > Metazoa > Chordata > Actinopteri > Gobiiformes > Gobiidae > Paratrypauchen > Paratrypauchen microcephalus. The sequence continues at coordinate 4,006,574 of JAVJIX010000039.1, forward strand.
AACTTTTTATACTACAGAATGCAATGTTCAACACAAATTGGTAGAAGTTTCTTTTAATATTACTATTTGTTTCTACTAGTACTATTATGGACCAGTCTAAAACTATTCACGAAAAGTTTATAATGTTGAATTTATGTCTCTTTTTTAGTATTGATACTTCACAAGTTTAAAGTTTTAGAGTTTTTGTATTGATTAGTATCTTATAACTGACTTTTTGACGACCCAAGTTTTGGGTGATGGATGGACGTCTTGCCAAAAGACAACACAATGGGAATCTATTCTTAAACCTTACTATCACTGAGCCAACACCTTTACCAACTAAATTACTGCACTCTAATTTGATGTTGGTTTTATATTGCACACAACGTAATAGCCAATAGACAGTGTTGTCAGAGAGTGTAATAAATAAGGACTAGGAAGGACAGGTGAATGGGCATGACGGTGCATAAAGCTGGGAGGCAGAATGCTGAGAAACTCCAAAGACCATAATGTAAAGAGACAGGGAACAGAGGGCAGTGCCAGAGCAGAGCCTAGAAGTCGTCCTGAAGGCCAAGAGAGACACAGACACTCATCAGCATATACGTCACAGGCTCATTTCTGCAGGGGAGAAGTCCAAACAAAGAGACACAGGACACAGACTACTTGAGCTCAGTGAGCCCCAAAGAAGTTCTAAACAAATAACTGAAAAGTTGCAGAAAATACAAAAGAGTGTTCATGTAAAGAGGTCTGAAAAGCACCTGAGCAGAAGAGGGTCCACTGGACACAAATGAATATCTCAGTATTTTAGGGGTCAGCCCAATGATGATATTTAGATGATATTTGCAATCAAGATGAATCCATCAGAACTGTTGTAATGTTTAAATACATTAAAACCAACACCAAAAGGGCAGAATTGTGGAAAAGTATAAAATATATTTTTGTTGCCAACCCAATGATGATATTCAGATGGGGATGTACTAAAACATGCCTATAAATGTTGTAAGCTTCAAATACAGCAATAAATAAATAAATAAATAAAATGTAAAACTAAACACAAAAGTGATAAAAGGAGAAGTTCAATTCGTCAACTGGACAAAGTTTGTTTGGTTGAAAACGTTTCGCCGCTCATCCGAGAGGCTTCGTCAGCTCTAATATATCATGGATTCTACCTGGACGACTGAGGGACTTCTCACAAACACAAAAGTGCAGAATTATCACTTTATACCATTGTTTGGAAAAGTATTTTGTTTCTGTTATGTTTTTATCAGCTCTTTTTATCAGTTTTCAGCAAAAACATCCTTGAAAAACCAGAGTAAACACAAAAGTCTTTTGATGCACTGAAGGTACCTGAGCAGAGTCAGACACACGTTGGACCTGTGTCCATGATCTGTGTCCATGATTCAGCGCGACAGTGGAGACAGATGGACAGACCAGATAAGGTATATAACGTAGACACCTATCAATCAAGCGTAATGCCCAAACTCTGTATCTCCCCTGCGGAGATGAGACCAGGGTAATGTGCCCATCAGCCGGGGGCATCCATCCTAATAACACAATATCAACATCAGAACACAAGTTCATGCCAGAGTCAACTGGACTTTTATTAAACTAGATCAGGAAAACTTGAAACTTGATTGCTACGTTTTAAGGAATATTCTTTCTAGGGATGTCAACAATTAATCGACTTACGATTAAAGGAAAATTAACGTTTCTTTTTACAATCTGAGCCTTCTTTCGGCAATAAAACAAGTAGTTTTACTCAACCATAGCAGTTTGGTGTCAATTGGAGCAGTATCGCAGAACTTATGTTGAGCCGTTCTGTTCTACCAATGATCCCGTATCCGTTAGCGTGAGTGCTCGGGGCACTGATTTGCGGTGTCCAAATAACACAAACTTTAGCACTTTTCAAATCACAGAAGATCGCTGTGTCAGGGTAGACTTTTAGTAGATTCCAAAACGGCCTGAAACCTGATATCGCAACAGAAAAGTAAAGTTCAGAGCGGTGTTAGCTTCTTTCGGACTAGCTGTGTTTACAAAACAGCTGAGTTCACACATGCGCACTGTCCTCTCTGATGACGTCATCAAATGAAACTATAGCTGGATATCGGGTTTCAGGCCGTTTTGGAATCCACTAAAAGTCTACCCTGACACAGCGATCTTCTGTGATTTGAAAAGTGCTAAAGTTTCTGTTATTTGGACACCGCAAAGTAATGCCCCGAGCACTCACGCTAACGGATATGGGATCATTAGTAGAACAGAACGGCTCAAGTTCTGCGATACTGCTCCAGTTGACACCAAACTGCTATGGGTGAGTAAAACTACTTGTTTTATTGCCGAAAGAAGGCTCAGATGGTAAAAAAACGTTAATTTTCCTTTAATTGTCGATCAAGACGTTGGTCGCACAAAATGCATTAATTGTAATTAATCGCTAATCGCGGACATGCGCAACCGCGTGGTCACGAAACAAGGCAACCGCGCACCGCGCTCACTCAACGGCACTGCTGAGCACGAGATCGAACCGTGGCGCCCGGAATGCGTAGTCTCAGCCCGTGCCACAAACCAGCCGCACGAAACCAGCAGCGGCACGTGGTGGTTTAATCCTGGTTTAGTCCAGGTCTAGACCTGGTCCAGTCCTGGTTTAGTCCAGGCCCAGTCCAGGTTTAGACCTGATTTAGACCTGGTTTAGTTCACGTTTAATCCTGGTCTAGTCCCTTAGCCAATCAGGACGCAGAACACAATGTTACATTATTTTTAAAAAAAGTTACACTATAAAAAAAAAATTTTTAAAAAAATTTAAAAAAATCTGCGAACCGCAATAGAGCGAGGGATAACTGTATTTTGTTATTCAGCATCAATAAATTTGTCTGCTTTTTACTAAGGAATAATTAATTGAGAAATATACAATATAATAATACTCAGATATATTTTTGACTCAGTGTTATGTTACTATAGCTTATATTCTTAAAGACCCTATTGAAACACTAAAATTCAGGTGAAAAACGCCGCTTATCAGTTAATCGTTAATCGATCGATAAGGTCAATCAACTACAATTTGCATCCCTAATTCTTTCACTTCAGTGGATTCTTTGACTTTTCGCCCAGTATTTTTTTATTCATTAAATACATTGGCTTAGTACCAAAAATAAAAAGGTGACTCGATTAATTAATTAATTAATTTTTATTATCATGATGACAACATATTTATTGACACTATACTTAATATTTAAATTCTGCATACCTGAGCATACCTGGCTGGACGACCCCTTCCCTGTCCTGGAAGAACCCCCCTCTGTCCCTGAGTCTTGAGTGGGATATGGCCCTACACATAGACAGAACTTTATTGCAAATGGATGTGTCAGTCCTGGACACTTCTTCAGTCTGCCCGTCTATAGGAATGGGAGTCCTTGAGTTTTCTTATTTTTCTTTTATATATATATATATATATATTTTCCTTGCCAAGAAGGAGGGTCTAATGATGAGGGATGTTCTGGGGCAATTATCCATTTACTTGTTTTCTGTGAATGTTGGTTAATCTGCTTGTCTGTTATTGATCAATGTCTTTTTCACTGTTGGGGCCCAGCCGGGTTCAGCCCAAAAGAGCAACGTGGGGCCGTCCTCCTGTGGACCCACCACCCGCAGGAGGATCCATAAGGGGCTGCTGTGAAGAGATCTGGGTGGCGGTCGAAGGCAGGGGCCTCAGCGACCAGCTCTTCGGACATGGAGACTAGCTCTGGGGACATGGAATGTCACCTTGCTGGGGGGTAAGGAGTCCGAGCTCGTGCGGGAGGTTGAGCGCTACCGACTAGATATAGTCAGCCTCTCCTCCACGCACAGCTTGAGGTCTGGAACTCAACTCCTTGTAGGGGGCTGGACTCTCTGGCGTTGCCCGCGGGGAGCGGCGGCGGGCTGGTGTGGGCCTGCTCATTGTTGGAGTTCACCCAGTGAACGAGAGGGTTGCATCCCTGCGCCTTCGGGTCGGGGACAGGTCTCTCACTGTTGTGTCGGCCTATGGGCCGAACAGCAGTGCAGAGTACAATGTTGGACTCCGCCAGGGCTGCCCTTTGTCACCAGTTCTATTCATTATATTTATGGACAGAATTTCTAGGCGCAGTCTGGGACTGGAGGGGATCCGGTTTGGAAACCACAGGATCTCATCTCTGCTGTTTGCAGATGATGTTGTCCTGATGGCTTCATTAAACCGGGACCTCCAGCGTGCACTGGGGCGGTTTGCAGCCGAGTGTGAAGCGGCTGGGATGAGGATCAGCTCTTCCAAATCCAAGGCCATGGTTCTCGACTAGAAAAAGGTGGCTTGCCCTCTCCAGGTGGGTGAAGAGTCCTTGCCTCAAGTGGAGGAGTTCAAGTATCTCGGGGTCTTGTTCACGAGTGAGGGGAGGATGGAGCGTGAGATTGATAGGCGGATCGTGCAGCGTCGGCAGTGATGTGGTCGCTGTACCGGACCATTGTGGTGAAGAGGGAGCTGAGCTAAAAGCCAAAGCTCTCAATTTACTGGTCAATCTACGTTCCTACCCTCACCTATGGTCATGAGCTCTGGGTAATGACCGAAAGGACAAGATCGCGGATACAAGCGGCCGAAATGAGTTTCCTCCGGTGAAGACCCAGGAAACGCTGGAGGGACTATGTCTCCCGGCTGGCCTGGGAACACCTTGGGGTCCCCCCAGTGGAGCTGTAGGAAGTGTCCGGGATGAAGGAAGTCTGGGAATCCCTGCTTAGACTTTTGCCCCCGTGACCCGGCCCCGGATAAGCTGAAGAAAATGGATGGATGGATGTTTCACCGTTTGGTTTTTTAACTTTGTGTTGGTTAAATCAATAGCCTTGTTAAGCCCTAAGTGGTAAATGCTGTTGTGATTTTGGGCTTTACAAAAATAAATGCAATTGAAAATTTTATCTCTAACAACAACAAGCAGTACTGTCAATTTCTTCAAATTAATGAAAGTCAATGCCCCAACCTAAGGTGTGGGGGTAGTCAAGATTTTTTTTTTTTTTTAAAGGGTTGAGAATTACTGTCCTAGTTCATAAAACAATTTCTTCTTAGACGTAGACTTTATTGATGCTCTATTCTAGACAAGGCAATAACATCTCCACAGAGAAAAGCATTTGGTGGACCCTCCACCAGAAGATTTTAACAGGGCACCTTTAAATAAATTTTAAGTAAACTTTATACTTTTTACTTTTACTTTACTACATTTGAGAGCAGGTATCTGTACTTTCTACTCCAATTCTTGAATGGGACTGAAAACTAAAAGTATTTTTAATAATTGTTTGAGACCTGCTGAAAACACTGGGAGGTATTTTAACACATTTGTAGTTTGAGGGGGGTATATATATATATATATATATATATATATATATATATATATATATATATATATATATATATATATATATATATATATATATATATATATATATATATATATACACACACACAAATACACAAAACATATATACAAAAAAAACAATTATTTTTCTGTTGTTTCTGCAAATTCAACACAAATCTTTATCATAATAAACAAATAAAAATGATAATAATTCTTCACACAAAAGCCTCCCCACAGCAACAGGAAGCTGGAGCGAGATCCATAAGTAAAACCTGTGTAATCTGTTCTGTTTAGTGGCATAAACCGTGGGATCGGATATTACAACTGTGGTGCCAAACTAACATCATAATACAACACTTAAAGGTACACTGTGTAACTCTTTGGTTTGGTTGCTCTACTTGGAATGTTTCACAGTATGACATTAAACAGCGCTACCATATATTTATTCAATCACAGCTGGTGTTATAGCTCAGAAATACCTAGAAAAAACAGCATTCTGACTGTGATTGTGGTTGCCAAACCACAGATCTGATCAGTAACTTGGTCTGGTTTGGTCTCCATGAAGATAGAAAGGTTTAACGGCATACATTCCAGAAAAAAGCATTAACATTCGATGGACCCTCCAACAGAAATGTTTCACAATGCGCCTTTAACAGTTCAAAACAAAATATTATATCTATTGAAAAGTCCTCAAAATGTCACCTGCAACTGCCAAACTAACATCAACATCCTAAAGGAGGGTGCATCGCAACTCCTTGGGACACTGCAAATAAAGTATAGGAGAAGTGAAGACTGTCTATCACTTATCCATGGGTTTTAGAATGATGAAAAACAGGCCAGTTGCCGTAGCGTTGGACAATTTCAGACAAAATATTAGATCTTTTGAGCATGTCATCTATAACTTATAGGGGGCACGGTGGCTGAAGGGCTAGCACTCATGCTTCATAGCAAGAAGTGTGTGGAGTTTGCATGTTCTCCCCACGTCTGGATGGGTTTTCTTCAGGGACTCCGGTTTCCCCCATGAACCAAAAAAAAAAAAAAAACAGGTAAAAATCCTCCAGCTAAAGTAGTCCTGACCAAGCCTAGCAACAAGGTCATGGAGAAGGGTCCGTGGGCACTCCATGTGCTGCCCACTGCTCCTGTAAGGATGGGGGAAATACAGAGGACAATTTCCCTACAGGGTTAAGAAGTCAAAACCAAAATAACATCATCATGCAACTTCTAAACTGATTAAAACGGAAACTCCTGCATGTATAAGGTATAGGTGGAGTGAGGATTGTCAACTCCTTATAACCCTAAGATCGGATAACTGAAACAAAAAGGGCATTTCTTGACTTTAGGGAAAACTGGGATTTAAAAAAAAAATTGAAAAAAGATCAAGTAGTTTCACATATGTTTCTGAAAAGTGATGATCATGATGACAGACTTCTCCAGACTGAGGCTCCTGAAAGAACTGAGGTAACTCATGAGAAGCTTTGTCAGTTTGTTTAATCACGTCTCACAGCTTCCTGGAGCAGGCATCTGGGACACTGTGCATGTTCAGAGATGGAACAGTGGTTTCTTAAGGGAATAATTAGTGTTTATAAATTTGGGGCTAATTACAGTCATCCCTGTTGATGCAATATCATTATGTGTTTTACTAAGTTTTCCTTTCTATCCTAAATCCCTTTAAAATCCAACTCACAGCAATACAAAAACACTGGTTTCCCTTAACTTTCAACAATGTAACTGAACTGCTCCTTTTCCAGTGATAAAATATGAATCCCATATTACTTCTTATGAATCATAATGATATAAAATGAATGAAATAAACATTTCTATTCATTGTCACTTCTGTTGCGTATACAGACTGGAGTACCCAAGAGTAAATGTTGTTTTCCATTCATTGATTATATACTGTATATCGCAACACTGTCGTCTATTGTAAAATAATTTCTCAAATGCGTACCTAGAAGAAAGCTCCACATCTACAAAACACTTGGCTGGGAATTAGTCAGATAGATTTAAATAGCTTCTTTCTCAGGCTTTAATATGTCTCTGAGTTGGCTATATCTGTGTAGCAAACAGATGATTATAGTATGACTGTATAAAGTATGACAAATACACTGCTGTCATAGGCTGATTTGCACTTCATCACACTCAGACTTATTATTTTGGGCACCTTTATAGCAGCCAAAAGTACTTTGTTTAAATTGTTCTGACCATACAGTAAGTGTCATTTCACCAAAAAGCTGATCTGCACCTACATTTGTGAAGCATCTCGAAGGTTGTTCTTGCACAAAAGCTAACCTGAAAGCTCATAAGCCTGTGAATGAGTGAAGTGGTTTCGCGGCACACACTGGCTGAGCCTCCTTCAGTTCAAGTGGCTGTCGAAGGAGATACTGTAACACTCTTCTAATGGTCAGCCCCTCCCCCACAGTGATGTGACGGGCCCAGACAAGCCACTGTGCCGCTCTTAAGGGAGAAGTGTCAGATCTCACCAACAAAGCTTTACTAAATGTCTGACAGCACTAACCTGAACTATAACCAGGAAACATATTCTAGCTGCGTGATGGCTGTCAGATGGTGTCCACAGGGATCTCTCCTCGCAGTCATTTTAGACTGCTATAGCACTGCTTGATCAGGGATTTCCCTCTATAGACTCTATATATAACTGGACACAGTTAACCAGCTAGCCGCCGCGTTCCAAATAGGAAGTGAGCACAGGGGAGCTTCCAGCTCCATCAACTCTGGCTTCAATTGATTTTACACTGAAAAATTGCCACCCATCTCTCTGTGACTGCTGAGGTGAGCCTTGTTATTTTGGTCTTGTTCATATTAACCCACTCTACATGGTCCTGGTGTTTTGTTTTGCTATTTTGTCCATAAATAAATTCCTCGGCTCCAAATTCACCCCAATAATTGCTAACTTTGTGAGCTTCATTTGACTGGAGCCAAACACTATGGATGATGTCACTCCTTTAGTCCACACAGAATAGAATAGAATAGAATAGAATAGAATGCCTTTTATTGTCACTGTTCACATGTACAATTTACATTATACATACTCACAATGAGAAATGAGAATGAAAGTATCTCACTTCAGTGTAGACATTTAAGTAGACATTTAAGTAGGATATTTACAACACCGCTTACCTGGCCAGCCAAATGATATCTCTCTGTATTTCCTATACAGCGCGATACCATTTGGACACCCTCCATCCACCCTCGCTCCTCCGGTTACAAACGGACTCCGCGATTCTGATTCGTTCAAAGATGGTGACGTCAGTGCACCCGCCTTTGCCCGCAAAGTCACTCTTAGGCAGCGGAAGTTCCGCCTCAGTTTTGAATCAAGATGGCGCAATCTCTGATTGGTTCACTTAGCTGTCTGTCTACGCGCAACCGCAGCGCATTCTGTGGATCAAGCGTTACCAGACTCACTCGCTGGTACAGCGATGAGTCATGGATTCTTCCAGGCAACAACACCGCAAGATTGCTCTAAACAATGCTTTTTTTTTTTTTTTAATGCAGAACATTTTCAATCTATGGTAAGGCACATGGTAAATCACAATAAAGAGATAATGGTGCAAGAGCCAGTTTGAAATAAAGTAGCAACAGTTTGCTATTTTATTATATTATACTGTATATATATTTATTATATATATGCTAATCAAAAAAATGTACTTTTAGACTCCATCATACATACAAACTGAAGTTTGACCATAAGAAGCTACACTTGGTTAGGTCTTGTTAGGACTTAATGATGGTAGACCACTGGGAATACAGTGGGACAAGTGTAGTACTATAAACTGTCATTGTGTCCATTGGCAAGGCACTTCACCCCCCTTGCCTAGTGTGAATGTGGTGTGAGTGCGGGTGGTGGTTGGAGGAGCGGATGTCACAGATTGGCTGCCTTGCTTCTGTCAATCAACCCCAGAGCAACAGCAGCAGTTTCAATAGTAGTTTACCAGCATCAAGAATGGAAAAAAAGAATGCAAGAAATTGTAAAACGATTTTGAGTGTCTGAAAAGGTGTACTGCCTAATGCATTATTAATGTTTACCAATGGAGACAACAGAATGTAATGGTGGAGTGGGGACTGAACTGCAAACCCTCGTGATGGAGTAATTGCTCTACTCAACAGTTAATGCTGTTCAAGAAGACAACAAAAGCCAGCTTTTCATTTTGAAAATGCCTGAAATTATGCACTTGTATGTAAATAAGAGAGGAATAATATAAGGACTTCATTATAGAACATCGGGTTGGAAAAATAATTGTCTGGCAAAAACCCAAGGGAACATTCCTCACAACTCACACGGAGATCTCACTTCACCATTGTGTCACACTGTTTTCGTTGAAGCATCTGCTCTGATCACTACAGCAGAAACAGACTCCAGACAAAACATTATGGAAATACATTGCAGAAAGAAGAAGGAACAGTGCAAACAAAGCTAATGTAATGTAGGATTGAAAACATAACACTGGTAATGCTGGTTTAAATAAAAGTTCAATAAGGGACCAATTTGAACCTATAGACAATGGGGAGGAAAGACAAAAATCCCATAGACTACATTTTAATAACAGATTTGTACGGACTTCAATACTTAGGATCACTTTAAGATGGAAAGTACTAAAACAGTTAAGTGGAGAACTGCATTTTTTCACGTGACAATAAGGGACATAGTGCATGCTCATGATGTACACAAAATGTTCTGAAAAGCACTGTGCATTACTGTGTTTAGGAATTTTGCTCTAAAAATAAACTTGCCTTGCAATGCCAAAATCCTTAACCGAACTCTGTCATGAACTCATCAGTAGCTGCCTTCTGCTCTCATCCCTCAAGCCCAACCTGCCCATCCTGTTTAGGAAAACATCCCGAGTAGACACAACACGAACAATGTTACTCATAGCACTGTCTTGTTTTACACTGAGTAAAGCCAGTCAGTTTTTTGGGGGAATCGCTTTTTAAAGCTCGTCGCTCCACGTGAAAACAGACGCGCCCCGTGCGCTTCCTCTTTGGTACTCACCACAGCTGTCTCTTCTGCGGGAGGCAGTCTTTGTTGGACGCTGTCACTCCCATGGCCATTTGCATCACCGTGATGTACTTCTGGTACTTCATCTTGTCTTCTGTGACTTGCTCTATCTTGACTACTTTTTGGTTTACTTCTAGGTGTGGGCGCGTAAAAGCTGTCCAGGTACGTACGCATCCAAGTGTTTGTTATTGTGTGCCGCCGTCCGCTGCTGAGTCCTCCGCGTCAGAAGCGCCATGTCCACTTGTGGAGGTCCGCCGACAGGTTAAAGGTTCCCCCCAGGAGCTCAACGAGAGGTGCCACATCGCCGCGACCCATATCTACACTGTCTCCCTAATCTCATTACAGCTCAGAATAGATTGGCTAATGCAGACACATTTTAGTCAGGAAAGGGGCATTTTTAGGAGCAGCGATACTTTTTACGCCCTCTTTTTTGTTTTATTTACACCTATTTCTTTTCTTTCTGTCTTGTGGATTGGATGCAGCGGCAGGAGCGGCAGCATCCGCGCGTCTGTGAGGCGGTGTGGACCGGGAGAGGGGCGGGCGGAGAGGGGGAGTGACGGAGCAGTGAGGGGGAGGGGTGGGCGCGATGTCACGGGGGGGTAACCTTATCTGCCACGGAGCGAAACATCATGGAGCAAAAGAACAGGAAGGCCCATGACTGTATTATGATTTCTGTGTGCATCGCAATATCAAAATAACTCAGCACCAGGATTTGGGTCAGGAGACTTCAGTTAATGTGATCAAAACAGAGTTCACGGAGAAGGCACGAAGCTGCAGTCACAACACAATTATAACATCAGGAATCAGCAAAAATCAAGACTCACAGGAATGCAGCTCAGACAAACATATGGGCTCATACTTCTAAAAATAAAAGTATTTATGATAGCTTAATTGCACGGACTGGTGTATAATTTTGACTCTAAAAGGGGCTCGTGATATTTTAGAAATAAAGAAATATAAATGGAGTTTCTTTGGTGATATGACCTCACCATACATGAAGGCCTATATCGAAATTCAACCTGTGGACTATCGGTAGCATAATTGATTTTATGAGACATTGTTTAGTCATACTGAAACCTTACACATCCAAATCAATAATGGTAAACTGAGTGTTATGAAGTGCTTTTAAACCAACACTGAAATGTGTTATGTTATAATTGATATAATTGATTGTCTCATTAATCAATTTCAAAAGTTAATAAATAACACACTTTGTCAGTGAATTCACCTTTTGGATTGAGGTTTCCTATTAGTAGACATTTCAATGATGAAAATAGCTCACTTTTCCATCTCTCTTTCAAACTCAAGCTACTTAGTTGTCACTAGGTGCCCAGGTCACGATGAACCCAGCAAAGTAGATTAGTGTGTGTGTGTTGTGTGTTAAAGGAATATTAACGTTTTTACAATCTGAACCTTATTTCTGTAATAAAACAAGTTGTTTTCACCCATAGTACTTTGGTGTCATTTGGAGTAGTTTCGTAGATGTTGTAGTTTAGCGATATCTGTTGACATGAGTGCTTGGGGCGGGCGATTGCAGTCACCAAATAACACAAACTTTATCACTTTTCAAATTACAGAAGCTCAATGTCTTAGTCTACACTTTAATTTGAGTCAAAAGTGGCCTCTAATCCGATATTTAGCCATAGTTTCGAGTAGATGAGGAGGCCAGTGCGCACGCGCTCTTTCACAGCTGTTTTGCAGATAAGACGCTCAGAACTTTTCTGTTGCGAGCGACACATGGCAGAAGATTCGGACTTTGAGGCTGAAGAGGACTTATGGAGGACTGAGGACTGAAGAGGAGTATACGGATGAGGAGACAGAATGGATACGGAAAGAATGAAGCGGAGACAGTTTTAGGAGCAGCACAGAGAACATCCATCGTATCGCATTACTTCTCAGAATCGTGCGCTGAATCCGCTGGCCTTCTTTCTTTTCCTTTGCTGGTAAAAAATCATCCTGACTGAAGTGGGTACTGCAAAAACGATGGTCCAAACATCTTACAGCTTTGCCTTTCATGTTTGGGTCCCGAGAGCTGAGAGCGAAATCAATTGTGAAAGAGCGCGTGCGCACTGGCCTCCTCATCTACTCGAAACTATGGCTAAATCTCGGATTAGAGGCCAGTTTTGACTCAGACGAAAGTGTAGACTAACACATTGAGCTTCTGTCATTTGAAAAGTGATAAAGTTTGTGTTATTTGGTGACAGCAATCGCCTGCCCCAAGCACTCACAATAACAGATATCACCACACCACAACATCTATGAAACTACTCCAAATGACACCAAAGTACTATGGGTGAATAAAACAACTTGTTTTATTACAGAAATAAGGTTCAGATTGTAAAAAACGTTAATATTCCTTTAAATACAATATAGTTTAATAATCACCCGTGCAACAGGCTGTCGAGTCTATACTTCTACAAGAGGAGACCACCAGTGCCGGAGGAGATGCAAATCAATGTAGTGATTCATTCAGTGTCAGATGCCCAGTAAACATGAGCCATTAGAGGGTCCTCAAGGGCGTGGGGACGAGCGGCAGACCACTTCATATATATCTGTTTTCACTGACTCCTTTTCTGCTGTGTTTGCATCACACGCCAGATCAGGTTTTCTAAGACTGAGAAGTGATGAGGAGGAGCATGATGTAACATGACGGCTCACCAGTCTCTTCTTGGGCAGGATCTTTTGACATTGCATTTTAAACTTTTATTTAAAATGCACTTTTATTACTATTGCTGGCAACTTTTCTATTTTCTATGAGGATTTTGCATCTTGACACAAGTCACAGTGTGTCAAGATGAGATTAATTGTTTTACATAGCTATTATATAACAAAATGAGTGAATAAAATGTAGCATAAACAAAGGGCTAAGTGAGTCAACCCATGCACCGGAAAAAAATCATAAAGGAAACAAATCAAATTGAATACCAATACAGTGCCAAGGGAAAGTAGTTAGTGTTTATTAGGCTGTAAGACATATTGCAAGTTTATGCTGTAGCCTCTCAGAGAACATAATACTGAAATAAACTAATTCTTCTACCTCATAAGTTTAGACAAAGGTGGTTAGGGTAAAAAGTAAAATTTGAGATCAATTAATACATTAATTTCGACCCCATTTTGTCACAATTTACAACTGTGTCTTTGATTTTGTTATACTTTTCCAGAGATTTTACTGGTTTATTTCAGTTGAACGAGCATCTTTCATTGTTTTTTTTTGTTTTTTTTTAATTTGATTACAATTTATCCTTTACAGTTTTTATTTATAATTTTTGGCTACTATCTCTTGTTTTAGTATATTATTATTATTATCATTTTAAAAGAATTGGCAGGGCAGTTGTTGATTTGTTTGGTTTTAAAGGCCATATATTACACAACATTTCTTCTTGTCAGAATGTTGTTAGCATGTCAAAAACATAACTGGAGTTGTGTTTTGTTTTGTTCACACCTGTTTGAGTAATCCTTTATTATTAGTCTGTCTTCATCTCCAAAGCTCAAAATGCTCTGTTCCACCTTGTGATGTCATATATTGGTAGTTTTCAAGTTAACAGCTACATTTTACCTTTTTTTAATGGATAGCCAATTCCAGGGCTGAAATGACCCAAATGATTATAGTGATTGTGTATGGAGTTTAAAAACACAGCGATATAAATAAGGTGGATTGGATTGATCTTGGTCAAATGTTGTGATTTTTCATAGTTTCATAATCTTTTCTCTGATGTCGCTGCCCTAACTTGTCTCTGATAGGCTTGGTCTATGAGCAGCTGGGGAGGAAGGTCAGAGGAAACTGCAGCCGTCAGCACTGCTTGAAATTGGCAGCCTCCAAAACAACAAAAACTGAGTGAAAAGATCTGGACAGGCCACACCCTCCTCTCCTCCTTTTGCTCCTTCAAGTTATGGAGCATTGGAAAGGAGATTAAGTAAACACTGGGATACACATACAGGCACATACGGGCACACACTGGCACACACTGGCACATACTGGCACAGCAGCGGAGGTCTGAAGGATGGAGAGGTCACCCCAGCCGTGACATGGGCTGGAGCCAAAAGGACAGTGGGAGCCCAGAAAAATGCTCAACAAAGTGTTTAATTACAGAACATTTCCAAGACAATATTTATAGGGATAAACCGATACAACACTCGTATCTGATATCGGCTTCAAAATATTGTTTCAGTCGATATCCTGGCTTGGAATATAAATTGATGTAATAAGTCAAATCAAAGTCAAAGTCAACTTTATTGTCAATTCTGCCATATGTGTTCAACATACTGTACAGTGAATTGAAATTCGAATAAGACTATTTACTGGTCATATTTGGCCAAGAAAGTCCCATAATGTTTGGAGTTTTATTTATACAAAGCTGTTCTGTAGTTACTTGTTGTGTTTGTTGTTTTCAGTCTCTGTACTGGTATCGTTTCATATCCTGAATGGGCAGATACTTAAAGCTACAGTTGGTAATGGAAATGAAAAAGCTGGATCGGTGCATCCCTAAAAATGTGCCTGTTGATATACATCTCTGGAAAAAATAAGAGACAATTGCATTTTTTCCCCCCCTGAAATCAGGAAAAATCACTCTACATGTATTACAGCCATTCCATTCCAACGTCTGTTGAATTCCAACGCAAATACAAAGCTGAGCTACTTCAGTTCTTGCACCAGGAGTGGAATAAAGACACCCAAGAACAATGTGAAAGACTTGTGGAGAGCATGCCAAGACGCATGAAAGCTGTGATTAAAAATATATTGAACCAAATATTCATTTCTGAACTCTTCTTAAGTGTAAACATTAGTATTATGTTGTTTTAAAAATGAATTTGTTTCTTTGCATTGTTTGAGGTCTGAAAACATGTATCTTTTTTGTTATTTTAACCATTTGTCATTTTCTGCAAATAAATGCTCTAAACGATAATATTTTAATATTTTTATCTGGAATTTGGGGGAAATGTCAGTAGTTTATAGACTCAAACAAAAATGTTCCTTTTGCCCAAACACATACCTATAAGTAGTAAAATCAGAAAAACTGATCATTTTGCAGTGGTCTCTTATTTTTTTCCAGAGCTGTATATTTCTTTATTTAAAAATGCTACAATGGTCTAACTTCGATTACAATAAAAAGTATATTTAATGTAAATTGTCATCTGCTTGTCTCCATGGAGATCTTATTACTTTCATTACATTTATCTTGTATTCATTCAATTATATTCACAGTATATTCTCTAAGGGGATTTCCTCTCCACATATGTAACCTGTATCTTGGCCTGGTGGCATCACCTGCTTGTCTCCATGATTAAAAAAATAAATAAATAATGCTATACAGGTTCTTTCTAGGCAAAATTATAATATCCAGATTGCGAGCCCTCCACTAAAAAATTACATAGTTCACATTTAATTCACATGCGACAAATAATACAATATTTTCAGCAACTCAAAAAACAAGAATTGGCACATGTTGTTTTTCATATTACCAAATTGTACATGAGACTATCTGGCACAAAACAATGCAGTTTACCCATACCTCAGCTGCCACATTATTGAGATGGAAATAGACAAGAATACCAGATTGGTTTAAGAGTAAGATTTCCCTCAGGAGCAGCACCCTTCCAAATATGTTGTGCCCCCACCCCCGTTACCATAAATTACACTATCCCCTGGCCCCTTGCCACGATTAATCACATGACCACAGCAGCCAGATTAAATCTCTGTAGCCTTGGATCGTTCGCTGTCTTGCTCGCCCTGCCTCTCTCACATGCACAGCACATACAAATAATCAGGAAGTCCAGTGGTGTCTACAAAACAGTGAGTGTGTTGCTGTGGGGATGAGGGACAGTGAGCCTGGCATGTGTCACTATAGAGAGAATATTTGCACCTGGAATATTTCGAAGTGGCACCTGAAGGTAACGGCTCCAGTGGCTCTTGGAAGTCAGTTCACGGAGAGTCCTCTCTAAGGCAACTGAAAATAATGACAATAAAACACAATGGAAGCATTAAAAGCATTAGGGCTCTACACAATTAGTGCAATGATAAGTTTACCTTTCTTAAAAGAGGTCAATGTAAAGCCAGACAATGGGGAAAGAATAATGGAGGAATTACTGATGCAAATGACTTGCTGTGTCAGTCTCTGAAAGAAACAGAGCATGTGCCACTTTATAAATCATCTGACTGTTTAGAAACAAAGCTAAAGAGAAAATTAGCCAAGCACAAAAAACAGTGAAATTTAATTAAAGTAGCAATACACCAGCAGACATTCTGTATGTTGGGCTTTTATTCTGACCCAAAATAGATCTAAGAGACTTGCTTTTCTAATTTTATGCTGAACTCATTTCAGATGCAAGATCATCAAAAACAATATGAAGCAAGATTCATTGTTAGATTAAAGTTATGCTTGTTTGGTTTGTAATAGTTACAGAAAAGACAACTGCTGTGCTATGGCATAAATTAGTGGAATGCCTATTGATGCGCAGATTTCTCATGATGAAAAGCGTCTTGTGAAGTGTGTGAGATGGACTTATGATGTGATAAGAAAGCGCACATGGACCGCCAGACATAGAAACTGCAGTGGATGCACAAAACATATGAAGGCAACCAAGGGTAATGCAATATGTAAATGAGCAAGTTCACATGAATCTGCCTGCTGTTGTTTTGAAGGAACTGCATGCAAGATTTACAGAGCATACACCATCAAAAGACATAGGCACGCTACAGTGGTCTATCCCATCCCAGGTCAACAGTGAAGAATGGAGGAGGGTGGAGACTGCAATAAAACATGTCTTATTGGCGGCCATTTTGGATCTATGAGGCTGTTGCTAAGTAACAGGTGATATGGAGGCAGGAGACTTAAAAAAAATGCAGACCTCACAGTTGTGGGTGATGGCAGAAGACGAAGGTGTTGGTGCCAAGAGGAAAAACAAACAGCGAATGAGTGGGAATGAACTGGGGCTTTAGGTTGACAGTGATTTATGGACTGGCTTCAAAGACATGGGGAGTGAAAACAACAGCGCCACAGGAAGGATATTCATGTTTAAACACATAGAGTTTGACAGTTATGGTTTTACTGTACATCTGTGTCTCAATACAGCTGGACTATATATATAAGTGTAAAAACTCATATATTCACATTTGAGAATATAAAGTCTTTCATAAATGTCTTCCCATTGAAAATTGAACCCACTGAGAACTGTCATTCGATCGTAGGGAGAAAAACTAAAGTGTGCCAAGAAATTTGTAAATTTAAGCAGCGCCACTTAAGATTTCTGGTAGTGGGCACGCAGCAGGTGGCAAACCTTTCATCAGTTACAAGTCATTTCTGTAAAGAGGCCATCCCCTTCACAAATGTTTCTACACTGGCTTCCTGTGGCTCAGAGAATAGACTTTAAAGCAGCTCTATGATCTTGTCTCTTCATGAGTTAGCTCCAAAGTACATTTCTGACATTTTTGTGCCATATGAACTGTCTGGCACTCTGAGGACTTCAGGGACTGGCCTCCTGCTGGTGCTCAGAGTCAGGACTAAATATAAACATCGGCAATCTACATTTCAGTTTTATGCAGCTAATCATGATACTTATATAAAGTTTAGGTTTTTATTATTGCCCTAATTACTCTTGGTTAATAATGTTTTGGCACATAGGCTTTTTAATAGGATAGTAACATGAAATTAGAGTCATACGTGGGGAAAAATATTCACCAAATTATCTCTTATGTCTTTTATTTTCCATTGTAAATAATATAACTAAACTTAAAGCTCCTATATTATGTAAAATCAACTTCTTAGCCATGTTATAATGTTGTTACCTCATCAAAAACATACCTGGATTGTGTTTTGTTTCATTCACACATGTTTCCGTAATCCTGTTATTATTCTACCTACATCTCCAAAGCTCAAAATGCTTCGACCTTGTGACGTCATGTAGTGGTAGTTTTCAAGTTAACCTAAGTTATGTTATGTATATTGACAATTCCAGGACTGATTTATTTATTTTTTTTTTTTGTTTGTTTATTTCATTGATAAAGTATACAAATACATCATCAGTGTGATAGCAATACAAAATATTGAATGAAAGGGAGCAGAAAGAAGAGTAATCTTATGTTATCTGCCCCCCTTCCCTTTTCCAGACATTAACACCGATTGTGACTATGAAACATTTCATCAATACATTCCATTTCAATCACAATTATTAATCAATTGTAAACAGAAAGCTTCATTTTTAAGCACAACAATTTAGTTTTCTTTTTCATACCTACACATTACACTAGATTTTATGTATTTTTTATATGCCATTATTGTAATCATCCAAATGATTCTAGTGAAGGAGTGTTTTCTGTATAAGAAAAGAACATAGCCTGGTATGCATGGTTTGTGTGTTAAACATGTGTGAAAGAAAGAAAACACAACTCCAGGTATATTTGTGATGCAGGAACAACATTATAACATGGCTAAAAAGTAGATTTTATAACAGATCAGAAAATAACGTAATAATAGTGTAATATGGGCCCTTTAAATCCATTGTGAGTATGTGGTCATAATAGCTGTAAGCAAAAATCTCATCTCAGCTTGTGCAGGATATAAAGACTGTTACCTGAGGCTGTGGAGCTGGGTGTTAAGGGTTTCTCCAGTTAGCGGACCTTGACACCAGCTGCACCTGCCCTCCCACCGTCACCTTTATTAACACTCTGCCAGGTGGAGGCTGCAATGTGCTGAGGCAAGTGATCACCACAGCTCTGAGATCCAGAGGGAGAGTGAGCCCCCCTGCTTCCACCTGCACAACTTTTAACAAGTAACACCAGCAACAATTCATAATTTGCAGTGAAATCACACTGGGGGTGTTCTACATGTATGTGTATTGGTGATATGCTCATCAGTTACCATGGAGACACAATGCACAGCAAACACTGTCAAATACAGCTCTGAAAAAAAATAAGAGACCACTCCAAAATTATCAGTTTTTCTGATTTTACTACTTATAGGTATTTGTTTGGGCAAAAAGTTTGGCAAAAAGTTTGGGCAAAAAGTTTGTTTGCGTCTATAAACTATTGACAACATTTCCCCTAAATTCCAAATAAAAATATTATCGTTTAGAGCATTTATTTGCAGAAAATGACAAATGGTCAAAATAACAAAAAAGATACATGTTTTCAGACCTCAAACAATGCAAAGAAACAAGATCAAATTCATTTTATTATTATTATTATTATTATTATTATTATTATTATTATTATTTATTATTATAAATATTAAATACATATTTTAAAACAACATAATACTAATGTTTTCACTTAAGAAGAGTTCACAAATCAATATTTGGTCCAATAAAACTTATTTTTAATCACAGCTTTCATGCATCTTGGCATGCTCTCCACAAGTCTTTCACATTGTCAACAGACGCTGGAATGGAATAGCTGTAATACATGTAGAGATGCTGATTTCAGAAAAAAAAAATGCAGTGGTCTCTTATTTTTTTCCAGAGCTGTAAGTTTTAAGATTGCCTGAAAACTCAAGAAAAAAAATATCAAAATGTATTTAAACACATTTTCAATAGCCTGTTATCAATACAAGTGTTCATGGTCCTGATAAGCAGTTATTTTTTCAATAAAAAGGTGAGAGTGACAAGCGGAAAAAACTGTTAAATTAGCTATCTCGAGACTGTAATATTAATTGAGAGGGATTTCAAGGACCAAATAAATCAGCCCACCTACTGTGATTCCAACTAAGTCAGTTCTTCATGGTCAGATTGTGTTAAAATAAAGCTAAAATCAAACTCTAACAAGCTTCAGATAGAGCAGTGCTTATAGTTAGCATCACAGCCCCAGTGAATGTCGATGACCTCAGCTGTAAAGTATCAATAGGAGAACAGCAAACAATGTGTCTGTAATTGTGAAGATAGGCTCAGATATTCATGTTTGCCATTGAAAAGGTCAGGAGCTTGTGTGCTAGTTTTTATAGCACACATAAACGCAAGAACAAGATCATATTTAAACCACTCTGACATTTACAGTGAACCCTCACTCTATCGCGGTTCACTCTTCGCGGCCTCGCTGTTTCGCAGATTTTTTTTTCTTTTCTTTTTTATAGTGTAACTTTTTTTTTTTAATAGTGTAACAATGTGTTCTGCGTCCTGATTGGCTAAGAGACTAGACCAGGACTAAACGTGGACTAAACCAGGTCTAGACCAGAACTAGACCAGGTCTGAACCAGGATTAAATCACTCCGTGCGGCTTTTGCGTTCGTTTGTGCTTGTTCGGTTTGTGGCTTGGGTTGAGAGGAATCACAGGAGCAAGATGGCGCCTATGGTCGGCTGTACTTCTGCTACCTCTACTATTTCTCGTATTTTTGTGATTTTCCTTGTGCTATATTTTGCATGGTCAGCCCTGTCAACAAATGGCTATGTCGCGGCTGTTATTCAATATGACAGACATACGTTATTCTGCATCAAGGCACATATGGAAAGTTTTTCTGTTACCTGGCCAGGTATACAGTTTTTCCCTCCAAAACTGGAATGCTCCACGTCATCGCCGAAGTACCTGCTGCTAACTAAGCCCCGGGGCAAAAGAAAAAGGAAGCGGGGATCCAGGGCAGGTGTCCAAACCAGGCGAAGAAAACAGCGAGCAAGTGGGACTGGATCTGCGGGGAGTGAACGGTGTCTGATACCGGTTCCTATCTGGGCGTCGGAGGGCGAATCTGCGGAGCCACTGCCGCTACGGAGCTGTGACCGGATCTTTCCCACTCGAGTCGCCCGTACTTCTCTGCGGCGTGAGAGGGACCTTCGCCCTGTCACTTGTATCACGGATGGAGGTTGTGTCCAGTCTTGTCCGGAGCGTCCAGTCGATCAGTGCACGTCAGTGTCCGAACGCGCGCAGCCCCTCCGGATGGCCCTGCTTAACGCACGCTCCATATCGAATAAATCCTTTATACTGAGCGACTTGTTTGTCAACGAACACTTGGATTTTATGTTCCTGACTGAGACATGGCAACGCGAACAAGATTTTGTCCACCTTAATGAATTGTGCCCCCCGGACTGCTCCGTGACTGGAACCCCGCGGGCCGCACGGCGAGGCGGCGGTCTCGCGCTCGTTTACTGGGATGGCTTCTGGACATGACAAATGAATCCGGTCGCGTTCAACTCCTTTGAGATGCAGATGACTAAGGTTGGGAACATTGCTTCATTTTATTGTATCTTAATCTATCGGCCGCGTGGTCCTGCACGTTCTTTCTTGGATGATTTCGCAGACTTGTTGTCTTCTATTATTAAACTTGAGAGAGTTTTGATACTCGGTGATTTTAACCTCCATGTAGATAATCCCTCATCCCTCATCCGCAGTGTTGTATAGTAACGAAGTAATAATACTTCACTACTGTACTTAAGTACATTTTGGGAGACTTTGTACTTTACTTGAGTTTAAAAAAAAAAGATAACTTTTACTTTTACTTCACTACATTTCCGAATTTAACTACATACTTTTACTCCGATACATTTTCAATGTGCCGTTTAGTTACTCGTTACAAAAAACCCTCTACTGACTGTAAGGAAGTCAAGACGTGTCTGGGGTTGTTTGCTACTTGCGCATGACAATCAGCCTACACCTGTTGGTTTCATGCAGCTAGTTTAATCAATCAACATCCCTGATGGAAGAGGAGACAGCATCCACGTCGGCTACAAATGAAGGGGGACCTGACGATGAGCATCCCTGGCCGTACTTAAACACAATGTTCTCTTATGCTGATATGAAGGATTCGTCCTATCGAATGAAGTGCCTCTTGTGCCTTCCAAGAAACGTGGAAATCCTATCTTACAGAAACTCCCCGTCCAACCTCAAGAAACACATCAAGGTAAGTTCTAGATTAATGAAATTGTTAGCGTCTATATTCCAATTTCAGTAACCATAGCATGGACATTCTAGACACGTTGTGAAACCTTGAGCATAACATGTAGAAATTAACTTTGTGTGACATTGTTTCGGTTACACAAAGCGTATTTGACGATGTTGGAGCTAACAGGCTACCTAGCTTTTTCGGCTCAAGGGAAGACATAGCTATAGGCTAAGTGTAACGAATGAGAAAAGGCACAAGAGTTCAAAAGGACAAAAAATAACATTAACATGTGCCTACTTTTCAAAATTTAAACAAGCGCTGTGTGTTTGTGCAATCTAAGTAACAATGCAAGGGTTAGCTTCAGACTGCCTTTGCTTGATACTTTTACTTGTACTTTTAATTACATTACTTGAGTACATTTATTTTTACATGACTTGTCTTACTTAAGTACAAGAAGTTCCAGACACTTTAAGACTTTTACTCAAGTAACATTTCAGTCAGTGACTTTGACTTTTACCAAAGTCATTTTTGGGAGGGGTACCTATACTTTTACTTGAGTTTGATTTTCCAGTATTTTATACAACACTGCTCATCCGAGGGGTTTATTGTGGACAAATCCGTGACAGAGCAGCACGTGTCGCGCACTTCTCCAAGGGGTTGGTGCGCGTCCTCGTCCCGGGACGTGGCAGTGCTCCTCGCGTGTCTGGCGGGGCTTCCGGAGCCATGCACCCCCCATCCCACACACACACACACACGCGTCACTATTAATACATTTTGTTGAAAATCTATGAAAGTTTGAGTGTTTAAACTAGAGACAAATTTGAGAAAAGGTTAATTCCAGTCTGAGAAAAGCGTATAATGTGTGTGGTGAGGGATTTACAGCCTTAAAACATGTAGAATAATTGTAAAATATAAAGTTGTCCTACTTCGCGGATTTCACTTATTGCGGGCTATTTCTGGAACCTAACCCCCGCGATAAACAAGGGATTACTGTATACAAAGAAGCACAGCAAAGTTTGGATTAAGTAAAAGCTTTACAGGACAGCGTAAAGTTAAAAAGTGAAATCTTACTAGACTCACTTTGCTTTCTTACCTAGACATTGTGAAAAATTACACAAACCTCCACTTAAAGGGTTGGACGTGGTTATACTTCAAAACCTGTTGTCGGTACTCAAAAAAAATCATGATACATACATAGATTCAAGATTCATTGTTTATTTGTCATATGCAGGATCAACACAAGGTCAACAATGCAATAAAATCAGAATCAGAAGAACCCGTTGACTCGCTAAGATAGTCAAGAAGTACTAATAGCATGCATTAAAATACAAGGGAAAAAACAATATAATAAAAAATATGTAATAAAATATAATAAAATACAAAGGTATAGGTAGGATTAAATAAGGTGTAAATAGAGTAATACGGCAGTGATGATTAAAAAAACAACTCTTTTTTAGACATCTTAATGTAATTTTCAACACAAAATAATGATAGTTTTAACCATAATAAATATGATAATGTGACAAACTGTCTATTTGTTGAGTCTGAGTCTGTGCTTTTCTGTGCATTGCAGTTTATAGGCTCGAACACAGATATACCATCTACTTTTATTTTCAGGATAATATCATGTTTACTGCTTGAAATTTATTGTCATGTGGCTTTACGTGTCTAAAGATGCTGTCAGTTTAAACGCATCTTATCATGGCATTCCCAGTGAGGAAAAACATACCATCTGTGTTCTGGATGAATGTAAACACGAACATGGCTCAACAAATTTTGCTCTACACATGGCACTACACAAGTGTATAAGGGAATCTAAGGACATTGTGGAGACAGAGCAGAAAATGAATGCATATTTAGACTGGATATTTATTTCCTCAGGACCAGCAGGAAGCCATTTTGTCAGAACAGTTAAGTAGTTACGGTAATACCAGTAATGGGGCTGACGTATGTAAGCAGGGAATACACATGAGATCAGCGTATGTGGCCAGAGGGCTTCTATGTTATATGAAGATTATATGAATTAATTATGGATGTCTCTATGGTGTAGGTACAGCGATGAGGCATCCTAAAGACTGCTGCATCACAGTGAGTACATACAGCTACAGTCACTAGAGACTCCATGACAGCAGCTTCTTCTTATTCAATAAAGAATAATCTGGATAATACTCTAAATAAAGCTGAACTCTCAATAATACTGCACTAAACTACTTTTTGTAATGCATAATATGTTTACCGCTGCTGCTCTATATGAATGTATCATGTTTGTCACTACCTCACTGTAAATGCTACTGTTACCTGTGCAATAACCCACGTGCAATACTTATACTATACTATATTATGTGCAATCTGTGAAATACTCTACTTACACCTTATTTAATCCTACCTGTACCTTTGTATTTTATTATATTTTATTATTCTTTTTAGTATATTGTTTACTTTTTCCCTTGTATTTTTGTTGTAACTTTTCTGTTTGTCTCCATGAAGATGTTCCACAGTACAGCATTCATTTATCTGTAGTGCATTTCAATTTGTGTTTATTACAAAAAAGTGAATGTACAAAAACCTTTATTCTTACAGCTGCGGTCTTGGGCTGCGGTCTTGGGCTGCGGTCTTGGGCTGCGGTCTTGGGCTGCGATGTCACTGTCCCCATGGAGATAGATACGTTTTATGCCATACTGTGGAACATGCCAAATCAGTAACATATAGCTCTGGAAAAAAATAAGAGACCACTGCAAAATTATCAGTTTTTCTGATTTTACTACTTATAGGTATGTGTTTTGGCAAAAGGAACATTTTTGTTTGAGTCTATAAACTACTGAAAACATTTCCCCCAAATTCCAAATAAAAATATTATCGTTCAGAGCTTTTATTTGCAGAAAATGACAAATGGTCAAAATAACAAAATAACTTAAGAAAATAACTTAAGAAGAGTTCACAAATCAATATTTTGCAATAACCCTTATTTTTAATCACAGCTTTCATGCGTCTTGGCATGCTCTCCACAAGTCTTTCATATTGTTCTTGGGTGACTTTATTCCACTCCTGGTGCAAGAACTGAAGTAGCTCAGCTTTGTGTTTGTGTTGGAATTCAACAGATGCTGGAATGGAATGGCTGTAATACATGTAGAGATGCTAATTTCAGAAAAAAAATGCAGTGGTCTCTTATTTTTTTTCCAGAGCTGTATCTATGGAGACAAGCAGGTGGCAGACCCTCCAACAGAAAACTTCCAGAGTGCACCTGGTAAGTTAAGCTAAGGTCTTGTTTGGAAAAGATGGCCTTTTACAGTAAAAAGAAAAAACTAGGTCATACAGCTCAGATGTCAAAAATCAAAGTGAGGTGGTCCAAAATTAGTGCTGCTGAGTGTTTGTACTCCAAAAAGCAGAAAATTAAGTGTTTTTCTATTTCGGTGCTGTGGTTGCAGTGTCTTGTTCAATCCCCTGTTACATCACTGTGTGGTATTTTTGGGCTGTGTCAAACAAATGAGAATCAGTGCACTGGGAGAAACTACTCAATATTACCTACAAAAACAAAACAAAACAAAAAATGTATTTAAAAACAAGGAACCTGATCATTCTGGCTCGGTTTGATTTTCTCACACAAAAACAACCCATGTCTGAAACTAATAAAAATGATATTTGAATGCAATAAGGTTTCCTGGTTAAATATCTTTTGTTAGTCAAATAAGACTTTTTAAGTATCACAGCAGAAAGAACAAGGCTTTGCTGGATATGTGGGAATGTAATGAGCATTCTGCCTTTTTATATACAAACACATGTTGTTTACATGTTGTTTTCTAGATAAACAGCTGTTTTTGTGAGCCTGTGATCTTTGAGTACAGCTGGGGTCAGATACATGGTCAGGACTAAATACTTTAGAGAGATCTTCTGGTTTCACATGCTCTTTTAATCGATTAATGGAGGCACGGAGCTTGTATTAGTCAACCAAGAATTTCTATGATCGTCTACAGCCCTAAAACAGTACAGGGAAGGGAAACTTTTCAAAGTCATCTTCTTTTGCGGTTTCTCTCAGTTACATTTCACTTTAGCGACCTTCCCCGCCTCCTCACTGAGTTAATTATTTAAAGTGTATCCGTATATTTAGATCATATATACATCCACTGCTCAAAAGGCCCTGGAGAGGAGCAGAACTGTGAGGTGCACTGATCACTCCACTGGGCCAAGGTCAAGGTCGCTGCCGCATGGTCCCGCCCCCAGGCTCAGGTAACTCGAGCCCTCTGCAACACGGCGCCCCCGCAGTACTGCTCAGTGAAAAATGTTTGCTGTCATGTCGGTGAGAATGGAAATATGAGATAAGACATACAAACATGAGCAAGTCTGATTTAAAATAGTACTTCCTAGGTTAGACTGGGCTAGCTTTAGCTGGGAGTCAGAACAGGTCCAAAGAGTTTGTAGTGAAAGGGTCATGAGGTCAGGTAAGTCTCCCACACAGTCTAAAATAATATACATACATCATTTAAAGATCCTATATTACACAAAATTGACTCTTGTGAGCTTTTAGCTATGTTACAATGATGTTAGCTCCTCAAAAACATACCAGGAGTTGTGTTTTGTTTCATTCACACATGTTTGAGTAACCCTTAGTCTGTCTACAGTACATCTCCAAAACTCAAAATCTACCTAGCGATGTCATGTAGTGGTACTTTTCAAGTTAACAGCAACCTTTTAGCTTCTGTTCAGTAGAGATCGACAATTCCAGGGCTGAAATGATCCAAATGATTCTAGTGAAGGTGTATAGAGTTTTAAAAACACAATGGAGCACCTGACATCACAAGGTGGAACAGAGCATTTTGAGCTTTTTCAGTGTTTTCTGTTTGAGACAAGAACTCAGCCTAAAACAAAACACGACTCCAAGTATTATCTATTGCCGCCACACCCTAAAACAGCCATTTTTTACTTATTACCTAAGATACATAAAAACCTCGAGCTGACCGATAATAAGCGGCATTCACACCATCACTAAACCTACATCAAAGTACATCGACTACTTCATTAAGCCTCTCACTTTATCACTTTAGACTTACCTACAAGACTCTACTGATGTTTTGAAGAAATTGCATGAAATTCACACGATGCCAGACACATACTTCCTTATCACTATGGACGTGGAAGCTGTTTATACAAATACTGATCACACTCAGGGCCTAGAAGCCCTAAAATATTTTCTCAATTTAAGGCCTGAAGCTATAGCCCCTCCTACAGATTTTCTCATGGCTCTTACAAGCTGGTCCCTTAAAAGCAATATTTTTATGTTTCAGGACCAACATTATGAACTAATTAAAGGAGCTGCTACAGGCACGGCATACAGTACGCTCCAAACTACAACAGGTTATACATGGGCCTCTGGGAAGAACGATATATATTTCATCACAGCAATCCTGCATCATATGCTATGGCCGCTATATCGATGATTTATTTTTCATTTTTGATGGAACTGAGAATGAGCTTAATAATTTTCATTAATATCTAAACAATACCAACAAAAATTTCAAACTGACTCTACAGTACAGTAAGCAGTCCGTAAACAATTTAGATATGAAAATTTCTGCGAACAGTCAAGGGGAACTACATATATCTCAGAATCGTAAAACAAGTGACAGGAATGCTATCCTGTGTGCTGATAGTCTTCATCCTAAACCACTTCTTGTCAACATACCATATGGTCAGTTTCAACAATTAAAAAGAATATACGATGACTCTAGCGATTTTGATTCACAAGCTAATGAGATGTAAAGTCAGTTTCAAAAGAGGGAGTATAATAGGAGAACACTTGACAGTGCCCTTACCAAGGCCAAAACAACAAACCACAAGGACGTTTTCCACAAATGGCAAAAGCACCAGCAACCCCAAAGGACATTTCTTTCCATGGAATTTGGACACTTATCATATGACATTAGACACATAATTAAAAAGAACTGGGGGATTTTGCAAAGGGGAGTAGACTTGTCTATTTTTTTCCTATAGGAGGGCCCCAACTCTAAAAGACTACATCTGGAGCCACCTTACCTCGACGTGGCCACAGCCGGCGCCACGAGGGGGCGTTTGGGGGCGACGCCCCCTCACGTCATCAGTCCCGCCCCCTCAGGTGAGAGTTGTAAAAGAAAAAGGAAATTAAAATAAATACTGCAAAAATACTAGCCCACGCTATTCAGCAATATAAATGAGTTAAAACATAGATCAAATTAATTATTTTTTAAAACAAACGGATACGGCAATTGTTCAAAGCGATTTGATAGGCTGAGGGTTGCGCTGCGCACCGCACAACTTGCGCGGGATATGGTTGCTAGGCTTCATTGTAGTGGAAGTGGATTAAATGATGGATATACGAATGTGGATTAAACCTAGTAAGATTCCTCCAGAGGATCCGAGACCTTGTTCACCAGCACCACCCGACACAGCCTTACAGACTTCTTCAGCGGAGCATCCAACCGAAGGCTTCAACTTTTCTGAGGTAGGCTAGCTTCTAGTTCCTACACAGTATTTTATGTTAAGGTGTGGACTTTATAGTGAGAGAAAAGTTATGTGTTGTTATAAATATATGTGTGGTGGAGTGCTATGTGGCGTTAATGTACTGTCTCTTGGCGTTGCTCAGATCACTTGTTGGCTTGGTTTTGTGGTATGCAGGAGATCACGAGGGTCTACGTTCAAATAATAATAATTTTTAAAAAAACTCTCATCACTTTTTACTCTTAGCCAGTCTCTTACAAAGGTGTAGTCTAAATACACGAGCGCGCCTGACCCATTACACACGCGAGCGAGGAGCGAACTTTGTTGTGGGATGTGTGTGTACGTGTGTGTGCGACGCGACCCCGCCCCCTCTGATAAATTCATCGCCCCCCTATTATTTTATGTCTGGCGCCGGGCCTGGACGTGGCTATCAAAAAAGACTGGAACACATAAATGTGGAAGCTGCAACCATTGTGGCAATGTTCTAAGATCCAACACCTTCCCAGATGTATTCAGCAAAAAGATTTACACATGCTCGAGTTTTTCCAACTGCAGCAGCACTTGCTTCATTTACAGGCTCGAATGCGAGGGCTGTTTTTACATTGGATGCACCAAATGCAAGTTCAGAGACAGATTGGGTGAACATAAATATGCTATTAGAATTAACAACGTACTTTATCTGATGGCAAAACATTATAAAGCGGTTTGTGAGCCCCAACTCTCTCAGGGCCATGGTGATAGAGGTCATCCCCCAAGACCCTCGAGGAGGAGACCGTTTTTACAAAATTTCTGGTGATTTCTATTTGTGATACTGTTAACTTAAACAATTTTTGATGAAGTGTACTGTGTAACCTAAGTGAAATATGTATTGTTGACTATACTCCAACCTATACAAAGCAGTGGTTCTTATCTGTTGTGTTGGAGTGGTATGTTGTCAGTATACTTGGATTCAACATGTCTATGCATATGGATATTGTTTTTAATAACCACATGTTTGATAACTGGTCACATGACCCCTGTGAATAGAGTCACCCCTGCTGCACATTCAGCCCTGATGAAGACTCATAAGTAGTCGAAATGCGTTGGCGTGACCACTGATAAACGCACTGCAAATCACAGTGCCTCTGCGATCCTCTTTTATCTCAACAAGAATTAAAGCCCCCTGGTCTGATGAGTACCTCATCAGACCAGGGGGCTTGTCATTTTTTACAATTCCAGCTATGGTTGTGATGAGGAAATTACATTAGAACCGAGATCAGAAAATAGTGGAATATAGGCTCTTTAAAGAGAGATACAAAGTCATTGTTATACAATGGTAGTGGCTTGACATTTTTAGTTTATATTTTTGAGAGCCTGTTGTGTATGCTTCTGTCTTGTGTAACAATGCATAGCTCTTGCGTGTAGTATTTGTAATGTATTATTTCTTATTATGCTTTTTTATGAAAAAGGGTTATTTTTCATGATAAAAAAACATGTTATACATGTTATAATCTAATCTGCATTTTTTCGTGTGTCTCACAGCAGTCCTGCAAACACAAGTAATAGATCAGAAATGAGGAATGACAAAAATCTCGAATGAAAGCAATTCACTTCACGTCACATCTTAGATCTTGCAGTCAGGCGAGAGTGGCTTTTGTATAACTAAAAGGTACGGTTCACATCACTGATGGAAACACTAAGGACTCCCGTACCGGTTAAGGAAATAGGTTGTCACATTTTTGGTTCAAAGTTATGCATAACCTCCAGGAGCCTGAAACATTCTGCGCTGACAACATGAAGCTGTAGTCACTCACTGTGTCGACAGGGCCAAAGCTTATGAATACCTCAGCTATTTTTCTACTTAACACCCTGGAAACACATTTGGTGTACGTCACAGATTATGCTACAGGAGTCTAAGCTCTGAGAAGTATCCTCCACAAATAGAGAGATGTAATGTAGTTTATCCCCAGATGTTGACTTCAGTACCATTCCTCAACTACTGAAAAATGAAGGTACATTCGGAGTTTAATATCCCAGGGGTGAGGGCAGATACTCATCAATATTTTTAGTATTTTTGTGAGATAGTCTCCATGACAGAATGTTATTAAAGTCCCACTGCAAAAGAAAATAAAAACATCTACTCTATGTGCGCTAGTGATTTTGACAAAAAACTGGCACACCATATCAAGAAAAATGGCAGTGGCTCGCACTATGACCTTGCAGCAAGAAGTTTCTGGGTATTTCTGTGAGTTTGCATGTTTCACTCTGTGTCTGGGTGCATCTTCCTCTGTTCCTTCTCCAGACTCTCTTCTGTGCTCCTTCTGCAGCTTAGAGAAGAGCTCCCCAACCTTCTGGGTCTGGTGTTGGCACATCTACATAGAATTAACTGAGATCTGGAGCACTTGTCAAGATGAAACTGTTGGCAGCAGCGATTTCCTGTTTGAGGTAGATTTGTGGATTTTGTAACTTGATTTCTGTCTTCTGTAGAGTCATTCTGATCTGTTTAAGGCACAAAGCTTTTTTGTCCAATCCCACTTGAGTCTGTTGTCTCAGACCTATTTACAGTTTTCATTCCAGCTTTTTTCAGAGCCCTTGTAGCACTCGGCTCTCCTCAAAGGGGAGTAGATGGGTGAATGGTGGGTGATGGAGCAGATGACTCCTGCAATTTCTCTTTAGGTGCTGGCTCTGGAGTGGCCCCTGTTGGATTGGGGCTTCTAAGCATGGCCACCAGGTTAAATCTAATAAAAGTGTTTATCCTCCTCAAAGCTAAACTTGTCCCAGAGCTTCATTGGCATTCTTTCTGCTACAGTGAAGTGTGTGTATTCTTCTTTGTCTTGATCGGTTATGAGCTTCAAACTTTGGCTATTTCTCCCAAGTCATAACAGAATATTATTACAGATACATGCAAAAACAAAATCTGATTATTGTTATCGGAACAATAAAAGGTCCATTCAAATTGGTCCATTGCCTACCTCTAGTCGCAGCCTAGCATACAATCAAGAGGACCTCTCTTACAGCTCTGGAAAAAAATAAGAGACCATGCAAAAGTATCAGTTTTTCTAATTTTACTACTTATAGGCATGTGTTTGGGCAAAAGAAACATTTTAGTTTGAGTCTATAAACTACTGACAACATTTCCCCCAAATTCCAAATAAAAAATATTATCGTTCAGAGCATTTATTTGCAGAAAATGACAAATGGTGAAAATAACAAAAAAGATGTTTTCAGAGCTCAAACAATGCAAAGAAACAAGATCAAATTAATTTTAAAACAACATAATACGAATGTTTACACTTAAGGAGAGTTCAGAAATCAATATTTGGTGCAATAACTCTTATTTTTAATCACAGCTTTCATGCGTCTTGGCATGCTCTCCACAAGTCTTTTACATTGTTCTTGGGTGACTTTATTCCACTCCTGGTGCAAGAACTGAAGTAGCTCAGCTTTGTGTTTGTGTTGGAATGCAACAGACGCTGGAATGGAATGGCTGTAATACATGTAGAGATGCTGATTTCAGAAAAAAATGCCGTGGTCTCTTATTTTATTCTAGAGCTGTATTTGAACTCTGAAAATGTCAACAGAGCAGTTAAGTTCACTATCTTCAACAGGACTAGTAAGGTCATGAAGACAAGTTAGTGAGTAATGAAATCATGTATGTCCCTGGGTGCATTCGAGACAGTGAATGTAGAGTGACTCACATTGTATGCTCCTACCCTAAAGAGGCTGTGGTCCAAACCATCACAAACGCTCCTTCCACTCTCATCTTGTCCTCTGGTTTGTCCCGAGGCAGATCTGAAATACAAACACAAACTGGCACTTTAGTCTCAACAGTTTAAAATGGACTTAAATAACATGCATGACCTTCACATATTAAAAGTGTAATAAACAACAAGAAATCAGTATAGCGTAAACACTATGAACAGTAAGGCATCTTTGTGGTGATGGCAGGCTATACACAGAAGAAACAGCAGATTGTGTTGTAGTGTTATTTATAAGCTGAGGCTGGGGCTCTGTTTGGACAGCAGCATCCTGTGCAGCTAAAACAAAGAACAGGTCTGCTGCTACAGAGAGAAGCCAGATCACAATTATGTAATGTTATTCGTCTTTATGCGCTGTCTAACTTTACACTTTCCCACAAGAGAGAACTCAGGATAACAGTTCAGATACAACAATTTCCTCAGAGTTGAGACAAATAGTTGGCAAGAAAGCAAGTTACACCTTTAATGTTTGGAACAAATAATCCAAATTATTCTATATATTTAATTATTCTGTATAACATTTATTATTATACATTTCTCTTTCTTATGGGGTGAGTAAAGTGCTTCTAAACTTTGACCCAACACACTTTAGGACATGTTTAAACACTTCAGTGTTGGTGTGGTCATATTATTTCTGCATCAAAGAGAGATATTTAGCTGAAAGCAGGGGGCTTGTGTCAACATTAGCATGATATACAGAAAACATCCAGAGTGTGTGTATGTGTGCATATGTGTGTGTACAGGATTGAACCAGGACTAAACCAGGACTAAACCAGGACTAAACCAAGGACTAAACCAGGGACTAAAACAGGACTAAATCAGGGCCAAAACAGGACTAAAACAAGACTAAACCAGGACTAAACCAAGGACTAAAACAGGACTAAACCAGGCCTAAACCAGGACCAAAACAGGACTAAAAAAGGACTAAACCAGGACTAAACCAGGACTAAACCAGGACTAAACCAAGGACTAAACCAAGGACTAAAACAGAAATACATCGGGGCCAAAACAGGACTAAAACAAGACTAAACCAGGACTAAACCAAGGACTAAAACAGGCCTAAACCAGGCCTAAACCAGGACCAAAACAGGACTAAAAAAGGACTAAACCAGGACTAAACCAGGACTAAACCAGGACTAAACCAAGGACTAAACCAAGGACTAAAACAGAAATACATCAGGACCAAAACAGGACTAAAACAGGACTAAACCAGGACTAAACCAAGGAGTTACACAGGATTAAAAAAAGGACTAAACCAGGACTAAACCAAGGACTAAAATGAGACTAAACCAGGACTAAAACAGGACTAACCAAGAACTAAACCAGTAACAGTACCTTTTAATTCTGATCTGCCCTGGAGGCTAACACCACAGTGATGACGATCTGCAGGGGAAGGGCTCAGCTTAATGCCCAGAAGGCCTGGAGTTAGAGAACTTCATGAGCTGTTTTCAGAGTTTTCTAAAATCCGGTGTGCATGCTTTCAAATGGCCACAAATTCTTCAAATGTTCTCAGATTTCCATGTGTAAGGCATCGTTGGAAAGCTAGGAACTACACTTTCAGATTCTGTAATTAACTCTAAAATTAACCATAAAACGATGACTTGTGACAGTTTTTTTCCCGTGGTCAGGCACATATGTTCTATACAAACACAATATTATTGGATTAACTGGGATGATAACTGAATGCTGAAAGCAATTAAAAGTATTACAGAAAAATCTCATTAAATGACACCCTAATTGACACTAACAGAGAATTAAAATAATGGTTTGAGTATTGAGATCATCAAAGTAAAGTCGGCTGAAGAGTAACAGTTATAATTCTATCTTCCCATGTTATTGTTACACGGTGGGCTGTATCTCACATCAGATTCACACATGGATGGTCTGAGCAGCACAATGGTCCTCCTCTGAGACATAAACTGAATCATTCACAAGTTCACCATGTCCAGACTGTATGCAAGAAGCCTCCTTTACACAGCCCAATGCAATACTTACATTACACAGTTTAGATATTCTAAAAATTTAGAATAGTTGTTTAGCCAAAACCATACATCTCCATTCATCTGTCCTAATTGTTCTTTGGGTCAAAGGGTCAAACTCCAGCTGAAACTGTCTCCACCATCACACTAATAGTGATTGAGCCGTGGACAGTGTTTGTTATTTTCAGATGTTTTTGGAATATTAGAGTTTAAATTAATTATATTAAAAGTGTTAACAGTATAATGCAAAATCCACCCAAGATAAAGACTGACAAAGTTGCTTCACAAATATAATCCCAAACCCAATGCCAATACTCCTCTAATTCGTTAAATACATGAGGTATGAAGAAGCTAGGACATCTTTGTTTTTAGTAGAACATAACAACAATTAGATATGGATGAAAACAATCTCCTATGCCCTTAGCTTCACTGACTGTCCTCTTAAGTATGAATAATAGACAGTATAAAGAAATGAACCAAGGGAGTGTGATGTCATCCATAGCGTTCAGTTCCAGTCAAATGAAGCTCACAGGGCTAGCAGTTATTGGAGCAAATTTAGAGCCAGGTCCATATTAAGAATAGGAATTTATTTACAAACAAAACAGCAAAATAAAAACACCTGGACCATGCAGAGTGGGTTAACACGAACATTTTAAGACCAAAATGATGAAGGTCACTGCAGCAGTTACAGAGAAAGGGCTGACAAATTTCCACTTCCTATGTGGCATGCAGTGGCTAAGGGGTTAGCTATTATACAGGGCTCTCAAATCTCACGCTTTGAGAGTGTGACACATGCAATTCGACGTGTTCACACGCTCACACATGGTATTTCTCACGCTGAAATTTAGTTACGCAATTCAAGCGCAGCGCACAGCACATCGGTTAGATAATGCAGGCACCGCGCGTTTTCAGCGAAAAAAGTCCCCCCCCTCCCTCCTCGGAAATTACGCAGTCTCACGCACGACCCTGCTCAAAACTTGAGAGCCCTGGCTATGTCCATTTATGGGTGATTCTCCATCTATCAAAGAATTTGTGTCCCAGGCAGAAATAAGAAAAACACAAACACATTGGTCATTTTTTATTCATGCTGCACTTACTAGACACAAGGACAAACTTAAAAAAGTGAAAGATATATAAATTTCAATTATTATTATTGTAAAATGTTTTTATATTGCTATATTGCAATATTGCTATATGTCCTTTGTCCCTTGGCCAGGTTTTGGACACTCAGTCCCTCATAAGACTGAAATTAAATTTGACTGAACAGTAACTTCATTGACAAATTGCACAGAAATTCCTTATTTTAATGAAAAATATCATGTGCTTGAAAGATATATTAGTATTTTATTTATTTTTCATAAAAAATATGAAAAATTTCCATAGGGATCACTGTCATTTCCACCACCCACCACAAAATGTAACTTTTAACTTTTTTTTTTAAACCTTTGTCTCCTTGAACCACATCAGCTGTGATGTGACAGGAGCTCATGGCAGGATAGCAGCGTTAGCTCCATGGAAGGAAGGGAAACAAGAACAAAATCAAGATAAACTTTTGCAAAAGAGTAAGTTTATTGGTCATCATTTCCAAACACCTCATATTTCCTTTGAATGTAAAAATAATGAGGAAAAGCACCATTTTATATTGTGTATTTTGAGTATATTTTATGCTAACTCTAAAACAGAGATTAGCATGCTAATATGTCATGAGATTTTAAAAGAAATGCTAAACATTGTCATTTCCACAACAGTCATTTCTATCACTTTATTTATTGTTATTGTTTATTATTATTTATTTAATATTTATGTAATTTCATTACAACCAGTATCAGTTAATGTTTCTACACATTGTGATGAAATGGAAGGAATCTAAATATTTCTAAAGATATGTGTTGGATTTTCTGAAAAATATGACAAAATTTGACTGTTGGAGAATCACCCTTAAACCTGGTGTCCTGGTGCAGCAGCAACAACCTGGATCTCAACCACCAGAAGACAGTGGAGATGATCGTGGACTTCAGGAAAGTCAGAGCCCTCCTGCCTCCTCTCTCCCTGACAGACTCCCCCATCACCACAGTGGAATCCTTCCGGTTCCTGTGCACTTACATCACACAGGACCTCAGGTGGAAGCCAACCATCAACTCCCTCATCAAGAAGGCCCAGCAGAGGTTGTACTTCCTACGGCAGCTAAGAAAAGCCAAGCTGCCAGTCCAGATTATGGTGCAGTTCTACACGGCCATTATTGAGTCCATCCTCACCTCTTCCATCAGTGTGTGGTATGCTGGAG
Organism: Paratrypauchen microcephalus; assembly: GCA_036785185.1. Lineage (NCBI taxonomy): Eukaryota > Metazoa > Chordata > Actinopteri > Gobiiformes > Gobiidae > Paratrypauchen > Paratrypauchen microcephalus. The sequence continues at coordinate 4,043,169 of JAVJIX010000039.1, forward strand.
CCACTGTCAGGGACAAACAGAGACTGCAGCGCATTGTGCGCTCTGCCGAGAAGGTGATTGGCTGCAGCCTTCCATCTATCCAGGACCTGTACGTCTCCAGGACTCGGGGGCGAGCAGGCTGGATAACAGCTGACACTTCTCAACCTGGACATGGACTATTTGAGCCACTTCCCTCTGGTAGGAGGCTACGGTCCATCGGGACCAGAACCTCCCGTCACAAGAACAGTTTCTTTCCCTCTGCTGTTGGACTCATGAACAATTCATAACATCTGCACAAAGCTGGACACTTTATATCACTAGTCACTTTAATTACGTCATGTTTGCACTACTGTTCTGATGCTGCTCATTTGGACCTTTTTGTTATTTGGATTGCTTATTGTTTTTTACTATATTATAGCTATATTTTAGTTATTATTATTATTTAGTGTCTATACTCTAGTTATTACTATTATTATTTTGTGTTTTATGTTTGCACCTTATCACCGAGACAAGTTCCTAGTTTTGTGAACTCTGTTCACTTGACAATGGCAATAAAAATCTTTCTGATTCTGATTCTGATTCTGAATATACAGTCCAAAGGGAAGCGTTTACCAGATCAAGACGGCTTTGTGTTTGTTTCTGTAATGTACCTCCATTTTAAGGGATGAGTAGCTGACGTATTGAACTGCTGGTCTGAACGGCCTTGACAACAATAAACAGGAAATAGACTCGTGCTCTGGGCTCAGTGGTGAAACAAGCACTGGGTTAATAAACCTCAGCGCTGACAAGACAGAGGAACGTGTCTCGTGGAGTGGCTAAAACACTTCCAGGGAACTGCTGTTTTTATACAGGGCTATATAAAAGACCTCATCTCACCAGATCAACTTTTATTAACACTAAGGTATTGGATGAATTATGCTGAACTATAAAAAAAAGTGTTAAAATGTGTATATTATCCATTTACATTAGTTAAGCTGTACACTTATTAAAGGTCTTGCACTATGTTCTGATCTACGATATAATGTTGTTTCCTCATCAAAAACATGCCTGGAGTTTGTTTTGTTTCATACAAACATGTTTAACACACAAACCCTGCATATTACACATGAGTTCTCTTAAACGGAAAATACTCTGTTCCACCTTGTGATGTCATGCGGCAATTCAGGATCCACTGTGTGTTTTTACACTTCCTACACTTTCACTAAAATAATGATTTCAAACCTGGATCTGCCAATCTCGTCTGAACTTAAGGTAAAAGCTGTTAACTTGAAACTTTCATGACATCACAAGGTGGAACAGAGCATTTTGAGCTTTGGAGATGTATACTAATAATAAATGGTTACTCAAACATGTGTGATTGAAACAAAACACAACTCCAGGTATGTTTTGAGGAGGTAACAACATTATGACATGGGTAAAAGCTCACAAGAGTCAATATAGGACCTTTTAATTCTGTGTATTGTAAGTGTTACATTGTATTTTATATTGGCATTTTAATTTTTGAAATGCGCCATTATTTGTTGATAAAAAAACACCTACTTCAAACAGTATCAGAGAGCTGCTTTGCTTCGTTTAAAATCACTGAAAAGAAGTCACCAGCAGCACATACATAATGCAGTTGGTGGCTAATTTTTTTCAAGAAGCATTCTCAAATTTTTTTTCTTTACAATTCTCATTAGGCAGATAACGCACCAATCACAACCCTTCTGGTAAACAGGTAAAAACATGAAGCTCAAAGTGTCTCATGTTACATTATTATGCCCGTTAAATAAGTCATTACTCACTTGACACAAATCTTCCTAATGGACGTGACCACTTAAAGCATGTCTTTTCAGTTTGGCAGTAGAAACATGGCGGTAGACTCACTGTCCATAATAATACATGTTCCAGATAGCTGTAAGTGGCGTACACACACACTACATCAAAGACACAGATCTGAATGGGAGCCCATCCAGCGGTGGCCTTAATCCTTCAACACCTGCGATTTGAAGCACACGCCTTTGATGCTGTTGGTCCTGAAGGGAGAAAGACTCAAATCGCATAGATAATAGCTGCTCATTCCACACAACGGGACAACTTTAGATGAAACACGGACAGTCTATAACCATAACAGTCAGTTCTGGAAATGTATGGGGATTTCATGGCCTATATGTTGTGCCAATGCAGACTACAAATGTCCCACAAGTAAAGCGGGCAACACAACACCAACTAGAATAGATCATGTCGAAATAGTTAAGAAAATGCCAATTAAGAATATCTAGTCTAGTAAGAAAACTACCAAAAAGTTACAAAAAATACATACATACACTGTTGTGTTTAATTTCGCTCCCCGTGCCCATAAATTCAACAACTAAACCTCAACTAAGAAGGCAGTACTAAACCTGAACTAGAACAAGACTAAACCAAGTCTACATCAGGACTAAACCTGGCTCAAACTAGGACAAGTACCAAGACAAGGAAGGTTTATTTTAAATAGTTATTCGGATAATAAACTAACATCAAGATATTACAAATGTATATTTCTGTCAATATTACTCACCAGAACCCCCAAGTAGGGCTGCTAAGTAAGTAAATATCAAAATGAGTTTATTTTAGTTGCCTGAAATACAATACACTCTTAGTAGTGTCATTTTCCGTTAAGTAGAATGACTCAAAACTGAGGAGAATTATACTTATGTGCTTATGTACTTACTGTATGTGGGTCTCAGATTTCACACATGCCCTAAATTGAGTGATTAATTATAACAAATACAAAATGTTGGAATGGAACTAACACACTCTCCAGTTGTGAGCGTGTATGGCGTCGCAGATATTTATAGCTTCACTCACTTCATTTGAAATTGCATAAATGAATCTGTTCGGCAAATTCTCTCATCTCATCAAATGAATACTGTGTGATACATTCTTGTGTGCTGATACTGAAGTAGGCTTTATTACTCGTGATATATTGGCATTTAGTGAGAAAGAAGGGGCAAACATTTCCATTTTTGGCCTTTTTACAAACACATGCATTGGGTATTAAAGCTTTTGGTAGCATTACTAAATTAACTATAAACAGTTACTATTGCCATAACATTAACCTAAACAGTTTAACTGTATTTAACTTGTAAATTGTGTTTCAGTTTACACTAAATTACAACACAAGAATATAATATGATCCTCAATAATAGATTTCATAAAATATACATTAATTCCAACTAAATTTACAATACAGACCATAAATATACCAGATCATTTTAGATCTGCCAGTGCCACCGAGCATAAATCTAACTGCACAAATCAAAACAAAACAAACAGAAACCACCTTGGACCTGTTCAACACTGTACTCCAGTACAACACGTCCTGCTCATAACATTTTAACAGGCACCATCCAGCCTCTGCTTTGTTCAGTCCGGCGCTCACGGGGGGTGGGGGAAAGAAAAGGGTGTGGCTTGGATGTTGTCATGGCAACAAGTTATCATTGCTTTGAACCTCCTCCACCAACCAGCCACAGCGTACGGACAATGTGGTAACTCAAAACCCAATGTCTGCTAAGAACATCTCTACAGCAATAAAATGAGGAGGTGGAAATCTACATGGAATTTTAACATTGTGATTATCATGGCTTACCAGAAAAATTACCAAAACCATAATTCAGTCGCTCACAGAAATAGAAAGTGATTACATGTTATGTTAAATATGTGATGATAAATATTAAAATACATTATATATACTTTTATATTTTGTTGATGCTTTTTACAAATGCACAAGGCAAACAGTTGTGATCATTTTCAATTCCTTTACTTCTGGAAGGTCTACACATCACAGGACAGTACTCAAAATAATTAAATAAGGTATAGTCTTCCTCCGTCAGAGTTCAAACAGCATAGTCCATCAGTTACAGCACCAGAGTGACACACACGGCTGCTCTCCTGCTGTATGCTCCTCTAATAGGACGCTAGCATTATAAAATAGAAGGTTACATGACATTATTGGGTTTCACAAAGCAGAGCCAAATGGTCCTGTGTAATACAGCAGAGCACCTGACCTGCAGACAACCCCAGTGAGGAGAACACATAAACCACCAGGCAGCGCTGTCTCCACACTGTGCTGTGGACTGGACATAAAAGGAAGCTGAGATTTCAAAGCCTTTTATCAGGCTATTATAAAAAAAAAAAAAAAAAAACATTTGTTAATATGTGTTAATGAGTAAACTTAGTGCAAGGGAAAACTCACCTTGTAAAGTTGTGTAGCAATGGACTGTCTGGCAATGGCAACTTGAACATACTTTCAGGCATTGTAAGACACACACATACAAAATAAATAAATCATTACAAAAATATAACAAAGAACAGCATACCAATGTCCGGTTTTGCCTATCTCCCCCTTTTACGTTTGACAGAGGGAAAGTACTTCACATTTACTACTTTACTGATCTTTACTGCCATTATATCTGTTGCATTAGCCAGTGAAAGATAATACAACAAAATATATGAGAAAACGAAATAAAAATAATATTGAGCAATTTTGCTGTACTAGACATGGGTTGCAGTATGTCGCCATCTCCTGGACAACACTAAGCATTACGAAAATAAACAGTTAAAATAGTTAAAATAGTTGGATACTTCTTCACAACAGGTACAAATATATTACTAGTTATGATATAATACAATGCACTAAATACAGTAATTCATTATGAGTGGTTATTTATTTATTTATTTATTTTCTCTTTTTTTAATGTCTGAAAACATTTCTTTTTACGTCTGACGTCAACAGCTTCACGCGCCAAACGTAACAAAAACAAAAACGTGATTGATTACTAATGCCCCCCCCCCTCATAACGCTAATATTCGATAACGCTACTTTCTTTACCCTGCTTACTGATCGATTTATAACTCAGAGATAACTGTCATGTTTCATAACAAATCTGCCTGGTTTTCAGCCAGTGTGTCACAAGAATGCAAGAAATTCTGGAGTAAGTAGCTATAGTTGGCTAGCTTTAGCAGGATTTCTTATCAAAAGAAAAATTTAATTAAATAACTATAATCTAGGATATATTACAATTGTAGTAAAAAAATAAATAAACACACACACTTACTGTTTACATTGTTTGACTTAAACCATATTCAACATTTAATTCAAGATTTGTTTTTGATCAGTGATGGAAGGAGGGACCATAAGGGATTGGAAAACTGCAAATTACCTGTTCAGTCAAGATGCTTTATGTCCTGATACAAAAAGGTGAATAGCAGGACATCATAAACTAGATTTTCTTTCTTTAGGCTTATTTGAGTGTTTCTAACTATTCTTTATTGTTCCTTTTCAGAATATATTTCAGCAGAGACTACCTGTTCAAGAGGGTGACGGTCTTCCACAGTTTCTTCCTGTCCGCCTGTGAAAAGAGGAAGAGTTTCCAGTCCGTATGCATTGGCCATTATGTGCTGCCTCCAGACTCTGTGCAGGAAGGTACGTATCACTGATTTTGTCCATCTGTTTATTTTCTATAATCACAATTTAAGATAATTTTTTTATGTAGAGGTAAGAAATGTCATTGGGAGATTGATTTGGGAATGTGACGATTTACAGTGGCCGGAGGTAAGATGAATATGATGATAAATATCGCATTAAATTTGATTATAAACAGTTTTTGTTTCAGACCTTTAGTGAGGACATTGAAGATGAACACAGTGACGGAGAATCAAATCAACTTGAGTATGTTGTGTGCTTTTAAATAATTTGATCCAAACATTTAAAACTATAATTAAACATAATACACACACGTTTGTCTCAGCTCTGTAGAAACAGTCTCTTCAGTAAATAGGGAACCATGTGGAGGTTTATCAGCCTATCCCTCCAATAACATGCTCACAGGTATGTTAACTGGGTGGAAATGTTTGTTGTTTTTTGTGTTTTTGTAAATTAATGGTTATTATGTTGTTCACAGGTTATGTAAGCATGGAGAGTCTCCCAAAGTATTCAGGACCTTTGAGTGATTTTTGCCCAGGATGTCTCAGATGCTGTGCTTGTAGCTTACATCGTTGTTTACTTCACACATAAATCAAGAGACCAGTTGCAAAAGGAGAAATTCAATTTGTCAGCTGGACAAAAGTTTATTTGGTCGAATACGTTTCGCAGCTGGTCTGTCTGAAGGGAGGAGCTAACTACAATGAAAGTACTTTGAAACAAACACACCTACTTGTTTACGGTTTCTGTTAGTTAGGTAGGCCCATTTGAACAGAAATGGAGGTCTCAGAGATCATCTGTCTCCCATTTATAACTCTATCCTCAAACTTGTGAAAACACCCATTATGGCCCTGAATAGTTCTGCTAACAAGATCCCACACTCTACCTCCACTGCAGATCTAATAGGCTCACCTAACTAACAGAAACTAAACAAATAGGTGTGGCAGTCTCATTTTTATTGTAGTTAGCTCCTCCCTTCAGGCAGATATAAGGACAGTGTCCACCAGCGTCTGACCAGAACTGAAGAAGCATCTTGGATGAGCTGCAAAACATATTCGACCAAATAAACTTTTGTCCAGTTGACAAATTGAATTTCTCCTTTTGCCATGGATTCTACCTGGACGATTGTGGGGTTCTACACACAACAGACCAGTTACACAGTGGAATAATTTATTTTTGTTTTGTTTAGTTTTTATTAGTTTGCTTAGTTGTAGATAATTAATGCATAAATTAGGCCTGTCATATTGTAAGTATATGTTACTGTTTTGTAGCAGGTGAAATGTGAATTTGTACTTGTTAAGCTAAATTTAGGATCATTTGCATGTAATAAAGCTTGCATTGAAGTATACTAGTACATACACTTGAAGTTTATATGATTATTGTCGTGAACATTTTTCCATTGATTAAGTACATTTTCTCAACACAACATCAATTAATGAACTATTATGAACCATTACATCATTAAATCTAAGGTTTTAAATCCAAGGTATATTACCCACATTTTAATCTATATTGTAAGTGTTAAAATAATAAAAATAGCATTTTTGAACCGGTATGTATTAGCAATAGTAGTATTACTGTACAAAATATGTCATCTTTGAATGGTGCGGAAAAATTACCCAACCTGGCAACAAATGGGTCGATTGGACGCTACCATTTCAGAACATGGGGTCCATTAAAGTTCCTGCGTACGTGTCGAAATGGATTTTTCTGTTTCTGATTGACCAATCCCAGAGTTTGTTTTGGCGTCAGCCTTACCTCCACAGGAAGCCTCAGGTTCACTTTGGCACTGAGAGCTGCCCAAAAACTTTAGTTTAATGTGCACATGTTTGTCTAGCTCAGTTAAAACTCCGCCATGGACACGGATAATCTGTCGGTCGTGTTGCACTCTCAACATGATCTAAGACTGGTATGACAGTTTACACGTGCTACTTTACTTTTCACAATGAAACTTAAATGTTTTATTAATTATTTTTTAGGAGCAGCGTCCAGTGCCAGAGCCAGGGCCAAACGGTAAAAGGCGACATCCCTGTATTTTCAGATTCAAAGGAGTATTAATGGATTGTAGCTCTGATTTCTTTTGTACACCGCTTTTATGGTTTGTTATCCTCAATATGAACTGTTTTTGTGTTGCAGAAGTATTGCTGCGGGTGCACTCTGTGGGGATCTGTGGCTCCGATGTTCACTATTGGCAGGAAGGGCGCATTGCAGACTTTGTGGTCAAAAAGCCTTTGGTTTTGGGGCACGAAGCATCTGGAACAGTGGTCAAAGTTGGATCTGCTGTTAAACACCTTCAGATAGGTAAATAGTGTAGTATGAATGTGCACAGTGTTTCCAATGAATAGTGGAGACTATAAAACTATCAGGACTATACATTAACATAACAAAATTGCACTTTGTTGCTTATTGCTTTGTTATAAGAATAAAAACTATGCATGGACAATACAACATTTATAATCCACACATTGTATTACAGAAAAATATTAAACAAAAAAGTGCAACCATAGTCTCATTGGGACCTATGCCAACCATTGGTGCATGTCTTCTTATAACCGCTTTTATAACTTTATAACTGCATTAACTGTTCACAACCTACATGTTGTATTAATTCTGAGCTGTTGTTTTTAGGTGACAGAGTGTCCATAGAGCCTGGTGTGCCTCAGGAGATGGATGAGTTCTTTAAAAACGGCCGCTATAACCTCTCCCCCTCCATTTTTTTCTGTGCAACACCTCCTGATAATGGAAGCCTTTCTCGGTACTACACTCACAGTGCCAACTTCTGCTATAAGTAAGTCTACTGTTCTCAAATAAGGACTCATTGCATTTGTTTGTACTAGAAATTATACAATCAAAGAACAGTTTTACTCAACATTGCATGCATTTTGGTCTGCTGCTGTTTTTTGTGCAGGTTGCCAGATAACTTGACATTTGAAGAGGGAGCACTTATTGAACCTCTTTCCGTCGGTATCCACGCCTGTCGCCGAGCAGGGGTCACACTGGGCAGCATTGTGCTCGTCTGTGGTGCAGGTACAAATGCATGAATTTAATTTGATAAGACACTGATCGTTTTGAGACATTTTCCACCAGTCTGCTATGATGCAAAGAGGAAATGTTTCACCATGTTTGCAAAGTGTTTGCAACATTTTTTATGTGTTTTGAAAAGGTATGAGACATGGTCACTGATCCTTAACAAAGCTTATTAAGTTTAACATGCTTTCTGATGAACAAAAAAAAAATCAATTAGGCATGTCCAGTTTCACTAATATCTAGTGTTATCAAAAATGTTAATATATTCTTTTTTGTTATTATTTATTTTCTGTATTTGAAAGTTTCTTTATGTTCACTCCCACTGTTGAAATTACACTTTAAACATAATGAACTTTGAAAAAAGATTTTACTTTTTTTCTACAGGACCTATTGGATTGGTCAGTCTACTTGTAGCCAAAGCAATGGGAGCCTCAAAAGTTGTCATCACTGGTAAAGAAAAAAATAATAATCAGATGTAATAATTTACTTGAAAATTAAGTTGCTGCATTTTTTTCTGTTCAGATCTTTCTCAGGAACGTTTGTCATTGGCAAAAGAACTGGGTGCTGATTTTGTGTTGACTGTAACCAAAGAGGATACCCCGCAGACCCTGGCTAAAAGTGTGGCAGACTTGTTAGGAGCACCCCCTAATATGACCATTGAATGCACTGGAGTGGAGAGTTGCATCCAAACTGCTATCTATGTACGTAACTCTCTATTATCTATTAATTAATTCTGTGTATTGATCTGCTTTTCTAATACTGAACTCCGCCAGGCCACTCAGTCTGGAGGTGTGGTCGTGCTTGTGGGCCTGGGTAAAGATATGGCCACTGTTCCTCTGATCAATGCAGCTGTAAGAGAAGTCGACATTAGAGGAGTATTTCGTTACTGCAACACGTGAGTAAATGCTATTTTTTTTAAATGGTAAAACAGCCATGACTCTGGGCTTAATGCTGTGGTGTGTTGTCTTGCAGTTGGCCCATGGCAATAGCTATGCTCTCATCAGGTAAAGTCAACGTGAAGCCTCTAGTGACCCACCGTTTCCCTCTGGAACAAGCTCTACAGGCCTTCGAGACCACCAAACAGGGCACTGGGATTAAAGTCATGTTAAAATGTGACAAAAATGACCAGAACCCTTGACCTGATCATTATAGATTAACCCAAAACCAAAACTTTAGAAACTGAACGTTGAACCTAAGCCGAGATAACAAGATGAATAAAGATTAGTATCAGCACTTTGGAGGCTAGCACTAATATTATAGTCATAGCTTTTAAAAAACAGTATTTATTTCTTTTATAATTCTGCTTACATTCTGTCATTTGATTTTTATCTTAAATTAATAAAATGCAATTAACAATTTACGCAATGTTTCGTAATGTTTTTTTGTACACAACCTGTACTACTTTGTTGAACAGATAGAGGGCAGCACAGTCCTAGGTTTAAATATACTTTCTGGTTCATACATTATTTACAAACAAGTCTTCAGATATTCCTCCTCAAATCAGTATGCAGTAGGTTTTATGAATATTTTAATAGCATTTACGAGAGGAAACTGCATTAAATGTTTACTTTAACTACAGAATGATTCTCAAACTGTAACTGTCTGCAAAGTATTGTTGATTTATAGCAGAGGTGTCCAAACTTATTTCACAGAGGGCCACATATGGAAACATATACAGCTCCGGAAGCCCACTTGATGTTGCTGATGTACAGCTCTGGAAAAAATAAGAGACCACTGTATTTTTTTCAGAAATCAGCATCTCTACATGTATTACAGCCATTCCATTCCAGCGTCTGTTGAATTCCAACACAAACACAAAGCTGAGCTACTTCAGTTCTTGCACCAGGAGTGGAATAAAGTCACCCAAGAACAATGAAAGACTTGTGGAGAGCATGCCAAGACGCATGAAAGCTGTGATTAAAAATAAGGGATATTGCACCAAATATTGATTTCTGAACTCTTCTTAAGTGTAAACATTAGTATTATGTTGTTTTAAAATGAATTTGATCTTGTTTCTTTGCATTGTTTGAGGTCTGAAAACATGTACCTTTTTTGTTATTTTGACCATTTGTGATTTTCTGCAAATAACTGCTCTAAACGATAATATTTTTATTTGGAATTTGGGGGAAATGTTGTCAGTAGTTCATAGACAAAAATGTTCCTTTTGCTCAAACAATACCTATAAGTAGAAAAATCAGAAAAACTGAATATTTTGCAATGGTCTCTTATTTTTAGTAGAGTGAAGGGCTGCAGACTGGTGGTCAAAACAGCTGTCCTTTCAGATAGTGACATTTTACATAACTTTGACAGAGCCCCTACACCTAGCCTATAAAAAGGCTTGGAACACATAAGTTCATGATAAATAAATAAATACAAATATTTAGTTTTTCCCATAATCACAACTTAAATCGACATTGATTCAGTTAAAAATCCAGACAGGTTTAGCTCAGACTTTATTCATCTTGCCACATTGACATGATTTTACTTTACGAGGCATGCACACAGATAATGTTCATATGGGTCAAATTTACTGCGATGCATTGTTAAACCGCTACTTTGTGATAATTATAGCTTCGTCTGTCACAGTGAGCCATTCACAGTTCCCTCTCGAGACGTCGCCAACATACAAGCGTGGAGATGGTAGCGGTGACTAAACCTGTGTATTTTGCTTTTTTTTACATGGGCACAATACTTGGACAAGTTTCTTTTTATGTACAGACATTCTAATACTGCGCATGGCAATGAGACAGCTCACACTACACGGTTACATTCACAATCAACCCAAATCCAGTTTCAGTCAGACGTTATGAAACGACAGCACACAAAGAAAACATCTGTGTCCAAAGCTTGTATTTTCAAAGAAGAATTAATGCTTTTTTTACTGAGTTACTTGTTATTAGAATGTGTGCGTTGCATGTTTAATTTAGAAAAGACATCCCTTGCCTTAGAAGTTGTGTATTGCCATAAAATGAAGAAAAAATATATGGCATTTCTCCCTTTAACCCCTGATGAAATAATTTAATTCACAAAATCACAACAATTTTGAAACCAGCTATTCATACAAGTCATTCTCCTTTTCAGACATTGATAATTCAGGCTGGCTTTTATCATCATAGATCATCAAACAGCAAGTTACATACAATATATATTTACAATTTAGCTTTGGACCCTCCCTCCCCAGTGCCTTTAATTGCAATATTAGCAAAAAAGTATGTATTTACATGAGAAATAAATAAACTTAAGGGACATGGGGCTATACAAAAGTATGTATAGATGCATTGTATTGCATTAAATGAATATAAAAAATAAATTGTTGGCATTCACAAGTTCATACACACACCCGCACAGCAGTGACAATAAAGCACAGACAAAACTCTCACAACAGTACATTTCGTGTGGCTGGTAAAAGCGCTTTATGTTGTTGCTATGGCCACTGCATGTTAAGCATAAATAAAAAGTGATTATGTTAAACTGAAATGACAGATGAGAAGGGCAGCAGATCCTCTATAGTCTTATGTGGTAGAGTGGCCCTGTTGATAAGACTGTTCTGTGGAGCACTTCATGGATATTCTTCATATGTACATAGGTGTCTCCTGCCCTGTTAGGAGTCTGAACATGGCGGCTGGCATTGTCTTCATGTGGATCTGGAAAAGAAAAAAATGTATTTACTAGTGCTGTCAGGCGATTAAAAAATTAATCTAATGACAGGATTTGTAATTAATTAATTTAATTAATCGCATTTTAAGAGTGTGTGTGTGAGAGAGAGAGCGATTGAGTTCATCAGTTTTCAAGTGTTCGCTTTGCTCATTTGTTTCCCAAATTCTGCAGCGTGGTTTGGTAGTTTGATGGTTTGGTAGTTTGGTGGTTTGGTGAAGTGCGCTCTATCACCGGTAATGATGGAACTTGTCCGGACATGTTTATCGTTCAAATGATCCGTCAGGCTGGAGCAGCTTCGGTAATGGGAAAATTCTTTTTTACAAAAGCTACAAATCACCTCCTTCTTGCTGATAGTCCCGTCTTCGTTCTTTTTATAAATAAACTTGCCGTTCAAAAGCCCGAGCAGCGATTTGCTCACCGCACGTCAAATTTAAAATGTGTGCGCATTGAATTACCACTCATAATTAATTGCATTCATTTTTATAACGCATTAATTTGCACTGTAATTAATTATGTAATTAACGGGTTAAACTGACAGCCGTAGTATTTACAAATTTGTATTAATATGATATGTTAATAATAAAACATGGGGTGTAGATGGGACTAGTTTAATCCAGGCATCACAACATCTACATTACAAGTTTCAAACTTGAATAAACAAAGATGACTGATGAGGACAGCCATTTCTGCAAGTAATGAAGATAATGATTATTGATTAATGAATTATATGAAGGGAAGGTCTAATGTAAACACCAAAAGATATCCAGTTGCAACAAGGTTACTTCTGTTCTCTCTTCTCTTCTTAAACAAATTTTAAATGTGCGACAAAACACTCACACCACAGACAGGAGGACAATCTTGAGATCTAAAGATTTTAAATCTCATCACAAAGACTGCCAGATATGGCTGTGCACCACAGGCTACAAAGTTGTGAGTGCACCTCACGTCAGCTGCCTAAAGGAAAACCACTCGCTTTGAGACTATTAAGTGTTCAAAAGATCAGAACATTGCACCTCCAGTTTAGATGTAAGTCAAAACTGTGTTATTATTATTATTTGTGAAATGTGGTGCAATACTTCAGATACATGCACAGAAGACTTGTGATAAAGTATACAGGAAGTAGAGTCTCGATCGCTAATCTGCTGCTTCACTCCAGTCTGCGCACTGCGTGGATGTAAACAGACACACGTGAGGAACTACTCTCGCTTTTTTACTTCGCTTCAAAATGGATTCTATGGATCATGTGTATGAGATGCTGCAGTTTAAATTCACAACTTTATGAGGGCTGAGTAATAATTATTTTCTCTATTTCCTGAGTTTGTATCTTGCGTATAAATGTATGAATGTATGAAGGAACTGACCTCTCCCACAGAGTTGGACAGAGCCTGGACAATCTTCTCATGTGCTGTGGCGACCACACTCTGTCCATTGATCTCAATGATGCGATGTCCCACACGGACTCCACCTCGTTCAGCGATGCCTCCTCGCATCAAACTGCAGATCTACCAAACACAAGGACGCACAAATATGAAGATAGACTCAACATTCAGCTTCCTATTGTTAATTGCTAGGGAAAACATTCTTCAGTTGTCATCATTCTGAAAACCCATGTGTTTAAACTTACGATGCCATTCTGGACACTAAATCCCAGCTGATACTTCAGGTCTGGTCTCTTGATGAGGACAGTAGTAACAGGAGGGCAGCTCACAATATTCATCTTCACTTGGACCTGGTTCTTCAAGCCCTGAAAACACAAGCACAATTTGAACCATTGTGATCCTATGTAAAAACGTAATTATATTGTATAGTTAGTGTTTCTTGTTTTGTAATAGTACCTTAATAATTCCCTGACAGGTGGCGAGGGGCAGGCCCACAAGGCTGGTGTTATTGATGGACATGATCTGATCCCCAATCTTGAGTTTTCCGGAGCGTGCGGCTGGTCCTCCGTTCATCATGTTGGCCAGGATCACTGTGGGTAGAATAGAGCCCCAGCCCGACTCCACTATCACCACACCCAGGATCTCCCCTTTACTCTTCTCCAGCGTCAGCTACACAGACACACACAAAAGTTATTGATACACAAAGCAAACTGCTTGGCTAGTTAGGTAACACTTTATAATAACTTCAATGTTTACATGAAGAATGACAAAATGAATATTGAACATATAGTTTATTAGGAATGATTTTGGTTTAGTACTGAATGAATCACAGTTGTCAAAAGTATATTGAAATATTGCAATAATGTTGTTAATGCAAAACAAAACATTTCTCAAATAACATAGCCTAGCATCTTATTCTCATATTGTGCAGGCCTAAACAAAAACACTTTGACTTTGACAATCAGCGTATTTTCAGTCTGAGGTACAGTAGATTATCTGTGGGATTGGATGACATGGCCAATGTTTTTGTACTGCATCACTTGTAAAGATATTTAAAGGGATATGCCACCCCCAGGTCAAATTTGGGCATCTCCCCACAGTCCAGAGACTAAAATAAGTGGTGGAAAGCGTTTTCCTGGTCACCCAGCCATTGTCCGAGTCTGTCAGCACTGACCGCCGCGCGAGCTGCTGCTCCTCCGCGTTAGACTGGAGTCTAACGGCGCCAGAGAAAGATTTCGGCCAAAAGGAATTAATTTGCTCGATGCTTTTCCCAATTACTTTCTGTGTAGTGCGCATTCATATCGAGTGCAAATAAATGTGCAAATCAACACGGAGAACTTGCCTTGGTCATTTTGGGTGGGAACTATTTTTCAGTGCGGAAAAAGACAGACGAAGCACGCACCACGCAGACAGGGGAATCCCTGTTTACGCACCAGGAAGGGAGTTCCCCCGTTACACAGCGTGCTTTGTGCTTCGGCTTTATTTTTCCGCACTGAAAAATAGTTCCCACCCAAAATGACCAAGGCAAGTTCTCCGTGTTGATTTGCACATTTATTTGCACTTGATATGAATGCGCACTACACAGAAAGTAATTGGGAAAAGCATCGAGCAAATTAATTCCTCTTGGCCGAAATCTTTCTCTGGCGCCGTTAGCCTCCAGTCTAAGGCGGAGGAGCAGCAGCTCGCGTGGCGGTCAGTGCTGACAGACTCGGACAATGGCTGGGTGACCAGGAAAACGCTTTTCATCACTTGTTTTAGTCTCTGGACTGTGGGGAGATGCCCAAATTTGACCTGGGGGTGGCATATCCCTTTAAGATACACTCCAGAAAGAACACAAAAACTGCAGTTTTGGAGATTTACTTTGCAGTGACGTCATGCTGGGGGTGTTCTACATTTACCCGTGTGGTGGAATGTACAGGAGTAACCATGGTAACACTATGCGCACTTTAGCAAACACAGAAAACTGAAAAAACTGCTTAACTGCTTGTGACAGTAATTTTACGTGTGAGAGACTTGTTTAACACCACAAATCTGCGCAGCAAAAAACCTTGTCCAAAATTTAAGATATAAACACTTAAATCTATCAGAAAATGACTTAAAAGTAGTGAAATAATCTGTCCATGCAGCAAGATAATATTACTTGACAAGTTATCTTAAAATAAACTACCTCGACAGTAGAATTAAGCAGTTTCTGAACTAGTAAGTAGATAATAAATCTGAAAACAAGATTAATAACCTGATAGGAGTTTTAAAATCTTGGCCAGATCAGAGAATTTGCAGTGTGCTCACCTGTTCCAACAAAACCATCTCTTTCTGGTCAGATTATGTCAACACAAAACTCAGATTAAATCTAATTTGAGTAACAGAGCTTCTGACAGAGCAGTGCTTTCAGTTAGCATCACATCCCCAGAGGATATTGATGACATGAAGTGCAAAGTATCAATATGGTAAGGTCTTTCTAATGGAGATGTCCACAGCCAATCCTCTGTCAGTAAACACATGTTTCAACATCCTCTGCCAACATCGAATGACTCACGGTTGTAAATATGAAACCAACCTCTTTGCAGTTTTCGGAGTTGGAGAAGTGTATGAGGTCATCGTTGTACATCTCTTGAGTGTTGATGATGTCACTGTACTCCTTTTGGCTCAGGTCCTCAGGGTTAATGCCATTGGCTCGAAGGAACTCCTGGTAAGCTACACTGAAGGCCTGCCCAATGGACTGAGCTATGAGCTGAGCCTGCACATTACAACAAAACACAGAAACGCTTTTAGATCATTATATGCAAAACGAGCAGCTAAAATTAACTGTATGGTCATGGGAAACAACTAATAAAGCTTTGTGAAAAGAACAACAGCATGCAAGTAATTCAAAAAAGGTATACATTTCAGTTTTTCTACAGTTTGACATGACGCAGAAGACAAAAGATATTTTCAGTAACTGTCCACCCCATTCCAAGCAGCTCCACAAAGGTTTTATTAATGTATTAATTATTATTAAGATAAATCAGTAAGCTTTGATATTTTTCACATACTATACCATTGGATGTATCTAATCAATCTCTATTTGTGTATGTGGTCTTTGCGCACTGAATAATTTATAAACTGAACCCCTCCTATGTCTGATAATTTCACATTCGGCTCTTGCAACTGTCAACAGGAGTAGCTCTCTGCCATTTTGTCTCTTTTAAGGGGGGACCAGTTGGAATCATTTGCTCTAATATAAGTACCTCTACAACTTGAAATGTTCATGCCATATCTTTAATAAATGCAAATCTGTAATTGTAAATATGCATAGTAGAGCTACAGTAGAGATATGAGCACTTTTTAGCGAATTGGCCTTAAAATATGGGCCTGTGCTGGAGATTTTTTTGTTTTGACCGGCCTGCTCAAGAATTCATGGAAAGATTTATTTGAACAATTTATTGCAAATAGATAACTGCTCAAAATATGACAACATAACCCTCTTGAAAGTTCATGGAAAAAATGGACTGTAGGTGAGTTTGCTGTAAAATAAAATAACATAATTTGACGAAAATAATCCAAATCACACCCTACATATCAGTCCAAAAATATTGGCAGAGCTTATCAGTCGATCTGTAATGGATGACTGGATTAACAATGCTTAAATGTTCGTAATGATGGCCTGTTAAGAACTGAAGTCCACTTGATGTTGCTGATGTACAGCTCTGGAAAAAAATAACAGACGACTGCATTTTTTTCCTGAAATCAGCATCTCTACATGTATTACAGTCATTCCATTCCAGCGTCTGTTGAATTCCAACACAAACACAAAGCTGAGCTACTTCCGTTCTTGCACCAGGAGTGGAATAAAGTCACCCAAGAACAATGTGAAAGACTTGTGGAGAGCATGCCAAGACGCATGAAAGCTGTGATTAAAAATAAGGGTTATTGCACCAAATATTGATTTCTGAACTCTTCTTAAGTGTAAACATTAGTATTATGTTGATTTAAAATGAATTTGATCTTGTTTCTTTGCATTGTTTGAGATCTGAAAACATGTATCTTTTTGACCATTTGTCATTTTTTGCAAATAAATGCTCTAAACACATACATATAAGTAGTAAAACCAGAAAAAACTGATCATTTTGCAGTGGTCTCTTATTTTTGTTTCCAGAGCTGTAGATACTTGACTTTAAGTATCTGCCAATACCCGATACTAACCAATACCAGTGTAGGGATTATTTCCTTAAAAACACAGTTAATTTATTACACAAGAGATCCAGTTGTGTTATGGAAGTGTTGTTCTTGTATGTTCTTGGACAAAATCAGCCCAGATAATCTTATTAGATCCAATTAAACGTCCAACCAGGAAATTGGATGAACCTACTGTATGTTATGGAACCGATACCCGATCCAGCAAATGTTTCACTTTCTGTGCTGATATTCGATGTCAATATCGGTAATGGTGCATCTCTAATTAGACTTGGGTTGGTCTTGGTTTTGTCTTTGTGAAGTTTTTATTTTGATCCAGTTTGACCAGTAAATGGAGCCATGTGCATTTTTGTTTAAAATGAACTTAACTTATTGTGCCAAAAACTATAATGAAAATGCAAAAATACTGAAATATAGCACTATTTTTACTAAGACAGTCAAAAATATATAAAACTGCAACTCATTCCTTGCAAAAATGAACAATAACAAGGTAAAACAGTGCAGCCACTGGAGCTGGCACAGACTGCACACAGAGTTTATGAGCAGAGGAAAGGCGCTGAATGCTTCTATTATAATTCTGGCTGACTCTCTGAAGCTGGCAGTGGACAGAGCAAAGAGGCAGAGACAAGAGTTCAGCCTTTAGACTGACTGGCACAGACGCACTGGGGCTACTGCTGCTGCTGCTCTGTCTAACTCTGAACATGGTGCCAACTCCCACTGAATCTGCTTCAACTCCACAAACTGGGCTCAAAGTGTCTGGCCCATCTGCATAAGTGAACATACAAAAACAGCTTAACCCCTCAACATTTTTAACAGTTTGAGCTTAGCATAAAGTGGAATCTGTGCCTCCCTCCTGGCAAAGAGGCAATGGGTTCAGTTCTTCAGTTAGACACACAGCATCACTAATTTAGATAACCAGAAAAAAATTGTTTATTCAAACTATGATAATTATATTGTATTTGTTGAAGGGACATACAGCTCTGAGAAAACAAATAAGACACCACTGCAAAATTATCAGTTTTTCTGATTTTACTACTTATAGGTATGTGTTTGGGCAAAAGGAACATTTTTGTTTGAGTCTATAAACTACTGACAAAATTTCCCCCAAATTCCAAATAAAAATATTATCATTTAGAGCATTTATTTGCAGAAAATAACAAATGGTCAAAATAACAAAAAAGATACACGTTTTCAGACCTCAAACAATGCAAAGAATCAAGACCAAATTCATTTTAAAACAACATAATACTAATGTTTACACTTAAGAAGAGTTCACAAATCAATATTTGGTGCAATAACCCTTATTTTTAATCACAGCTTTCATGTGTCTTGGCATGCTCTCCACAAGTCTTTCACATTGTACTTGTGTGACTTTATTCCACTCCTGGTGCAAGAACTGAAGTAGCTCAGCTTTGTGTTTGTGTTGGAATTCAACAGACGCTGGAATGGAATGGCTGTAATACATGTAGAGATGCTGATTTCAGAAAAACAGTGGTGTTCTATTTTTTTCCAGAGCTGTATACTTTGGACTTTGAGTTTGGTCCTGTAAGAGCTCTAGGTTGGACTGAATCTGGTCTAGTGCCTTTTATTCATTTTTGGTATTTTTTTAAGCAACAAATATATCAGTACCTTTAGTCGCCAACAATATAATTTCTGTTGTATTTTTAGTCATTACTGATTCATTTTTATTTATTAAGTTTAGTTTGCAGCCAGCCATATAAATGATAAGACATTTACATAAGCAATGAATAAGCACTCAAGATCAAAAGGGGTTTTTGATCAAATTTCAGTAAATAATATTTTATCTTATCTACACTTATCTTCATTAAAAATTATAGGCCTATCTAATTTTGTACTCTTGTTTAAACCATACACTGTATAAAGAACTGGAGTCTATGAATAGGAATTTATTTATGGACAGAAGATCTGGATCATGTAGAGCGGTTTAATACGAACATTTTAAGAGCAAAAGGCTCACTGCAGCAGTTACACAGGGAGAGGTGACATTTTTCAGTGTAAAGTAAATTGGAGACGATGGAGCTGGAAGCATCACCACGCTCACTTCCTACTTCGTGGTGGCTAGCGGGTCCATTCATCCCGTACAGGCTATGGTTTGAACCCAAATGATTAATAAATCTTTCAACATGACCAGAATTGTTGCATATCAAAAGTACTTACATCCTCGGACTCAAAAACATGGCAGATCATCTTGTACTGCTTCTTTGCCTCGGGAGCCCCTGGAGTGGTCTCGATACAGTCCTGCGACGCTGTCCGTGGCATCCTCCTCCGTGCCATTAGGACCACTATGTTCCCAATATCTGCGATGTAGGAGATTGTCCGCAGAGCGTTGTCCATCATCGTTTCCTGGAGACAGTTAAAACATGTAGATTCAATTAACTGAACTATGCACACCAGTAACATGTCCACCTGTCATATGGCCCATTATCGTTATTATATTATTATAAGACTTAATGATGCACCAATCCAGATTTTTCACTTCTGATACTGATATACAGCTCTGGAAAAAATAAGAGACCACTGCATTTTTTTCTGAAATCAGCATCTCTACATGTATTACAGTCATTCCATTCCAGCATCTGTTGAATTCCAACACAAACACAAAGCTGAGCTACTTCAGTTCTTGCACCAGGAGTGGAATAAAGTCACCCAAGTCAAAGACTTGTGGAGAGCATGCCAGGACGCATGAAATCATGATTAAAAATAAGGGTTATTGCACCAAATATTGATTTCTGAACTCTTCTTAAGTGTAAACATTAGTATTATGCTGTTTTAAAATGAATTTGATCTTGTTTCTTTGCATTGTTTGAGGTCTGAAAACATGTATCTTTTGTGTTATTTTGAACATTTGTCATTTTCTGCAAATAAATGCTCTAAACCAGGGGTCTTCAACGTTTTTCAGGCCAGGGACCCCCAAACAGATGGCAAACTGGGCCAGGGACCCCCTGCTATATATACGGCATAGAATTGTGTTTTATATTAAATTGAGCTTAGTATAAACATTGCTACTCTGTTATGGTACCTCTAATACAAGGAAATAATACACAGGTTAATACTGTATTTTCATGTTTTTTTTTATTTTAAAGATGGGCCAGATAGGCCCTACGGGGTGGATGTGCTACTGCAATTTTTAAACACAACTTGCATATAACACAGGCCTATTAAGATCGTTCACTGATTCAACCAAAAAACAAGTGCAAGGGAGAGAGTGGCTGTGCTTCTGCCATTTACACATACATCTTGCTCAAATACAGAGCTATTCAAATAATGAACAATTAGCACAAATCAAGTTAAGCTTTGATCATAACACATCAAGTTAAACTGTGAACATACATGAACATACAGGGGACAGTGAACCCCCAAGTGTGAATTCCCACTTCAGTGAGATGTCTGACCCTGATGAGTTGCACATAACATATCTATCCTGGGGTGGATGGAGGCCGCCATGTACGCATTAATGTGCATTTTAAGACATCAAAGAGGGTGGAGGGACAAGGGAGAAATTGATTGGGGAAAAATGAAAAAAATATTGTTTTTAAAAATATTAAAATATAATATTTTATATATTATTTTTAAAGGAAATCAAAAGATTTCGCGACCCCCCCTGCGACCCCCCTGTTGAAGACCTCTGCTCTAAACGATAATATTTTTATTTGGAATTTGGGGGAAATGTTGTCAGTAGTTTATAGACTCAAACAAAAATGTTCCTTTTGCCCAAACACATACCTATAAGTAGTAAAATCAGAAAAACTGATAATTTTGCAGTGGTCTCTTATTTTTTTTTCCAGAGCTGTAGATACTTGACTTTAAGTATCTGCCAATACCCGATACTAACCAATACCAGTGTAGGGATTATTTCCTTAAAAACACAGTTAATTTATTACACAAGAGATCCAGTTGTGTTATGGAAGTGTTGTTCTTGTATGTTCTTGGACAAAATCAGCCCAGATAATCTTATTAGATCCAATTAAACGTCCAACCAGGAAATTGGATGAACCTACTGTATGTTATGGAACCGATACCCGATCCAGCAAATTTCTGTGCTGATATTCGATGTCAATATCGGTAATGGTGCATCCCTAATTAGACTTGGGTTGGTCTTGGTTTTGTCTTTGTGAAGTTTTTATTTTGATCCAGTTTGACCAGTAAATGGAGCCATGTGCATTTTTGTTTAAAATGAACTTAACTTATTGTGCCAAAAACTATAATGAAAATGCAAAAATACTGAAATATAGCACTGTTATTGCAAAACAAAACAGTTCTCGTATAACACACCGTATTCTCATATTGTGCAGCCCTATCGAAAGCACTTTGACTTTGACCACCAGCGTTTTTTCAGTCTGAAATACAGTAGATTGTCTGTGAGATTGGATAACATGGCCAATGTTTCTGTATTGCATCACTTTTGAAAGATATTTTAGATACAATACAGAAACAACAGCCCACAAGAACTGCAGTGTTGGAGATGTGTTGAGTGAGTGCTTAGTTATATGGTAAGGTTTTTCTGATGGAGATGTTTACAGCCAATTCTCTGTCAGTAAACACACTGGGTTTGGAGCAAAATTCAGACTTTGAAGGAAGAAATTTGACATTGTTGTGTTCAATGCCAGTCAGGGTTGGGAGGGTTACTTTAGAAATGTATTCTGGTACAGTTACTATAGTTACCCCTTAAAATATGTATTCAGTAACGTAATCCAAGAACCATAATATTAAAGTAATGTAAGTTGTTTACTTTCAATTACTTTTGGATGACTTTAACACCAAATATCTTATAACAACAAGAAAACAATAACATTTTGTGCATTATAAAAGAAACTGAGGAAAGCTAGTTTGAACAGTATCTTATACAGACGCTCCTCGACATACGAACATTCGACTTACGAACATTCGGAATTACGAGCAGGGTTGAAAATTTAAAAAAAAAGTTAAATGTTTGGGCAAAAGCGCTGTACATGTACGCAAGTGAGTTTTTGTATTTAGTGCCTATTCCGACTTCCGGGTACAGTACGTAGTGCGTATTTCCGTCGCTGACCCACAGGCAGGGGCTGCGCAGCTTCCCCCAAGCGTCACACCCACTCAGTTGAAGTGTTCAGAACTTCAGCTGAGTGGGCGTACTACGGTGTTACTACGGTGCAGTGTTATGAACTTTGTTGTTTTTCTTGCATGCGTGCAGTAATCCAATATGGTTGGTGAAAAGCGAAAAGCTTCTAGTAAAGCTTCTGTGAAAAAGCAGCAAGCCATCTCATTTGAAAAGAAGGTGGCGATAATAAAGAAACTTGATGCTGGTGAGAAGATGGTGAATGTGGCACGAGCATACAACGTGAACCGTTCGACAATTGGTACGATATATAAACAAAAGGACTGCATTATAGAGCATGTGAAAAGTGCAGCGAGTATGCAATCCACCATCATATGCAAGAAGAGAGGGAAACTTATTGAACAGATGGAGAAACTTCTTGGTATTTGGCTCGAAAATCAGCGGCAGCGGCCTGTTCCTTTGAGCCTTATGCTGATCAGTGAGAAGGCCATATCGATTTTTAATGACCTTAAGGCTAAGGAAGGGGAAAGTGCTGCGGGAGAAAAAAAGGAAAACGCTCCAATCGCCCTTGGATCGTTTTTTTCGGCCAATACCCTCAACCTCCAAGGAAGCTTCACCTCAACCCTCTCCTTCTTCCTTCATTGAAAAGCAGCAGGAGGAAAAAGAAGGGGAAGAAGAAGAATTTGTCCAAAATCTCAGTGACGATGAAGACGCTGACGAGCCTCCACCCTTGCTGTAACTCTTCACTCAACCTCCTCCTCCTCATCATCATCATCTCATCAACCCTTCTTCCAAAGGTAAGCTAAACTTGCATTTTTTAAAAATAGGCTACACACACACAGTCTCACACATACATTCACACACACACACACGCTCTCTTTCGCTGGCTGGCTCGCTCGCTCTCTCAGCTGAATGCGTTTGCCTCTGTGTCCCTCTCTTCTTTTTATCTCATCAGTTTTCCATATTTTTAAAAAGCATATTAGTATTATTTAGTGTTATTTATTAGTATTATTGTGTTATTAGTGATATTAGTGTTATTTAAATGCCGTACAAATCCATATAGATAACTTATAAAAGCCTTAAACAACAATAACGACTTACGAACAAATTCAACTAACGAACGGATGTCCGGAACGTAACTTGTTCGTAAGTTGAGGAGCGTCTGTAGTCCTACAATGAACATGCACAAGTGTTGACCACATAGTACAGTTTATTAAGAAAAAAATCCCCTTGTCTTCTTTAAAAATAAAATAATGTCGAAATTTTCACCCGCTAAATGTTCGGTCGAAGCCATGCCAGTTGCAAGATTGTTCCATAGTACTGCCACAGTTTATTCTGTTTTCCCTCCATCTCCAACTTTAAATGAAAAAAAAAAAAAACAACATAAAATGCTTTCAGATTGTAATCCTGCTAAATAATCCCCATTTTCACTAAATGTACCTGTAATCTGAGTACGTCTTCTTTCCTTGTAACTGTAGCGGAATACAGTTACCTTTTTTTTGGTATCCTTTTACGTAACGCTGTTCCTTGTATTCTGTTACTCCCCAAGCCTGGTGCCAGTCATATAAAGTCTGCATAGTTTCTCTTCAGGAAATTCAAGTCATTTTAATAATTGAAAATTGTGATTGTGGGATACAAGGACAAAAACAGTGATTCTTTTTTGTCATATTGCCCAGTCCTTGATCCTGGGTATGCTGAAAACCTTGAAAAGTGGCACATACTGTTTTTTTCTAAAATGTTTGTTGTCTAATTTATCAATACCAACTGCGGAGAGGTGCAATGAAATAATCTGTGTTGTTGCTTTTTCCTGTCAGGTTTTCTATTATGCTGTGTCTGATCGAATTGAGGGTCATGGGAAATATACAAGAAGGCATTAATTTACCACGCCTTATGTATGGCATTGAATAAAACAAAATTTAAGTATTCCTGGAACAAGCAGGCTGTGTTGTGATTAAATTTAAATCTACTGTATAATCAGATTACATCCCACATTGCTCTGGTAAATTAAATCCAGGAGACATGTCTGAAATAATGAGCAGGTGTGCAGTGGGATAACCGCAATGTTTCTCCAGCAGCTCCACTGTCATCGCGATTGTTCAGTCAGCCTGATAATTGTCTCATGTCAGGACGTCAGACTTGATGTGTGGTCAGTTCTGATAAGAGGCTTCATGTTGGAAAGTTGTATGGTTAATTTTTAAACTCACAGGGTTAAAAAGTGTTCAAAATCACAATTCAGTTCAGATACAAAAAGTCTGTGGAATCCCTCAGTCGTCCAGGTAGGCCCCAGAGCAATCAAGAAATCAAGAAAGAATTTTTTTGCTTCAGATACAAAAGTTTAATTTAATTTATTCGAGCTGCAGTCGATTACAATCAAATAATCGTATTCGTATTTTGACAGTGGCATTATTAAATCAAACTAAAATAATTAGGGAGAGAGAATTAGGCCTATTGTATTTCCGAGCAATAGAAACACCTGTAATTAATAAATACTAGATGATATGTTTAATGTCATACCATGGAACATTCCAGGCAAAGCAATAACATCTCCATGGAGACAAGCAGGTGATGGACCCTCCACCAGGGCAATCAAGGCAAGCAGTGGTTGCCCAATAAAATCAAAATCATTGCGTGTCAAAAGTATAATTAAATAGTTTTGAATTATGTCAAAATAATCCTGCTTTCCCTTCACTTTGTTTGTTTGTTTGAAACATGGTTGTAATGGCGGTTTCCTTTACACATAAAACTAATGTTGCACATTATCTACAAATAGGTACATAGCCTATATTTTTCATAGTGTATATTCTGTAAATATTTTTTTACATGCTTCTCTTTATCTTATTTATCTATTTTATTTTATTTGTATTGTATTTATTTTTTGTATACTCTTGGCATCCAGGGTGGGCAGCAAAGTAAGAATTTCATTGTACAGGGAAACGTGTTTCTTTGCTGTGCCTGTGACAATAAAAGCTTTGAATCTGAATCTTGAGTCTTGAATCTTTACTACACTCTTCTGGTCATTGAGCAAATTGCAACAAGATTCAAGATTGTTTATTTGTCATATGCAGGATCAACACAAGGTCAACAATGCAATAAAATGCTGTGGATCAGAAGAACCCGCTGACTCACTAAGATAGTCAAGAACAACCGTGGTTCCAGTGTTGGGAAGGTTACTTTTGAAATGTAATCCCTTACAAATTACAGATTACATGCTCCAAAATGTAATTTGTACCGTAATCTATTGGATTACTTCAGGTGAGTAATGTAATCTGATTACTTGGGATTACTTGACATTGCCATCTTTTTACAAACTACATGAATGTGTTGAAAACTGCCCAGCCCATCAGAGGCACTCCACTTCTATTGAGGAGGCCGAAGAACAGATGCCTGCTCAGAGTGTGCAGCATTCTCAAAGACTCCTCTAATCTGGCAAACAGACTATTCTAGATCCTTCTAGAGACACGGCAGGAGCCTACCAACCAAAACCACCAGATACCGAAAGAGCTTTTCCCCCACAGCAGTCCAAAGATTGTCCAAAGATGATCTTCCCCTTCTTCCTTCCATTCACTGTGTTCCTCTCCAATTCTGCATTACACTGCTGCATATCTGCTCATTCCTCCTAATTCTTTAGAATCTGCATTTACTGTATGCAACTTGTTTGCAATAGAAGGTATATTACGAGAGGGGATGGTGGAGGTGGGGGATAATTATTTTAATGTTTTAGAACTTCAATCAAAATACAGTGGTACCTCACCTTACGAAAGACTCTGCAAACGAAAAATCCAAGTTACGAAACGCCTTCACGTTAAAATATGGTCTCTAGATACGAAAGAAAATTCAAGTTACGAAACGCGAAATCTCAAAAATTCAGTTAATGCACGCTCAGATGCGCGCTCAGATGCACGTCCCGAAACATAAATACACTTTATCAACACACACGGGGTTAGGTTCCAGAGGTGGCCCGCGGTGGGAGAGGTCCGTGAGGTAGGACAACTTTGTATTTTGCAATTGTTCTACATGTTTTAGGGCTGTAAATGCTTCACCACACACATCTACGCTTTTCTCAGACTGGAGTTGGGCTTTTCTCGCATTTCTCTCTCGTTTGAACACTCAAACTTTCATAGATTTTCAACGGAATGTGTTGATAGTGAAGCGTGGGGGGGGGGGCAATATAGCGCCGAACGCGCGAGGGGAGCGGAGACACAGGATTACTATCAACAACACATCATCAGTATGGTAAAACTAACCTGTCTCACGACGGTCTAAACCCCGCTCACGTTCCCTATTAGTGAGTGAACAATCCAACGCTTGGTGAATTCTGCTTCACAATGATAGAAAGAGCCGACATCGAAGGATCAAAAAGCAACGTCGACACGGCGCAAGGCCGCGCGTACACCGGGGCTGCGGGCGCGGGATGGAGCCGCGGCGCCCGGGCTGTGCCTTCCCCTCGAGGCCGAGCACGCGCAAGCGAGCACGGGGTGATTTAATCCTGGTCTGGTCCCGGTTTGGTCCGGGTCTGGACCTGGTCCGGTCCTGGTTTAGTCCAGGTCCAGTCCAGGTTTAGACCTGGTTTAGACCTGGTCTAGACCTGGTTTAGTTCTGGTCTAGACCTGGAAGTCAGATAGAACCAGAGTCCACCCCGAGCAAGACCCCGCTGTCTTGCCCGCCGATAGAGCACCTTTCTCGGCCTCTTGTGTCAGCCCCCCGGCTCTGGAAGTCAGATAGAACCAGAGCCCACCCCGCCCTGCTCTTATTCCCACTGAAAGAGCGTCTTTCTCGGCCTCTTAGCTCTAGCGCGGAACGCGCAAGGAGCGCGGAGACACGAGCAACGCTCTCATCCAACGGCACTGCCATGTCCCGGGATAATCCTGGTTTAGTCCAGGTTCAGTCCAGGTTTAGACCTGGTATAGACCTGGTCTAGACCTAGTTTAGTTCCGGTCTAGACCTGGTTTATTCCACGTTTAGTCCTGGGTCTAGTCTCTTAGCCAATCAGGACGCAGAACACAATGTTACACTATAAAAAAAAAAAAAAAATACACTATAAAAAAACACCTTGGAAGGGATCAGGCCTTTTCCATTGAAATGGCTACTCAACTTAAGAAAAATTCACGTTACGAAACCACTTCTGGAACGAATTAATTTTGTAAGGTGAGGTACCACTGTATATATGGCAAACCGTTTGAAAGCTTAGACCCTCAGGAATCTATTTATGCCTACCAATAGTGATAATTGTTTTGTGCAGTTTTAGTAGTAGTTTAGTCTTTATTTGAAGGGACAATGTACAGAGACATTATGTACAAAGACAGAGATGTTCTGCACCAGAGTATAGCTACAAAGCTAATTTCCATCCGTAGTCCCTGGTTACATGGCTAAAAAACAACGGTCTATATCAATAAAAGCAATCAAAGATTTTCTCTCTTAAAACACACACATACACACACACAGCATCACACATTTAACTTTGACACACATCTCATTACGCAGTAACACAGCAAAACATAATATACACCCACTAACATTAACCCAAAACACACAATCACACACATCCATGTACTATTTACACACCATATCATTCACAATAACAATAACACATAAAAACATAATTCTTATATTTGATCTCAATGCTGTATTAACGGATTCACTACTGTATAACCTGCTGGTTAACGTGGTGTGTGCTGGCAGTTTTGATTATTCCACAGCCACTTTTTCAGTTCTGTGGAAAAGGTGGAGTAGTCCGTTCCGTATCATTCCAGTCTTTAATGGCTCTGTAGGAAAAGGAAGATTGTGCAAATGTTGTTTTGAGTTTTGGTATATTGCAGTGGCTGTTGGTGGAAGCTTGTGTGGTTCGTGTTGTTACTGTGGATGTGTACTTGATGAAGTTCTTAAGAGGAGCTGGTGCAGAGTTATTTAGTATTTTGTGGGTCATTCTAATTGAGGCATATTTCTGAATATGTATGTGTGAAGCGATTTTTAAACTATTTGACTCAAACCTGAATTGAATTAGATGCATATCTGAGTGATATGAACACATGGAGAATAAATAATTATCAGCAATTTATTTTGAATACAAAATAACAAAATTAACAGAATAAAATACATATCTGTCCTGCTTAACTTAATACTGTATAAATTAATATAAACAGGGATGAAAGTGACCAGTAATGGAAAAAGCTGAAAGTCACAGAAAAGCTAGGGAAGTCCGGGGACCCATACATCATCCATGAGAATCCAACATGTGGGGCAATTCCAAGTATGAGCGCATGTGCAGCAGGAGACGACAACAGCAGCACTAACTTTCAACACAAATGTCTAAAAATAACTTGCTTTTAGTGACAAGTCATTGTTTGTAACTTTGCATTTGTAATGATTAAATGTTAATTAGAAATACAGGCCATCATTTAATCAAACAGTGAGCGAGTTACAGTGGGAGTTTGTGTGAAATGGAGGATCCGGACGGCGCAGTGGAGTGAGAGCAGCTGGAGAAGAGCCAGTCTCGTCTCTTTCAGTTCATGAAGGAGCGACAGTGTCAGTGGAATAACAGCACCATTACACATGTGTGGAGGAACATGTGTCTGTTCTGGACCTGCTCCACTTCAGGGAAATACAGGACGTTTGTTCAGATGTGGTTTTGATTTGTATCTGTGGAGGTGGAGTGTGAGTGCGCTGTTCTAACACAGGGCTGTGTTTTAGGGGACATTTGTGACACATTGGGCTGTATTATAAGTGCATCTGTCTGACCAGTGCACTGTTGTTGTTAGTATGTCTTCATGAATGTACATTTTGTGTAAAAAGTGCATTATATATCATATGGTTTCTGGATGCATAATAATAATTTCAAAAACAACAACAGTACTGAAGGCTCAGCACTGTTGAGCCTTCAGTACTGTTGTTGTTTTTGAAACAACAACAGGCTCAGCTGAATAAACAAATGGCCCACAAATAGCCCCGTTTGTACAAACAGGGTGTCAAATACAGTCCAATATATACACATATTAATAAACTATGTAGTTTATTTGACTCCAAAATTGCTCAGTATATATATGCATTTAATATGTCAGTAAAGATAGTAATTCGCAATGTAGTATAAATTGGTGTTATTAAAGGGTCATTCCAGAATTGGAGGACATTTAAGCTTTAAAATACTTGAAAAATAAACCTTCACTTTTCAAATTTTCTGCTACATATTCATCAATAATAGGTAATAAACTATCAAATGCTTGATTAGCTCAGCTTACGGATCAATGGTACAATTTTTATTAGATGATTTATATGTTTTGTTTTTTTATTTACTCTAATCACAGTAACAGGGTTGCAAATCCGCACTAATGTTAGCTTTATCTCAGGAGTTAGAAGCTAGCTGTTTAGCTAGCTGTCACTGCTAATCAAGAGGAAAAAAATATTTATGCAAATAAGTAAAGGAAAAAAAAAATTGTCTTATTCTGATAATATGCATAATAGGGTTGCAGGACCTGTACACCTCCAGGACACGAACATGATTGCGTCCGATCCTTCTCACCGTGGTCATGGACTTTTTGACCTGCTCCCCTCAGGCAGGAGGCTACGGTCCATTCGGACCAGAACCTCTCGCCTTAAAAACAGCTTCTTCCCCTCTGCTGCTGGACTCTTGAATAATAACACTAGGACTGTTCCCACCCCCCGCTCTGTGTCAGTCACATGACCCTGTGCTGTATTTTTTTGCACCTGTCTGTTTGCACTTTTCATTACCTGCAGAGAGAGCTGACGAAGCCTCTCGGATGAGCGGCGAAACGTTTTCGACCAAACAAACTTTGTCCAGTTGACAAATTGAATTTCTTCTTTTATCATGGATTCTACCTGGACGACTGAGGGACTCTTCACGCATCTTAAGAATTACCTGCACTGTTATATTCTTGTAAATTAGAAAATTTTGTATTATATTATAGCTTATTGGTTTTCTACTTCTATTTTATTTGCTGCATTTTAAGTGTTTGTCTACATTCCGGTCCAAGCACCGAAGCAATTTCCTAATGTTGTGAACCTGTTCACTCATATGGCAATAAAACTTTTCTGATTCTGATTCTGATTCATGAGGTAGAGTGAGACATTCAATCAAGGCTAACAATGTTATAAAAATATGAAGAACAGTAGAGAAGACAAACCTTTGCTCTACCTATTCTTTTGGAAAACTGTTTGATGATGTCAAGTCCAGGGTATCATGTGGTTCACTGCTTTCTTCTTCTTCTACCAGGCTAAGAAAGTTATGGTAACAGGACTGCGTGCATGTTATGGGACTCATGTTCCATGAATAATAATAATTATTTGAAATATTATGGGACAAGGACAAGAGGAAAATGGCATTTTGGAGGGAACTCCAGACTTATTTGGTATTTTCACCATTTTCAAGCATTCTTTTCTCTTAGTTTTTTTAGATTTAGTCTCAGGACAAGTAAATTCACTTAGAAACTGTATTGTTTTAGTATTTTGTATGTGGATTGTTTAATATTTGATGGGTGGGATGTAAAATGTCCTCCAATTCTAGAATGACCCTAAACTGTTATCGACTAAATATTAATGCCCACCCCAATTCCTGCATCCCTATCAGTAAAAGTCACCGCACCATATTTGTCTGTATTTGTCTGATTGTATTCTAAAAGTCTCAATGTACAATAGACACAATAGTCTGACTTTAGTCAACTCATCTACAGAAGAATATCATCTAGTTAAAGCGATAACTGATTTTCAAACTGTGATTG
The DNA here is from genome assembly GCA_036785185.1 of Paratrypauchen microcephalus. NCBI lineage: Eukaryota > Metazoa > Chordata > Actinopteri > Gobiiformes > Gobiidae > Paratrypauchen > Paratrypauchen microcephalus. The sequence continues at coordinate 4,074,612 of JAVJIX010000039.1, forward strand.
GAAGAAGTAGATTTTTAAACTATTTCCCGCAGCTCTAACTTGTCTAGCTCTCTAAACCCTTTGGTACTTTGCTAGCATTCATACGGATGAACTGTCAGAGCCTGTGCGCATCTTTAGAACAGCTTTTTCAGACAAAGCAAAGCAAAGGAAGCACCAAACTGGGAAATCCGCTCTCATCCCACAGCATTACACAGTGACGCACCAAGTTCTTTCTCTGCATTCACAATCAATAAAATGTTTCACTGTTTGATTTTGTCATAAACTGCTTCTTTTACTTTTAGCTTGAGTCTATGGCCATATTTATATAACAGAAGTGCCTTGGCTGAAGTCTGCATTTTAACATATTGTGTTAAAGGTGCAATGTGTAACTTTTCTGGTGGAGGTCCGCCACCTGCTTGTCTCCATGGAGCTGTTATTGTTTTGTCTGGAATGTCCCGGTATGGCATTAAACATTTCCATCTTGCATTTATTCAATTAACTTGACCCTATGGCACCACCTGCTCTCTCCAAAGAGATAGAAAATAATAATAATAGAAGAAATAATAGATAGAAATAAGTGTATTGCCATACTGTGGAACATTGCAGGCATAATCTCCATGGAGAGAAGCAGGTGAGGGACCCTCCACGAGAAAAGTTACACAGTGCTCCTTTAACATCGTGCATTACATTAAGACATCCACAGATTTTATAGACTCAGACTAATGTATTTTCTGCAGCAGTTGTTTCATGAATCACAGTGAGGGGGCCTAATCACATCGCCTTGAGCATTTTAAAATGTAGAATAAAGCGGCTCTTTCTCTACCACTGGCAGGGCGCACAAACCAGATGGAGACGGAACGAAAAGAGAGACTGCATTGCACCAAGCACCAGTTCCTGCCAGGCTGCTGCCCACACACAAAAAACTGACAGTGTCTCAACTATTGCAAATGAATCATCTGCCACATACGTATACATTTAAAGGCCTCCGAGGCGTAACGCTATTTCCATCATTTTGAAAAAGGTAAAGAAACCCAGTGACTTCAATCACCTCCTGTGAAAATGGTCTTTCACAGACGAGTAAGAAAGCTCCAAGAGATATTGAAAGCACCTATGGAAGTGGATAAAAGTGGTAATAACATGACTTTAACTGAATTATAAGGGAAGACATCCCGAATAATTTGAGATCAGCAAAAAGAGATCAGCATTGTACCAGATACAGTCGAGTAATGAGGTCAAGGGCAACTACGTTAGCAGGTAGTCGTCTAGCCAAATGAGTAAACAAAATGGCTAAATCTCACTTTTGTGATGTCCCTACAACATAGTTAACTGTGCTTTTTGCATGATTTCAGAAATATAAATAAATATGTCAGTGTAATTCATCATCATCAAGTAGTCCACAGCAAAGAAAGTTAACAATTAGACAAAGTTTTTAGACTGAATACTTTTTGATACTCATCCATGTCATTTCAGTTCAGAAATAAATATGCTTTATACAGACTTTACACAAACGAACTTCGATGATTCAACATGTGTATCGAGATTATATATGCACAACGGCAAGGTTATGACTGAAATGTTAGAAATTTGTATTAAGTGTAATAAATATATTTAATCCTTCTGTTCCGACCACGTTCCCTGCTCTGATAAAGCAGAGGGAGGAGTGTAAGGAAGTTTCTGTTGTAAAACTTGGAGAGGCAGAATTAAGAAAAGGGCTTGTATTAGTAATGTCCTGTTATTGCAGCCATAGCTTTTCACCCGTGTTTTCGGAGACGTGTGGTGCAGCTGTATTTATCTTCATTGTAAAGTTACACCCAGGAATTCATTCACATAATCAGATAAAGTAAAATGAATAACCTCCCTTTTCTTCCCCGTTTTTAAGCTTGCTTCAGCATTTTTGGTTTTGCAGTTTTTGTCGCGCTGTGCAGCTCAGTCAGTGGTTAATACAGCCTCAGCCTCTGCGACCCGTGGATACAACTAAAATGATTTATTTGTGCTGTGTGTTTGGGTTGTGGCTCTCACCTGTGTATCTGCGTTCAGGACTTTGATCCTCTGAGTGGAAATGAACAGGTCCACCTCCGTCAGGGTCTGTGTGTCCCCATCGGCATTCTGCACAAACAATTTGGACAAAGTTAGAAAGATTAGTGCCATACAAAATATACAGTACTGTGCAAAAGCTTTGGTCAAAACAAAAGCCTCAATAAATACTGCATGTAAAATGTGGCAATATTGCTAAAAATACAGAATTGAAAAGGTCAATTCAATGTTGTTGTGGATCCAGAGCATTGTTTTGCTTTAAAGGTACATTATGTCACTTTTTTTTGTGTCTCTGGTTGACACTTCTTTGTCTGGAATGATCCACAGTGTGGCATTAACTCTATCTTGAAATGATTCAATTACAGATGTTGGTATTGCTCAAAAAATACTGTGAGATGAGGATTCCCTATTCACAGCCCTGACCAGTAACCAGGCCTGGTGGTGTCACCTGGCTGTCTCCATGAAGATAGACAAGTTTAATGCCACAATTTGTAACATTCCTGGGCCTGGCCAATAACATGAAGTGGCCTTCACCAGAAAAGTTGCATAACGCACCTTTAATTCACTCACTACAAACAAATAACTACAGAAGAAAAAAATATAATTTTACAAACTACTAGATAAGATCTTATACCTTACTGTGTTTAAAGCCTTGTGCACAGTACTGTATACTTCAGGGATATTACTGTGTTGGCTGGACATGGACTTGTGCGGAGGTGAGGCAGTTACATAAATAAAACATGTATTCGTGCATTGGGCAGTGATGAGATGGTGATGGCGAGTTTGGCACAGAAACAACAAGCAGCTTTACACTAAACCTCGACCAGCTGGCTCTCACGCCACAAGAGCTCTCTGGCTCCAGCACTAGATATAAAGCAGAGACTTTACTGAGCTGCACACTATTCAGAATATATCAACATCAAAATGCCTACAGGGAAAATGTCGAAGTCCAAGTCTAAAAATATCTTTTTTACAACATGTTTTCCCACACCTCAAAATCAGAGAAAAGCAGGATTTAGATTTTAGGTGGACTCCCCTAGTTAATTTGATGCTTCTGTTTTACCATGTTGGCATGTTTTGTTGAACAATTAAAGAACTGAGAAGAAACATCTTAAATGGATTCAAGCAACACCACGTAACTTTATGGAAGTGGCACCTGCAAAATTCCATGGAAAAAGATGGTTAAAACCTTACTTCCATGCCATATTGTGGGACATCACAGCCAAAGGAACACTGTTTCCATGGAGACAAGCAGGAGAAAGCCCTCCTCCAGGCAAGGTTTATGGAGATGCAAGCTTCCTCACAGTAAGGATGCAAGTTTGTTTAGCTTTCCAACTGCAGCAAAAATGTGGCTAAAAAGTTACGTGGTGGGGCTTTAAACTGGCACAGTACATGTTAACAGGGATTACAGAAAATGTATAAATAAGTATTATAAAGATGTAAACCACATTTTAATTATTCAAAACTGTCACAGGTTTTGTACTGCTACAGAAATCAAGTATTGTTTTTACTGGTCTGCTGAAACGAATAGCAAAGCACACGTAAAAAAGATGAGAGACGAGGACGTGAATGACAATAACACAATGTTATGATGAGACTGGGGCTATTTATTTCACTGTGATTGACAACACACCGCCTTTTTCTTGATTTTAGCAGCCTTCTGAACCCTCTGGCAGTGGGCACGAGGCAGTGGGCGAAGGGACGGGGTCAGCGTAAACAGGAGCACAACAGACAAGAGGGAATAAAATAAGTAAATCAAAGCAGGTCGAGATGTTACAAACCAAACTGCAGCTGCACTATCTCCAAAATAAAAGCCAGGCAGAACGAGAGTGTGTGTGTGAGTATGCGTGTGAGTGTATAAATTATGTTCTTGTGTGCGTATGAAAGATAGCACAGCCACGTTGGTTATCAGATTCAAATCCAAACAGCAATTACAGACAGGAATAATTGCTTTTCTTGTTCCAACACAGCAAACCACAACATGCAAATGCACATACAGTACTACACTCCTGATCCATTGAATCTTTTTAAACAGTGGGTGTTTTGATGTGATTGACAGAATACAGAATGGATATATGATACAATTCAATATTTACAGTCTAAATGTCATATGTTATCAGATCAGGTGTAAAACTAGTCATCCGCCAATCTGCCTTATACAGCTCTGGAAAGAAATAAGAGACCACTGCATTTTTGTGTGAAATCAGCATCTCTACATGTATTACAGCCATTCCATTCCAGCATCTGCTGAATTCCAGCACAAACACAAAGCTGAACTATTTCAGTTCTTGCACCAGGAGTGGAATAAAGTCACCCAAGAACAATGTGAAAGACTTGTGGAGAGCATGCCAAGACGCATGAAAGCTGTGATTAAAAATAAGAGTTATTGCACCAAGTATTGATTTCTGAACTCTTCTTAAGTGTAAACATTAGTATTATGCTGTTTTAAAATGAATTTGATCTTGTTTCTTTGCATTGTTTGAGGTCTGAAAACATGTATCTTTTTGTTATTTTGACCATTTGTCATTTTCAGCAAATAAATGCTCTAAACGATAATACACAAACACATATCTATAAGTAGTAAAATCAGAAAAACTGATAATTTTGCAGTGGTCTCTTTTTTTTCCAGAGCTGTATTTCATAGTGATGCAGTGCAGCCCTAATGGTATGTGTTGATTATCAGCCAGCGTTAACTTCTATTACATTTGAGATATAGAAGCTGTATCACTTCTTATATACATGTGAACCACTGTAAACCAGGATCCCAGAATAAAATGTCAAATCCATAGGCTGTATGTATAAATGGACATGGACTACCCGGTAGCTGCCACTTTCCAAATTTTTGGCCAGATTTTGGCTCCAATTGACTTTACATTGGAACTGTAACTGCTCCTCTCTTCTTACACTTACCCATTGTTCTATTTTCAAACTACACAACTGTTTATTTGCTTTTATTGTCCCCATTTGGACCACTGAGCAGTTAGTGTATAAAGCAAGGTGTTTGAAAATTATTTCTAGCTCCACAAAGCCGTGTTACTCAGTTCACCTGTCTGTTGCCATGCTTTAAAGAATAACTCAACAAAACAAAACTCCAGGTATATTTTTGATGAGGAAACAACATTATAACAGAGATCAGAAAATAGTGTATTCAAGGCCCTTTAAGCATCTTTACTATTGGCGTGAGAACTGAACTTGTGTGCACCAAAAAGTAAATCTGTTGTAGGAAGTGCCAATAAGACAATCACTACCTTAGTGCATAGGTTTGGTAGTCGTACTTCTCTCCAGTAAATGAGCTTACAAAAGGATGTGAGGACAAAAAGAGAAGAAATGTAGCCTGCAGTAAGGATTTTAACTGTGTTCCCAAAATAATTACAAGGTCATGTCATTGCAGGAAGGAACTGCTTTGAGGATGATCCTTATCTTGTTTTACTACTACTACTATAACAGTTTTCTCTTTTCCTTATCTAGTGAATCTGAACCTTGGCACGTAATCTTGAAAGCATTTTATGTGCTATATTTTTGTTCATTTAACTACACCTTCCTGCTACAGAGAAAAGAGCCTTAAGGTAAAATATCGTTTTTTTTTTTTTTTTTAGATTTGCGATGAGTGTTTACACATAAAACATTCGTGAGTTTTGACTCATCTACGAGGGAGACGTAAGCAGTGAGATGACACATACAAAGTGTACGGGGAGAGAAATGCATAAATATTAAATCAAAGGTGCTGAATATTTGGTTTATTTTTACTTTTGTTGCCAGTCTCAAGTGTGCAATAGTCAGCTATTTTAGATGTCAAAGATGAGTTACTTTATGTGCATTTATTTAAACACAGGAGCAGAGATCAGCTGGATAATGCATGGCTTCTTGTTCAGAGGACCTGTTTTGATGTGGGAAGAACAAGAAGGTGAGAGCTGGCTGTTGCCATGGTTTCATTCCATCGGGAGTTTTTACTTTTTCTTTTTTTCAATTGTATGTGATAAACTGAAAACAAACAATTTCTAGATCAAAGAGGCAAGAGGTACAATGATGACAGAAAAGCATGTAGAGAAGGACCAAATATTTGCTATCTAAATGCAATAAGTGGCAAATTTAAGGATTAAAGCACCTTTTGTTATTATTACTTTGCTTTACGTATGACAGATTCATTATGAGGAAATGAATAAAATGTGAGATAAGTAACATAAACAGAAACCCATTAACAGAAAGACATTAAAAAAAAAGGCTTTGGCGTTATCATTACTGGCCTTTTCTAAAGAATTAAGAAATGGAGCAAAGGATCATGACCTGTGAAGTTCCCTGTTTTTTTGTTTTTTTTGTAGCTGTTTCCGGATCAAAATATACTTTCCAGTTCAATATTGCGACAGCCCGAGATATCGTGAGAGTTTTCATAATTCAGTTATAAATGAAGGTTATGATGTTTGGGCTTTGTGGAAAACATTAAAGCTAATACTGTCAAATAGGCTGTAATTATTTTATTATCATCAATAAGTCTATTTCCAGTCTTTATATTGACGTGTTATGTGGTACAGTATAAATATATAACACTTTGACAGGTTAAAGGTGCATTGTGTCACGTTTCTGGGGATCCATGGAATGCTTTTCTCCATGGAGATATATTAATTTGTCTAGAATGCTTCACAGTATGACATTAAACCTTTCTATCTTCATGGAGACCAAACCAGACCAAGTTACAGGTCACATCTCTGAAGAGGCAACCCTGCTCACAGTCAGTGTCTGTTTTTCTAGTTTTTTTTAGTTAAAGGAAAAGTAACGTTTTTTTACAATCTGAGCCTTCTTTTGGCAATAAAACAAGTAGTTTTACTCACCCATAGCAGTTTGGTGTCAATTGGAGTGGTATCGCAGAAGTTATGTTGGAGCCGTTCTGTTCTACTAATGATCCCGTATCCGTTAGCATGAGTGCTCGGGGCACTGCTTTGCGCTCTCCAAATAACACAAACTTTAGCACTTTTCAAATCACAGAAGATCGCTGTGTCAGGGTAGACTTTTAGTAGATTCCAAAACGGCCTGAAACCCGATATCGCAACAGAAAAGTAAAGTTCAGAGCGGTGTTAGCTTCTTTCGGACTAGCGGTGTTTACAAAACAGCTGAGTTCACGCATGCGCACTGTCCTCTCTGATGACGTCATCAAATTAAACTATAGCTGGATATCGGGTTTCAGGCCGTTTTGGAATCCACTAAACGTCTACCCTGACACAGCGATCTACTGTGATTTGAAAAGTGCTAAAGTTTGTGTTATTTGGAGAGCACAAAGTAATGCCCCGAGCATATGATACGAGCACTCACGCTAACGGATACGGGATCATTAGTAGAACAGAACGGCTCCAACATAACTTCTGCGATACCACTCCAATTGACACCAAACTGCTATGGGTGAGTAAAACTACTTGTTGTATTGCCGAAAGAAGGCTCAGATTGTAAAAAAAAAACGTTACTTTTCCTTTAAATGTAAAGTAGAGCTGTTTAATGTGATACTCTGGAACATTCTGGGCAGGGCAGTGACATATACATAGAAACAGCAGCAGGTGATGGACCCCCTACTAAAAAGTTACATACAAAGTGCGCCTTTAAAACAGCAAGTTGCATTCAGACATTCCTCAGCCCGTTTTAGGTTTAATAATGCAACAACCCTTCCGGATCCAGATGTCACCTTATTTAATTTAATTTACAATAGCTATAAAGGAGCACCATCTGGCATATGTTCCATCCTCATCTCTCATCATCCCATATAAACATATACATCCTGAGCAGTAAAACACGAGGAAGGATCTCCACCTCGCAGTCTACACTGAAATCCAACTCTGCCTTTAGTCTTAAGAAGCTAAAAGCAGTTTAAAGGTCTCAAGTTACACAAAACTGACTCTTGTGAGCTTTAAGCCATGTTATAATGTTGCTACCTGATCAAAAACATACTTTTGTTTCAGTCACACAAGTTTTGAGTGACCCTTTATAATTAGTCTGTCTGTATATCCAAAGCTCAAAATCCTCTGGCCCACCCTTTAAAACCCCTTACAGTGGAGGGCCTTTTTTGAGCAACTGTCCCTAAAAAGACCTCTCCAAATTAAAATCATACCTGTTATTGAAGTATATGGATTATATACAAATGTTTAGTCTCTGTGTAAAGGTAACATTCTCTAGTTTTACCCTCAGCATTTACATTCACTCCAAATGTGATTGGAAAAAAGTTACACACCTTGGAACACCAAATAAAAAGTGTTTTTTTATCCTTGCCTAATTTTTTTTTGTAAATATAAAAGGTGTCTATAGCTGCTGTTCATAGCTGAGGCCTAAAATACACTATCTTTCAATACAGTAAGTTGTTGACCACTCAAATTTCAAATTGGGAATCAATAGCTGTATATACTTTGTCCAGGCATTTTATACAGGGATCATGCCTTTATCCAAACCTATCCAAACCTATCCAAATTGGAAACATTTAGAAAACGTTTAATAACTTTTGACTCATTGAACCTACAGACATCATTGAGGGCTCTACTGAAAGCTTACAACTAGAGGAATCCATTTCTGCACTATATTATGTCCCTGAGAATTACATTCTATAAAAAAGTGGTTTTTTTTCAATCAAAAATAGACCAAACAAGTGTTGAAAATGAAAATATGTATTGAAAAATTCTATAACACTGCACACTGTATACATTTTCAAAAAACCATGGACACTAAACGTTACACACATATTTACAGGTATTTACACACTAAGAGTTTGGTGGCTGGTTGTCAGTGTTCCACTGATTGTAGCAGTCCCTTGTTTGAATAAAGCAGAGTGGAGTGTCACAGGTAGAACATTTTACAGCTGTCTTTGACTGACATCTTCTACACTTCAGCCTGCCATTTGTGCGGGAACCACTGCTGCCCATCCGTTCTTTGTTGCTCCGGTCGTGGTAGGGCTCCTTATCTGCAGAAGAAATGCAGTACATGCTTTATTTTTCACTATACATAATTATTTTCTGATCAGTTGGGCTTTATTGGTACACAGTGATGACACTAGTAAGAAAAACACAAAAATATAATAGGAAATAAGCTCAAAATATGCTTTCTAAAATTTTATTTTCAAAGATCAAAGATCAAAGTCAGCTTTATTGTCAATTCTCCCATATGTGTTCAACATACAGTGAATCGAAATTTTGTTTCTCTCTGGCCAAGTAGTGCAAAAACAGTGTACAAAATACAATAAAGACAAAACAAAAACTATCTAAGACAAAAATCTAAATCTAAAAACTAAAATCTATTCTTATTTATTTTCTTATTTATTTTATCTAAACACCCAATAAATAATAGTAGGTCTATTTTACAAAAAGTGATCTAAATGCAGAAAAAAAATCTAATGTTTATTGTTTTCTTTTTATTCAAATACTACATCAAATACATAATAAAATGATACTTACACATCTATACCTCCGACTCCTCCAGAGCTGAAATCGACTTGTGTATATTTCTGCAACCTCCAAACTTAAATATTTTCTCTTTCCAGTCCTTTTAGCCATATTTTCAATCAAGGAACATCTTCAAATCAACCACAAACACGCAAGACGCATGACGCACGTTTACGCACAGTTTACGCACGGACCGCAGTTTCACTTTACGCAGCTGCTTCACGTGGAACTTATTGTGAAAGACCTAGCAAACTATGTCTCCCTGTTCAGCTCCTCATTGGCTGTTCGCCTGAACTGTCAATCATCCTGTGTAACCTAACTTGTTGACTCAGCAAGGGCGGAACTCTTAGTTGATATTTAGCGGTGCGTCACAGTTGATTGGACTATTACAGCTCTAGAGCAGCCAAGACCTCCCCTTTATGGCCAATCTAACTGTCAATCTGAAGTTTACCCTTGTGTTTAGCAGCTCCAGCTGTGAGGAAAGATATATATATATATATATATATATATATATATATATATATATATATATATATATATATATATATATATATATTGCTTGATTTAGGCTAAAGAAGTGGACAAAAACACCGGCGCTTATGTAAGTTGGGAAGACTTCCGCTGTCGTATTGGATCTAACACGTGTTTTGGTCTAAATTGTTTTACTGGATTTTATTCGCTGGATCCTTATGGACAGATTGAGACCAAGTTTATGGCGAAATGCTGATGTCTGACCTGTCCAGAAACTTCAAAGGTGAGCAAAGTAACAAACCTGGTTTTGTGCTTTTCCGTATAAAAGCCCCATGTGCTTGGGGACTGATTGTTGTGCCGGGAAATGAATTGCAGAGACAAAAAATTAGACTGTAAGGTCTCATTTGATGTGTAGATTGTCATGGTACACAATCGGGAATGTGTGCTTTTATGTGGAAAGAAAAAAAAAAGAGTGAGCGGGACCGCGCACGGGCCGACCTCAGGGTAAGAGGTTAATGTCGTGTAGTAGTTTTCAAGTTAACAGCTACCTTTTACCTTTTATTCAGTACAGAAAAGTAATTCCAGGGCTGGACACATCCAAATGACTCTGCTGAAGATGCTTGGAGTAAAAAAAAAACACAGTGGAGCACCTGTATTACCACATGACATCACAAGGTAGAACAGAGTGTTTTCTTGAGAGAAGAACTCAAGCTAAATATGCAGGGTTTGTGTGTGAATGAAACAAAACACAACTCCAGGTATGTTTTTGATGAGGAAACAACATCAGAATATACAGCTCTGGAAAAAAAATAAGAGACCACTGCAAAATTATCAGTTTTTCTGATTTTACTACTTATAGGTATGTGTTTGGTGGGCAAAAGGAAAATTTTTGTTTGAGTCTATAAACTACTGACAACATTTCCCCCAAATTCCAAATAAAAATATTATCGTTTAGAGCATTTATTTGCAGAAAATGACAAATGGTCAAAATAAAAAATAAAATGTTCAGACCTCAAACAATGTAAAGAAACAAGATCAAATTCATTTTAAAACAACATAATACTAATGTTTACACTTAAGAAGAGTTCAGAAATCAATATTTGGTGCAATAACCCTTATTTTTAATCACAGCTTTCATGCGTCTTGGCATGCTCTCCACAAGTCTTTCACATTGTTCTTGGGTGACTTTATTCCACTCCTAGTGCAAGAACTGAAGTAGCTCAGCTTTGTGTTTGTGTTGGAATTCAACAGACGCTGGAATGGAATGGCTGTAATACATGTAGAGATGCTGATTTCAGAAAAAACGCAGTGGTCTCTTATTTTTTTTCCAGAGCTGTAGATCAGAAAATAGCGTAATATGGGCCCTTTAATGTCTGTTATACAATACTGATTCTTTCTGCATAATTGTATTAAAGACATTTGACCTCCACAAAAATGAGAAAGTGGGCAACTACAGCCATAAAATCCAATGAATGAAAAATGCATGTGTAGGTTTCAGCAATTGGAAAGTGCCACCCAGAAGCTGAATAATGTATTGAGTTAAGTGGAGTTGACTGCTTCGTGCTTTTGTGTGTGTTGAGCAGTGACTCATACTGTAGCACACGCATTAGACTTCACAAATCCACTTCAAGGACACATCTCTTCCCTAACTACAGAGAGAGCTTGATCAAATTATAGTGAAATGCCACTTAGATCAAGATTCATGGCTGTTTGTAAATCTTTGTCCATGCTGGGGGACTCGTGTAACATTTTTGGACAAATAGAATGACGACATGTGGGGGCAACTGCATTACAGATATAAAACGTAGTGATTTTATTGCTATATTTTTGTACTTGTACATACACATTTATATAATTATACCTTATTTGACACCAGTATCTTGCTAGTTTTGCTACTTATTTTGAATGTATTATTTTTGCTCTTTGTTATTATATTATATTGTGATGAATGAGCTACTGTGTCCAAGTAATTTCCTTTGTCGATCAATACAGTCTGTCTAAGTTTGTAGTGATACTATTTTAATTTAAAAAGGTAATATAGGTTTTAAAAAATCAACGCTGACTATGCATATTATACAACTGTAATTACACATTATTTGGCTCTTCAAATAGCATACATTTGCAGTAGAGAATCAGGTTTGAAAGTAAAATATATAGGAGATGCAACAATGACATAAACAAATAGAAATACATACGAAATGGAACGCAAAATGTTGGAATACCTAATGGCAATCAAACCTAGGGACAATAATTAACAGTTACAGTTTAAGTAACCAAAACTAACTGACTAAAACTGATTTATTGAGTATGCATTTGTAGGTTAACTGCCTTTTCAGTCTTTTCTTTCTTTTTTCTCCAGAGACCACTATTTATCAAACAAATATACTTGCAACACTTGTACTATACTTGCCTATACCAAGATAAAACATGCCATTTATGGACCCACTCTAGCATTAAAAGTTGTGGATCAGAGAGAATGAAAAATAAAACACAGCTAAGATCTGGCACAACTTCACAGAGCCTTGACATAACAGAGAATGACTAAAGACTCAAACACTTTAAAAACAAAAATATAGCCCTGTGGTTGGTAAATAATTGCCTGATTCATGTACTTTAATGTGTAATTATTCTAAGGGCAGAACAAGTAAAGGGTGTGTGACTCACTGCGCTCATATGCTGTGTTTGGCATGTAATTTATGTTTATTTAGGACATACAGTACCTTGACTCTGCTGACAGCCTCCTGGGCCTGCATCATTCGAATGTTCTTGGAGGGGTTTCTCTCGGACAGCAGCTGGGTGGAGCCAAGGTAGTTAGCAGCAAAGATAATGCCATCAATCAGGTCTTCTGGCTCACACGGGCCCGGGACTACAGCCAGGAAGAGAGAAAGAAGGGAGAGCATTAACAAAGGAGAACCAGGAATGTTTGCTACACTGAGGTCACTGTGGTGGAGAGGGTCTTCTAATCACTAAAGCCAGTCTAAAAGAGAGCCAAAGCCTGATTGTGAAGTGGTTATGAGAGGGTTGCTCTGCTCCAGTGCAACAAAAACAGTAGTAATAGCAAGTAATAGCAAAAAATTAAAGGTGAACTATGTAACTTTGCTGGCAGGGGGTCAGCCACCTGCTTGTCTCCACAGAGATGTAATTGCTTTGTTTATGTTTCACAATATGGCAATAAACATAATGCATTTATTCAACTGCAGGTATTTTTATTCCTCAAACATACCTAGAAAAGCACACACCCTTACTGTGAGTAACTGGGCTCGCCTTTCCACAGATCTGACATGTAACTTGGCCTGATGGAGTTTTTTTTATCCAGGGCCGGGTCGCGGGGGAAAACAGTCTAAGCAGGAACTCCCAGACTTCCTTCCCCCCGGACACTTCCTCCAGCTCCTCCGGGGGGACCCCAAGGCGTTCCCAGGCCAGCCGGGAAACATAGTCCCTCCAGCGTGTGTCCAGGAGGCATCTGGAACAGATGCCCGAGCCACCTCAGCTGCTCCTCTCAATGTGGAGGAGCAGCGGCTCTACTCCGAGCTCCTCCCGTGTGACTGAGCTCCACACTCTATCTCTAAGGGTGCGCCCAGCCACTCTGCGGAGGAAACTCAGTTCGGCCGCTTGTATTCGCGATCTCGTCCTTTCGGTCATTACCCAGAGCTCATGACCATAGGTGAGGGTAGGAATGTAGATTGAGCGGTAAATTGAGAGCTTTGCCTTTTGGCTCAGCTCCCTCTTCACCACAACGGTCCGGTACAGCGACCACATCACTGCCGACGCTGCACCGATCCACCTGTCAATCTCACGCTCCATCCTCCCCTCACTTGTGAACAAAACCCCGAGATACTTGAACTCCTCCACTTGAGGCAAGAAATCCACAGAAATAAATATATTTAATGCCATACTGTGGAACACTCCAGGGAAAGCAATACATCTCCACGGAAACAAGCAAGTAGTGGACCCTCTACCAGAACATACAGTTACATATAGTGCATCTTTGGTGAAATCAAATGAAACATGTGTAATGAAGTGATTTGTTGGAGATCTTAAAGCTGCAACAACAAAATCAGCAAATTAAATAAAATATAAAATTCAAAACTTAACAAATACTATTGGGATAATGTTTTAAACTGTTATTTTCTTGTTATTGTTTATTCATTTACCAAAAGACTATGAACAAGTGAATACAAATTGTCAACAGTGCATTTACACTAATTACCTGTTGCCTGCTAATCATAACTGTGCAACATTAGACCACCAGCACTATTTCCATCATTCTGTGTGGAGTTTACATATGTCCCCCACCCTTTGTTGGGTATTCTCAAATAGACTAACCATTGTATTTAGTAGCAAAGATAATGCCATGAATCAGGTCTTCTGGCTCACGCAGTCTTGGGACTATGGCTAGAAAGACACAGAGGGAGGCCATTAACAGAGGAGACATGGGAAGAGGCTATAGTGAGCTTTGGTATACGATTATTGTATTGTCAGTCTAAAGGAAGTGAGTGCTGGAGATATGGAGATAGGGAACGTGATTGCTTTTGCTTCATTGCTCAGTTGGAAACCAGGAAACAACATCAAGAAATCACAATACTTTGGAGTTTTACATATAATATAATAAACCCCAGCTTTTATAGAATTTCTCTTGACTTCTCATTTGATTTTGAGTTACTCGCTCCTATTTCAGTAACTAAATATATGAATGTGCCTTATGAGAGGTACACCCTTGGCAGTGGTGGCTGGTTAATTACAAGGCTGGCATATAGATACACAGACATGCAAACATGAATTTGTACAATGACATTCATTAACATTGAGTAAGTGAGACGTCGGTTTACTTCACAAAGGCATGTTCGAGCCACAAGATTAATGGGAGCCACAAGATTAATGAGAATCAAACACGAATGCAACTTGAATTTGCAAATCACAAACAATAAAATATCCAGTATTTGTGGATACTATTATGTACAAAATTTGCATGTGTTAACCCCACAGACTGTATAAAAAAGTGGACTTTTTTGAGACGTCACCCAGCCAATTGAAGCTCACAAGGACAGTTATAGGAGCAAATTTGGAGTCAGGTCCATATTATCCAATATCCAAGTTCCATCCATCCATTTTCTTCCACTTTTCCATAGTTCGGGTTGCGGGGGCAACAGTCCAAATCACACAATGCACCAGCCCCCATGGATCCTCCTGCAGGTGGTGGGTCCACAGAAGGACAGCCCCACGTCACTTGTCACAACCGGCCTTGATGTACTTCTGTCATGCCGGCGACCAGTGTACACACACACTGGGGGCGAGGTGGGGTTAAATGTGTTGCCCAAGGACACAACAGAAGCATTCATCTGTGGGAGCAGAGATCGTGCCGCCAACCTGTGGGTCAGTGGATCCGACCCCTCAACCAACGATGATTTGTCGAGAGCTGGATTCAAACCGCCAACTTTCAGACAAATGCTCTACGAACTGAGCTACTGCCGCCCCGGAATAGGAATTTATTTAGGGATAAAACAGTGTTGTTTAATAATATTAGCCCACTCTACATGATGCTAGAGTTTTTATTTCGCTGTTTTATCCCAGAATAGGAATTTATTTAGGGATAAAAGAGCGAAATAAAAACTCTAGAATCATGTAGATTGGGCTAATATGAATAAACAACAAGGCTCATTGCAGCAGTTACAGAGAGATGAGTGACAATATTTCAATATAAAATCAATGGACCCAATGGAGCCGGAAGCGCCCCCATGCAGGCAAGCTTTGTCCATTTATTCATACAGTCAATGGTTAACTCCTAAGTTTAAACCACTACAAATATACAGCTCTGGAAAAAAATAACAGACCACTGCAAAATTATCAGTTTTTGTGATTTTACTACTTATAGGTATGTGTTTGGGCATTTTTGGTCTGCCAACATTTTTGTTTGAGTATATAAACTACTGACAACATTTCCCCCAAATTCCAACTTTCCAAAGAAACAAGATTAAAAATTCATTTTAAAACAACCTGTAGAAGCTTTAGAAGCGAAACGCTTTGTTCTCTAAGCCCAATAAAGAAATAAGGGTAAAGTCAAGCGAGCGTGCGGTAAACTTATTTTTTTCTGGAACTGTTCAATCTTCCTGCTGTTACCACCACCTGGAAGCTGTGCATGGAGTTTTGAACTTTTGAACATAATACCAGACCTCTCAAGTTTTGAAGTTTGGTAGGAGTGAGATTTATATTGGGGGAGCGAGGCGGTGCGTGTGACAGCGTTTTTTCCGAGGAGCGGGGGGTGCGAGTGACTTTATTCCGAGGCGCGGGGGAAGGGGTGCCTGCATTAACTAACCGATTTGCGTTGCGTCGAATTGCGTGTGTCACACTCTCAAAGCGTGAGACTTGAGAGCCCTGATAATACTAATGTTTACACTTAAGAAGAGTTCAGAAATCAATATTTGGTGCAATAACCCTTATTTTTAATCACAGCTTTCATGCGTCTTGGCATGCTCTCCACAAGTCTTTCACATTGTTCTTGGGTGAATTTATTCCACTCCTGGTGCAAGAACTGAAGTAGCTCAGCTTTGTGTTTGTGTTGGAATTCAACAGACGCTGGAATGGAATGGCTGTAATACATGTAGAGATGCTGATTTTAAAAAAATGCAGTGGTCTCTTTTATTTTTTTCCAGACCTGTATGTTCTGACATGCATGCGATTCTTATTAGCTTAGCAGTTCATATTTCAATCCTCTCTTAAAAGCTTTTGCTCTTGAGTGTGTCTGAATTTTCATTTTAGAACACGAATCACAAATCTAATCACCACACTTTCAACAGACAAATGCTCAGCCCTAATGAATGTCAGTGGATGGTAGAAGAAAAAGCCACAGGGAGCCCACAGTCACACAGAGAGGACATGCTATCAATCAGGTCTGGTAGAGGCTATCGTCTGAGGGAGGTTACTGTGGTGGAGAGGGTCTTGTAATCACTAGAGCTGGGACAGGGTGGAGAAACTGAGCTAAATGGTGCAGATAGGGCACTAGTAATCCAGTAAGGGCCCGGGTTGGACTGCAGTGCTTTGGGCTAATGGAGGAGCAGTGCTCGGACTGGCCTGAGATTGATCTGTATGTGTGATATGGAGATGTGCGCTCCATAACACCCTGCGAGGGACACAACAGGCTGTCATGATCCGAAGAGACTAAATCCTCACGCTATATTAGACTGCATCTGCCCACCAGCACACTGACAGCCTGGGCAGTAGTGGCGTTATCTCGAAAAAGAAGGGGTGGGGGAGGGGGACACTGGTTTCTTGGAAGCTAGCCATGTAATTAAAATGTTTTGATTTTGTGTGAATGCAGATTGACTTACCATCGACAAAGCTGGGGAAGGAGGCGACTTTCTTGGTTGGCTGGAAAATAGAAATGAGACAAGATGCTAATGATACAGGTTTGCATAGGCATTTGGAAACACCACAAATAAATCTTTATCGTATTAGGGAAATGCAGATGAGGGCGCGGGTGAGGATGTAGTGGACGAAAATAGGTACTAAACAAAGAGTAGACCAAATGAAAACGCATAAAATAGTTACAGACAGCAAACCACAGAAATGGACAAAACTAAAGAAGTTATAATCATTTGGCAGCAGTATAAAATGATTACTGCTGTATTTATAGGCCTGTCACGATGACTCATGTTAGAGTATGATATCTTGTTGAAGTAAAGATAGACAATAAACAGTTATACTGAAACTAATTCATTGCACTGACACAATAACCCAAGATTAGATTCAAACCACAAAAACTATTCTAAATCTACAACCCGAAGATGCAATCAATAATTAGAAGAAACACTTTAGTACTTAATTTGCATCTGTAATGAGTCATAGAAGTTATTAAGTCTACCTTCAACTACAGCTCTGGAAAAAAATAAGAGACCACTGCAAAATTAGCAGTTTTTCCGATTTTACTACTTATAGGTATGTGTTTGGGCAAAAGGAACATTTTTGTTTGAGTCTATAAACTACTGACAACATTTCCCCCAAATTCCAAATAAAAATATTATTGTTTAGAGCATTTATTTGCAGAAAATGACAAATGGTCAAAATAACAAAAAGATACATGTTTTCAGACCTCAAACAATGCAAAGAAACAAGATCAAATTCATTTTAAAACAATATAATACTAATGTAATACTAATGTTTACACTTAAGAAGAGTTCAGAAATCAATATTTGGTGCAGTAAGCCTTATTTTTAATCACAGCTTTCATGCATCTTGGCATGCTCTCCACAAGTCTTTCACATTGTTCTTGGGTGACTTTATTCCACTCCTGGTGCAAGAACTGAAGTAGCTCAGCTTTGTGTTTGTGTTGGAATTCAACAGATGCTGGAATGGAATGGCTGTAATACATGTAGAGATGCTGATTTCAGAAAAAAATGCAGTGGTCTCTTACTTTTTTCCAGAGCTGTACTCAGATCTTATCATATAGCCAAATAACCAGCAATTTCCCAGTAGTACAAAGAAAAAGTACACATGATAAATATTTACCCCCCAAAAATATACTGAATGATAAGCCGAAATAGTAATTATCATGACAGGTCTATGTACTTTCTGTAAATTATTGCCTATTCTTACTGTAACTATATTTGTTAAAGATGAGTTGCTCACTTCAAATAAAGGCAGCATTCAATTGAGCTGAGAATATACTACAATATATAATCATCATACTCTTTTGTTTGTTATCTTTTATAGTTTTCCAGACCTGTTAAGAGAACTTTCTCAAGGGAGCTCTGCTTATGTTAGAGCGCAAAAATAAATACCATAGTGTGGTGAGAAATATCATTCATACATAATCACTTTGATATTTAAAGACTCACGAGGCTGAGAGCACCAACCAAACAGCTGGCAGACAGCAATTTGGGATCTACAAAGCACCTTAATTCAGTGTGCGACTCATCCATTTTAATATACACAGACACATTTTAGATAAGAAAACTATACGGAGAGTCAGGAGTTATTTCATTCAATTTTTTATCTAATTTTCAAACTTAAGTTGAAACGATTGCCGATTCAAAAAGGGAGATGAGAGTACAAACATCTGTAGCACCCATCTCAGAGAAAAATGTCCCTTGTAAAACAGGCAAGTTGATTTACTGCCATGCTACCGCACCGTGAGGAGAGGACATGAGGCGCGATGGTAATTACACAATTACTCAGTGCCCAGACAGTGGTACATGCAGAGGGGCTGGGGCGCACTCATAAACAAGTGCGTATGACCCCTGTATAAATGTAAATGATTGTGTGGGTGCAAATGCCACAGTCCTACCTCTGGCACGTTGTTGTTCTCCAGAGGAACATTGAGGTCAGAGCGCTGCTGCTTTCTGGGCTCGGCTCCGTTAGAAACCTGCAGAAACCACAAAAATACATATTACAAAAGCAAATTAGATTAATAGATATATAATGTTCAGTATAAACTTTAGTTTGCTAAGGTTCTGGAAAGAAAATTGATGTATACTGGTAGTGAAAAAAATGTACTTAAACACTGGTACTGACAACAACAACAAAATCTTGATGATGGCTTTCGGGTCCTGAGAGGTCACTGACGCAGTCTCACATAAACTGACAATGAAAATAATCTGATCTTTTTCAAATAAATATGGAATTCATGAACATTTATACCCTGTTGTGTAGCTGTAAACAATGTTATATAATACAGTATTATAATTATACAGGAACAGATACTGGACTTAAAGGGATATGCCACCCCCAGGTCAAATTTGGGCATCTCCCCACAGTCCAGAGACTAAAATAAGTGGTGGAAAGCGTTTTCCTGCTCACCCAGCCATTGTCCGAGTCTGTTAGCACTGACCGCCGCGGTATCTGCAGCTCCTCCGCCTTAGACTGGAGTCTAACGTCGCCAGAGAAAGATTTCGGCCAAAAGGAATTAATTTGCTCGATGCGTTTTCCAATTACTTTGTGTGTAGTGCGCATTCATATCGAGTGCAAATAAATGTGCAAATCAACACGGAGAGCTTGCCTTGGTCATTTTGGGTGGGAACTATTTTCCAGTGCGGAAGAATAATGCCGAATCACGCACCACGCTGGCAACAGGGGAACTCCCTTCCCGGTGCGTAACTGGGATTCCCCTGGCAGCGTGCTGCGTGTTTCGGCATTATTCTTCCGCACTGGAAAATAGTTCCCACCCAAAATGACCAAGGCAAGCTCTCCGTGTTGATTTGCACATTTATTTGCACTCGATATGAATGCGCACTACACACAAAGTAATTGGAAAACGCATCGAGCAAATTAATTCCTTTTGGCCGAAATCTTTCTCTGGCGACGTTAGACTCCAGTCTAAGGCGGAGGAGCTGCAGATACCGCGGCGGTCAGTGGCGACAGACTCGGACAATGGCTGGGTGAGCAGGAAAACGCTTTCCACCACTTATTTTAGTCTCTGGACTGTGGGGAGATGCCCAAATTTGACCTGGGGGTGGCATATCCCTTTAAAAGTACTTACAATTTTTGGTGATATAGTTGCACAAAATATTGCAAATTGAAATCAGCCCTATAGTTAAAATAGAGATTAACAAATTGCTATAATAACTACATCCAGATGCCATACACTTTGATTTATTCTGCCTATGAAGGACAGCCATCTGGTGCATGCTCATCACCTGTCATCTCCCATCATCATGTCAGTACATACATCACAACAGCAACGACACCAACTGAAGGCTGCCCTATTGGACCCTTCACAATATACAGCTCTGGAAAAAAATAAGCGACCACTGCATTTTTTTCTGAAATCAGCATCTCTACATGTATTACAGCCATTCCGAACACATACCTATAAGTAGTAAAATCAGAAAACTGGTAATTTTGCAGTGGTCTCTTATTTTTTTCCAGAGATGTACCATCCATTTCATAACTGGATGAAATTATGTCTACTCATATACCTCCTGTTGCTTTACTGAAACAGAGGATAGTCATTTGAAGATACCATGATGTTTCACAAGTAGAAATAAAATTAACCACCAGAGTTATGGGAGTGATCTGCTTTACAACCAGCGAGTAAAACATAAAGCCATGATCAATATTCATGAGCACTTTGAGGAGCACTCAACCCTCAGATTAATGAGATTTGCAAACTTTGGTTTGAATATTAAACTTGAGATGTGAGACACATACCTAAATTTCTAGTTAAATGTAAAATAAAATGTATAAAAAAATCCATGTAATAGTACTTGTCATTGACCACCCTCCGTCCTCCGCATCTCTTCTCTCACACATTCTACTGGTCATGCATTTTAATTTTTTGTTCATGATAAAAGCTATACTTTTGGTCTCCTTTCCCTATTGACTAAATTTAAATGAAATCAATCTGATCATTGTAGTTTTATTCCTGTACACTTCCTGTATGTACAGCTCTGGAAAAAAATAAGAGACCACTGCAAAATGATCAGTTTTTCTAATTTTACTACTTATAGGTATGTGTTTGGGCAAAAGGAACATTTTTGTTTTAGTCTATAAACTACTGACATTTCCCTCAAATTCCAAATAAAAATATTATCGTTTGGGGATTTATTTGCAGAAAATGACAAATGGATACATGTTTTCAGACCTCAAAACAATCCAAAGAAACAAGATCAAATTCATTTTAAAACAACATAATACTAATGTTTACTTAAGAAGAGTTCAAAAATCAATATTTGGTGCAATAACCCTTATTTTTAATCACAGCTTTCATGTGTCTTGGCATGCTCTCCACAAGTCTTTCACATTGTTCTTGTGTGACTTTATTCCACTTCTGCAAGAACTGAAGTAGCTCAGCTTTGTGTTTGTATTGGAATTCAACAGAAGCTGGAATGGAATGGCTGTAATACATGTAGAGATGCTGATTTCAGAAAAAAATGCAGTGGTCTCTTATTTTTTTCCAGAGCTGTATATTAAGTTTTATCGCTCAAAAGAAAACATCCCCCTATTCTGTCTTGGTAAATGGTCACATTTTTTATATAGAACTATTTGAGCTTCAAGGCACTGAAAGAGCATTACATCAAAGAACCACTCACCCATTCACACACACATGCATACACCAGTGCACGCAGACACTAGGGGCTAAGTGTGGGGTTAAGTCTGTTGCCCTAGGACACAACGGCAGCATTCATCTGTGGGAGCTGGAACCATCAACCTTCAGTGGACACGCACTCTACCAACTGAGCTACTGTCTTGTGTCTACTATCTCTACTATCTATTTCTAAACTACATTACAATACATAAGGAACCACTTCATGAAATATTTGAATTTAAAAGTGCAATTAGTCTAACCTAAACCAGGTCTAAGATTGAAATGGAACTATATTGGACTAAGTCGTGACTAAACTGGGTGTAAACCAGGTGTGGAAGACGATCATTACGCAAGATCTCAAGTGCAGGTCAGCACCCCCACAGCTCTAAACTGTATAACATCACTGAGAAATGACTAGATACAGATGATTCATAAGCCTGACTATTCCCTGTTCTCATGTGCGCTGTGTGCAGAATACATTTAGAGTTCTGCTAACTCTTTAACATTGCAAACACTGACTCATCTCTTGGGGAAAATTACCATAAAATTCTTGCTGACTAAATACTGTACATGTATTCAAAAGACATCATAATTTGTTCTAACAGCACCATCTTCCCTTTTTGAGAAAATATGTTTGACTGCAATAAATATGTGTTTAATTTTTTTTAATTTTTTCACATTTAGTGAAGCAGGCAGGCACTCTCAGCTATATAATTGCTGCATCAGAGAAAGCCATTAACACCTTAAAGCTTCATTTAACAAATGGAATGTTCATATTAACAATATAATTAGAACTGAAGGTATTGAATTAGTATAATAATAATAATTAGTTTTTTGTAACAATAACAAAGAAAGGAGAGAAAAATATAATATATAGTTTTGGTAGCGATTGCAATTGGAGTAACAGATTTTGTTGTATGGTTGAATGGCAAAGTAATACCTAATGTTTTTTTTTAAGTTCTAAACATCTATTTTCGCAGTATTCATAGCACAGTACAACAGATATTGTGTTCCTGTCTGTGTTCCTTCTTAATTATTCAGGGGTGATTTTAAAGTGGTGCAAAGAGAGACATCACCGTCTAGGTCAAAAAGAGGACAAAATGATCACATAACCTTCTGGGAGTCCTGGGATGCTGGAGTGTGACTGGACTGTTTTTGACCTGCTTTTCAGACACATGGAAACTACAGCAGTAAATATGTGAGACCGGAGCAGGTGTTTTACTGTGGGCTATCCACGGGGGACTCACTAGAGGAGAGGATCTGTGGTTTATGAACCCTGCAGGACAAGGCATTGATCCAGGGCTCTTTGGGAGCGAAGGGAGATATGTGATTTTTAAAAAATGGAGGAGATGTGCTACAGGCTTTTCACTGTGTGGTATTGAGTAACACGCCTGTCCACCACAAACGCCCTCTGAATCACGTTTAGAGAGGTAGGTCACTCCAGAATGTTACAATATGCAGATGTTCATTATTGAATTAGCATGTGCTGTGTCAAACAGTGATTAACCAGTGTAGCTACGCTTGTTGCATTGGGGAAATTACATTGAATACTAATACCCACAAATGCAATTACCCAAAATAATGAGGCGGTGAAATGTATGGTGTATTGTTGGTAGACTACGCCCCTGAGATTTCATCTTCGAGTTTGTGTTTTAACACAGGGCAAAAACATTAATATTTATTATGCTATTAGGTAATAACATTACAATGCATTATTCAATATTTAATTTGTTCCCTTTTCTCTTCAAAGCAGGTCCACTATCTGCTTGTCTCTATAAAAGTGTTGCTGCGTTGCTTGGAATGCTTCACAGTATGGCATTAAAGAACTATCTTCATGAATACCACTAGGTTAGGGTTAGGGCTAGGAAAGCCCTGCAGCGCATAGTGAATGCAGCTGGGAGGATCGCTGGTGTCTCTCTCCCCTCCCTCCTGGACATTTTTAACACCCGCCTCACCCGCAGAGCGTCCAGCATTGTGGGTGACCCGAGCCACCCCTCACAAAGCCTCTTCAGCCTCCTGCCCTCGGGGAGAAGGTACCGGAGTCTCCGGGCCCACTCCACCAGACTGTCAAACAACTTCATCCACAGGACTGTCAGGAAGCTGAAACCCCCCCTCATATTGGCATAACCTGTATTCCATAAAAGACAGATATCACTCTAGACCAGAGGTCTTCAACAGGGGGGTCGCAACCCCTAGGGGGGTCGCGGAGGTACTGCAGGGGGGGTCGCGAAATCTTTTGAGTTCACTTTAAAATAATATAATTTTATATTTTAATATTTTTAAAAACAATATATTTTTTCATTTTTCCCCAATCAATTTCTCCCTTGTCCCTCCACCCTTTTTGATGTCTCAAAATGAAAAAAGATATGTTATGTGCAACTCATCAGGGTCAGACATCTGGGAATTCACAGATGGCTTGGGGGTTCACTGTCCCCTGTATGTTCATGTATGTTCACAGTTTAACTTGATGTGTTATGATCAAAGCTTAACTTGATTTGTGTTAATTGTTCATTATTTGAATAGCTCTGTATTTGAGCAAGATGTATGTGTAAATGGCAGAAGCACAGCCACTCTCTCCCTTGCACTTGTTTTTTGGTTGAAGCAGTGAACAATCTTAATAGGCCTGTGTTATATGCAAGTTGTGTTTAAAAATTGCAGTAGCACATCCACCCCGTAGGGCCTATCTGGCCCATCTTTAAAATAAAAAAAAAACCATGAAAATACAGTATTAACCTGTGTATTATTTCCTTGTATTGGATGTACCATAACAGAGTGGCAATGTTTATACATGACACTAAGCTCAATTTAATATAAAACACAATTCTATGCCGTATATATAGTAGGGGGTCCCTGGCCCAGTTCGCCATCTGTTTGGGGGTCCCTGGCCTGAAAAATGTTGAAGACCCCTGCTCTAGACACTTTAAAAAACTGCTGCTAAGGACTACTGTTGCACTGTTGCACATTTACTAGTGCAATTTTACTACTGTTGTACTGTTGTTTACCACTGTTGTTATTGCACTGGAATTACTACTGTTGCACATTTATTTTTATCTTAACTTCAATGCACATTCTATTGCACATTACCATTTCGCTGCTGTATCTTCCATTGCACATTTGCACATTTTTGGACATCTGTAATTAGGTATTTATTTATTATGTTGCACTGCTTTCAGATTTTAGATCTTAGATCTTAGATTTTAGTTTTAGATTTTTGTCTTAGATAGTTTTTGTTGTGTTTTGTCTTTATATTGTATTTTGTACACTGTCTTTTTCGCACTACTTGGCCAGAGAGAAACAAAATTTCGATTCACTGTATGTTGAACACATGTGGCAGAATTGACAATAAAGCTGACTTTGATCTTTTGATTTTTGAGGTTACACCACTAGGTAAGCCACCAGGTAATAAATACAAGATGTTTAATGTCCAATGGTGGAACATTCCAGGCAAAACAATAACACGTACATGGAGACAAACATAGTCATAGGCTGCGTCCCATTTCTCTGTCTTACCCTTACCCCTTGGTTTTGTGCGTTCATGTGAAGGCAAGGGATGTCTAATTTTTATCAGGGGCTAGGGCCACGACCGAGGGCTACATACCCCTTGAAACGAAGTAAGCTCTCGACCAGACTTGGAACGAAGGAGCCAAGGAGTCTCATAAATGTATTTTCAGCAGTTGTAATTATCAATTATTAACAGTTTAGCATGGTTTACAATTAGGACGCTTATGTTCTACGTTACTTTTAGTGAACTGTTGTTGCGGTTTTAATTGTAGTGATGTCTGTTTAGCCAACGTTATCATTTTCATCGAACTCTAATGCATAAACAAGCTAGTTTTTTTGTCGAGCTGAGGTAGCTTAGGTACCTGATAATCCTTGACATTTGTTTACGTTTGTTTGCGTCAATTTTTGTCGCCTCTGTAGACGTAGCAGCCAGGTAGAGGCAAGGGATGATGTCGCAAAAGGTAATTGAGTGGTGTCCCATTTCTTAGAACATTCATACTCTTAGCCCTCTTAGCTCGGTATTGAAGGGCAAGACAAAGACATAGATAAAGGGGTAGGGGAAGGGAAAGGGGAAGAGTCATAGTTTAAATAGTCACATTAATTCAACATTAAAGGCGCACTGTGTAACTTATCTGTTGAAAGGCCCATCGCCTGTTTGCCTCCATGGAAATGTGCCTAGAAAGTTGCACATTACAGGTTAGATTTGTGGAGAGGCAAATGTAGTTGAACAAATGCTGTGGACTGTGGACAATTTAAACCAAAGCATTGACATCTCCATGGAGACAAACAGGTTGCAGGCCGCTTCCAGAGATGTTACACAGTGCACCTTTAAAGAGTGAAGCCTGTTCCAAAGTAATCAGCTGTACTATGAATGCTAATAAGACATGTTCACACAGATTCACAATCTGTGACGCTTGGATGCCATCACGAACATGCTTGCGGAAATGTGTAGAAACAACACGGCTCAGTTCTCAATCATCGCTACGCGTCAGGAGGAGATGACTAGAGGTCTCACGGCCCTGCATGGTGACATGAAAGTTGGGGGGCCTTGCAGTACCAGGTTTCTGACAAATTGTCCATTCACCTGAGTTCTAAAGTGTATTGATTATGTGCATTTTCCCCCCTGGTAAATTCTTTCTCCCAGTGAAATCCACAATGACAGGAATACTGTATTTTGACTACGTCTGCTGCACTGGACACTCCAAGGACACACAGCTCTGATAACACGGCTCACCATATATCAATTGGCTAGAACACACTGACACATACTTGTAAACACTCTGCCCTTCTTACATAGCCTTCTGCCTCAGTTTGTCAAATATTCTCAGTATTCCACTCTTGTACTAATGTAATGTATTCCAAACAACACGACGCCTCATGTAAAACCGTTCCACTGTATATGTTGTATGTGTTTGTGACTATTGTTATTGATATGACTGTATCTGTATTTTCTATTCTGTTCATGTTCTTCTATCGCTGATGAGGGAGGTGGGACGTTAGCGCTGCACGTCGGCTGCTTTAAGGTCCGTCTTTGTCCTAACAGGGGGAAGATGTTGACCCGTCCATTTCCGATCTCATCTCGTTGTAGAAATACAATGACAAATAAAGCATACTACTATGTTCAGTGCCAAAAAGCCAAGCACACAAGAAGCCATCTTACCTGTTCTTGTGCCCACCTCTGCCGGTCCTCAGGTGAGCGCGGGTGTGCCTTGACCCCCCTTTGTAGATCTGGTGTGTTGTGGTGTATGGAGGGTAGGTTTAGGGACTTGGGCCGGCTGTCGTGTCTGTGGTGGGGCGGGGGGTAGGGGGCGCTCTCTGGTTTAGTGTGAGCGTAGCTGCCTGGTGGAGGGTCTTGAGCTAGTTCTTCGGGGCTGTGATCAGTGCTGCTGCTCAAACTACCCATGCTCATACTCATTTTAATCTCCGCCACTATTTGGTCAATGTCCTCCTCTGCCTCCTCCCCTGTTTCCCCTTCTACCACCAGCACCTTACGCCCGCGATACGGAGACCCCCGCACTGAGTTCCCATTGTCCTCTGGGGCATAGTAATCGCCAGTGTAAGACCGCCTGTGTCCTTCATCTTCCTCCTCATCCTCTTCCTCATTGGGGCAGTACTCCTCGCTCTCTGGCTCATCTTCCTCTGCCCCATCTACCCGTCTCGCTGAGTGGAGACCCTCTTGGTGATGGTGCATGTGGTGATGGTGGGTGTGGTGGTCCAAAATGGGTTCGGGGCGTCCATTGTAAATCTGCTCATCCGGATCTTGCTCCACGACTTCACAGCGTACTTCTCCATCTCCATCCCCCCAGTCCTCTTGTACTCTGTGTCTCTCCCAGTGCTCCTGCTGCACCTGCCCACCCTCTCTCCACTCCTCTTGCACTTCAATATCGCCCTGCTCCCATTGGTCCTGCTCGGGGTCGCCGTCCTGCCACTCTTCTTGTACCTCTGCCGGTTCTTCTCTCCATTCTTCCCTAACCTCTGCATCATCTTCCTCCACCCACTCCTCCTCTCTTGCCTCACCCTCCTGCCCCTCCCCATCCTCCACCCATGCCTCCACAGCCTCCTGGCATTCGTTGGGGTGGGGTGGTTGTATATCGGAGCTGTAATCCTCTTGTTCGTGGTTGTGATTGTTGTGGTTGTGGCTGTGGGGTTGTAAATGGCTGCACTCGCCCTGACCGTTGCAGTCCATTCCCTCCAGGTAACTGTCATCCTCTGGGCAATAGCGGATGTAGTAGGTCACGCCCTCGTCCTCTTCTGCAAGACCTGAAAGAGAAAACTCAAAGTTTACTTCTTTTTATATATATATTTCATTTTATTTTGAAATGAAGCAAACAAAAACAAAAACATACAAAAAAATAAACAAATACCCTTGCACAAAAGACACTAGGTACACAAATATGTGCAGAAATATGTGCCACCAGAAACTGAATTTGAATCACATAATTTGAAATAGTATTTTTTAAATTGTATTTTTTGATTCAGTTGATGATTTGAATCATTGCATTGAAAAATTTAATCTGGATAATACCATTTGAAATTGAATTTATTAGTTTGTAACAGGAATCTAATAAAAGCTCTCTCGAAATCTTTCTCGAAATTCAAATTCAGTTCACAAAATTCAAATTCAAGTTTACTGTGACAAACATCCTGGTACTTTAAGGATGAAGGAAGAGCAATCGAGCTCAGATATACAGGACTCCTCTGTCTGCTGCTACACCGAGACTCGTAAAAACTTTTCAGTACGGCCCGAGTCTGATCCCAAAGGCGAAGAAGAAGTTGCAACTCAGCGGCTACAGCAGGACGTCTCTGAGTGGTTAGTTTGAAATGTTAATGTCTGGAAACAATACTTTTGTTAGCTTGTTTATGTATACTGTTACGGTTAGCATGTAGCCAGCATCTAGCCAATGTTGTTAGCTTTTCATCAGGGCTCTCAAGTCTCACGCTTTGAGAGTGTGACACACGCAATTCGACGTGTTCACACGCTCACACGCCACACATGGTATTTCTCATGCTGAAATTTTTTTAAGCAATTCAAAACTGTAGCCACCGTTCACAGCGCTTCTGTGCCCAGAAAATCTGTAAGTTAATGCAGGCACCGCGCGTTTTCAGCAAAAAAAAGTCACTCGAACACCAGTACTCGAGTTGAGCGATCAGCTGATCGGCCTCACAGCTGATCAGCTGTCAGCGAGCCGCGTGAATGTTTACGTGGCATTTCCAAGAGAAGAATCCTTAACTTGCTACGTTAATGCTACGTAAGAAGGAACTCTCATCTCGGGACACGGGATAAGTTCGGGATATGTCCTTTTCTCCGGAGCTCCGGATTATTAAAGACCGTGACACGTGCATACATGGATACGAGTGACCGCGTTTTTATGGGTGAGTCAAATCAGATTATTTCTGCATCTATTTCGGCACTAAACCAGAACTAAACCAGGACTAAACCAAGACTAAACCAGGACTAAACCAGGACTAAACCAAAACTAAACCAGGTCTAAACCAAGACTAAGCCAGGACTAAACCAGGACTAAACCAGGACTAAACCAGGACTAAACCAGAACTAAACCAGGACTAAACCAGGACTAAACCAGAACTAAACCAGGACTAAACCAGGACTAAACCAGGACTAAACCAGAACTAAACCAGAACTAAACCAGGACTAAACCAGAACTAAACCAGGACTAAACCAGAACTAAACCAGGACTAAACCAGAACTAAACCAGAACTAAACCAGAACTAAACCAGGACTAAACCAGCACTAAACCAGGACTAAACCAGGACTAAACCAGAACTAAACCAGGACTAAACCAGAACTAAACCAGAACTAAACCAGGACTAAACCAGAACTAAACCAGGACTAAACCAGCACTAAACCAGGACTAAACCAGGACTAAACCAGCACTAAACCAGGACTAAACCAAGACTAAACCAGGTCTAAACCGGGTCTAAACCAGGATTCAGCTGGGACTAAACCAGGATTAAACCAAGACTAAACCAGGACTAAACCAAGACAAAACGAGGACAAAACCTGAACTAAACCAGAACTAAACCAGAACTAGACCAGGACTAAACCAGGACTAGACCAGGACTAAACCAGGACTAAACCAGAACTAAACCAGGACTAAACCAAGACTAAACCAGGTCTAAACCAGGTCTAAACCAGGACTAAGCCAAGACTAAACCAGATCTAAACTGGGTCTAAACCAGCACTAAACCAGGACTATACCAGGTCTAAACTAGGACTAAACCAGGTCTAAACCAGGACAAAGCCAAGACTAAACCAGATCTAAACCGGGTCTAAACCAGAACTAAACCAGGACTAAACCAGGACTAAACCAGAACTAAACCAGGACTAGACCAGGACTAAACCAGGACCTAGCCAAGACTAAACCAGAACTAAACCAGGACTAAACCAGAACTAAACCAGGACTAAACCAAGACTCAACCAGGTCTAAACCGGGTCTAAACCAGGATTCAACTGGGACTAAACCAGGACTAAACCAGGACTAAACCAAGACTAAACCAGGTCTAAACCGGGTCTAAATCAGGATTCAACTGGGACTAAACCAGGATTAAACCAAGACTAAACCAGGACTAAACCAGGTCTAAACCAGGACTAAGCCAAGACTAAACCAGATCTAAACCGGGTCTAAACCAGGACTAAACCGGTACTAAACCAGGACTTAACCAAAACTAAACCAGGTCTAAACCAAGACTAAGCCAGGACTAAACCAGGTCTAAACCAGGACTAAGCCAAGACTAAACCAGATCTAAACTGGGTCTAAACCAGCACGAAACCAGGACTAAACCAGGTCTAAACTAGGACTAAACCAGGTCTAAACCAGGACTAAGCCAAGACTAAACCAGATCTAAACCGGGTCTAAACCAGGACTAAACCGGGACTAAACCAAAACTAAACCAGGTCTAAACCAAGACTAAGCCAGGACTAAAACAGGTCTAAAACAGGTCTAAACCAGGACTAAACTAAGACTAAACCAAGACTGTGTGTGATAACATATTATCCTGTGCATTATTGAATGATAATATGGACTTTTAGTTATAAAAGCATTTCCATATTAACAAAGTACCTTCTAATTCTGCCCTGCCCTTCCACCATCCCCCCTGGTTTCATTTTATAACTCGACTACTGCTCGGGGGGGGGGGCTGACTATGGTCCTTTACTATTGAGAGGAATACACCAGTACTTTTTTTTTTTACAGAAGTTCATAAAAGAATAAACTGTTGACAGTTAATCTAGAGCCTTGTGCCTTTTCATTCAATGGTGTAGACAGTGTAAAGATAATGTAAAGATTTATTTACATCACAGGGGAAAAAACTTTGAAAATTGTTAGAACATAAGCATTGAAGATGATCCATAGGAGCATAGGAATATTTGCAGAACAAGAACACAAACCAATGATAATCTTTGCAAATATCTAAACTAAATATAATTTTGATTGTCATCTCTCCCATTCATCTTTGGGGTGCAGGAGGATAATATTTCATTAATCCAATTAGTCTGGCTAGGAGGAGCAGAGGCCTTCCAATTTTTAAATATTCACAAAGTTAAGTACAAAAGTAATTATTAAAACAGCCACCGGCTTGTCTACATAAACAGACAAACATTCCAGGCAGTACACGGTGGCCCTTTCACCAAAAAAGTTACATGGTGCACCTTTACTTAACTATAACATCATTAAGTACTGCTTCATAGCTCCCAAACTTTCTGACCTTTATGACATTACAAAAGTTGAGTATTATCGAACTGCTGCTTGCTGCTTTTAAGTGAAAAATAGCAGTGTCACTGTGAAGGTCACCCACAGTCTTTTTCTATAATGTTGATATTTTGGTTGAACTTCTCCCATATTTGGGCCAAAGTATAAAAAAACAAGTTGTTTTTACTCTTAAGTGATATTTTATTGGGAGAGTACTTAAAACTAGAGCTGGGACATAGAGATAAACATAAAAAAAAGGATAATCTCAGATTTGTTGTTTCAGAGATTTGCAATATTAAGTGTAACTAGTTTCTGAAAGGTTGTGAAAAAGTTAATTTAAAAAGATCAGACATTTAGAGTCATCTTTGAAATAAGAGTTTTCTACACTTTGCATAACTGCATAACATTTCTAGTGGAGGGTCCGCCAGCTGCTTAACTCCATGGAAATATTGCTTTGGCTAGAATGTTCCACAGTAAACCTAAACCTATCTATCGCACAATACAGTTCAGATCTGTGGAGAGTCGCCACTATTCACAGAAGGTATTCATGTATTTTTAGCAATAGAAACAACAGTAATGAATAAATGCTAGATGTTTAATGGCATGGAACATTTCAGACAAAGCAATAACATCTCCATGGAGACAAGTAGGTAGCGGAGATGTTTACAGTAATCTTTCAAAGAAGGTTATTCTACAGCTGGGAATTGCAGTATAGACTGAGTTTATAGTGTAAAGGTCACATATTGCACAAAATTGACGCTTGTGATTTCCTCCTCAAAAACATACCAAAAGTTGTATTTTGTTTAATTTGCACATTTTTGAGTAATCCATCTCCAAAGATCAAAATGCTCTGTTCCACCTTGTGATGTCATGTAGAGGTAGTTTTTAAGTTATCAGTGACATTTTACCTTTAGTTCAGTAAAGATTGGCAATTACATGTTTGAAATTATCCAAATAACTCCAGTGAAGGTGTATGGAGTTTAAAAACACAGTGGAGCACTTGGAGACATCACAAGGTGGAACAGAATGTTTTTCCTGTGAGAGAAGAACCTAAATATGCAGGGTTTGTTTGTTAAACATGTGTGAATAAAACAAAACAAAACACAACTCGAAGTGTGTTTGTGATGAGGAAACATTATAACATAGATCAGAAAATAATGTAATATGGGCCCTTTAAACACCGCTAAAATAAATACCCACCATCGTCATAGTCCTCGTCCTCCGAAGTGTTGTTCATGTACTCTGAGCTGGAGTCATCGTCCAGACTGTCCGCTCCATTGTTGTACTCTGCGTGGGGGTCTATGTGGTGGTGCTCCTCTGGCTCAGGCTCTGGGGTGGGGGGAGTTATGGGTCTCTGCTCTTCTTCTTCAGTCTCTACTGGATTACTGTATCTGCTCTCTTCAACGGTGGGCTCTATCTCCGCTTCGGGAGGAGGGGAAGGGTGAATAACTTCTTGTGTTTTCGGGGGAGTGTATTGTGCCTTACAGGAGCGAGGGAGGGGCTTGGGGTCCCGTGGATGGGGCAGGTGGTGGTGGGACTCTTTGGGATAGCGGACAGAGCGTTGACGTGGGGCAGGTGCTCTCAGATCGAGGGCCTCTGGGGGGTGGGCTTCGGGGCAGGATACAGGTGCAGGAGCAGGAGGCGGAGGAGGGGCCATACTGGTCCCTCCACTGGACCCGGGCCTCTTCCGATGAGACATGACTGCTGGTTTATTACTGGCCATGCATTTTCACAAGGTTGAGCCTAAAGAAAGAACACAAACATACAGAGATTTAGTCTTTTACAAGGTCATGACATTTTAGTTAAAGTATAAACTACTGTGCATTTAAAGCAAACTAAGAAACACATTTTTAAAGATGCATTTTGTAAATTTTCTAGTAGAAGGTCAGTCAAATGCTTTGTTCAATGCAGATGTTATTTCTTTGTCTGAAATATTCCACAGTATGGTATTAAACCTATCTTCATGGAGACCAAACCAGACCAAGTTACAGGACTGTTTAATGTCATACTGTAGAACATTCCAAGCAGAGAAATGACATGTCCATAGAAACAAGCATGATGGACCCCCAACCAAAAAGTTACATAGTGCACCTTTAACCATACTGTATATCACAAAATCTAATTGCATTTTCTAAAAAATATGCAGTCTAAAAGGTAGAAATACATCTCTGGAAAAAAATAAATAAATAAGAGACCACTGCAAAATTATCAGTTTTTCTGATTTTACTTCTTATAGGTATGTGTTTGGGCAAAAGGAGCATTTGAGTCTATAAACTACTGACAACATTTCCTCCAGATTCCAAATAAAAATACAGTATTATCGTTTAGAGCAGTTATTTGCAGAAAATGACAAATGGTCAAAATAACAAAAAGATACATGTTTTCAGACCTCAAACAATGCAAAGAAACAAGATCAAATTCATTTTAAAACAACATAATACTAATATTTACACTTAAGAAGAGTTCAGAAATCAATATTTGGTGCAATAATCCTTATTTTTAATCACAGCTTTCATGTGTCTTGGCATGCTCTCCACAAGTCTTTCACATTGTTCTTGGGTGACTTTATTCCACTCCTGGTGCAAGAACTGAAGTAGCTCAGCTTTGTGTTTGTGTTGGAATTCAACAGACGCTGGAATGGAATGGCTGTAATACATGTAGAGATGCTGATTTCAGAAAAAAATGCAGTGGTCTTTTTTTTTTTTTGCAGAGCTGTACTTTCACTATTTTGCACACCCCAGCATTGGACCAAGGACAGCTGATCCCATACTTGTCTGGTTAGTGAGCAGCAAATGAATCTACAGACTTCTAAAGTTTCACCTTTAGCACAATAAACAGAAAGAGCAGTGTGCGAACTGTCCTGGCTGAAATAAATGAGGGCACTGCCAAACTGAGAATCAATAGTTACACCAAGGTCACCATCTCTCAGATACTGTACAGAGAGTGAGAGCTGTTTGGGTGATCACTCATTTAGGACTTGTATTGATCCTGGAGTCGCCTGGTGAGAACGGTCAACATGGGCCATAATAATGTAGAGTGTAAAAAAGGAAAAGACTGCATCTATCCAAGCTACATCCATAACACAAAGTAATATTTATGAAAACTTCGTAAGTTGAGTAACTTGGAGTTTGACTACTGGCCTACTTTCGCAATATGTTAAAGAGCCCATATTACTCTATATTCTGATCTGTTTTTATGTTGTTTTGTAAGGTGCTTTGTGTTACATTTTGTATGAAAAGGGCTTTATAAATATTGTTTGATTGATTGATTGATTGATTGAAATCCTGCATATTTAGTCTGAGTTCTTCTCTTAAACAGGAAGCACATTGTTCCACCTTGTGATGACATGCATGAATACAGGAACTGCTCAACTATGTTTTTACTCTATGCACCTTTACTAGAATGATTTAGATCATTTCAGCCCTGGAATTTACCAAATTAAAGGTAAAAAGTAGCTGTTAACTTGAAAACTACCACTAAATGCCATCACAATGTAGAACAGAGAATTTTGAGCTTTGGAGATGTAGAGAGATAATAATAAAACAACAAATGCAACTCCGGGTATGGTTTTGAGGAGGTAACAACATTCTAACATGGCTTAAAGCTCACAGATTCAATTTTGTGTAATATAGCACCTTTAATGATTTGTATGATGTGTCAGAATCAGCACCCTTAGAAAGTTTTATGCGTAGACTTATTGAATATTATATTGTTATGTGGCTACATCATACTGGTATATTCTACTGATTATGTGTACACTCTGAGCACATCTGCCCTGGGGCACAGTGACAGTAATGTATGCAGCAGCTGCTTAGCCAAACACACAACCACACTATATTCAAACACCAGTTCAGACAAGAAAGTTCTGCAGGTGAGGTTTCTTGCTAGTTTTGCACATTTTTGGTACCCAGCACACTACTTTATTCTCATTATTCTGTATTTTTCTTCATTGCTATATGTATTACCATTAACAACGCAATATTATGCCATGGTGGACGCAAGAATAGGAACACATATTGCCTACATTTATCACTTGGGATAATCAAAACAACAACCTCAAATGCTTGAGATTTAGAAAGAAAAGACATAAACGTAACAAATAAAATAATAATATAGAACAAGAAAGTCAATTAAATAATCAAACTTAAAGGCCCTATATTATGCTATTTTCTGATCAATGTTATACCGTAATATGTCCCCATCAAAAACATACCTAGGGTTATGTTTTCTTTCATTCACACATGTTTAACACACAGACCCAGCATATTTAGGCTGAGTTCTTGATATGATAAAACAGGAAGAGCTCCAAGTATGTTTTTGAGGAGGTAACAAAATTCTAACATCGCTTAACGCTCACAAGAGTCAATTTTGCGTAATATAGCACCTTTCCTATTCCTCCAATTTCCTCCAATTTCCTAACATGTTAATTGGCAGACACACACACACACACACACACACATTATCAAACTAACAACTACAATTTTACACATAGCCTCTATGTTCCCATATGTCATGATTTCCTGTTACTATATTTATATTTTCCATCACCCTCAGTTATTGTGGTTAATTATCACTCCACACCTTGGCACAAGCCCCACACCATTACTCCACATGTAAAAAAAAAACATATGATGATGCCAGCAAGCCATTTTTGCTGCTTCATACAATCCACCCCATACAAAGGTGACTCACCAGTAAGACTTGAGTGTCCCTAACATTTTAAACTATATACAGCAAAGTAGATATAATAGAAAACACATTACGCTTTGTTCATATTTCACTGAGAAATCTATAGCAACTGCATCACTTACCAGAAGCTGAGATGCCCTGTACAATAGCCCTTAAATATCGTCTAATAACTGGCCTGTTCCAATTCCACCCCTCTCACTTGCTCCTCCCCTCCCCCAACTGGCAGCCCCTTCACACCAAGCCCCTCCCATTCTTTTCATTATATCCCAGCATCCTCCAGATGAGCCGCCGCCACGCCTCAAATGAATCCCCCAGAGATGGAGGTAGACACTGGTAACTACGGGCAACAACATCCCCCGAGGGCCCTGTATACACTCAGACCTCCCTATTGTAACGATTTGGAGTTGATACACTAAAGTGAGATATTTCCTATAGTGTAGTAGTAGTGAGGGTGATTTTTGTTGTCGTAGACTTCTGTTTCTATAAAGGGTTTGACAGGCATTAATTATTCTACACACATAGAATACCGAATAATCTCAGTAGAAACTGTTCCAGCCAGTTCTTATACAGCTTGAAATATGTTTGGCATTCAAAGCTGTGTTAGGTGGAGATTTATGATGAAAACTGATGCTGTGAGTAGCTTTTACGTCATTGGGTTTTATGCATCTATTTATTTTTACCATCGATGTTAGAGCTGCTCATCTATGGCCAAAATCTAAATCATCATGATTATTTGGCTTGTAATTGAAGTCAGTTTTATTTCAAACAATTACTTCTAAACTGTCAAATTGAACCTGTAAAGAAAGTGATTATTAAAACATGTGTCATACTTGTTTTGAAAGGCACAACCAGCATATAGTAATATATAGTTAATTTTCAGTTTCAACACATTTGTAATTGATTAGTGTAATAATTTAAATCCCAGTTTTACATTTGATTAATTGAGGTGGTGCCAGGCCTCTTCTGATGCACCTCTCTCCATATTTAAAGAAAAACAGTACAAGCTTCAGACTATAGGACTTGAGGTTTAAAATAAATGCTGGATCTCAGAACACAGTATCTGATCACAATATCATAAATAGGCCTGTCATGATGACAAATTTT
Source organism: Paratrypauchen microcephalus (assembly GCA_036785185.1). Taxonomy (NCBI): domain Eukaryota; kingdom Metazoa; phylum Chordata; class Actinopteri; order Gobiiformes; family Gobiidae; genus Paratrypauchen; species Paratrypauchen microcephalus. The sequence continues at coordinate 4,112,027 of JAVJIX010000039.1, forward strand.
GAAGCACAATATATTGCTGAAGTAAATATAGAAGATAAACAATAATACTGAAACTAATTTATGCCACTGGAACAATAACCCGAGAGCAGATTTAAACCACAAAAACTATTCTAAAAGTACAATATTTTTAACAAAAGCATGAGCTGCTTTAAATAAGCAGCAGAATGAAACACTTAGTTTGCATCTGTAATGAGTCACAGAAGTTATTAATTCAACTTTAATTGTTTTTTTTTAATCTCCACCAAAAAATACCGGTATTGTTTCAGATTTCATATATTGAATATAGTCAATATAGTAATTATGCTGAAAGGCCTAATCATAACATAATATTATAAACATTGCATGATAGCACTACCTCTACCAACAATGTCATCTCTTCTCATTTTACAACATAAAGAAGGTGACATGGAGGATATATCGAGGATAAGGACACACTGAGAATCATTTCAGGCTTATACTTAGGGGCTTTACAGGGTCTTTGAATCTAAAAGCACTTTTGGATCCCAATGATCAAGAGAAAAGACTTTTGTGATCTTCAGATTGTACAACATATGACTAAAGAACAGGAGGATTTACAAGAGAGGGCACTGTTCCACCTTGCACGTAGAGTATTTGTATCTGCGTACACATGGCAGTACTGAGCAAATTAATAATAATTTTATTATTTTACTCAGCTCATGTGCGTAAGATCCTGTGCCAAATGCCAAACGAAAAGGTCCTTAAGTGGGAATGACACATATTAGTTAATCTGTATTGACTTTTTTTCAGAGTTTCCTCTCTTTAATGCATAGAAAGCTCTCCGGTACTAATGATCTGAAATGGGAAACCAGACAAGTTCAATTAAATAAAAAATATGTCTACTGTAATACACCTCCCTATTATGCATTTAGCTATGGACAAGCTAAATGCATATTGTTTGTCTGGAACACAAATGAGTCCTGACTGAGGGCCAATACTATGCCATTTCCGGTTCTATGTTATAATGTTGTTTCCTCATCACAAACATCGCTGGAGTTGTGTTTTTTTTTTTCATTCACACGTTTCACAGCCTAAATGAACAGTATCTGTGTGAGTTCTTCTCTCAAACAGAAAACACCTTGTTTTCCACCTTGTGATGTCATGTGCTCCACTGCGTGGAGCGCACTAGAATCATATGGATAATTTAAGACTTTGAATGGCCAATCTCTACTCAACAAAAGGTGCAACGTATCTGTTAGCTTGAAAGCTTCATGACATCACAAAGGTGGAACAGAGCATTTTAAGCTTTGGAGAAGTAAACAGACTAATACTGTAATAAAGGGTTACTCAAGCGTGTGTGAATGAGACTAAACACAACTACAAGCATGTTTTATATGAGGTAACAACATAATAACCTGACTAAAAGCTCACAAGAGTAAAGACTGTGTAATATAGAACCTTTAAGCAGCATAATTATTTACTGGTTAAAACCTTTTCAAATACACACACACACACGTACACCCAGTGGAACTACTAGCAACAGTGCTCCAGGCTGCCTGCCCCAGACTCTCCCAATAGACTGCACTGAGGAGCAGCTGGGGAACTCTTGTGAAGCCAGTTCTATTCATGTCGGCCACAAAACACATTGGCTACAGTAAGATAAAGCTTTAAATTAGCCTCAGTTGGCATTCTTGTTTGGCAGGGAGTGCGTTTGGGCTGTGGCGTAGAAGATTAACCACCGAGGAGATGGCAAGGGCACAAGGACATCACTGACTGCATTATGAGAATTTTTACTTTTAACCTTCTGTTCAGGAATTGGCAGCAGATTTTGATATTTAGGGAGTTTGATTTAACTTACGGAGATAACAGCTGTGTGTTCTCCTGTGTAAACATTTCCTTCAAAGCTATACACTACTACCTACCTACCTATTCTTACACTGGCTGTGAATAGAGTGAATTAAAGGTAAACGATTGGCTGTAAAACAAAACAAACAAACAACAAACAATGTGAATGGAAAGAAGAGCTAAGTTGAACAGTGGCAGCGTAGTTAGCATTTTTACTCAGCAACGAGATACAATACTAGTGTTTCCACGCTCGTATATAAAGCCCCAACCACCATCTTATACATTATAGAGAAGATAATAATTAATATAGGGTTTATCAAGTTTTAATAAAATAATGACATGACACAGAGGGGCATAACTATTTTGAACGAGTGGAAAAATATCATATTCTGATACTTGAAAATGTTGAAAAACCTGCATACATACATTGTTTAGGAAAGTGTACAAGCAGTTTTATGGCTCAAAGGAGTGTGAAAAATAATTAGCACTATTTCATTCTTTGTGAACATAGGAACACTGCAGTTTCTTTGTTTTGTTTTTCTCTTGAACACACAAACACACGCCACACAAAATATTACCCATGTGAAAACATTAAATGGAAACTAAATGAAGTGCGCAGCAGCCGTTTAAACCAAATTATTCACACAGCATTAGTAAATTGTGCATGGTTTGCAGTTTCAAAAAGGTTTTATGGATTTTAACAGAAGTTACACAGCTTATTTATGGTGATCAAAAATAACTGAAATGATGTGGAAATTGAGAGTGGAAATATCGCAAATTTCCTATCACACCATTTAAAATCAGTGGCTACAAATGTTATTTCAAGTTGATGACAGGGTGGCTGAGGGTCTAGCACTCCCGCCTCACAGTGAGAAGGTTCTCAGTTTGACTACCAAAGTGTACAGCTCTGGAAAAAAATAAGAGACCACTGCATTTTTTTCTGAAATCAGCATCGCTACATGTATTACAGCCATTCCATTCCAGCGTCTGTTGAATTCCAACACAAACACAAAGCTGAGCTACTTCAGTTCTTGCACCAGGAGTGGAATAAAGTCAGCCAAGAACAATGTGAAAGACTTGTGGAGAGCATGTCAAGACGCATGAAAGCTGTGGTTAAAAATAAGATATTGCACCAAATGAACTCTTCTTAAGTGTAAACATTAGTATTATGTTGTTTTAAAATGAATTTGATCTTGTTTCTTTGCATAGTTTGAGGTCTGAAAACATGTATCTTCTTTGTTATTTTGACCATTTGTCATTTTCTGCAAATAAATACTCTAAACGATAATATTTTTTATTTGGAATTTGGGGGAAATGTTGTCAGTAGTTTATAGACTCAAACAAAAATGTTCCTTTTGCCCAAACACATACCTATAAGTAGTGGTCTCTTATTTTTTCCAGAGCTGTATTTCTCAGACTCCCCAGGATTTCACGGGCATTTTTTGTGATTGTTGCGGGCTAAAATGCGTGAAATTGCTTGAACTTTTCCAAAAAGTTGCGATGAAAGTTGCAGTGCTTTTAAGGTTTTTGTTGCGATTTTGTTGCGGGAGGAAGTGAAGGTTGCGATAAATAGTTGTGATTTACCCTTTTTGTAATTAAAATCGAGTAATATTTTGAATACCGAGTTATTACTGACAAAGAATAATACAAGGACACAGAGATCACAGATATGGTCCTAAAACAACCTTACCAACATCGAAAATAAATTACTACTAGGAGGGGCACTGTTTCGCCCGGTCTTTTGCTGTTATTTTTGTGGGCAAATGGCTGGCCGCAGACATGTTTCTTTGCCATTAGAAGCCGTGTCCCAATTCCCTGAGTGCACAGTTCGGAGCGTGGTTTGAAGGGCATGTGCGTCATTTCTTTTTTGTCCCATGCGCAGTTAATACGCAGTCCGAAGACCGCAGTCGTTTCCATGGAAATTGGGGCGTGGACCAAGCGCTTGAAAAAGCACACTTCGCACAGCATGCACCGCGCGCTACTTCTTCTACGGGAGAAAATGGAGTCGGCGGCTGCTTCCCGTAGTTGCGAGACCTGTCGCATTTCGCAGACAGCCATGCGGTCCGCGGACTGCACTCAGGGCTGAGCAAGTGTGCACCGCCTTGACTGCAGTCTGAGCCCCCTTCAAACCACGCTCTGAACTGGGGACACGGCCGCAGTTTCCTTTCGTCACACGGAAGTAAGGCAGAAGGAAGTTGGTCGACGTGAGTTCAATACGTCGCCGATGATGGGTCAAAATTGATAAAAATTGCGGGAAAGTTGCGGTGATTGGTCAAAATTGCAACACCGCCCTGAATTCATGGGGATTGGCTGAAGTTGCGTTGAAATTGCGTTGAAGTTGCAAATCGCAACATCGCGAATTCCTGGAGGGTCTGATTTCTTCCCATGGGCGAGTTTCCTCTGTGGTACTCCTCCAGTTTCCAAATCAACCTAAAACATGCTCAATAAATCCAAGTCTAGGAGCTAATGACAGGCTTCCTCAGCGATATTAAAGGATTGGTCAACTGTGGTGAACATATTTTCATACAGGGACAAGAAAGACTAATCTTAGGTAATTTAATTTCAGTATTCAGTTAAATTATAACTTCAGTTCACAATAAAACAGTCTGTCAAATATTATCTTATACTGACAGCTGAGACAAAATAAAAGATAAGTCTGGCTTTTTGCAATTACAGATGTATTGGCCAAACTTGGAATGCACACTCCATTCTTTATGCTACAATCACAGCTTTGTTTTCTAATATGACAAAAGCACTTATTTGTACAAGGAAAAAATAAGCAAAAAGTCCTCCAATTTTCTCTGCTTTGTTATTCCTCAATAGCTGCTTTCTGTGATAAGTGATAATTCAAATTTTAATCAACATTGTGGACTACAACCAAAAGGATTGTTGATGAAAAGAAAACTTTCACATTAGCTTTTAAGTCATTATAATATTCTTAGAACAAAAAAGTATTGATTTAAACAGCAAATGAATAATAATAGTCCCGACAACAACAGACTGAAAATGCCCCTTTCACCCACAAAATCCATAAAAACACATATTAAGGAGCAATTGTGTTTTTTTTTTTTTGTATTACAAGTCCAAAAAACAATAGATAACAGTAATTTAATATTATGATCACCATTATGGCTCTGCAGAGTGCATTAGAGGGCAGTTTGGAATTAATAAGTGGTTGGATGTGTAAAAAGGGGAAATTTTACACCAGTAAGGGGATGTAGTGTATGGGGCTCAGAGGAGGAGAACCAACCACAGAGAGGCACAGGCACGATATGCAAACCCGGAACAAAATTAGATTAAGTTAAGATACACAAAATGGCTGGCTGAATAAAGATGGTCGATGTGTGCTTAAAGGAATTACAAGATGATGTTTCACAGTAGTTCACTGATACTACAAAGTCACAAATGGTGGTGATACTTTATTTGTCCTCAAAGGTAAATTTGTTTTGCAGTTTGAGAAGCTAATCCTTTTCATCCATTCAATCCATTTCACATTTCACACTATAGACAAGAGACACATATACAGCTCTGGAAAAAAATAAGAGATCACAGCAAAATTATCAGTTTTTTCTGATTTTACTACTTATAGGTAGGTGTTTGGGCAAAAGGAACATTTTTGTTTGAGTCTATAAACTACTGACAACATTTCCCCCATATTCCAAATAAAAATATTATCATTTATTTGCAGAAAATTACAAATGGTCAAAATAACAAAAAAGATACATGTTTTAAGACCTCAAACAATGCAAAGAAACACGATCCAATTAATTTTAAAACAACATAATACTAATGTTTACACTTAAGAAGAGTTCAGAAATCAATATTTGGTGCAATAACCCTTATTTTTAATCACAGCCTTCATGCGTCTTGGCATGCTCTCCACAAGTCTTTCACATTGTTCTTGGGTGACTTTATTCCACTCCTGGTGCAAGAACTGAAGTAGCTCAGCTTTGTGTTTGTCTTGGAATTCAATTTCCAGAGCTGTATAAAATACTTGTATTTACTTGGATGTTATGATGTCAGTTGTAATACTGTGGTTCATCCTCGGGCTAACTTGGTCCTCTCAGTGCAGTGTATAGATGCAGCAAACTATAATTTATATCTAACTAAGCTTTTAAATTATTGTGTGCTCCAGTCAGAACTCCAGAACTGGTCTTTGGCTCGAGTCATTCAGTAAAATTATTAAAGATTCAGTGTCAGATAAAATGCCTTTTTGGCAGTGAGAAGTTAATAGATCATTGGTCGCATCTAATCGTCAATGATAAGCTTGGATCTTTTTAATTTAGAGGTCCACAACCAAGCCTTTGTCAGTAAAAGCAAGTTTTTTGTGTGTTGAATGGCACTGATTCAGATTTTCTATCATTTATGTTCAAGATATTAATGTTGAAAACCTTTTTGTCTGTTTTTAATCAGACAAAATTTAATTGAATCCCAAATTGTAACTGATCAATGTGAGTAAAAGATATTGCCTTGTAACTGTTTACAACATGTCTGATATAGCAACATACCACATAGACACATTTCTTCATTAAAACTATCTAAATAAACAATGGATTCACTTGAGCGTGGCGCATTATTCTGGTTGTAAATAAAGAATAAAGGCACTATCAGAGGCAGAGAGAAAGAAAATGAGTTCCCTCAGAGTCGCCTCATTGAGATTCAGCGTCTGCCTCCCACTTGTCTCCGACCACAACAAGAGCGCTGCACAGGGGACAGGAAGCCCAAGAAGAGGAGCTCCGCTGGGGCTGAAGAGAACCAGCCTGCTCCCCCATGTGCCAATCCGCCCCCCTCTACAAACCCACACATGCCCCCGACACCACCGAGACCCACCCTCCTCCATCACCCCTGACTGTTGCCATAGCCACCATTTGTTTTTCAGCTCTGGAGACAAAGATGGCGGCATGCAGTCACTAAATAAAGACATTTTTTTAAATAAATAAACAAAGCTGCTCCTCTTGTTGTGATGTGACAGGAATATCTAAGCACTTTGGTCACTTTGGTAAGGTTTGGTTACAATTAGAAAATAACAAAATGTGAAAAAGTGAAGCATGTAGACATAAAAGGTTCATATGTAGATCCTATTACACTGGTCTACAAGCAAAATGCTTCCGGAACAAAAGTAGTGAATTTTTTCTTGGTTTAGGTCACTAATAAAGAAAAAGTAAGTCAGAAGTGCTGATTGGCTATAGTTTCCAAGATATAGTATTGGGTCAAAATAGGAAATTTATGCAAAATAAAGCAAAAACGGTAGTTTATCAGAAGGTAAAGTGTGTCTACAAGCAACCAGTTCTATCTGAAAGCCTGTCTGCACATTCCAATACATTCATTTTAATATGTCTAGAGTTTTAACACATATATCAATATATACAATATACATATTATTATTATATCATTACATATCTTGAAAACATTAGCTAACCAGCACAGTCAACATCAACTGATTTTCAGTTCATCTTATCAACATAAATGAAATTTAGCCACTTTTATCTCGGAAGCAGATCAAGTCCAAAAATGTGTATTGTTATAGTCTGAAGGCTTTCCATTTGAAAAAAACAAAAACAAACATCATCTTGAATGGACATTTGCACCCTCACCATTGCATCCAGTCAATATGAATACTCAATTTCATAAAATAGTTTAAAGTTTTAATCTGGGGAAGTGAGGTGTACACTGATTCAAAATATAAACGTCTTTATTTAGAAAATAGATATTGATTGAATTTTGCAAGCTGGTACACAAACGTGGCAGATTTTTGCAAACAACAGTTTTAAATATGACAACATAAATAACTTTAAATGTAGCCTAAATAAACCCAACTTAAAATCTAATAGACCCAACCCTAAGTTTTATAATCAGTTAAAGGTTTCCAGGAATTTCTACATCACTAAATATATCGCCTGTCAGACTTTTAAAATTCAGACAAGAGAAAAACAGCAAGACTCATGACCATTAGTGCATCTTTTGTAATATTTTTTAAATTTTGAGATGATTCAATAACCTTTTTTCAATATCACAAACTATAATTACTCATAAATCTCTGACAGTTCATTCACATGTTTGTTTTTCCATCATTTTAACATCAGTGGCAGGCGCACAGTGAGAGGTCGTCCCAGTTTTGAAAGGGAACATTAAACACCAAAGTTTGCCTGGCGACTGGCCCAGCTCCTAAAGAGCTAAAGATGACTAAAAGGCCCCACAGGGAGATGGACGATTTCACAAGGTTTAATTGAACCTGTCGACCGAGTTTGGTGCAACTCAAGTGAAAAAGCCAGGGAGGGTGAAAGGGGTGATGTCAAAATGCAAAATCTGACCGCAGGGACTTGCAGCTGACCACTACTCATCATGTAAAATGATATTAAGTATAATATGTAGATATTTGTAAAGATGTGATCAGCGTACATAAGTAACCACAAAAATGTTGAAACTATGTAACTAATAGAGGTGGGTTAATAAGTTTTTCTTCTTCCTACTCCTTTTCGAGAAATGTGCTTTTCTGTTGTTTACAGCATATCTCTGGAAAAAAATAAGAGACCACTGCATTTTTTTTCTTCTGAAATCAGCATCTCTACATGTATTACAGCCATTCCATTCCAGCGTCTGTTGAATTCCTACACAAACACAAAGCTGAGCTACTTCAGTTCTTGCACCAGGAGTGGAATAAAGTCACCCGAGAACAATGTGAAAGACTTGTGGAGAGCATGCCAAGACACATGAAAGCTGTGATTAAAAATAAGGGTTATTGTACCAAATATTGATTTCTGAACTCTTCTTAAGTGTAAACATTAGTATTATGTTGTTTTAAAATGAATTTGATCTTGTTTCTTTGCATTGTTTGAGGTCTGAAAACATGTATCTTTTTTGTTATTTTGACCATTTGTCATTTTCTGCAAATAAATGCTCTAAACGATAAAATTTTATTTGGAATTTGTGGCAAATGTTGTCAGTAGTTTATAGACTCAAAGAAAAATGTTCCTCTTACCCAAACACATACTTATAAGTAGTAAAATCAGAAAAACTGATAATTTTGCAGTGGTCTCTTATTTTTTTCCAGAGCTGTATATAATATGTATTTGTATTATTGTTTATTGATTATTGTTTCTGTCTTGGCACAAAATCAAAATCAATATGAATCAATCAATCAGTGTAGTGAATGAGTAATTGCATTTAATAACAAACTTAGCTCTTTTTTTTTTTAGCTTTTTTTTTTTTTGTTAAACCATTAACAGCCCCAAAACTGACTATTACTGCAGGAACCAAATGAGACAGAGAGGAGACAGATTAGGGAAATGGTGTTAATTAAAATGGCAGTGATTTGTTTAGTCCACAGATAAATAGTAGCAGCACATGAATCACTGATGTTTATTTATGAAGGCAGATTAGTCACAGGCTACACAAAAGCTTGGAATGTATAATGGGGTAAATACTAAGAAAATTGTGCATAAAAGTAAAATATAGTTTAAGCGACAAGTTATTGCAGCAGGCAGCAAAGACGTGCACTGAATTTTGTCCTCATAGTACCATTTCGTTTTTTTAAAAGGCATGCCAACATTGATGAACTTCAACTTTTCAGTATTCTGCCAAAAACACAAAACTCTTTTTCAAACCTTCAGTCATGTACAAAAAATAACAAGTACCTTTCAAAATCTTGACAGTGCCCTGGTGAAACAAACAAAAAAAAAGCCTCAGCCCAAGGGCTGTCTTTTAAGCCAGAACTACATAGGCTATGTTCAGATTGCAGGGCTTAAAGGGATATGCCACCCCCAGGTCAAATTTGGGCATCTCCCCACAGTCCAGAGACTAAAATAAGTGGTGGAAAGCGTTTTCCTGGTCACCCAGCCATTGTCCGAGTCTGTCAGCACTGACCGCCGCGGTATCTGCAGCTACTCCGCGTTAGACTGGAGTCTAACGGCGCCAGAGAAAGATTTCGGCCAAAAGGAATTAATTTGCTCGATGCGTTTCCCAATTACTTTCTGTGTAGTGCGCATTCATATCGAGTGCAAATAAATGTGCAAATCAACACGGAGAGCTTGCCTTGGTCATTTTGGGTGGGAACTATTTTTCAGTGCGGAACAATAAAGCCGAAGCACGCAGCACGCTGCCAGGGGAATCCCTGTTACGCACCAGGAAGGGAGTTCCCCTGTTGCGCAGCGTGGTGGTTTTAGTCTCTGGACTAGGGCTGGGCGATATGGAGAAATAAACTTATCTCGATATGTTTTTGCTATATCTCGATATACGATATATATCTCGATATCTATGCAGGGGGGAAAAAAACAAACAAACGTGCCAAATTCAGCAAGGTTTTTTTTTTTTTATTGAAGTGCAAACAGGCAGCCAAGTGCCTAAAGGTAGACAGGTACTAGTAACAAAGTGCTTGTGCACCATTTTTAACATGACCAAACCAAGGAAGTAGTATATTGCCTTATTTTAATTGTAAACATAAAACCTGAGGGTAGACAGTTCTTATGAAGTGCCTCTTTAACATTTAAGATAAAAGACAAAAAAATCCCTCATTTCGTAGCCAAGTGAAAAAGCACATATTAAATTAATTGTTTTTAAATATAGATTAATAGAGCCTCAATCCATGAATTCTCGTGTGTTTTGTGACTGTAGTACGTTTTATATTTGTGTGTGTATTTGCTTTAACTTAGCACATTATTCTGCATCATTTTTTTTCTAGAAATACTATATAAATTTATTGCAACCATTAAAACGCAAGTGTGATTTAGAATCAACGCCACATACCCGACCCACCCAAATATTTCACTCACTGGCCAAATGCAGCCTTGCTCTGTGCCGCACTGACAAAAAAGTGGTGACTAGGGAGATTGTATCTAGGGTCAAGCGTTTTGAGCATTCGTATGAAGCCCGGTCGCTCAACAACCGCTATGGGCGTCATGTCTTTTGCGATATGAAAGGCAATGGACTCCGTAATGCTGACCCACCTTGCACTTGTTTTTTCATAGGGTAGACACCGGGGTAAAGATGTTTGGAGCGTTGTTTGTTGTGTCTTAGAAGAAGTGGTGGTGGGTTTGCCCTCGATGATTTTGATGGCACCAGTTTCTTGCATTCTCTGCAAAATGCCTCTTTCTGCTCCTCATCGGACGTTTTAAATCCGAAATACCGCCATATAATGGAGCCGTTTGTTCTTTTCTTTGGTATGAATTCTCTCGTGCTTCTGTGGGCGCCGCCATGTTGGATAAGTTGTCAACAAACACACGCGGTGTGCGCACGGGGAGGGGAGGGGGAGGAGGGGAGGGGGAAACACGAGACGCAGTGAAACACAAACGCAAGAAGGAGGCGGGGCGGACAGTGCCACAACACAGTTAAGGAAAATAAGCGGCGAAATCTTATTCATCTCAAGTTTTTCGATATGCCAAAATCTTTCTCGATTTCATAAAACATCTCGAGATATCGCAAATCTCGATTAATCGCCCAGCCCTACTCTGGACTGTGGGGAGATGCCCAAATTTGACCTGGGGGTGGCATATCCCTTTAAAGCTCAATTTGGATTTTTTTTATGAAATCCTATTTTTTTTGCGAGGTCGTTCACATTTCAAATTAAATGTGACTTGTATGTGATCTCCAGTGTGAACTTTAAACTCCCCAAAAGTGTCCCGCATGCACCTTGGAGGACACGAGGAGGTCACATGCAGCGAGCGTGCTCAGTGTTTAGGCAAGTAGCCTAAACATGGATACTAGCATTGAGCGCCTGGAGATTTTTGCTGTCGTACCAGAGCCAGAACATGTAGAACTTATTTCTTTAAAGGATGAGATTGAGAAGGAGAAGGTTTTTGGCCATTGCGTTTTGTGGGGCAGTGGCAGCAACGTCCATAGAAAGGAATGTGTTGGTGCTGAGAGTGGTGGGATTGCTCTGTGCTTTGCCGCTTCACTGACAAAAGATAAGATTAAGACTTTATTGATCTCACACACAGTGACACACAGTGACACACAGGAGAAATTCACTTCTGCATTTGACCCAAGTGGGCTGCAGTGGGCAGCTCGTCTTTCTGGCACCTGGGGGGCAGTACCGTGAAGGGTCTTCCCCAAGGACCCACACTGGCTTGCTCATTGCCAGGGGGGGATTTGATGACTTACCAGTTGAGCTACCCAGCCGGCAATGAACTTCATACACAATTTTCATATGACGAGAAGAACGTTTGTGTACATTTGTGAGTGCCTACTTGTATCACTCTCGCTTGTTGATGGTCTGATGAATGCAACCTGGCTGTTCAGACTGAAGTCACATGCCAAAAGATTGGATATGTATCAGTTTTAGGACCACATATCCAAGTGGTCTGGGTCGCATTTGAAAAAATCGGATCTGTGTCATTCAGACTGTCATTAAAAGATCAGATACAGATCACATAGAGGCAAAAAAAGTCAAATTTGGGTCACGTCAGGCTGTAGTCTGAATGTAGCCTTAGGTTGTGGGTTTGATTTCCATTCTCTCAGTCAGTGTTTGCATGTTCTTCTTATGTCTAGATATGCTCAGAATAGCCAATTTCATCTGACAGGTTACCACAGCAATATTGAGAGATGGGTAAAATGCAGAGGAAAATTAAGTATAAATCATGAAAATAAAGTATCCAAATTTAAACTTTACTAGGCCTATTTATATTCAACATTGTGTCATAGGTCTTTATATTTGTGCAACTTTTGTGGAACAGGGTCCACTACCATGGAGATATTATTGCTTTTCCTGGTATGTTCCACAGTATGACATTCTGCATATCTATTTCCATGGTAACAGTCAAGTAACACCATAACGCCAGGTTATCGTTCAGATCTGTGGAGATGTTATGCTGCTTACAGTATGAATAGATGTTTTTTGTTGAACTTATGAGCAATAAAAACACCTGTAATTGAATGTAAGATTTAAGTTTAATGTCATACTATGGAACATTCAAGGCAAAGCAATATCATCGTCATGGACATAAGCAATTGGCAAACTCTCCACCACAAAAGTTACAGTACACCTTTAACAAGAAAAAAGTAGATTTTTTTTAGGATTTATAGAACTTTTATCACTTCATGATATGACTTTTGAAGAAAGCCTCAAATTTAAGCAAACACTTTACTTTTGCTGCAATGTCTGAGTCAAATGGACAAAGCTTCACCTGGATTGTGTCATTTGTCCTGAGCTGTCGCCTGGAGAGTCTGGAGATGAGGGAATGAATTGCAATGGCGACACAAAAGCCTGAGATCTCGCCTTTGAAAGACCTTTTGAAATCCATCTATCAGCCTATTTCCACTTCTCTAAAAATCATTCTGTCTGTGGCTTTTCAACCCATGGCCTTTATTAACTTTTAATCAGTGCCAGCGTTTTGGCCTGTCCACTTTCCACTTTCGCTTCCTTTCAAAAATGAACAAAGATACTGAAAACTGCTTATCGGGTGACCTATCAAGGGTTCTCAATCAGAGTTACAGGTACAAATGGTGGTACAGGGACATCTTTGAATAGTACTAGCTGTTTTGACAATTTAGACATGATTGGGTTTCATTTAGAGTTGGCTTTATTTATGGTTGTATGTGCTTTGAATACCATTTAAAGGTGCACTACACAACTTTGAGGTGGAGAGTCTGCTACCTACTTATCTCCATGGAGATATTATTACTTTGCCTGGAATGATCCAAAGTATGACATTAAACATTTCCATCTAGCCTTTATTCATTATAGGTGTTTCTATTGCTCAAAAACATCTATAATTCTCTCTGTGAATAGAGGTAACTCTCCACAGTTCTGAATGTAGCATCGTAATGTAGCATAGTTATTGTAACCTGCTTGTCTCTCTTGTGATAGATTTAGGTTTAATCTACACTGTGGAATATTCAAGACAAAGCATAAACATTCCCAAACAAGACAAACAGTAGGTGGACCCTTGATGCAGGTGATGCAGTACACATTTTAAAGGTTGTATAGATGATTTTCCAAGGAAGGAGAAATCCAGCGACTGTTTGTCCTTTTTTAAATGTTGCGCATGCGTGAAACCCCCCCTCCCCCACAGCTCCCTAAGTAGAAACTCCTCCTCCCACCTCCTCCTTACGCTTACGCTGCTTGTTTGTAGCCCATGCGCGTTCAGAATCACTGTTACTCCTGTAACTATACTGTACGTTCTCAACTGATAAGCAGAAGTTTCCTGTCCAGAAGTAATTTAGTGACCAACGCGTCAATCTTTACACCCTCTGCCTCATGACCCTCGGTGCATGCCATCGCTGGAAGGAATCTCAGAGAATCACCTTAGTTTAGCTTTGCTCCTTTTCCCTTTCTCTTCTTCTTCCAGCAACCTCAAAAACGGACTTTCTTTATGGCTAAATGGTAGTGAATTCTTGTTTGCCATCGCAAACAAGCTGGAACTTTGTGCTAACTGCGAGGAAGCTACAGTTGGAAAAAGCCACTAAGAGTAAACAGGTTGAGTTGAGTAAACAGTGTCTTGTGTCTGTGAGAGGCGTACATAAACCACGTAATCCCACCGTGCCAGCAAGTCAATTACGCTAGAAGCATGGGGAGTTTGACTGACAACCTAACAGCCAGTAGATAATAAGGTAGCCTCATTATCTATTGGCTAATGTTTATCTGGCCCAACCACGTCCACAGCTGATGGATTTTCATTATTTTATTTTATTTTTTGGGTCATAATTAAAAGGATGCTGTATCTCTATAATGCTATCATTGACAATTTGAAACAAACAAACAAACAAAAAATCCTCCATGCAACCTTTAAATGCAGGATGATGAACTTGCCACTTTATTCTGCCTTTTCACATACAAATATACTTTATATAGTTTATATACTAGTACTAAATTTTGTGAGCTTGTGGTGTGAGTTCTGTTTGGGTCAGATCATAGCAATACTCAATACTTTTGAAAGCTCTTTGTTGACATATTTCTGTTGTTGTCATATCTTTGAATAGATCCATGTTTGTTCACAGTTTAGTCCTACCGTTGACTTGGTTTGATCTTGTTCTAATCCCGGTTTAGTCCCAGTCAAGTTCAGGTTTAGTTGCAGGTTTAGTCCCAGTGTATTCTACAGTTTCATGTGCAAAGTTTAGGCATTGTATCCTGAGTATATTCTTGTCTGAAAAGTTTGCAAACTGATTTATAGGTGAAAAAACCAATAAGTTCTTTATTATGAATGCATACATTTGTTCAAAACAATCTGCTGCAGTATCGTCGTCTCTTAGAGTCCACTCAGGTATCAGAGTCTGAAAATAGCCCATACTCATACACCCACAAAGCTGTCTTCACACTGACACTATCCCCAGAAAAATGCTAATAATATTCATTGGATGCAGTAGTGGTCATTGTATTCAGAGGCTGCACTGAACGAAGGAGGCAATATTGAGGCGCAGAATATCCTCTTATCTCACTAAGGGACAGACTCACTGAGCAGTAACAGGCAGCGCACTATTGGCAGTTTGGAAGCAATAGCAGGAAATCATTTCTGCACAATTGCACTGGTCTTTGGTGAAATGAAAAAGGCAGTCAATAAACACGTTTTTTATTTCTTGTTTTGAAATAGCATGGCATAAAACGTGGTTTTTGATGAATGACTGGTTAACCAGAAAACGTTTCATAGATCAGTCACACAGTATTGGCCGTACTGTGGAAATGATAAAAGGTAACAAGTAACAGCACATAATTAGTAAAACTTTATCTTATTATGAATTAAGTCATTGTTCATGCTTTATTAAGGCTAATTAAATCCTTAGTAAAAAGCAGTTATTATACACTAGTACCTTTGTGAAATTATTATCAAATTATCAACCCAAATATGGTAAGCAACCGGGTCTTGAGCTAAAATCATTACCACTGAAATGGAAGCCATGAAGAACCTTTGATAACCAGTTGCCAGTCAAAGCCTAAATCCCTGACACGTGCCCATTACAAAACCGACTGAGAGAATGGGCACAGGGCTGGGCAGGCATGTGGATGTTTGTGTGGTTTGCGTATCACTGTTGGCCAGATGACAGGGAGCAGTAATATCACAAACACTGGACACTATAGGCTGCACAGAAAGGCTGCACCGTCTCTGACCAAAACAAAAGACCTGGTTTTGATGGCCAGCCTTTGGCATTGTGCTGCACAGACACTTTCATTATCAGTGCATGAATGTGTCTCTCACCTGTAGGACAAATCTGCCCACGTCTGTTTTGGTGAAGCAATGATTTAAATGTGAGGCTATATTTACCCCCTTAAGAATATTATTACTGTCCGATCCTGCAATAATAATGCATTGGTTTTATTATTGCATTATTTAAGTGCCTTTCAAGATTCTCAAACGACTTTAATTTTTGTTGTTCATCGAGATCAGACAAATATAGGTCAGAGGGTTAGGTGTTACGGGTTATGCCTGATATAGATGAAATTTATCAACTCAAAAGACAAGAAGAAGATTGACTCACACAGGAGAAATTGTCTTCTGAATTTGACCCATCCTGTTATTAGGAGCAGTGGGCAGCACATTCACTTACTTTCCACACTACTGATGCTACAGTCGCACTGGGGCTGACTGACAGAAACATGGCTGCCAAATGTGCCAATATGTGCCAACAGCATTTCTAACCATCACCAATCATTCACAGCACATTCATACACAGGTGCGGTGGGAGGAAGTCTTACCAAGGATCAAACATCAATATTCACCTGTCCAAGCTGGTTGCGGAATCGAGTCCAAGTCAGACAGTCCAAAAAGTCTCTCCAGTGCCCCATGGTTTAGATTTGGGTGTGTCCTGTCATTTTCGGTGTGCCCTGTCGTTTTGAGCCCTGCAGGCAATTATCCATTACCATAAAAGGTCTATGATGTATTCTAATATGTAAAAAAAAAAAAAAATACAGTCGTGTCAGCAGTATCTTCAACAGC
This sequence comes from Paratrypauchen microcephalus, assembly GCA_036785185.1. Classification (NCBI taxonomy): domain Eukaryota; kingdom Metazoa; phylum Chordata; class Actinopteri; order Gobiiformes; family Gobiidae; genus Paratrypauchen; species Paratrypauchen microcephalus. The sequence goes on from JAVJIX010000039.1 coordinate 4,128,691, forward strand.
TTATCTTCTCTTAGAGACAAAAAATAATTTTGGTGACAATCTGTCAAATGTAAATCTATGTTAATGAATTTTGGGACTGCTTCAGATGGGAGACAAAAATGATTTGAGCATGTGCAGTTTGACAGAGGATGCAGGCCTGCTGTGTAATAATACATGATTCAAAGCTATTTTAAGATTGCAGATTGCTAAACCTAGATTTCTTCAGGGAAATCGCTCTCTCACAGATTGCATTGTGGAAACTGTGCCAGGCAGGAACATTAAGTGCTGGTTTGGTAATGAGGCTGGGTCTGTTTGCAGTACCAAGACAAGGGGCATCACAAACAAAGCTGGTTTGTTTGTCCTGGTTATAACATTTAGCACTGATTACTGACATCTTTGCCACGGCTATATTTACTTATGAAATTTCTCAAACCGATTCTGCTAAATGTTCTTTATTTTTCTTTTCTTCCTCTTTTTTTCCAAAGAAGTGCATCGTGTAATAGACAGGGAATTGTGCATTCTAGAAGAACATTATGTCATTATTTAATTTTTTTTTTTTTACAATTTAGTCCTCATTTTCTACTCTATGTTATAGTGTTCTTTCCTCATCAAAAACATACTTCACCTGGAGTTGTATTTTGTTTCATTCACACAGGTTTAACACACAAACACTGCATATTTAGGCTGAATTTTTCTCTCATTCTGTTCTATAATGTGGTAATGCAGGAAGTGCTCCACTGTGTTTTAAACTCCATACACCTTCAATAGAATCATTTGGATCATTTCAGCCCTGGAATTTCCAGTCTCACCTGAACTAAAGAAAAAGGTAGCTGTTAACTGAAAAACTAACACATTGAGATGTTGACACACTTATAATAGAATATTAAATTAAATAAACATGTGTGAATGAAACAAAACACAACATTTTAACATGGCTTAGAGCTCACAAAAGTAAGTTTCCAAAAGGCCATTTAACACAAAAATATTTCCTCTCACATCACATTGGATAATTTATATAGATTGTGTGGGAATAGTATCTGTTGTGCCACACCACCCAAATATGATTTAATGATCTGTATACGAATTCATCAGAATGCAACTACGCTTGTTGGAAGTCAAGGCGTTTGCTTATTTAATATTCGCAAAATTAATGTTGCCATAATTTACAGAAAAAAAATGTTATTTAGGTTTAAATTGGCTCAGCAAGTTGTAAGCATACAAATTTGTGCTGTCAAGTTGCAAATCACTGCCTATTATGCTTGGACTGCCTCAGTGTAGAAGAGAGATAAACTTGTATACAAAATGAAGTAAATAAAAGTCTAATGGGCACAATGTAAAAATGTCAGTGGTATGTATAATTCACAGCTGCACTATACAGGCCTCACATCAGTATGCACAAACTGCTCTTTGAAGGAAAGGGCACTCATGAGGACAACTGAATCAATGCCAATGATGGAGCAGTGGAGATACACAAGCTGACATATTTCATTGTAGATGCTGAGTAGTGATTTCTGAGTCCTGGGGGATGAAGCCAGAACTCATAAGAGACAGTATAAGAAGTGACGTGAGACTGACAGGAATCAACGGACCTCGCTAACTGCAAACAGGACTGATCCTACGAAGGGACAAAGCTGGATTATTACAGCTACCATTCTAATCCTGTTACATCACGTGGAATCTGCTCCTCATCGCTCCCATAAATCTACTCAAAAACCATTCTCACTCAGTTGAATAAAGCGGTAGTGGTGGAAACAGTGCTGGTTCTGGCAATGTGTATTCAAGTAAAAGTACAGTTAAGTTAAAATTGTACTCAATTATACCACATACTGTGTTTTTACCTATTTGTATTATATACAAGTTTACTGTATTTTTGCTACAGGTATATGTGATGTTTTAGTCATTGTGTCTATTGTCCTGTACTTTTTGTTACGGGTACATGTGAGTACAGTTTTAGTCACTGTGTTTATTGTCTTGTACTTTTGCTATGGATATATGAATGTTTTAGTCATTGGGTTTACCATCTTGTACTTTGGCTACGGGTATATGTGACTTTTTAGTCATTGTGTTTGTCTTGTCTTGTACTTCTTCTAGGGGTATATCTGATGTGTAGTCATGGTGTTTATTGTCTTGTTTATAAGATGTTTTATGTTCACTGTGGGCCTAGGGAGCGGTGTAATTTCAAATCCTGTGTGTGAAACCTGTGCATATGTTTTTTGACAATAAAGCTGATTTTGAACTTTGAACTTTAAATTCAAGCACAAGTACTGCTGCCAAATTAGCACTTAAAAGGTGCATTGCGCAACTTTTTGGGGGGAGGGTCCATCCCCTGCTTCTATCCACAAAGAAGATATAGCTTTGCCTGGAATGTTCCACAGTATGCCTTTAAACAGCTCTACTTTACATTTATTCAATTACAGGTGGTTTTATAGCTCAAAAATACCTAGAAAAACAGGTATGACTGTGACTGACTGTGAGCGGAGTTGCCTCTCCACAGATCTGACCTGTAACTTGGTCTGGTTTGGTCTCCATGAAGATAAAAAAAGAAACAAAACACAAAAACATCTCCATGGAGAAAAGAATTTGAGGGCCCATCCACTAGAAAAGTTACACCTTGCACCTTTATGTAAAAGCAAAAAGTCTACATGAAAAATACTACTCAAAATAATGCACAGTTTTTAACAATTCACACAATTTTAGGAGGATTTTAGATCAGTTTTTATACAAAATTTGATTCAAAGCAGTTTAAAGCTGAATTGAGTTGTTTTATCTCTATCTCTAATCTGCATATTCTCTGAGCTGGGACTTGGGCTGTACTGAGTAACTCCTGTTAAATTTATAGCAAATCACAATTATACGGCTAGAATATGTGTAAGCACAAAATTGTTTTACAAAATTACAAAAAAGATGTACAAATAGCCCCAGAAAAGAAATATTTCTAATAAGTTACTTTCCACTCCTAGTAAGGGGCAAGGACAGAGTAAAACGATGGCTGATACCTAGACTCAAGGCGTCTGTTATCGACCTCACAGAGTTAATGAAGTAGTGACATTATCATCATGAACTACCGGCCAGGCACTAATGAACCCCTGTGAGTGCTGCTTTGCTCTCATATTTCAAATTCAATGAGATTTAAACTTTTCAGTCCTAATCTTTTGTTTCTCTTGTTTTAAAGTAATCCATATTTAGGTTAGGATTTAAGGAAGTAATGTTAAGTTAGCCTTGATTTTCTTAGGACTGCTTGAGGCTTAGATAAAATCAAAGTTGAATTTACCTGGTTTAGTTTAGACTTAGGATGCATTCAGAATACACTTCCGGATCTGCTTGCCTGAACAATCCAATATGTTTGAACTGAGAGTGATAATGGGACAAATAACAAATAATAAATAACAAATAACACAAGCAAAATGTTTTAGAATCAATTATGATCACATGAAATACCAAAGTCAAGGAAAACATAACAAAATAGTCCAAATAAGTTTAGTTTCAACCCTGTGAGACACAAATATTGAGAATAATTACCTCTCAGACATTGTTTTAGGAGGTCTCTGATGTTGAAATTAAGCTTCATGTTCCCTTCAGGGCGTTATTGTTAATTAGTCAAGCTGTACTCCATATTATCACTTTGTAAAGGCAGTTATGATATCTGATATAATAGATACTGGGGAATCTGCATCATCATCAGAGATTTCATTTTGTTTAAGTGCTCTGACAAAGTTTGACTAGCTACATTCATGGTGAAAACCTTGAATTTGGTTTGTCGAATACACTGGTCTATACATTTTTGGACTCGATCTGCTTCCGAGATAAAAGTGGCTAAATCTCATTTATACTGATAAGATGAACTGAAAATCAATTTATAACTGGTTAGCTAATGTATTCAAGATATGCAATGATATTGTTTTACATCAAAATCACATCTGTTTATACAATACATTTAGGCATTTTTGCTTTAAAATAATATTTATATTTTGAAAATATTTAACTTCTTTATCCATCAAGAAATAAACAAGTAATATCTTAAGACATCAGGTGCACACAATTTCGAGGCATCTCTCTTATGTGAAATCAAAAAATATTTTATGTTAAAGCTCTATTAAAATGAATGTATTGGAATGTGCAGACAGGCTTTCAGATAGAACTGGTTGCTTGTAGACACACTACCTTCTGATAAACTACAGTTTTTGCCTTATTTTGCATAAATTATAGCTTGGAAAACTATAGCCAATCAGCACTTCTGACTTACTTTTTCTTTATTAGTGACCTAAACCAAGAAAAATCTCACTACTTTTGTTCAGGAAGCATTTTGCTTGTAGACTAGTGATATCATCCCATCTTTATTCAGTGTCTGTGGTATCTCATTTTGATGATTTATAAGTTACGAGTGGTTGTGTTCATGCCTCCTTCCTTTCATCTTCAAATGGTTTAATCAGAATAAGTGTGGATTGGATTCACTGTGCTGTTGCTGCGGCTGGGCCTGTGCCGATACTTGAAGCCACCACTGACGTGACATATCGACAGCTATTTTTGAGGATGATCACAGAACACTCATGTGAGGGGCCCAGGTGGTCAGCTGAGTGCAGTTGAGTCATACAGTGGGATCTGCAGCCATTTTGAAGCAGGAAAAGATCCCGCCCAATTTCAGCAGTGTAGGAGTGTAAAAAAATCAATGACCAAGATACTAATCAATACTAAAAGTCATGAAAATCACATAAATAAAATTGGATCTTTACTGGATAGAACTAATTCATGGTGCTATATGAAAAAATCGAGTTGGAATCTTAGTATTGTGTACACTTCATGTCAGTACGCAACTGAGAGCTTCAGTGCCAGTGAAATGCTCATAGGAAGATTTAGTCTTGATCTTGCTAAAATATTCTAGGCTAGAACTTGTTTAATCCTGGTTTAGTCTAGGCCTGTCCCAAAAACAACTTCTGAAGTGCGATTTATTTCTGAAAAAAATACAGACAATGAATAATAATATATAGAAATAAATGTATGCCTCACAATTACCCCAGAGCACATTTAAACCACAAAAAATGTTCTAAACATGCAATATTGTTAAAAAATAATGAGCGGCAACAAATAAATAGCAGAATGAAACAATACCGTTCTTGCATCTGTTCATCTTTTTTTTTTTTAAATCCAGTAGTAGAAATTATACAAACAATAAAGACTGAGGCCGAAAATATATAGTTTAAGATTTCATATATTGAACACTAAGTCAATAAAAATAAAAATAAAAAATGACAGGCCTAGTTTAGTCCCCATAATGACTCTTTTAGATGTGGAAATAAGTCAGAATTTTGGTAATTTTAGTTTGTCCAAGGTGCTATTTTTACACATATACTTGAGAATTCTTGAAAGTATCATTGCTTTAATCAGCATAAGGTTGCCACTAGGCCAAACTAAAGTGATTTGTTGTACATTATTATGAGAAACCGAGATTTTCAAGTGAATGCAAAAGCAACAATGACTACAAGGTAAAGATGTTGACATATACACTAAATATAATAAAATACACTAATGTACTTTTCACTTATCCTGTTTTTGTACCACATTATTGTACCGCCACAGCAGATGAATAATGTAGAAGGGGATTAATAAATGATGTGGTGCCAGTGTTAAAAGGCTCACACGGCTCTGGATGGTTTCGTGTTGTTTTTGAGTCCTTTCCTCCTCACTACAGTATGCCTTCAGTCTGCTGTTCCCATCATGCACTTCTCTCTCTACTCCTACAGCTCGCAATCTGCTCACTCACGCTCACCCGCACTTTATAGTTCAGTTTCATAGTTCTATTTGAATTAACGATTTATATAATGTGCAGTATATTGTAATGTATTCTTGTCTGAAGTGAGAGCTCTGGAGTCTTGCGCATTCATTTGACAGATAAAACGTATTAAATTATTGTACAGAAAACCGCTAAGATTCAAGGACATGTTCTTCCTCTTATGACCAAGTTCAAAGTAAGACAGTTTTATTGTTGTGCCACTTAAGAATGGAGATCACAAACATCCAGTACAGCCAATAGCAATGATAAAGGCTCTGAAAACACATGTCGTAAAATATAAAATAACAACGTATTAAAAGTAAATGAATTAAACTAAAGACTACCCAATTAGTTTTACCTGTAGAATACTTCAGTTTGTGGTGTTGCTTTAATATTTATTATATCTCAAAATAGCATTGAGACACAAACCTCTACTTTTCTAAAAGCAGAAGTGTCCCCCAGTGAAGTGTTAATTTCTTTAATCTTTATTAATTTTAGCACGACTCATCAAAAACTCCACAGATACACAATTGGACAGGGCGTAGTGACGCTAACAGTGTGGTTGCCGAGTGCTGTTGTGCACAGAGCCTGTTTTGTTCAGTCTAACCTGAATTACAACAGTCGAGGTATAGTTTAAGTACACATTTGTCCACTGCATTAGACCCAGCCTTCAGTCATGCGGGAGCAACTTGTTAGGAGCTGTGGGGCCCCATCTCCAGATGTTGAGCAAGACTTCAGGACTACACTGGCTGACGATTTTATCTATTGTTCATATTGCGCATGGGTTGGTGGAGGAAACCCACCCAGACACAGGAAGAAAACATGCAGGCCTGGGAGTCAAACCCTTTCTTGCTGTGAGGCGAGAGCTTGCCACTCAAATGTGTCACCATGGACACAGTATATCCACATCTCAGCACTACACAGCAAACGCCAAATCAAACGCCAAATCAAATGCCAAATCAAACGCCAAATCATAAGCTGGCACATAAAATTTTAGAAAAGGAAAAGCGCTTATCGTTATTATAATGATTCAAAATGTGTATGACATTATTCAAATTTAATCATTATGAATTACATTTACCATCTTCAACGCCATTTTTGGTCCCCCATCACCTATGCTGCTTGCTGTTCTTTCAATTTCTCATATGTATAAAAGCATGTTCCTTCTACCGCTATAAATACCTCCTTTAGTAAGGTCTACTTTAATAATGTGCTAAAACACCGTAGCGGTAACTCACTGATATCTGTGGGATGCAACGCAGCTCTCCTGTTGGCTCCAGGCGATGACCTAAAAAACAGAGAGAATGAAACTGAGCGCTGACAGATGAAAGATGAAGTGTGGAGCACACGGAGCATGAGCTTTGATCTTTGGGCATGTGACAGTGAGCAGAAGGTAACAGGGCCTTTAGAGAGGAGGAACAGGTCAGTGATGAGCTACAGGAAAGGACAGACAAATAACCAAACAAAAGTAGGTTTAAAAATATCCTGATTCATCTGTTATTTTTTCATTATAATAAGTTACCTAACAAATCATGGCTAATCCTTCTGCCCATACCCGTCATAACTTTGGGAGATAATGCCAGGTCCATACACATATTTTGTAAATAATAAGAAATCACTATAATCTTGACTGGCCAAACTACTATCAAAACGTGGGAAAAAACATTCTGTTCTAATATTTTTAAAGCATGAACTTGTTGTGTATTTTTATACAAAAACTGTGAAATAAGATTTAAATCATTTTGCCATTGGCCCCAGAAAAACACTGTCATAAGCCCCAGCTGTATCATCCTCTCTGACAACAGGGCCTCACCATCTGGCACTAACTCCAGGCCGAGTGTCACATGTCACATGATGTCACCGTGGCGACCCGGGTCTGACACACCCGAGGCTGTCCGACTCAGCAGAAGCACAGCCACCAGAAACACTGTTCATCTGTCAGCGGGCTGTGTCTGCCAGTGAGGTAAAGAGGAGGGAGCACCGCGGAGCCAAATCTTCTTTTGTTGGAGCTTACAGAAAAGTCATTCAGCTACAAAAATGGTGAACAGAGAATGGCACTTTCAAATTGATCAAATTGTTCATGACAAAACCTTCTCACACTCTGAGCTTAGCATAAGATTATGAGATGAAATTTAATTTTCCTATTTACAATGTAAAAATATCCTTCAGTGTCTTAAATAGACGCTAACACTAATTCAGAGTAATTGAGCACAGCACAGTAGATTTCAGTGTGCTGCTACAGCTGTTGATAGTTTTACTCACACAGAGCCCAGAGGCCCAGTCCCACAGGTCTCCTCACACTGCAGCACACTGCAGATAAAAAAAAAAACACTTACGCACAACACAGGCTACAGCACAGCCACACACTGCTGTCAGGGATTCTGTGGATAATATAATCATTTGAATTCATTTTTAACATAACTAAAAGAGAAAACCAAGGATATACACTCAACAAAAATATAAACGCAGCACTTTTGTTTTTGCTCCCATTTTTCCTGAGATGGACCCAAAGATCCAAAATTCACTCCAGATACACAACACTACCATTTCTCTCAAACATTGTTCACAAATCTGTCCAAATGTGTGACAGCGAGCACCTCTGCCCCGCCGAGACAATCCACCCCACCTCACAGGTGCGCCACATCAAGATGCCGATCCGACATCATGACCAGTGCACAGGTGCGCCCCAGACTGCCCACAATAAAAGGCCACCCCGAAATGTGCATTTTTTTGCTTTATTGTCAGTATCTGGTGTGACCACCATTTGCCTCATGCAGTGCAACACATCTTCTTCGCATAGAGTTTATCAGATTGTCAGTTGTGGCCTGTGGAATGTTGGTCCACTCCTCTTCAAAGGCTGTTATGGACGAAGAACACAGGTGCATTTTATTGATGACATTTTGAATGCACAGAGATACCGTGATGAGATCCTGAGGCCCATTGTTGTGCCATACATCCATGAACATCACCTCATGTTTCAGCAAGATAATGCACGGCCCCATGTTGCAAGGATCTGTACACAATTCTTGGAAGCTGAGAATGTCCCAGTTCTTGCATGGCCAGCATACTCACCGGACATGTCATCCATTGAGCATGTTTGGGATGTGCTTGACCGGCGTATACGACAGCGTGTACCAGCTCCCACTAATATCCAGCAACTTCGCACAGCCATTGAAGAGGAGTGGACCAACATTCCACAGGCCACAATTGACAATCTGATAAACTCTATGCGAAGAAGATGTGTTGCACTGCATGAGGCAAATGGTGGTCACACCAGATACTGACTGGTTCTGAGTCCCCAGACCCCCAATAAAGCAAAAAAAAATTCACATTTCGGGGTGGCCTTTTATTGTGGGCAGTCTGGGGCGCACCTGTGCACTGGTCATGATGTCGGATCGGCATCTTGATGTGGCGCACCTGTGAGGTGGGGTGGATTGTCTCGACGGGGCAGAGGTGCTCGCTGTCACACATTTGGACAGATTTGTGAACAATGTTTGAGAGAAATGGTAGTGTTGTGTATCTGGAGAGAATTTTGGATCTTTGGGTCCATCTCATGAAAAATGGGAGCAAAAACAAAAGTGTTGCGTTTATATTTTTGTTGAGTATACTTAACTTGTTTTAATTCTGTTATCATTGTATTGTTATAATTGTCTTGTATTGTTATCATTGTCAATTCCTGAATATTGTGATTGTGAGATCACTGAAAATGAGAGTCATTGTCAAATAAAAAAAGAAAAACTGTTCTTTTGAAGGCTTATTGTGATTGTACTTCAAATGACCGTTTCAACAGGACCAAACTGGCAGTCACAAAACACACCAATTTTTGTGCATTATCTTGATCAGGAATTTGCTAAAATGTGCCTGTAAATGTTCTGGTCAGGCCTGTAATGGGAACAAATTTTGCTGGATGATTAATTGACAAATAAATGATTATATTGACATTTTAATACCATTTTCAACTAATATAATAACAATGTAATAAAAATGCAAATACACTCTTTCAACAATCAATAAACTTTACTTTCTAAAGAACATTTAACACAGGAACTGCAAGACAACCAAAAACAATAGATCTAAATAAAGACTTGTAAAAATTAGAATAGCTTAATGTAGTCTTGCTTCAGCAAGGATTTATTAATAAAAATGCTCTTGAATAAACCATTGTTGAACCAAACACAACCAAAACAATATAAAAAATGGATTATTAAGATTATTGAGCCTCATCATTTTTAGCTTAAAATGTTCATATTAACCCGCTCTAGATGATCAAATTTCGCTATTTTGTCCGTCAAAAAAATCCTATTTCATAATACAAAGCTCCAGATTCGCCCGTGTAACCGCAGCATCGCAAGCTACATTTGAGTGGAGCTGAACACTGTGGGTGAAGTCACACTCGCATAGTCACTATATCTGGTCTATATATTATCATACTAATATTAATTTATAATAATAATATATAATAATATATGAATAATATTATTATTATTTAGGGATTATCACGTCACTTGGCGCTCTACTGTGCATGTCTCTTGCAGAAAAAGCTGCTGTCCTGTCTATGGATCTGGTCCTGTCTTGTTTCATGTCAGTGTCTCGTAGGATTTCAGCAGATTTCAGGCTCTCCCGGGGGGGCGGGGATAGGTATATCGATCAGGTATGAGTGGATGTCCGACTATTGAAGTTTGAGACATTTTTTCTCGTTATTTACGCACCCACCTGCATTTAACGCATATGGGCCATTAAGACGTATCCTACTCACTAATATTAATTCAGCATCATAACTTATTTTAATCACACAGTGATAAACTGATAAACTGCGCTAGATAACACTGCAACTTCATTTTAACTGCACAGAAAGCGGCGCCTTCTGCACTCAGGCTGCGTGTGCATCTTCTGTGTTGATAAACGAATAATCCGTCTATACCAGGGGTCTCTAGCCTTTTTCCTCTGGTGAGCTACCTTTATAAAATGTAAATGCCAGAGAGCTACTTGTTTTATCAGTCGCAAGAAATTGAGAAAATAGAAGAGGCACGGCAAGCTTCAGACGGGGTATAGTTAAAGGCCTATAAAACATAAACCATTATCCATTTATTAGTGCACTAGTTAGGCATCAAAATGACACATTTACAATGGTAATTAATCAGATTTTAGTAATTACGCACAACATCATTCAGAAATCACTTGGCGAGCTACTTGGAAGGCGTGGAGAGCTACTGGTGGAGAGCTACTGGTGGAGAGCTACTGGTGGAGAGCTACTGGCAGCTCCTGAACTACAGGTTGGAGACCCCTGGTCTATACACTCTATGCTGGCAAGTAGCCTAATTAGCACGTTTTTTCAGCGTCATTACACTAAGGAAATGAGAGGAGTCAGTAGAGAGCGATAGAAGAATTTTGACATTCAGTCTCTTTGGGGGAGAGAGAAAGAGAGAGAGAGAAGGAGCGAGAGAGAGAGAGAGAGAAAACAAATACAAAATGCAAACCAAAATGTCTAATTTTGCATATCTCCAGAACAACATTTGCAATATTATTAAATTAAAGTGCTTCTGATCTCAAGGTTTTGTGTTGATAATGAACTGTAATGTAAATACCACTGACTTATGTCCAGTTAATCATAAAATATACCTGCTATGGCCAACTGCACACACATAGTCTAACACACCTGCCCATTCTGCACTTAGACCTGATCACTGCAGAAAAATCCATCCATATTGATCTTTCCTGCCCCGAGCTCCTCCAGGCCTGCTCTACACTTCTCCTTGCCTAAGCTGTTCCCCTGTATTTTACACTCTGTCAACATTTTACAAGGCAGTGCTGGCATACTGTTGTGCCCTCGTGTCCCATAGCAATAACTAAACTCTGTATTCAGAATCACACACCCACTAGTCCACATTGAAGAATAAGTAAAAATATGATAGGTCTTTGAAGAAGCACAGATAAACAAGCACCCAATTACGAGCTTTGAGATTAGACTGTCCTGACTTATGGCGTAACTCTTAAAAACAACATCCACATGATTACGAATAATATTATAAAGCTAAAAGGCAAGATGAGTGGCAGATTAGTGCTGGAACCTACTGAGACTCTGGGCAGCAAGAAAACATGTTGACAAGTTACAAAATAACAAGAAAAAAGTGTAAAGAAATCGATTCAGTTGTGTAGAGCATGTCTTTGAGTTGTGAGGAACACTTCAGATGTGTTCCTCATCTGAAGTTGACACCAAATGGAATGAGGACGGCAAAACAGATCAAATTTTGGATTAACATTCAGAGTTTTCCGAAAGTGCAGTAATATTTGGGGCTCAATATTTATCTTGAGTACTTTTTCTTTGCACTACTGGGAAGCATTTTATTATTTTTGTAGTACAGGACAGCTGTAGATGGTCAAATAAGTGACTTCTATGGCAGACAATAGAGGGTGAAAATCCTCTTGAGATTGAGAAATTTGAGATGATCCAAACATAGCTGCTAATTGTAGCATGTGTCTCTCAAATGTGGAAGGCATCTTCTCTTGAAAATTCTCGTAACATTCAGAACAAAATATATACTGTAACTTCTTATAACTGAGGTAAATAATAGTTTAGTGCTTTGATTGTTGATTCTCTAAAAACTGTTTCTATTTATATGTTGATTTTTCCCCTTTTTTACATAAAAGCAGCCATGTTTGTTGTTGACATGAACAGACCATGTGTCTCTTTGATTGGTTAATACGTCTGTCAATCACGGGAAGACAGGATATGGCTCCAGATTCACTCGTCTTCGTAATGTTTTGTCAAAATGTGTGGGTCCGGCTGGTCAGGTAACATTACATGGTACACCCCTACTTACAGGCACTATTTCCCTATGAAAATGCATTTATTTCTGAGTCAAATTCATTATCTATTCTATTCAGGAGCTTCTATTAATTCCCTCATCAGTATTCAAGATCAAGCCTGAGCTCACGCAGAGGTCAGCAGCACAGATCTGGTTTGGTGCGTACGGCAAAGTGAAAAGCTGTTTGCTCAGTTCACCGCTGAGGCGTGGGGTTTTATCTTTGACCTTTGGAAAACCCTCAGCACAAATTAGGCGAATCTGTATTATAGAACAATGTGTGTAAAAGAGGTAATTAATAATAGCAATATTAGTTCTGTTTGCAGACACTAGCAGTTATAAGGGAAAACATGGAGCCAATTCCAAATTAGGAAAAGGAATTTACAGACAAAATAACAAAATAAAAAAAACACCAGTATCATATAGAGTGGGTTAATACAAACATTTTAAGGTCAAAATTAGCCACCTGACAACAAAAGTTACAGAGACAGGAACGTTTTCTTAATACAAAATTAATTGGAGCCGAGTCAAGCGTGACCATGCTCACTTCCTATTTGAAACATGGTGACCAGCGGGTCTGTGTCCATTTATTTATACATTTTATGGATTGAGTCAGATGAAAAATAGTGCATGCAATAGTAGTGAGCATGAGAACTTAATATATACTTTATATAATGTTATATTATCTAGCAGGGCTGTAAAAAATAATACCTAGATACTAATTGATACTAAAACTATTATACTATTACAAAAATAGACACACATTTGAGCAAGGACAGGGGGTCCTCGGGTTACGACGTTGATCCGTTCTTAAGACGCGTCGTAACCCGAATTTCGTCGTAAGTCGGATTTTGCCTTTGATCTTCCAACCAAAGCACAAATAACCTTTCCATCTCAATAATTAGACCACTACGCTGCTTGGTTATCACTGCCGCTTTCATAGGAGCAGATCAGAGCCCACATCAGGTACTTCCGCCCACATTGGGCACGCACACGAGGCTGTCGTCTCTGCCCTACAACCACAACAGAGCGTATTCTTCCGCCGCGTGCCGTTCGCGTTTGTTTACGTCGCTTACCACGCTAAACCGCGTAAGATGGAATGACGCGTAATATATATATATATATTTTTTTAATGGGGGCACGTTCGTAACCACGAAACGTCGTAACCCGAGACCGTCGTAACCCGAGGACCCCCTGTATAAAAAAATCACATGGTTTTCAAATCAGTATCAAGTATCTTTTTTAATATCATTATCATATTATTTTGGTGTTCATATTCCAAACAAAGCACCAAAAACTAAAATGACATGTAAATAATAAGAATCCTATGTTTTAGTTTTGTGGCAAATTAAATAATATACTAGTAAAGTTGAAAGTGGGAAATGAATTCTTAATATTGTAATATAATTTTAAATAGTACAGAAGTTATTATAGTTGTATAATGATAAAATTAATAACCAAATAATGTTCTTCAAAACTGCAAAATTAACTTTCACAATTAAATGATGTAGCCATGGGCAAGCAGCATTTTCAGACTATTGAACATGTCTGTGCAGTTTAATTGCTGTTGTCAAAATCTCCAACCTTCACATTTAATAGGGAAAACGCACTGTAAATAGAAGAATTTTGTTATTTTTTTTATAGTATTTACTGTAGATTTTGTAGATATACTGCAGGTCAAATAAGTAACTCCCATGGCTCCATAACTATAAAGTGTTTCGTTCACCTTTTGCAGCTCAAGTTATTTTAATGATATTGTACATTTTGAAAATAGTTTTATTGTGAACATTCAGTTTCAGGGTTATTGTATCAGTGACGTAAAGTAGTTTCAGTCATTTTTAATTTGGTATTTTCAGCACTTCAAAATGCTGTCGCGAGAGGCCTAAGTGCACCATACCAAGATACAACTTTGGCCATTATATTTGAGATGTAATATTGTGCATTAGATGTTGCCTGACCAGCCAGTCCCATCTACATTCTGTAGAGGGTAAAAATGTTAGGATTCATGAAAATGAGAAAATCGCATTTTTTCCCCCCAAATTTGTGATTTTCATTTTTTTGCAGAATGTGCCAGCTGAGATCATGAAGAAGCCACTCCATGTTTCAGATAACAGCATTGGTTGCTTTAAAAGCATACATTTTGTCTGTGAAATGTGCTTGTTTTTTGGGAAAGAAACGGGGCGTGTGTACATTACCATACTACCGCAGCTGCCCATTCACATGACTAGTAGCGCTGTTTTGTTTTCTTTTTCCGCCTATCACCTTGACCAGCTCATGAATATTTACGCTGCATTTCAAGGGGATAAGGACAGCGAAAAAGGAAAAAATCCGTAACTTTGACTGTAAATGCTATGTAAGAAGGAACTCTCTTCTCGGGACACGGGACACATTCGGGACATGTTCAGGACACGTCAATTTTTCTGGAGCTCATGCACAGAACGCAAGGGGATACTTTAGCTACCGAAAGACCGTGGATATGCGAATAATCTTAAAGGGGTGAGTAAAGTGCCTTTAAACTTTGACACTATAGACTTTAGGACATGTTTAAATACTTCAGCTTTCGTGTGGTCATATTATTTCTCCGTCCTAACATGAGACGCGCCAACTACAGCTTTCACATTTAATAGGGAAAACACATTGTAACCTGGGGCTGTTTGTACACACACAAATTCAATAAGTACAAATCCAACCCTGCTTGATAATGGATGCCTATTGACATGCATGTAAAGACCTTCATTACCACTGCCACACAGCTCACCGCAGCCAGCCCCGTTGACTCCTCTGTTGATTATCATTAAAGTGTGATTACAAAACACCTCTTTATGAATCTAACCTGTAGATAATTACCTCACAAATACCAAACATGAAATTTATATTCATAACCTGGTAGTTATGAAGCTACAATCTGGAACCTCTTTATCACCTCAATGTCAAAAGATGAATGCCAAATCACGGAAAAGGTCTAAAAGGTGCAAAAAAGGTGCTTGTTTTATATGGATGTCATTGCTCTGCCTGGAATGTTTCATAGTATGATATTAGATGTACCTCACATTTATTCACTTACAGCTCAGAAATATCTAGAAAAACGAGCATTCTGACTGTGAGCGTGGCAGTCTCTCCACAGATCTGACCCGTAACTTGGTCTGGTTTGGTCTCCATGAAGATAGAAAGCTTTAATACTATACCATACTGTGAAACATTCCAGACAGAGCAATAACATCTCCACAGAGAAAAGAATTTGACGGACCCTCCACCAGTTTCAGTACCACAATGATAATAAACAACAAACATAAAAACATACAATAGAATGTAATTAATAGCACAAAATAAATGGGTTTAATTTTTTTTTGCACTACAAGTTTATCGAATAGTTGAGTATTGACACCCAATACCACATAAAAGCAAATGTTAGCTGCAAATAGCACATAAACAATATTCTGATTAGAGCTGTAGGCCTTTAGTCGTTTAGTATTAGTCAACTAATCACTTTATTGAGATTACAAGGATTTATATGGGACAATGTCAGAAAGGAGATGACGATTTGGCATTTTTTGGTATTTATAGGGCCTAAGTAAAAAGGCAGATTAAAATCATCATATTCTGTCTTTATATAAATACACCTCTGGAAAAAAATAAGAGACCACTGCATTTTTTTCTGAAATCAGCATCTCTACATGTATTACAGCCATTCCATTCCAGCGTCTGTTGAATTCCAACACAAACACAAAGCTGAGCTACTTCAGTTCTTGCACCAGGAGTGGAATAAAGTCACCCAAGAACAATGTGAAAGACTTGTGGAGAGCATGCTAAGACACATGAAAGCTGTGATTAAAAATAAGGGATATTGCATCAAATATTGATTTCTGAACTCTTCTTAAGTGTAAAGTATTATGTTGTTTTAAAATGAATTTGATCTTGTTTCTTTGCATTGTTTGAGGTCTGAAAACATGTACAGTGGTACCTCACCTTACGAAATTAATTAGTTCCAGAAGTGGTTTCGTAAAGTGAATTTTTCATAAGTTGAGTAGCTATTTCAATGGAAAAGGCCTGATTCGTTCCAAGGTTTTTTTTTATAGTGTAACTTTTTTTTTTTAATAGTGTAACATTGTGTTCTGCGTCCTGATTGGCTAAGAGACTGTAGAGCCAGGACTAAACGTGGAATAAACCAGCTCTAGACCAGAACTAAACCAGGTCTAAACCAGGTCTAAACCAGGTCTAAACCTGGACTGGACAAGGTCTAGACCTGGACTAAACCGGGACTAGACCAGGATTAAATCACCCCGTGTGGCTCTTTGCTGGTTTCGTGCGGCTTTTGCGTTCGTTTGTGCGTGTTCGGTTTGTGGCTCGGGCTGTGTGTTCGCTGCGGTTCTATCTCGTGCTTGCGGTGCTCCTGTCTCCGCGCTCCTTGCGTGTTCGGCGCTAGAGCTAAGAGGCCGAGAAAGGTGCTCTTTGAGCGGGCACGACCGCGGGGTTTTCCCCGGGGCTGGCTCTGGTTCTATCCGACTTCCAGAGCCGGGGGGCTGACACTGTGAGCTAAGAGGCCGAGAAAGGTGCTCTTTGAGCGGGGATAACAGCGGGGCGTGCATCTCAGCGCGCATTATTCGAATTTTGGAGATTTCGCATTTTGTAACTTGAATTTTCTTTCATATCTAGAGACCAAAATTTTACGTGAAGGCGTTTTGTAACTTGGATTTTTCGTATTTTTTTCGTATTTTGGTCTTTCGTAAGGTGAGGTACCACTGTATCTTTTTTGTTATTTGACATTTTTTGCAAATAAATGCTCTAAACAATAATATTTTTATTCGGAATTTGGGGGAAATGTTGTCAGTAGTTTATAGACTCAAACAAAAATGTTCCTTTTGCTCAAACACATACCTATAAGTAGCAAAATCAGAAAAACTGATAATTTTGCAGTGGTCTCTTTTTTTCCAGAGCTGTATATTGTTTGTGTATTTGTGTATTGTGTATTATTATAATTTTTTTTTACATAGTTATTTTTGCATGAACTCCCAAATTCATGGAAATATGTAATACATTTGAGAGCTTTTGCTACACTCCCTTTTTATTTGACCAATCAATTAGCCATCTACAGCCCTTGATCTGATTCAAATACACAAATCAGGCAGAGCATAATTGGCTGCCCTTGGACTAATGTGAACAAGAGTCTGATCAATGCAGACCCAGAACCTGCACACGTTTCAGGCTTCACAGTAACCTTGAGGACAAATTTGATCTCTTGTCAAATATTTTCCACCCACTACAGAGGAGATGATGAACACGTTTGTTTCAAGTGTCAAATGATTTGCCTGATTGATGTAAATAATGGCAGCAAACTACTGGAGATGGAAATTGCACTGATGACAGACAAGAGTATGCATTTAAATTGATGCTATCTCTCAATGTAATGGTTCAAAATCAGCAGATGTGAATGTAACCATAGAATATAAGAATGGCAGCTGTGGCAGGAATAGCTTCCACCCATCTAAATGCTAATGGTATGCTAATGCTACATGCAGGCTAATGAGCTGGAGGTGATGCAGCTGGAGAGTAATGACATAACAGTGAGCACAGCAGGGCGCTCGGTTACATGGGTGTGCTGAGGTCATGGTAACACGTGCATGCATAACACACATTATGGAGTGTGCAATGTTCAACCAACCAATCAAAAGACAGATATATGATATTGCAAGTCAACCGAAGCGTATTACGTTAAACTATGGAAGAAGCTATGGAAAAATGTGTTACCTTTCTAGTGAACATCCAACATCTGGCAATTCTATCGTTCAGAAACAGAATTACAGCTCTGGAAAAAAAAAAAAGAGACCACTGCATTTTTTTCTGAAATCAGCATCTCTACATGTATTACAGCCATTCCATTCCAGCGTCTGTTGAATTCCAACACAAACACAAAGCTGAGCTACTTCAGTTCTTGCACCAGGAGTGGAATAAAGTCACCCAAGAACAATGTGAAAGACTTGTGGAGAGCATGCCAAGACGCATGAAAGCTGTGTTAAAAAAAAAAAAAAGGGTTATTGCAGCAAATATTGATTTCTGAACTCTTCTTAAGCACGGCCGGCGCCACGAGGGGGCGTTTGGTGGCGACGTCCCCTCACGTCATCAGTCCCGCCCCCTCAGATGTGAGAGTTGTAAAAGAAAAAAAGAAATTAAAATAAATACTGCAAAAATACTAGCCCACGGTATTCAGCAATACAAATGAGTTAAAACATAAATTAATTATAATAAAAAAAACCCTCTCATCACTTTTTACTCGTACTCAGTTAGTCTCTTACAAAGATGTAGTCTAAATACACAAGCTCTCGAGGAGCGTGTGTGCGTGCGCGACGCGACCCCGCCCCCTGTGATAAACTCATCGCCCCCTTAATATTTTATGTCTGGCGCCGGGCCTGTTCTTAAGTGTAAACATTAGTATTATGTTGTTTTAAAATGAATTTGATCTTGTTGCTTTGCATTGTTTGAGGTCTGAAAATATGTATCTTTTTTGTTATTTTGACCATTTGTCATTTTCTGTAAATAAATGCTCTAAATGATAATATTTTATTTGGAATTTGGGGGAAATGTTGTCAGTAGTTTATAGACTCAAACAAAAATGTTCCTTTTGCCCAAACACATACCTATAAGTAGTAAAATCAGAAAAAAGTGATAATTTTGCAGTGGTCTCTTATTTATTTATTTTTTTCAGAGCTGTACATTGCTGTGATATAATGCCTAAGCCATGGACCATGTTCCAAATAGGAAGTGGGGGGCACTTCCGGCTCCATCGACTTGAAAAATTGAAAAATTGCCACCCCTCTCTCTGTAACTGCTGCAGTGAGCCTCTTGAAATGTTCTATTAATCCGCTCTATATGATCCTGATGTTTTAATTTTTCGCTGTTTTGTCCGTAAATTAATTCCTGTTTCTAATATTGAATTCGGCCCCAAATTTGCTGCTATAACTGACAATTGTGAATTTCATTTGAGCCGAACACTATGGGTGACTTCACACTCCCTTAGTCCACTTATTGAGTCTCTCTAGTCTAAACTTGTAATCATAATGGCAAGGCAAGGGTAAGACTAAATAAAAAAAATGTTTATTTTGAGGTTTGGCTCGACAAACTCATTACTCACTACTCAAGTTTGTGTAAGAGTAATGGCATTGGGTCAGGTTTCCAAGCCCAAATATCAAGGAGGGCATCTAGTATATAAAATTTGGCAACTTAATATGCAATTAAAAAGTGTGAAGCAGTAGATAACTTTACCTCTTGTTAATAACAGCTATAAAGATACTAACTGTCTGTACTGTGATCGCACAAAGCCAAAAGCCAAGTTTTAGAAGGTATTATAACATGATTATCTTGGTGTCATTCTCAGATTAATGGCAGTTTAATGGACATTTTAGAGACATCAAACACTAATTTTTCACTGTACAAAGGACAAAAAGACCTACTCGAGGTGCATAGTTATTAGATAAAGATTTGATAATGCTTTTGAATTCTCACTTGAACACCACAGATTATGGATTATAGATATAAAGATAAGCACTTAAACTTCAGAACAAAGAAATACCAGATTTTCTATTAAAATCATAGTGTAAAAATGTTATTGCAGTGAGTGAGGGCTTGCAGAATGTGTTTTAAGGGTTAGGAGATGATCGTTATACACCCAAATATAAAAGTGTTTGTCTACTTCAGCTGTGTCTGGCTCTCAGGGTGTTGCCCAGAGACAGCATTCAGTACCACCCATGATTAATGCACCCATGAAAGAGTTTCTTTTGCAGCCAGCTCAGTGGGGAAAGCAGTTCTTCTCCTTTTTCTGAATTCATCCAAGCCATTTCACTTTCCTCCCATCGTGACCTGATTTAGTCAAGCAGTGTTAAAGTGATTTGGGCTCATTTACATGCCAAACCATTACGAGAGGGAGTACGCAAAACCCTCCAATGATCCAAGAAGACACGTTAAATTGAAAAAATATCATAAAATAGAATGGTTGTATTGACAAACTCATTGGAGTGGAGAAAGCAACTGAGGTGACTATATGTGTCTGTGGCCCTTTAGCTCATTTAAATTTGATTTAAGCCATTTGCCATTGTTCCAGGTGATGTAATCTGTTTTTTATAATAAGAAATACATAATGTAATGTTGTGAGCAATCAAAGCACTGACAAAACTGTACGATTATGATTAACTTATGAGTAAACTGGACAAAATGGGGAATATTTGTTCTCAATGAAACAACAAATCAGAGATTAACTGGGGATGGGGACGGTGTTCAGAGTTCAGACTCTGCTATTTCTCTAGGACAAGAGAGGACTGATTCACTGAGATGAAGGTCAAACAGAGAATATTCTTCTACAGGTTTGCGGATAGTGACCCTTGTGAGAATATTTTGGATTTCAAACATTATGACCATCCATACTGATTTTAGTGTCCCACAGAAGGCTGAAAAATGTGCAGATCAAATTTGAAATAAAAAACAAACAGTTCTACCTTTCAAATATGAAAAGATAATAGTGCAGATTTGTGGCCACTTTCACTTTACTTTATTGTTTTGCATTCAGTTCTTGCGCAACACTTGAACCTCAACCACAAGATTTACAGGCATGTTTATAGCACATTTCCAATAGATGAAATTTGTCATGAGGATAATAAAACATTTTGAGATATTCACTTTTGTCTTATATTCCTTTCACCAGATCTTCTCAAGGGCCTTCACAGCTCTAAGTATCCAATAAACTGACAGAAGAGTTTCAAAGAAGAGGCTCTGCTGAAGACCCACAGATCACAGTTTCAAAGAAAGGCATCAACTGAATGAGACAGAGCAAAACAACTTTATTTGCTCTAATATGGCTGCCATGTTCCCTGGTGACACTAGATTCAAGAACAACACAAACACACAACCAGGCCTAGCCCACCATTCAAACTGAAAACCCACTTTGAGCTGTTTCAGGGAACCTTCTACATGGAGAAAATTAGTCTTGTTTGAGCCTTTTTTTAAATGAATGGCTATAGCAAATTAGGAAAATTGGAGAAAATTGTGCAGAGTGCAAAAACATTACCCACTGCTGTGTAAAAGATTTACTCCACTGGTTTCAAACTTCCTGAGGGAGAGAGGATCCTTGAATTAAACATCAATTTAGCAGAATGCTTCCATCAGCAGTATTCATTCTCTATTGACCACAGTTCTCTGCAGCACAGTTCTGACTATAGGAGTACTTTTATTAGGCCATCTCTAAGTGAAACCGGGGAAGATAGGACCTTTTTTCCCCCAAACTATTTAAGTCTTTATATTTAGCATGTAGAAAATTCTAAATTCTAAATGGAAAGAGACAAACTGCAGAATATAGAAACTTTATATTAAAAGAAAATGTATCTACGATGTTGGATGTTCTTCGGCTCCATTTTGCACCCTCCTCTTGCCAAATCACCTTCTTTTTGAGTGCATTCATGTGCTTGTTTTGGTATTTTGTTCAAAATTAAGTTTGATCAAAAAATGTGATTAAGTTGATGTTCTGATGCACTAATTACTTGTCACTCTTGTCACTCTCAAAGAAAACATCAAGGTCTTTACTTCCATTTATTCAGGCAGAAAGCTGGTACGTATCTCCACATACAACAACATTGAAAACTGAACAAGATCATTTCAGTAATTACAGGCAAGCACCTATTAGTCACTGAGGCTCTTTGGTCACCCTGACTGCCGGTGTTTGTTGCTGTAATTGCTAAAACAAACCTGCCTAATGCCTCACAATGAGAATACTACTTATTGTGCAAAAACAGTGCTATTACAAAGCTGACATAAAAAAGAACACCCACTTTCTGACTGACCAACCATTATAGTCTTCTGTTAAACCTCCACCCACTGCACTGGAGATAGCAGTTTTCTATGCTAAACCCATAGCATGTGGACTAAAGCTTTTAAGAAGATATTGCTCATAATATTATGCAATGATCATGATTGGATAACTGCAGCACTGGCCTGCAATATGCTCCTGTAGATTGAATCGCTCTTGCTAAGTGCATGGAGCAGTGAATCTAAAAACGGTTATTTGTCTGTCTAAACGTGCAATTTTTTTTCCTACATTCTCTTATTTACTTATTTTTTTATTATTATTACTTATCTTATCTGCATGCACTTTTTTGTTCTAACTTTCTTTTGCACTAAACTGTCTGGAGCTAATGTGGCAAGTGAATTTCTCCTGTGTGAGATCAATAAAATCTTATCTATCTTATCTTATTTATTGATAGGTTTATTAGTTTATTATTATAGGTTTATAGCTTAATTTGTGCAGTGTGATCCTGTATAACTTTGAATCCTTTTGTAGAAACAGACACAAAAGGAAAAAAAAGAAAAGCTCTAATCACTCCACCACCAGATAGGGATGGGACAAAAAACAATACTATTCTAACAACAATGAAAAGAGACTCACCAGACCACCTGTAACAACCATAGACAGTATAAAGAAGTGGAATATAATATAATAGTGGAATTTATTTACAGATTAAATAGCAAAATAAAAACACCAGGATCATGTAGAGTGGGATAAAACAAACATTTTAAGACCAAAATTACAAGGATCACTGCAGCAGTTACAGGGAGAGGCCATTGTGTAGTTATTTGGATAGACTATGGTCAATGGTGGAGGAAGTGACCCTATGCTGACTTCATATTTGGAACGGTAAAAATCACATGTGCTATGCTAACCACTACACAACTGTTGAGCATCAGGTATCTGATCATATTTATATATGCGAGACAGATACTGTCCCATGGAGAGAAATATTTTTAATGTTCGTTTTTACATCCAAGATACTCATACACTGCCAGCACGCACAAAACGACTCAAAGACAGCTATTACCCCCAAGCTGTCAGACTACTGAACTCTGGATAATACTCTAAATAATACTGAACTCTCAATAATACTGCACTAAAATACTTTTCGTCATGCATAATATGTTTACTGCTGCTGCTCTATATGAATGTATCATGTTTGTCACTACCTCACTGTAAATGCTCCTGTTACCTGTGCAATAACTCACGTGCAATAATTATACTATACTATATTATGTGCAATATGAAATTCTTTTGAGCAGTATTACCACCTGTGAAATACCTCACTTACACCTTATTTAATCCTACCTGTACCCTTGTATTTTATTACATATTTTTTATTATATTTTATCTTTTTTCCCTTGTATTTGTATTGCACGCTATTAGTACTTCTCGATTACCTTAGCGAGTCAACGGGTTCTTCTGATCCTAAGCATTTCATTGCATTGTTGACCTTGTGTTGGTCCTGCATATGACAAATAAACAATCCTGAATCTTGAATCTCATTTAATCTCTCATAAATGCAAAAGACAACTGATTAGAATTCATGCCAAAACGACCTAATGTCACGATCATTCAAGGATATCCAATACAAACAACAATAGAGAAAGAGATGTCCAAACAAGTTATTACAGAGACTTGAACAAGGGAGGAGACAGCAGGCAACATCCCAGAGAGAGAGAGAGGAACAGAAGGGAACTTTTGACTCACCACAGTGTAAAGTCAACACACTGTGCAGATCCTCGGAGGCCTCTTAGACCTACAGCATGTCTCTCCCGGGTCCCTTTACTTTCCTAAAGAGCTGCACACTCTTCGCCCTCTGCTCTCGTTAGCCTAGTCACCACTGAGCTCTACAAGTAGGGCAAAGTTAAAGCTTGAGCTCACGTAATGTTGATTTTAGACCGTATAAATTGACAAAGCTAACCAGCTTGCTGTCGCATTCAAAATAGGAAATAAGCATATGGGCGTTTCAGGCTCCATCGGCTCCAATTGACTTTACATTGAAAAATTGTCGACCCTCTTTCTGTAAGTGCTGCAGTGAGCCTCATCATTTTGGGTCTTAAAATGTTTGTACTCTACATGATCTTGGTGTTTTTATTTCACTATTTTGTCCATAAATAAATTCCTATTTCTAATATGGAACTTGGCTCCAAATTTGCCCATATAACTTGATTTGACTGGAGCCGAACGCTATGGGTGACGTCACATTCACTTAGATCACTTCTTCACAGAATTCACAGTCAAGTTGATTTCTGTTTTACAAAAATATAAATGTTTTGCTAATAGAATGCCATGATACTACAGCTCTGGAAAAAAATAAGAGACCACTGCAAAATGCAAATCAGTTTTTCAGATTTTACTACTTATAGGTATGTGTTTGGGCAAAAGGAACATTTTTGTTTGACTCTATAAACTACTGACAACATTTCCCCCAAATTCCAAATAAAAATATGATCGTTTAGAGCGTTATTTGTGGAAAAAGACAAATGGTCAAAATAACAAAAAAGATACATGTTTTCAGACCTCAAACAATGCAAAGAAACAAGATCCAATTCCTTTTAAAACAACATAATACTAATGTTTACACTTAAGAAGAGTTCACAAATCAATATTTGGTGCAATAACCCTTATTTTTAATCACAGCTTTCATGCATCTTGGCATGCTCTCTACAAGTCTTTCACATTGTTCTTGGGTGAATTTATTCCACTCCTGGTGCAAGAACTTAAGTAGCTCAGCTTTGTGTTTGTGTTGGAATTCAACAGACGCTGGAATGGCTGTAATACATGTAGAGAAGCTGATTTCAGAAAAAAATGGAGTGGTCTCTTATTTTTTTCCAGAGCTGACATACCCTGGCTATGTTTACATGCACACCAAAATGTGATTGTTATCGGATTTCTGGAGTAACCAGATTATTGAAATACAGTTACATAGACGTGAGTAATGGGATTTCTTTTTGATTCTTCACACCTGTGCAGGTTTTGGCACTTTGTCTTCTTTTCTAAAAATCCATTCATTAACTGACACATGTCCCAAAGTGTTTTTGATGATCAGATTTCTTTTGTGCATATAAACACAGCAAAAATACAATGCAAATATTATATTATCTGATTATTCTGGTTTTCAAATTTTTAATGGCCATGTAAATGTACACAGAGTCTTTTACTCTAGATCTGGAAAAAAATAAAAATTATAGACTGACAATTGCTTTTATTTATTTAACTACCTCGTTACTAGTTATCAACAGGCCTGTCATGATAATTACTATATCAATTTATCGTTCAATATATAAAAGCTGGAACAATATATATTTTAGCTAAATATTTATCATGTGTACATTTTCTTTCTTGTCATTTTAGTGGAAATGATCAAATTTGAGCTGTAGAATAATTCACTTCTATGGCTTTATTGAATGATACTGTCTATTTAAAATGATTCATTGGTATTATCCTGGTTTATTGTTATTGCGTCCGTAGCATAGTTTCAATATTATCATTTATTGTTATATTTCTCTGTAACAGTATCATACTTCAAAAGTTGTTGAGGACTAGTTATCAATATTTCAATGATCAACTGTATCAGTCCAAGTTATTGCAGTTCTAATATAATTCCTGGATGTTGAAGCAGTGATGAGTCAACAATGATGTACAAGCAATTTATCAAAAGGATGGTTTCTGTGGTAGAACTTTTTCTTTTTCTTTGTACCACTGGAGGACAATAGATCTATAAACACAGAGGAGGAGCGCGTGATGAAGCACACCCATGCGTCTGTCCCCTGCTCCTTGAACAATGACCAGCCAGACACAGCCTATGTCAGCAACTGTCCTTCCCTGTATGATACAGACTGGCACAGAGTCACTGGAGCACAACAGGCAGGATGGGACAACAAATGCACTCACAAAAAACTAGACTACAGCAGCATCACACACATGATGAAGTCTGAAACCAAGAGACTGAGGAGGTAATGGGGCTGATAATCAAGTAATACTCAATGTTTAACTAGATCCCATGTATATGAAGTGTCACTTAGGGGCTCAGTCTAAACCACATACATTTTGCATTGTGCGTAATCGTAGGCTATAACGACTTAAATCCAAGTTAAACCCAAGTTTTCAATGTATTAGCAAATTATACTGTAATTTTACTCTACAATGCATGATACAAAAATAAGCATCGTTATCTAATCAGACATTAAAGGCCCGTGGCAGTTCAAATAAAATAACAGCCTAATTATTATTTCCAAAGGATTTCAATTTCAGTGCGCCGCAAAGATTGAATTACGCATGCACCAGAAGAGCGAGGTCAATTTAGTCTAAAACGCATCGTAGTCGCGTACAAAGATGAAAGATGAAGCCCCATCGGTGCTGTGGGTGATGCTCAAAGCCTCCGGCGGAACACCTCAGCATCCTCCGCTCCCAGATCACCACAGAAGGACAGGGCAGACCACAACGATACTGGTTTCACTCATCTACACTGATTAGCATGTGCAAATGATAAAGTGATGTTGTATTTTACCTGGATCGGCGTATTGAGTCACCTTCTGTCGGTAAATGCGAGTGTTGCTGGCGCCAGGAGGTCGAGCATCACTGTGCCTCAGCAGCGGAGAGCGACGGAGCAGCGCTGCGCAGCCCCGCATCGAGCATAACACAAGACCAGCCCACTGCAGTGTGTCTCCTGAACCTCTGAGGAGCACAGAGGAACACAGAGGAGCACAGAGGAACACAGAGGAGCACAGAGGAGCACAGGAGCACAGAGAACAGAGGAACACAGAGGAACACAGAGGAGCACAGAGGAGCACAGAGAACAGAGGAACACAGAGGAACAGAGGAGCACAGAGGAGCACAGAAGAACACAGAAGAACACAGAGGAACACAGAGGAGCTCAGAGGAACACAGAGGAGCACAGAGGAACACAGAGGAACACAGAGGAGCACAGAGGAACACAGAGGAACACAGGAGCACAGAGGAGAAGAGAGGAACAGAGAGGAACAGAGGAGCTCAGAGGAACACAGAGGAGCACAGAGGAACAAAGAGGAGCTCAGAGGAACACAGAGGAGCACAGAGGAACAAAGAGGAGCTCAGAGGAACACAGAGGAACAGAGAAAACAGCACAGAGGAACACAGAAAACAGCACAGAGGAACTCAGAGGAACACAGAACAGCACAGAGGAACACAGAGAACAGCACAGAGGAACACAGAGGAACACAGAGGAGCACAGAGAACAGCACAGAGGAACACAGAGGAGCACAGAGGAACACAGAGGAGCACAGAGGAACACAGAGAACAGCACAGAGGAACACAGAGGAGCACAGAGAACAGCACAGAGGAACACAGAGGAGCACAGAGGAACACAGAGAACAGCACAGAGGAACACAGAGGAGCACAGAGAACAGCACAGAGGAACACAGAGAACAGCACAGAGGGACACAGAGGAACACAAAGAAGCACAGAGAACAGCACAGAGGAACACAGAGGAGCACAGAGAACAGCACAGAGGAACACAGAACAGCACAGAGGAACACAGAGGAGCACAGAGGAACACAGAGGAGCACAGAGAACAGCACAGAGGAACACAGAGGAGCACAGAGGAACACAGAGGAGCACAGAGGAACACAGAGAACAGCACAGAGGAACACAGAGGAGCACAGAGAACAGCACAGAGGAACACAGAGAACAGCACAGAGGGACACAGAGGAACAGCACAGAGGGACACAGAGGAACACAGAGGAACACAGAGGAGCACAGAGAACAGCACAGAGGAACACAGAGGAGCACAGAGGAACACAGAGGAGCACAGAGGAACACAGAGAACAGCACAGAGGAACACAGAGGAGCACAGAGAACAGCACAGAGGAACACAGAGGAGCACAGAGAACAGCACAGAGGAACACAGAACAGCACAGAGGAGCACAGAGGAACACAGAGGAACACAGATACAGGACAGAGGAGCACAGAGACCAGCACAGAGGAGGAGGGTCGGTCTGCAGCAGGGGCGTACCGACGATATTGGCACAGAGGGACACGTGGGACACAGGCAACTTCTACACAAGTATACTTATACTGGAAAGTTCTAAGTATTTCCGTGTAATCAACTCTTAGACATCTGATGAAATAAAAAACATGGGGCTGTACAATACTGATCATCGCCTGGACCACTGATAAATTAGATAAATTAACGGATAAATTAACCTTTACCCCTAAACCCCCATGCTGAACCCATGCCAATGATAGTGTACCTGTCCACCACATGGTCCACCTTTAGGCCAAAAAAAACACTCCGTGGTCTGGACCTCCCGCGCCCAAGAGACAGACAACCTGTCCTGCACTGCCACCCAGTGGTCATAACTTTAACTGATCTGTATATTCTGGTGTTTAATTTTAATGCCCTATCCAAAACCTTTCCAGCTCATGAATAGTCTAGATTTAACAAACTTACTTGTAGAACGTATGCTATAGACTATGTAAAGCCAAACTGCGAGGTACAGGTAACTTTCTGGAGGTGACACATCACCTGCATGACTCCATGGAATTTAGAAAGTTAAAACCATACTTCTGGAAATAGTAACATAAGAGCTAGGCTTGTGTAGATGCAAGCCTGCTCAGAGGAAGGACACATGTTTATTGGCTAGTTGTAAGTTTTTCAGTGCAATAAACACAGCGATAATAAGATAAAGATAGTTTTTACCTTTCCCACTTTTTGGGTAAGAGAATGTATAAGAATGTATGTGCATAAGAACTTGGGTGCCATTTGAGAGTTCCATAAGTGCATTGGTGATTTTGTATTGATAGACAGGACATATATATAAATGAAAAAAACATCTATTGGCCTTTACTCATGGGATAAAATATAGAAAGGATTCTACAAAATTACCAATTTATCTTTGATTGTAAAAGCTTAATGTGTTCTTTTTATGTCAACATTAACAATCAGATTAGGGCTACTGTGTTGATACTTAAGCTCAATAGTGAGCTTGATTTGAATGCCATCTTTTAATTTATTTGTTTCCCTTTTGTTTTGTGGTTGTGTTTTATTTTAGCACCTCTGTGTCTTCTGCTTTCATTATATTTCAGAGTGTAGATACTATAAAGCACTTGCCTTGGTATCCAGTGTGCTATAAATACACTTTCTTGCTTTTCTCTTGACAGTAATAACAATGACGCCTGGGGTAATGAGTCTGAAATTAACTGGGTGAGGAAAAAGTCTTGTTTTATTGTATTATTAGGCTATACAACACCACATCATGGCATCGTGTTGGAATCTTTGTAAAGAAATCACAAAATGTCAGAAAGCATGCCTGAAGGATTAAAAAACGGCTGAGTGGCGCTGATAAATGCGTTGTTGTGAGTTCAGAGAAGACAAAGTGACAGGCTAATAAATATTCATTTCAAAATGAGCGTGTGCAGTGAGACAGGGAGCTGCTGATGCAATGAGAACTTCACTGGAGAAAATGCTCTTTGGGTCTTTTGTCTAATATCACACACTGATGGTATATTTTCAGAAACCGATGAGCACAACACATCTGTAAAGCAGAAACTAGCTATACTAATAGCTTTGTGCAGTGGGCTATGGAGCTTAATTATCTTATCTTAATAAGCACTGCATTATTCAGTTAGTTAGCCCAACTAATCTTATTCATATAGAATTGAATAGTTTAATATGTATTTTAGTTTTAAATGCATTATACACAGACAGTATTGCTACCTATTACTGTTTTTAGTATACACCTAAGATCACAGAGAGAGAGAGAGCCTTATATTCATGGGTTTCAGCTTCTTGTTATATACAACATTTTGAGGACATTTTCCTCATTCAAAAGAATAACATAATAATAATATGAGTATAATATAATAATAATATTTAGGTTTTAAATAGTGAATTGCTTTGGCAACTGACCTAATTTCTCACCATTCTTCAACTCACAGATAGGATAATAATGTTTCCCCTATGAGTTGAACTATCTGGAATATTTGATTTGAAAATAATTTAACATCTTCTTGCAGTGGTATACAAGATATTCATTTAATTCTTCAACTGATAAGCAAAAGTGCATATGGTGTGATTATGGCAGTCCTCACCCCACTTGGCACTCTCTTTATCTGCGACTGTCCGCTTGAGGTCACCAGTGCGTCACATTTACCGCGCGGCTGGAGGGAACGTGAATGGTGAGTAAATGTGTTTTATACACTATTTAGGCCAACTCCTTCTAATTTTATATTCAGAGGAAATACAAATTTAAAAACGAAATGGATAAAAGGCAACTACAGAAGCAATCTATAAAAATGATTGACTATCCTAACAGTGGGTAAACACCTCATTAATTGTATGTAATGGTCTGGGCAGGACTCGGGACAGATGCTAGTGGGCTATATCACTGCGTTATATATATATATATATATATATATATATATATATATATATATATATATATATATATATATATATATATATATATATATATATAAAATTGGTTTGATCGATTGTTTCATTGATGATCGATTGCATGAACATAAACCAGTAGGTGCCACGTGTGTTTTATATTAAACGGGCTGCCACCTGTGCCATCCCGGTACATCTCATTGGTACATACATTGGTTTACTCTTTTTATTTATTTTCTTTCTTTGTTTTTCTTTCTTTCAGGGATGTCTCTAACGGGAACCCTATAATGGTCAGCTGGGCTTCATCTCTAAGTAGACGACCTCCTACTAGACTTCCTTCACGTCACCCCGCCCGTCTGCCCGCTGTCTCCTCCCTAAAAGCTTGGCTGAGACCGTCCCTTTGAGCGCCTCCTTTCTCAGGAGCAGAGTCAGAGTCATAATACATGCATACTCTCACCATCACCTCAGCTACACCTGCTCCAGCGCGCGGGAACAGGAGGAAGACGCACGAGTGCAGGCGCGTCCCATCCTCCCAGCGGTGCGAGACAATAAGGACCACACGTCTCACGTTGGAGTTTCTGCTCAACTCTGAGGAGAAGACCAAGACTGGCTAAATGAGTGCATTGTAAGAAAGAAAGATGCATCTGAACAGTGAAGAAGATCCCAGTAAAGGTGAGCCAAACATTTTTGGTAATCCTTTTACGCAGACATACTATAGTACAACGCTCTCGCGTTGATTGCCAGATGCCCTTGAGTGTGTCATGTTGATGTCAGGTAATGATGCTGAGGGGCATCCTATTAAGCACATGGTAGCACAGCTTTGCCTCCTCTAACGCGAGCCCGGATGGACATTGTTGCTTGGATTCATTGTAGCAATGAGGGGACTGTCTGGGAGACAGCCCCTTGAGCACTTGTTGTGCTCCGTTTAGATACTGGGTTTTCGTGCGCTCTCACGGTCGTTTCTGAAAGTGGTGACCTAAGTCCAAATGCACAAGGTCATGCCTTTTCGGCCATATTAATGTGCGTCCGGTCGTGTACCGCGTGCGCGTGTTTGTAATGTCTGTAATTGAGCCGCACAGGGCTGGTGTCCTCTGTTGTGGAGGGTAACACGGAGCAGACAGTGTGCAATGACACGAGCCATTCCATCAGTTAAAGTAATGAAGGAGTGACTGTGGTTTGATGCCCGCGCTCGCGCTTTACGAGGCGTTTTCTCTCTTAATGTTTGAACTGAGGTCGAGGTCACTGACGAACACCTGATGCTCAAAGAGCTTCGCCTTTTCGAGCCCGGAGACATGACGCAGCCCCTGTCCTACCACCAGGATGTATTAAACAACCAGCTGCCCTGACTTGTGCCTACCACACCCACACAGAGTTACTTCCATATAATTTTAATGACTCATGTGCAATATGTATGGACTGGCTACATACGCGGTGCGTAACAGGCTCACATCAGCCTCACGCAGCTCTCCAGCCAGATCAAAAACATACAAGTGAATTTAGTTATTTCACCACTTGTATCTATTGCACCTGATGATACTACTACTACTACCACTACTACTACTACTACTACTACTACCACTACTACTACTACTACTACTACTACTACTAATAATAATAATAATAAATAAATAAAACAAACATTATCCATTCTTTACAAATTTCCAGTGATAACAAATATAATATATGCATAAAACACACTGACTGAAAACAGTATTGTTGTCTTTTCTCTTTATACAGAAGTACACTCCTGACTTTGCTGGTGACACTGATGCCATGGGAATGGGTCATGATGTGTGCATTTGCCAAAGTTTGTGTGTATCCGATCCTGTAGTTTTCTCTTTGTGTGTTTTCTATGCTGTGTGGCCCTGCACACTGGCACCCTCTACATCGACCCACTCATCCAAAACGTCTTGTGACCTCATTGTCAGATATGGTTTCACCAGGGACAAATGATGAGTCACCATTGGCGACCAGAAGTGATTTCATGATTACATGACAAGCTTGTGTGACTCTTTTGACATGTGTGTGGCAGAGGCAGAGGAAAATGCAAGAATAGAGCCTGTAAGTGAGAGTGAGAGCTGAGTGTGAGGCAAAGGTGTGCAAGTCGACAGACATTACGCCAAAAGTGACATAAAGACACACAGAGATTTAAATAAACAGTAGAAGAAAACCTCTGTTGTAACACTTAAATTAGAAATCAGGAAGAAAGAAAAATTTTGATTTTAACAAATTAGAAGATTGCCCAAATATGAACTTTACACTTTCTTTATCTTTAGTGCTGATCATCCCACTTAATTCCATTCCATCATTCCACCTACACTGCTGCTTGGAACATTATCACTGGCCCTTTTAGATGAGTAAACATCAGTGGGAAATGAAGTTACTCTTTCTGAAATGACTGAAGTTTTTACAATGACAAATTTACACTTTTTGCAGTGGATAGAAACGTTCATCTTGTTTCATGGCAGCTTGTTATTGTCTTCAGCAGTTTCATACTTTTACTTACTTATTAACCCATTATCTCAAAACACCATGAGTAAACATCTTTATACATTATGCATGAAAAAATGTTATGAATTGTGTGGGGTTTTTTTTCAGCATTATATAATCTGTCCAGTGTAGATGAGGTGTAAATGTCAGGTGTCATGTAAAACTTGAAATGTGCCACAGAGGCTAAATTACAACTGAGAACATCAAAGCGCAGGGATAAATGCCTGTGCCTAATGTTTGTGGTGTCTACACTCAAAAAGAGGAGATGTGTCTCAGTGTGCTAAAACACCTAATGGGCTTATCTTATTATTGGCTTGAGAGAAAAGCATGAGGAGGGAAAAAGTAGACTGCATTTTAGGTATACTAAAAAGCAAAATATCAGACTTTTATTTGTTATGAGGGGCGACCGGTGGCCCCAGTGTGTGTGTGTATACGTACACATTATATATACAGTATGTTCAGATGGATTCAAATAAAGATGAAAAGACTTTCAAGAGCAAATGCCTTCTGCTATTGAGACACAACATGCTACAAAGAAGTGGCTGTAATTGGATCAGTAAAACCTTGTCAGATAAATGATTTGCTGTGAGCCTGGTCCCAGACCCTCATGCATTTCAGTAGACAGTAGGAGAGGCAGGCTCACCAGGATACTTCCCCAGATGAGAGACCAGAATTTTGGATAGAACTGAGAAATGAGTATGTTGTATAAATTTAGTTTCGGATGGCACGTGTCTGAGAGAAAACAGAGTCAGCAGTTCGTACAAGGAATTATGAACTATATATTTTGTTAAAATTGTATAAAAATAGTCCTCGCAGTGTAAAAATCTGTCTAAGTGTGTATTAGATGTAGTACTTGCTTAGACACGCCTGGAGCTTACACAAGTCTCCCACAACGACAAATTAAAGACAGCATCTTAATTGTTGCCTCTGTCCGCCTTGCTTCCGCCTCTCCTCACACTTGACCTGATGTGCCGTCTCATCGGGGTTTAACTTCAGGTCTTGTAATTATTGATAAGCAGTTGGAAGGAGGAGAAAACCAGTGATTGCAAAGATGTTTTAGGCTGCATGCATCAACACTGTGGTCTTGCCTGATACCAGTGTGGGCTGTGTCTAGATATAGGGGGACTGCTTGTTGGAGGAAGACAGAAATAGATAATTGGAGAGTGGAGGAGAATGGAACAGACAAGGCTGACTATGTTTTGAGACCATTTCTGTGGTTTTCTATCCAGTGAGTGAGCACTTTCAAATACTATAGTTTTAATCCCAGAATCATTGAAAGAATAGACTTAATACAGTGGTACCTCACCTTACGAAAGACCCAACAAACGAAAATTTCAAGTTACGAAACGCGTTCACGTTAAATTTTGGTCTCTAGATACGAAAGAAAATTCAAGTTACGAAACGCGAAATCTCAAAAATTCAAATAATGCGCGCTCAGCCACACACATTATACGCTTTTCTCAGACTGAATTTAAACTTTTCTCACATTTGTCTCTCGTTTAAACACTCAAACTTTCATAGATTTTCAACAAAATTATTAATAGTGAAGTGTGGGGGGAAGGGGGAGGGAGGAGAAAACTACGCGTGGACATGTGTGATAGAGCAGCATGACCTGGCAGCGGGGCTGCCAGCAGGTCTAGACCTGGACTAAACCAGGACTGGACCAGGACTAAACCTGGACTAAACCAGGACTAAACCTGGACTAAACCAGGACTAGACCAGGTGGATTAAAGCGCAGCGCGCGGGTCTATTTCCTGGTTTCGTTTCGAGTCACGGCTGAGGCGAGCAGCGAGGGGGACCGCACGCAGTCTGAGCGCATGAACGAACGCATGCAAGAGCCGCGGTGGTCTAGAGGAGGTCTAGAGGAGGCGCGGTTTGAGCACGGGTCTCGTTCATGCGCTCAGACTGCATGCGGTCCCCCTCGCTGCTCGCCTCAGCCGTGACTCGAAACGAAACAAGGAAATAGACCCGCACGCGGCGCTTTAATCCACCTGGTCTAGTCCTGGTTTAGTCCAGGTTTAGTCCAGGTTTAGACCTTGGTCTAGACCTGGTATAGTCCATGTTTAGTCCTGGGTGTACACAGTCTCTACGCAGAACACAATGTTACACTATAAAAAAAGTTACACTATAAAAAAAAAAATCTTGGATCGGGGCCTTGGAACGAATCAGGCTTTTTCCATTGAAATAGCTACTCAACTTACGAAAAATTCACGTTACGAAACCACTTCTGGAACGAGTTAATTTCGTAAGGTGAGGTACCACTGTACTAGCAACTTAGTCCATATTTATTATTATTCAGGTGTATGTGTTTAACCTATATTACACTGTTATCTGATCTATGTTATAATGTTGTTTCCTCACATTTCCAACATTCTTACATGGCTTAAAGCTCACAAGAAACCATTTGTGTAATATAGGACACAAAGCAAATCATTCCAGTTTTTTGTGTCCCCAAAATGCTGTCTAAATGATACTGTTACGGACCTTGAACACTGTCAAAAACACGACAAAAACACAAACAATGTCCCAACTGAATTACAGTTTTGATTTGACTTTCTGTTTTTATTTTATTGTATTCAGTACCATTTATGCAACAGCTTGGTCAAGGATAAACATGACTGTTTCATTTAAAGGGACAGTGTGTAGGATTCGTGGCGTATAGGTGGTTACTAGCTATTCCA
The DNA here is from genome assembly GCA_036785185.1 of Paratrypauchen microcephalus. Taxonomy (NCBI): domain Eukaryota; kingdom Metazoa; phylum Chordata; class Actinopteri; order Gobiiformes; family Gobiidae; genus Paratrypauchen; species Paratrypauchen microcephalus. The sequence goes on from JAVJIX010000039.1 coordinate 4,164,611, forward strand.
CTTCCTCTTTTGGCTATGGCAGACCTCGAGGGTCACCCGGACGCGACGTAGCGCCGAGATCTCGCGTGCCCGCGCACGAACCGCGCACCGCTGTATACATAAAGCGCGGTCCCCCGTTCACTTTTTTTTTTTCTTTTCGCATGAAAACACACAATCCCGATCATGATTCATGACAATCTACACATCAAATGAAACCTTACAGTCTCCTCTTTTTGACTATGCAATTCATTTCCCTGCAAAACAATCACTCCCCGAGCACATGGGGCTTTTATACAGAAAAGCACAAAACTTAGCTTACTTAGCTTACCTTTGAAGGCTTTGCACAGGTCAAACTCTGTATTTCATCATAAACTTGGTCTCAATCTGTCCATAAGGATCCAGCGAATAAAATCCAGTAAAACAATTTAGTCCAAAATACGTGTTGTATCCATTACGATGTGTGATCCGGCAGCATGCTTCTTTACACAGGCTCCCCCCTTCCCCCCTCCCCTTCCCCTTCTCTCCTTCTGTCCTTCACTCCCAAACGCAGCGCGGCTAAGCAGCTGTTAGCAGGAGCCGAGGCGAAGGATGAGCGCAAATGTCCTTCTGCGGCTCTCGTATTCAAAATGGCTGCCTCTATATGGGGAAGATCCCCCTTTTATGTGACTATATCTAAGTCCAAAAGAATACTTTGATTTCATGATGGAAGTGAAAAGGCTAGGAAAACAATGTATTTTTGAATGGGTATCTTCAATTTCAGTAATTAACAGGTAAAAATCTTACACACTGTCCCTTTAAGTGTGACCAAATTTGACCAATGACTCCAAATGTCTCATAATAAAAATTGTCCTTGCTGATTTCATCTCTTCAAAGTTGTGATTCAGCTCAATATCCAAAAATACTCAAATACTTAAAATTGACTTGAACTCTTAATGTCGTGTTTCTTAATTATTCCTTACTGCTCAGTTGTAAGGAATAACTGTTGATGTTTGGCATAGTAAATCCATATTCTTTGATAAATTACACTGAATTTTGCTACTTATATTTTGTGAAATGCTCTAGAGCTAGGCTGTCTGGGGGAGTTACTTTCCTGACAGGTAAACAATATGGAAGCCTTCTTGGTTTGTCCTATTTTTAAACCTAACTGGAACAACATCCTATAAATAAACTCAGACCTAAAAGTGCTTTATTTTGGTAAATACCAGACAGGCCAGTCTCACTCACTTTCTTAGTGCAAGGATGTAAAATGAAGCCAAACTCTCTTTTAAACGTTCTCCTGATGAAGCTTGTAAGATTACACCGATTACAAGCAGTGACTGAAAGTCATTCGCTCACATTCTTTCACAATTGGCTAAACAGTCGTCTGTTTTCTAAAAGGAGGAAGCTAATGTTTGTATATTTGCAGACTTGTATCATCCCTGGAGGAAATGTTGCCCTATTCTTCTGTCAGTGGCCCTGTGCAACCTGTCGAGTGGCAGTGGTTGACAACAGTGTAGCGCCTGGGGACATAACTCCAGAGCCAGGATCTTGATGAAGAGTAACTAGCTAGAGTATTCATACTTTGTAGTGACAGAACGCTGGGGGTGTTCTACATGTATGTGTATGACGGAATGTTCATCATTTGTGGTGACACAATGCCAGGGCTAGACTGGGACAAAAACACTTAAAGGAAAAATTCCAGATCTCAAAAACCACCAGCAAACTCGCAGTAACTACACATTCAATGGTTTATTTAAAATGCATCTTGCACACAAGGTCAGGCACCCAAGGCGAAATTCCTGTGGAAATTAAGTGTAAAAAAACAAACAAAAAAAACCCTTTTTCATCGAATCTACACGATTCACATAGGTCACCTGTTTTGGCTTCAAAACGACGAATTTCGCTGAAAGGTGAGCGATTTTCATGCCTGTCTATCACCTAAAAGTCACGGTATTATCCTAACATTACTACCTGCTAAACTGCTGTGCCTGTGCTACACTTCCCTGGTCACTCTATCCCTGGGGTTCCCTCGGGTTCCCTGTCCACAGTCTTTGGCTGCTCCTCTCCCTGTCCACCTTCAACCTGGGCTGCAGAGGACGTGGAGGCTCGAGCAGCCCCTCCAGAGAAAATGTCTGTTATTTTAGAACATTTTGCAGTGTCTGTTGTGAGATTTTTTAATCTTTTAGCCCTCAACTTCTCTGCACCCCCTTTCTGCCACCTCTCCATGTTTCCACGCTCAACACTGAAACTGGCAGGGATCAGTGCAGAAAAAGGGGTGGGACCGCTCTCGTAAGCTTCTATATCCTGATTGGTTTAGCCCAATGTCTATATTGAAGATGGATAAATTGTGGGCCGGTCTCTAAGTAAAAAACAAACAAAAAAAACCAAAAAAACAGCATCGGCCCCTAGGACTGTCGGCCCACCGGGTATGCCCGATTACCAGTCCAGGCCTGCACGATGCACACATTTGCAAACACTACTAAAAAGATGTCTGGAAACTCAGAAACAGCACATTTTCAGGAGTCTGTGATGTTTGATTTTCCAAAAAAAATGAGAGCGACAAACTGAAAAACTGTTGGCTAATGCTACCTAGCTTATGACTAATTTTATCTTTGAGACTTGTTCAATCACTCATTTTCATCCGGGTCGCGGGGGCTGCAGTCCAGACAGATCTCAGCCCAGATCTCAGTGCACCAGCCCCCATGGATTCTCCTGCAGGTGGTGGGTCAGCCAAAAACAACAGCACACAATCGCTCTTTCTGGTCAGACTGAGTTAAACTACAACTCAGAGCCTAACATGTCTTCAGACAGAGCAGTGGCTACAGTTAGCATATCACCACCAAGAAATGTTAATGACATCAGCTGCAAAGTATCAATTATTTGGTCTAAAGTGTTTGGGCAAATGAGAGGTAACCATAAACGAAACCCATCCAGGCACAGGGAGAACAGCTCCATTTAACAGACCACAGCTGCTTTTGGTAATGGAACCAGGGACTATTTGGAACCAGGGCTATGGGACAAGAGTGCTTGAGAACGCTGGATAATTGGTTTGAGAAATGTGTGTGTGAAAGACAGAAGAGCTAACCAGAGGGATACAACAGTACTCAATATAATATCAAGTCATTCAAAACGACCCCGGCATTATATAGTCACTCAGTCTGCACGTCACACTTTCACAAAGGCCTAATTCTGCAGTATTTAAACAGAGGAGGGATGGTGTAATTGAAATGTTGTTTATTGGTATTTAAAATAAAAAATAATAGAAAAAACAGGCATAAAGTGATTAAATAAATTCTACCGATATCATAAGTATTGAAATAATGAATGTTGATATAGAATAGGCCTACCACGATAATTACTATATCTCGACTATATCGCTCAATATATGAAATGAATATTCATTTTGGTCTCAGTGTTTATCCTGCGTATCTTTTTATTGCACTAGTGGTAAATTTTGATACATTTTTCTGCTATATGATAATGAATTATGAAATAAAAATTATAAACGAATTACTTGTTGTTGTTGTTCAACAGTATTTAGTAATATTGTAGATTTTAAGTAGTTTTTTGTGGATAATTCTGCTTTATGGTTTGGTGACTATTGTTTTTTGTCAGTAGTTACTTCCACAATGTATCACACTGCAGAATTTTTCTACCGTGACAGGAATTTTATCACATTTTGAGTAAAGTGTATTGTTGTATCCCTGCTAACTGCTATGCTCTTGTGTTAATGGTGGTTTTAGAAGCCTGAATGCCTGTAGCAAACTTGCATGACTGTTAGGATGCGTAAACTGTCAGACTGCTATTTGTGGTGTAGGTTATGCTTGCCCTGACCAGAGTGAGACTGTGAGACTGCACTGTGGACAGAATACAGTCTAACAGTTTTATTTTATTTAAGACACCCAGCTTTTTTATCACTAGTGTGCATATTGATGGAGTTATGAGCTGTGCAGAATACAAGGCCTTTGGGTCCCAAGGCAAGAGCCCCACACAGGGAGAGATGGAGACAGGATATTATAAGACTAGATAATCAGCAGTCGCACAGGGAACAGATGGCGAGGCGCAGGCAGACTCTTCCTGCCAATACTGGATTGACCAGGACTACAGACAGGGGGCGCTCTTATTCAAATACATAAAAACACATAACACTGCTGTAGTTAGTGCCACAACCCCAAACCTTTTGAGTACTCTCAGTGACTGGTTTGAGTGCTGTTTGACTTTCCTTTTTGGGTGCAATATTTTCACTAAATGCACAAATCCTTAATTCTTAATTCATAGCTCAAATGGAAGTATTTTAAAGGGACAGTGTGTAAGATTTTTACCCATTATTTACCGAAATTGAAGATACCCATTCAAAAATACAGTGTTTTCCAATCCTTTTCACTTCCATCATGAAATCAAAGTATTCTGTTGGACTTAGATATACCTGCATAAAAGGGGGATCTTCCCCATGTAGAGGCAGCCATTTTGATTACGAGAGCCGCAGAAGGACATACTGTATTTTGGGCTCCGTGTTTTCTTTATAGCTGTTAGCACTGGCTCGTGTTTTTCACACAACGAGATAGTACACGTTTGGATAAACAACGACAAGCATGTTGCCGGATCACACTTACTCCGCACATACATCGCAGGAGCAAGCACCTTCATCTAAGAGGAAAAGAAGAAGGACATAGCACCTACCGCGGTTGAGGCTTTGTTGCAGTGCGGGCCCGCACCCTGGGTTCAGACCGACCTCCGCCCTCCGCGGTCCGGTTCCCGATTCCCCCCACCCGCGCACAGCGCCGGGTGCGCTTCACGCGTGCGCACGGTTCGTGTGTGGCTGCCGGTGAACCCACCTCCGGCCGTAACGCTGTCAGCGTTACAGCGCGCCCGGGTGACCCTCGAGGTCTGCTGTAGCTAAAACCAGAATTGCAATACCCACCATCCACCAATGCGCCACCAATCCTACACACTGTCCCTTTAAGCCTTAACCGTAAAAGTGCTTTTGTCTGAAATTAGGTCTCATTTCAATTACCGTCTTGGGCTTACAATAATCCTAGCCAGATTTGAGCCATTTACAAACCCTGTAAAATGGAAAGGATTTCACCAGGACTGTATAGTCCAAATACAAATAGTGCAATATCTGAGCAATAACCTGGATAACCAATGTGTAGTACCAGCTTGTAGAGGACTTTTTTGCACAAATTTGTCTGTTTTTGCACTATTTTATTTTAATCTTTTTGCACTATTTTTTTTCTATACTGTGTTGTAAATATCTTTCTTAAATGTCTGCACTGAAGTGAATCTCATTGAGTATGTGTGATGTAAATTGTACATGAACAGTGACAATAAAAGGCATTCTATTCTATTCTATTCTATTCTATTCTAAATACATTATAAAATGGAAGAAGTTACAGTATTTGTAGTGACAACAATAAAAAAAACAATAAAACATAAGTTAATTTTGATGTACAGTAATCCTTCGTTTATCGCGGGGGTTAGGTTCCAGAAATAACCCGCAATAAGAGAAATCTGTGAAGTAGGACAACTTTATATTTTACAATTATTATACATGTTTTAAGGTTGTAAATGCCTCACCACACACATTATACGCTTTTCTCAGACTGGAATAAACATTTTCTCACATTTGTCTCTAGTTTAAACACTCAAACTTTCATAGATTTTCAACAAAATGTATTAATAGTGACGCGTGGGGGGAGACACGGCCCCGGAAGCCCTGCCAGACGCGCGAGGAGCACTGCCACGTCCCTGAACGCGACGCACACCAACCCCTTGGAGAAGTGCTGCTACACGTGCTGCTCTGTCACGGATTTGTCCATGATAAACCCCTCATCGTGGACAAATGTGTGTGTGAGTGATTTAATCCTGGTTCAGACCTGGTCTAGTCCCGGTTTAGTCCAGGTCTAGACCTGGTCCAGTCCTGGTTTAGTCCAGGGCCAGTCCAGGTTTAGACCTAGTTTAGACCTGGTCTAGACCTGGTTTAGTTCTGGTTTAGTCCAGGGCTAGTCCAGGTTTAGACCTGGTTTAGACCTGGTCTAGACCTGGTTTAGTTCTGGTCTAGTCCTGGTCTAGTCTCTTAGCCAATCAGGACGCAGAACACATTGTTACACTATAAAAAAAAAAGTTACACTATAAAAAAAATAAAAATAAAATAAATTTAAAAAATCCGCGAAACAGAGAGGCCGCGAACAGTGAACCACGATAGAGTGAGGGTTCACTGTATGGATTTGATAGAGATTCATATAGTTGATGAAGTTATTTATTACCAGTAAACCCTAAATGTAGGCATGTAAAATAATAATAATTCTGGGTGACAGAATTGAGTGTTTGTCCACTGATCCCAAGGTTGGCGGTTCGAATCCCGCTCTTGACATTGACATCACTGGTTTTGTGATTAGATCCATTGACCCACAGGTTAGCGGTGCAATTCAGACTTCCCCAGATGAATGCTGCCGTTGTGTCCTTGGGCAAGACACACAATCCACCTCACCCTCAGTGTCTGTGTAGACTAGTGTATGAGTGAGGTGCCTTGAAGGGGGAAAACGTTATATAAAAAAATTATGTGACCATTTACCATTATGAAATTATAACAATGACTTCTATGTTTCTGTCTATTTAATATTATGTATTCACTGATAGATTACTTTAGTGCAGAGTCATGGTCCAGATTATGCCTCTGCCTAATACCCACCACGATAGATACGGGAGCCAGAGTGATCTACTATTCACTTTCAGATTCAATTTTGGATTCCCAGCAAAAATGTCTCTGTCAGCTGGTAAATTATTCATTACAGGTAGAGGAGAAGAGGCATAATTAAATAAGCTAATGGTAAAGATGCTCTCAGGGACTATTAAATACAACGGCAATGTTTATTCCTCAGTTAATTAGCTTTATACTCTGATGCCCATCATAAGCTGAACATTCGCATATTCCCTTGGGCACAGACATGGCAGAGTGTCCCGTAAGTTTTACGTGAGGCCTCCTGGGTGTGCTGGCGTGATCCCCCCGCTGTGGTGTTACCTGCTTAACAGGCACAAACAGAGCACACTGCTGGATCACTCTCAAATCCACTCTACATCTCTACGACTACACAATGTGAAATAATCTTAATGAGTTTCCCCGGTAGATCAAATGTCAATGATGGACCTTTTGTTGGAGCGAGCTGTGCGAGACTCCTACTCACTAGGAGGTCAATGCTCGTAGAACTCAAACTATACATTTGCGTTTGTGAGTAAAATATTGACGCATGAATGATATGTTATAGACAGAACAGATTTAAAGAGCCAGTATCACACTCTTTTATGTTATAATGCTGTTTCCTCATCACAAGCATACCTGGAGTTTTGTTTTGTTTCATTCACACATGCATTTTTAGGCTTTACTCAAACAGAAAACACACCGTTCCACCTTGTGATGTCACATGGTAATGCAAGAAGTGCTCCACTGTGTTTTTAACTCCATACACCCTCACTAGAGTCATTTCAATTATTTCAACCCCTATAACGAGATAAAAAAATGCTGTTAACTTGATTGAAATTACCGTTTCATAAATCACAAGGTGGAACAGAGCATTTTGAGCTTTGCAGATCTAGAGAGACTAATAATAAAGGATTACTCAAACATGTGTGAATTAAACAGAACACAAATCCGGGTATGTTTCTGTAGAGGTACTATAACTATATCATAACATGGCTTAAAGCTCACAAGAGTAAATGTTGTAGAATATAGGACCTTGAAGTGTGAAATGGGGACAAAGGGCATTCAGCAAACTGACAGAAGTGGAAATCAATCTCATAAACCTGATCACAGCCTGGTGTTTGTGCTGCAGCCAAGACCACTACACTATCATGCTGCAGAAACAGCTTCAAAGCATCAGAACTGTCCTGTTTATGATTTGAAAAATTAGGCTTTCCTCAATCAAGCTAAACATCTTCAGAGTATGTGTCCTCCATAAGTGACCAATACCCTGGCTCAGAACCATTGTACCTGTAATATAGTCCCTTTAACTCTTTTATTTAAAGGAAAAGTAACATTATTTTACAATCTGAGCCTTCTTTCGGTAATAAAACAAGTCGTTTGACTCACCCATATCACGTTCGTGTCATTTGGAGCTGTTTGAAGAAAGTTATGTTGTAGCGTATCCGTTAGCATGAGTATTCGGGGCATTACTTTGCGGTCTCCAAATAACACAAACTTTAGCACTTTTCAAATCATAGAAGCCCGATGTCTTAATGTAAGATTTCGTTTGAAGCAAAAGTGGCCTGTAATCCGAGATTTAGCCATAGTTTCGAGTAGATGAGGACGCCAGTGCGCATGCACGGACTGTGCTATCAGCTCCTGGGACCCAAACATGAAACGCAAAGCTGAAAACTATGGATAAATCTCGGATTACAGGCCACTTTTGCTTCAAACGAAATCTTACATTAAGACATCGGGCTTCTATGATTTGAAAAGTGCTAAAGTTTGTGTTATTTGGAGACTGCAAAGTAATGCCCCGAATACTCATGTTAACGGATACGCTACAACATAACTTTCTTCAAACAGCTCCAAATGACACGAACGTGCTATGGGTGAGTCAAACGACTTGTTTTATTACCGAAAGAAGGCTCAGATTGTAAAATAACGTTACTTTTCCTTTAATTGGATTTATGGATACAGGTTCTCAGTTTATATGTTTAAGTGCTGGTGGACAATATAATCTCATGTATATTTTGAATCATTTTTCATGCATCAGTATCCTATATTAAAGTCAATCTATATTAAATTGTTACCGCCTACGAGTTGTTGACTCACTCAAAGTAAATTGCTCCAACTGTCTGCTAGAAATTATTCGGAGTTGCATGGACCCCTCAAAGTAAGACACCAGGGCTGGGAATTATAGGGTCCCTCATGTTTTGATACGATACACAATACATGGCTCACGATACAATATTATCACGATATGGCAATACATGCAATAATTGACATTAGCATTTTAGCAACAAAATTTATTTTTTTTAAACCACTTCATGTGCCAAGTTAATAAGAAATACATCTATTTTAATCACAAAACCATGAATATGACAAGTGTATTGCAAACATGTTCTCTTCCACTAAATACGCAACAAAATTATTGTGTGATCACAAAACAATGCTAAAAAAATACTCAGTACAGCAGCTCACCCAATAACGATACTGTATCACCAAATTTAGTAACACGATATATTGATATTCCGATATTTTTGCACACCCCTATAAGATAGTACAACAAATCTTTATAGACATTGCCATATTAACCAATTATTTTTTTCTCATCAGTGGAAAATCCCCTCATATTTATACATTTTTGGAGTATTTGTAACAAGACTCCATTTCCACTGATTCTGCTGTATGGATACCTTTGTGTAGTCTATGGGTTATTCAACAAAATACTAAATGAGTTTGTTTTTGTCTGTCTCTGCCTACGGCTCAAAACAGAATAAATAGACAAAAGAAGTTGGTTGGTTTTTCAACATTAGCAAATATACAATTTTTTACAGTTTGAATGGAGCAATTAACTTGATGAGTACGTTCTCCAAAAGCTCTTAAAAGGCTATATTTCTTACTTAATTTCCTCTCTAAAATTGAAGCACCGAAGCATGTCACTGATGCCGAGCGGTTGTTTTGTACAAATACAGTGTGTTTGCCTTCCCGTTAGCAGACCTGTTAGCATAATGGACGCTCTATTGCACAAATGAGAATCTTTCCAATTGGCCCTGTTTGCACTGATGTGTGACTACAGCTGCATCATTTTTATATCAATGTCAAGCTAATGTTGCCTTTTCCCTGATTCCTTTTCTCTCTCTCTTGCTCTCTCTCTCTCGTTTTAATAGATTATTTTTATTTTCCCTCTGCGTCTGGGGCATAATATGTTTAAGATGCTCGAATACTGATGGAAGCGGGCCAATGTTATAGCACACAGAAGTGGAGTTGCATAAAAACAAGCCTGGCATTTGTGAGCTGTCTTCAATCAATAGAATTATATGAGCTTAAACTATTGAAATTTACTAGAAACCCTGAGTCTAAATGTAATAGCGTTTAGCGTAGTGAAAGTTGAGATTTCTCTGTGTCCCATTGGCTTGTTTTAGGACAACCTTAACAGGATTAAGTCTAACCTTTGTCCTGAAATTAGATTAGCCTCCAGCACGTTTCCATAGTAACGTCATACACTGTTTGTATGCACGGCTGCAAGGCAAATATAGGCTATATTGTTGCATTGCTTACATAAGTCGTAGAAAATGTTGTACAGATCTGACCTATTGGCTTGATCAGGACTTAGCTGGATCTTGTCACTGTAGGGAATTGTTCAGTTCTTTATTTTTTATTTTTTTAACCATAATATATGAAAACAACACTATTTCAGTACATTTTATATTTTGTGTGATACGCAACAAAGAACTACATTGATATAAAGTAATAATCAAATCTGAGTAATATTATATATTATATAGGGTTAGATTTTGAAGATAGCAGATTTTTGGAGTTGTCTGTTGAGCTTGGTTTTGCGTGAGGCTGACGACAAGAGAGTCCAGTGTGTTATGTAATCCTCTGGATGTGCACACAAAGCACTAGAGAGAAGACATTTTGGGATAACGCAAAGTGCATGGGTATGGCTTGAACGTAAAGGATCTAAGAGTTTTAAATTCTTAGTACTATTGACATGTTGGAGAATGTTACAGTAAAAATAGAAGGAGGAAGGAGACTATTTATAAATACATGTTGTCAATTATTTATAGAGTAGCCATCAAACTTCCATGAGGGATAGTCTTACGAGACATTTTTCTGAGAAAACATTCAAAAACAGTGTCAGGCTCCGGTCAGATTGATTGCAACATTTCCGATGGAGGTATTGTGAATTAAACAAAAGTCTCATTGTTGTATATTATTCAATGGTCACTCATCCTGACCTGTCTCTGTTATAAGTTTGCATGTCATTAACGATTTTTCCTGTAATATACAGCTCTGGAAAAAAAATAAGAGACTACTGCAAAATTATCAGTTTTCCTGATTTTCCAACTTATAGGTATGTGTTTGGGCAAAAGGAACATTTTTGTTTGAGTCTATAAACTGCTGACAACATTTCCGCCATATTCCAAATAAAAATATCGTTTAGAGCATTTATTTGCAGAAAATGACAAATGGTCAAAATAACAAAAAAGATACATGTTTTCAGACCTCAAACAACGCAAAGAAACAAGATCAAATTCATTTTAAAACAACATAATACTAATGTAATCCTAATGTTTACACTTAAGAAGAGTTCAGAAATCAATATTTGGTGCAATAACCCTTATTTTTAATCACAGCTTTCATGCGTCTTGGCATGCTCTCCACAAGTCTTTCACATTGTTCTTGGGTGACTTTATTCCACTCCTGGTGCAAGAACTGAAGTAGCTCAGCTACTTGTGTTTGTGTTGGAATTCAACAAACGCTGGAATGGAATGGCTGTAATACATGTAGCGATGCTGATTTCAGAAAAAAATGCAGTGGTCTCTTATTTTTTTCCAGAACTGTATAATACCAAACCAAAGCAAACTCAGTCTCCTATCATTCCCTCCTAGAGCCAGATTCTAGTCTTCTGGTCACTTATTCCCATTACCACTTTGTTAATGTGTCTTATAGTTTCTATTGGTGTATTCTACCGTCTCATCGTATTTATATTATATTCAGTGACACAGGTGCTACAGTTGACTTTTGGTTCGTCAAATAATCTGCCTTATCATTTGTTGTTACCATAGAACAAACCTAAGACATTTATATGTTTGTAGATAAATGTGAAACAGACCGTGGTTGCTTGCCTCAGTTTGTCAGTAAGGCTTTTGGGTGGTCCCTTTTCGGTATCATTATATCTATATTTGGCCTGTATTGTATTTGCTGGTTGTGATATGCCCTGCTTCTCAGATTCATAAACTCATGCTCCCAGCGTGGATCACAGGGGCAGAAATCAGACGCTCAGTGCTGAAGACAAATGGTAAAAATAGCAGGCGGCAGGATCAGGAGAGAGCTGGTGTGTGACAGGCAAACCACAAGAGTGTAGTGTTAGCAGCGTTAGCAGCAGGCTAATGTGAATGGAGGACAATGCAAAGAGACACACTAAAGGTAAAAAGACAGGAAGAGCTGCTGTTTGCTTTGCATCCATTCACAGATGTCACATGGCAGCAGTACAGCGTGTTCAAGGCTAAGCTTCAGGCTCTATTCACTGTACATACAAATACATCTCCCTATACAACACTCACTGTGCTTGTATTCATCTCAATTTGCTCAGAGATTAGTTTATTTTGAAATGTTCATTCATTCATTCATTCATTCATTTTCTTCCACTTTCTCCGTATTTCGGATTGCGGGGACAACAGTCCAGATAGATCCGCTGCCCAAATCACAGTGCTCTGCTGAAATGTGAAGTTATAAAATGTTTTGGGAAGAACAGACAGTGTAATGTTTGGATGATTGTTGAATTTGAGTTAAAGGTGCACTATTCTGATTGTCCCCATGGTGGTGCTTTGCCTAGAGCAGGGGTCTTAAACGTTTTTCAGGCCAGGGACCCCCAAACAGATGGCAAACTGGGCCAGGGACCCCCTACTATATATACGGCATAGAATTGTGTTTTATATTAAATTGAGCTTAGTGTCATGTATAAACATTGCTACTCTGTTATGGTACATCCAATACAAGGAAATAATACACAGGTTAATACTGTATTTTACACTATAACATATAAAATTATATTATTTTAAAGTGAAATCAAAAGATTTCGCGACCCCCCTGCAGTACCTCCGTGACCCCCCTAGGGGTCGCGACCCCCCTGTTGAAGACCTCTGGCCTAGAGGATAGAGAGTGTGACATCAAATTTATGAATCATGCACTGATTCAAATACTGCAGTTTTTTTTATTTGTTTTCTATAAATAATTAATATTTGAACTGTAAAGCTGTGTTTACACTGTGCAATTTTCATGACACAAATTTTTGTTGCATAGCAAATATTAAAACTGCTCGTAATCCCTCAGTGTGAGCAGGTCAGCATACACGACATACACTAAACCCTCCCGTCATAAGCTTTGTGTGAGATTCAATTGCACAGTGTGAGTTTGGAAACAATTTGAAACGTCTTAAAATCATAGAAAATCGCAGCCCGGTTTTACTTGATTTGGTGATATCACTTTCTTGTCTCCTTGCATATTGATAACTTTAATGCCATACTGTGGAGCATTCCAAAGAGACAAGCATAGACCCTTCACCAGAAAGTTACATACTGCACCATTAATAACAGCAACTCTTTGATACTATTTTGATAAACAGAAGCAGCGGAGAATTTGATGAGATTATTCAAAACAAAATGTCAAATATTAAATACATCACAGCTGACACTACTACTACAAATAATGTAATTTACACATACAGTCACATACACAGGCAAAAGTGAATGAATAATGCACTGTAAAGCGCTTGGGGTGTGTAACTCCCCTCCAAGCACGTAGACACCAGTGGTTCTCTTTTTATGGGTTTATTAAAGTCTTCGTTGGTCCAGACAACAAAAACTAGCAACACATACATAACACAAACTATTAGAATAACATCAGCCAAAGACAAAAGGACTTCAAATAAATCTTTACCTCGTTGACTGTGTGCGTAATAAAGGAAAGTTAGGCTTCTTATCTTCAGTTCTGTTCATGAAGTAAAACTTAAAGGTCCCATGACATGGTACTTCTTGATGCTTTTATATGGCTCCTTAATGGTTCCCTAATACTGTAAATTAATCCTTCTCCAAAATCAAGACTCAGTGCATGAGAAAGAGAGATAAGATGAGAAAGAGTCATAAATATGTCTCTGGAACAGTCCATTATGGGCGTTGTTGCTTGAATGCAAATGAGGAGGACAGAGATGGCCTATAGTAGCGGGTGGGGGCGTGGCCAAACTCTCCACTCTCTTCTCTTCAGCTGTGGGCTGTGGCTGGCTCCCGCTTCCGCGTTTTTGCGCGGAGGAGGAGATGAGAAGCGTTCCATTGAAAAATAAACACATTTCCACAGAAAATAAAATTAAACCACTGCTGTTTCAGAGGTCCAGAGGGTCGGGTAAAGGACTTCCGAGCCTAGAAACACTCGCATGTGCCTCCAGGCAAATAAAAAAACGCATTTCGCATTGCGTAGCTCCTCCGCAGTCCAAACTCTATGGGCGTGATATACAGAGACGCTGAGTAGAGACATAGACGGGGGGTGGAGCTGCATTTTTCGATCTGACGTCAATAAGGTGCCTTGTTCAGAATCGCCCGTTTGAGCTGTGTTTTTTTCTAACGCAGAAAAGGACTGCGAATGCTCAGTTTAGACATTTCGCAACTTTTAGCCATGGGGGAGGGGGGCCCTAAACAGGGTAGGGAAGCTCACATTAACGTTCAAAAACCTCAGAAAGTGAAAATTTCATGCCATGGGACCTTTAAGTAAAACTTAACACAGACGCCCTGTACAAGAAGGGCCAAAGTCGCCTCCACCTCCTGAGGAGACTGAGGTCCTTTGGAGTGTGCAGGCCTATGCTCAAGACTTTTTATGACTCTGTGGTGGCCTCTGCTCTCCTCTACGCTGTCGTCTGCTGGGCCCCGAGCAGCACAGAGTGGGACAGGAAGAGATTTAATAAACTCATCAGGAGGGCCAGCTCTGTCCTGGGCTAGAGGAGGTGGCTGAGAGGAGGGTGTTGGCCAAATTCACGTCCATTATGGACAACACCTCTCACCCTCTGCACTGGACTATAGAGGAGCTGAGCAGCTTCTTCAGCAGCCAACTGAGGCACCCCCAGTGCAAGAAGGAGTGCTACCGCAGATCCTTCATCCCCACCATCAGACTGTATAACTCCACTATATAGTCTAAACGTGCAATTTTTTTTTTTATTTATTACTTATGTTATTATTATTACTTATCTTGTCTGCATGCACTTTTTTGTTCTAACTTTCTTTGCACTAAACTGCCTGGAGCTCCTGTGGCAAGTGAATTTCTCCTGTGTGAGATCAATAAATATTGTCTTATCTTATCTTATCTTATCTCAATACACTAATAAAGTGTCTTAATGTAAACTTGAGTAAGAGCATGCTTTCTGCTGCTGAACACGGTTCAGTCTTCCTACCATCTAGCGTTTGGCATACGTTAGGCACATACATCACATGTTTTAAACCGGTCACGTGTTTCAAAATAACAGTACACTTTGTTTCCCAATATAATCCCATGTACATACACAAAATATGGAACCATAAAATCAATATTAATGTCAAAACAATATTGGCACATAAAATAATGATAAACAAAATGCTTGCAACCATTACAGGGTGTCTTGAAAGGTGCTGTATAAATCCAATGGTTAATTAATTAATTTAAATAGGAGGTTTAAAACACAAACAAGCTGCAGTATTATTGCTTTTGAAGTAACATGCTATTTCTAAAATCCCCTGAACCCCAAACAAGTTACAACCTGTGTCATCATCCAGCCACCATCCACACCGAGCTGTTAATGGCTGTAATAAAAGATTTCTGGAAATATTTAAATAAAGTTGGAGATTTTTTGTAACATGTTTTTTATGACTGTATCATTTTGAACCATTTGCTTTCAATTGGCTGCAAAAGTTTCTGGCTGACCAAAGGAACACACATTGAAACTTGTTGACAGACTCTGTTTGAAAAATGGTATTTAACCAAAACACCCTTTTAGAGGTTGCATTGTTTGTTGTTGATAATAATTATGTCTTTCTTAACAATGAGTCATTATGCAGCACGGTCTCATTTTCAGACATTACTCATTTTTGTAAGCCTTTGACGCTTTTTTGTATTTTTCTTTCCTTTTAAGAGGCCACGTAATGAAAAACACAATATTTATCAACAGACAAGTTATCATGATTGAAATAAAGTTTTGTATTTTTACAATTTGAAATCACTTAATGGTCAAAGATTTGGTAATGCTTTGAGGAGAGATTACTGGTGTCCCATATGGTCAGAGAAACCTTGAGTTGCAGATAATGAAATATTCATGGAATTGACCGAAATATTTTCCAGGTATTGCTTTATTTTTTACAGACCAAATGGCTTTTTTTATTAGGAATTTATTTAGGGATTTTTTCATTCATTCATGAACAGAAAAACAAACCTCTATCACGTTTTTATTTTTTTGGCTTACATTTATACATCTGGAGGGGGTGATTAATTTTACTATAAGATCAATATAAAAGTATTCTCTTGTTTTATTCAAGCTAGAAAATGGATTGAGGATATCTTGACCCTGAACATCTTTTTATCAGTTTTGCAGATAGCGAAAAACCTCCAAAGAGTACAAGGTCAGTACAAAATCTTATGGAGCTGTCTGTTGGTAATCTCTTTTAAGATTTTAGTGAATAAGCACTAAAATCTTAAAAGAGATTAAAATAATAATAATAATAATAATAATAATAATAATAATAATAATAATAATAATAATAATAATAATAATAATAATAATAATACATCTGTGAGTTTCTTTTGCCATTGTTTCTGGCTCTTGTACAGTACCATTAGTGGAAAAGGCTTGACTTCTCCTATGAATTAGATATGACCTATTAGAGAGAAGGAGCTAAATTAATCATGACAAGGGAATGTGGTTCATTTACAATATTAAAACACGGTACCTTTTATAATTATACAGCAGGGCAAGGACAAATTAGAAACAATTACAGATCAGACCCTCAGAGCTGCAATCGCAATCAAATATTATGTAATATTTACAGACTCAATGCAAAATATATGATTGTCAAACAGAAAGCCATGTTGTGCAAATAAATTAAACTCTATTCAAACATAAAATATATTGCAGTTATGGATCTGCTATCATAAATATATATTGGCAATTATACAGCACAACATTGCAGCCATTCTGAAGGCTATGTCCTTATTGTATTAATGTCTTGCTTGTTATATGAAAAAATAAATAAATGAAATGCCTAAATAAATATATAAACAGTGGGACTCAACAATATACAGCTCTGGAAAAAATAAGAGACCACTGCAAAATTATCAGTTTTTCTGATTTTTCTACTTATAGGTATGTGTTTGGGCAAAAGGAACATTTTTGTTTGAGTCTATAAACTACTGACAACGTTTCCCCCAAATTGCAAATAAAAATCGTTTAGAGCATTTATTGCAGAAAATGACAAATGGTCAAAATAACAAAAAAGATACGTTTTCAGACCTTAAACAATGCAAAACAAGATCAAATTCATTTTAAAACAACATAATACTAATGTTTACACTTCAGAAATCAGTTCAGAAATCAATATTTGGTGCAATAACCCTTATTTTTAATCACAGCTTTCATGCGTCTTGGCACGCTCTCCACAAGTCTTTCACATTGTTCTTGGGTGACTTTATTCCACTCCTGGTGCAAGAACTGAAGTAGCTCAGCTTTGTGTTTGTGTTGGAATTCAACAGACGCTGGAATGGAATGGCTGTAATACATGTAGAGATGCTGATTTCAGAAAAAAAATGCAGTGATCTTTCCAGAGCTGTAGCTGTGTGATTTGACACGTATCTCGGTACATGGGTCAGTATGCTTTTTGGTCTCAAAAGAGTTAATATTTCATTGAATTTCTTTATATCAAGTAATTTTTGTAACCTCTAAAGCAGCAGTTGCAATATCCTTTTTTCGTTATATCTCCCACATTTTCACATAGAGTTGTAACAATTAACAATACTTTTCCACACTTTCCTATAATATTATTAGACGAGCTGCATTATCAAAATTTAATCACAATCACAATTAGCAAAATTGCAAGGGCTGCAATTTTTTAAGTACCATAATTTCCATAATGCTAATAATAAATTCATATTCTGCATAAAAACTGCTAACTCTGTAGTTTAGTGTGTGTAAGATCTGTACAAATTAGTTCTGAAATGTGATTTTTGTAATTGTTCGTCAGTTCATATTTCAACCTTTTTGTCAACATGAACTTTGAACAGATTTCTAAATTGCCATCACAAAGACGGTCAGGAAAATCACAATTAGATTTTTTTCCCCACATCGTTCAGCCCTAATTAATGGTATTAGGGTTAGTGTTAGGGTTAGGTTCCAGTCTCATAACCAAACACCAGCAACTTCGCTTGTGAGAGGAAAGTTATAATAATGGAGTGAATGACCTATTTCTGTGTCTCTCGGAGGAAAGTAGGACTAGTGTGGCACATATCTTCTGGTAATTACACTTGTGTAGTGAATGAGGTCAGTGCACTGACTCTGTCTACTTCTCCACAGTGTAGTCTACTGTCCTGTGAGTGACCCGCGTGCAATGGTTCAATCACCGGTCTATTGTCTGAAACAGAAGTCATTCTCTTCTCTGGCCCAAATTACATTCTGTACCTCGGTATAATTGTACTGAAATTGACCCCTGTTAACTGCCCTGGTGGTCTTAAAA
Organism: Paratrypauchen microcephalus; assembly: GCA_036785185.1. Lineage (NCBI taxonomy): Eukaryota > Metazoa > Chordata > Actinopteri > Gobiiformes > Gobiidae > Paratrypauchen > Paratrypauchen microcephalus. The sequence continues at coordinate 4,182,998 of JAVJIX010000039.1, forward strand.
TCATGGGTTGGGGTATAGATAGAGCAGCATCTGAAGGCTGAATCATGAACTCCCTGAACACTTCTCTGACAATGAAAAGATAATTGTATTTCTTAAAAGATGTGTGCTATTTGGTGAAATTTGCACAAAGAACTGTCAACTTTGCACCTACAGTGACACCAAAATTGTTATATTTTTTTCCTGCCAGATGCTGTTAATCACACAACACTTTATGACAGTGGAAAAGAGAGTGGAAATGAGGTGCAACTTGCTTGTGCATGATCTTCACAGAATGTTCCTCAGCGCAGATTAAACTTACGTATCACAAGGGAGACAAGCAGGGTTACAGCACTAGACTACATTACAATTCAGATCTATGGAGAGCTGCCCCTATTTCCAGAAAGATTTATTGTATTTTTGAGCACGGTTGCGCAGTTTAAAGAGGTTTTCTGGTTGGGGGTCCACTACCTGCTTGTCTCCATGGGGATATTATTGCTTTGCCTGTTTACATGTAGCTGTTGTTCCTTTAGTTCTTGGTTTGATCCTGTTTTAAACTTGGATTACTTGTGGTCTGGTCCTGGTTTATATTTTCATTTAAAATTTTTAGTTCATATATCTGTCGGCCTGTTGGTCAGCTTGTTTGTAAATTGGCCTTCTTGGTTCTTGGCATTGCACAAGTGCTCACTGTTCAGAACCAGGATTGAAAATAGCGGAAAAGAGTTCCCACAGAACCATAAAATAGCTGAACTGGGTCAGAGCCTCTGCAAAACCATCTCTATCCAAAGGAGAGCGAGGAATGAAATGTAGTAAACCAACCACATGACACAAGCCTGACAAACAAGTCAGACTGATGGAGGTCACACTTCACAACTCTGCCGCCGCTGCTGCTGCTGCCAACATCTTTGTATCGCAGCATTGAGTTTCACCGGGAAGGCTGCTACAGATGTGTGTGGACATGTGTGAAAAAAGGGTGCACCATGTAATTTTTCTGGTAGGGGGTCTGTCACCAAAGAGATGTTATTGCTTCACCTGAAATGTTACACAGGGGCCATATTACACAGTTTTCTGATCTGTTATAATGTTGTTTCCTCATGTGTTTTGTATCGTTCACATGTTTAACACAAATCCTGCATATTTAACCTGAGTTTTTCTCCCAAACAGAAAACATTTCACATTGTGATGTCCACCGTGTTTTTAAACTCCATACTTCACTAATTCACTAATTGCCAATGTCTACACTACAAAGGCAAAAGGTAATTATTAGCTTGAAAACTACTGTGTCATGACATCACAAGGTGGATCAGAGAATTTTGAGCTTTGTAAATGTAGACACATGGATAATAAAGAACAGATGTGAAAATTAAATAAAACACAACTCATATCAACATTTTAACATGGCTTAAAGCTGACAAGAGTAAGTTTTGCATAATATACAACATTTAAAGGACCGATGCTGGATGACTAATGAAACTCTGACTCATTCAGTTGCATTAAACAAATCAAATCTACTTTAATTTTGCTTTATTCAATTTTTATTGCTAATAACTTATGAGAAGATTTACCTCTCCACAGATTTTATCTGTAACTTTGCCTGGAGGTGTCACCTGCTTATCTCCATTAAGATAGATATGTTTAATGTAGGGATGTCAACAATTAATCGATTAACGATTAATTGTCGATCAAGACGTTAGTCGAACAAAATGCATTAATTGTAATTAATCGCTAATCGCGGACACGCGCACCTGCATGGTCACGAAACAAGGCAACCGCGCACCGCACTGCGCCAAGCTCAACTCACAGCCGGCCACAGGCGCCAACGGCACTGCTCAGCAGCCCGCGCGGACACCGGGGCTGCTGAGCACGAGACCGAACCGCAGCGCCCGGAATGTGTAGTCTCAGCCCGAGCCACAAACCAGCCGCACGAAACCAGCAGCGGCACGTGGTGGTTTAATCCTGGTTTAGTCCAGGTCTAGACCTGGTCGAGTCCTGGTTTAGTCCAGGTCCAGTCCAGGCTTAGACCTGGTTTAGTTCTGGTCTAGACCTGGTTTAGTCCACGTTTAGTCCTGGTCTAGTCTCTTAGCCAATCAGGACAGAACACAATGTTACACTATTTAAAAAAAAGTTACACTATAAAAAAATTTGAAGAAAAAAATATATATATCCGCGAACCGTGATAGAGTGAGGGATTACTGTATTTTGTTATTCAGCATCAATACATTTGTCTGCTTTTTACTAAGGAATAATTAATAGAGGAATATACAATATAATAATACTATGATATATTTATGACTCAGTGTTATGTATACTATAGCTTATATTCTTAAAGATCCTATTGAAACACTAAAATTCAGGTGAAAAACGCCACTTATCAGTTAATCGTTAATTGATCGATAAGGTCAATCAACTGTCAATTAATGAATTAATTGATAATTTGCATCCCTAGTTTAATGCCATGCTGTGGAACATTTCAGGCCAATCAATGACATCTCCATGGAGTCAAGTGGATCCGCCACCAGGAAGGTTATAGTGTGCATCTTTAACTTATTTGTAAATTACAGCTTGCAAGTACCATTTAACTGTTTAGTTTTTTGAGAGCACTGCCGTAGGTGTGAGATTCGCAATGAAACACAATAAGATCTTAGCGGCAGCCGGCAGGTGGATAATTGACGGAAGTGCGCTGAAGTTGATGATGCATGGCTAAATGATGCAACCAGGCTAAACAGTCAGCACCCAAAGGAAACCAGTGCAGACCAAACACACAAACGACACAGAAAGAGGAGTATGAATCGACTACACACTCATTACACTGTATTGACTGATAACAGTCAGACAAGAATAGCACTTAGCGTGGATGACATGAATGAGCGGATATAAGCTGGTGTAACTGGACGAACATTGAGTTTTGTGGATGAACGGACTGTTAAGGGCTGGCTGAGTGAGATTTCACATTAAAGCTGGTTAATGATTATTAAAAGTAATATTTATCAACATGACAAGGATGAAATTATCCAAACATAAATGCAGTCTAAATGATTTTTTGTTAATGTCGTGGGAGATCCATGAGCAGAAATATTACTGAATGTTGTCAGCCTGATTAATTAGAGCTATCTGGCCTGTTCACTGATTTCTGCTTAATGTTGGGGTATAAATAAGAAACTGTTAAAGCATGTGGACAGCAAGGGTAAATCAGGACAAGCTGATGTTGTTTGCCCTCATATTTTTAAGGTCACTCTTTAATCAGCTTCTTGTAAACACACAGGTACATTTCATTCAAAATTATTGTTAAAAAAAATTCAAACAGCGTTACTTAAAACTCTTCAAACCTCTCTGGGGATTTGGAACAATTAAATAACTCAATAAGACTCAAACTCAGAGTCTCAGAAACCTGTACATATCACTAAGTGCACTGAGGAAAGCCAGCTGGCGCAAAGCTCAAATGGAAATGAGCAGAAGTAGCAGGTTGGGGGCTGAGGTCATGAAAAAGGTATATTCATGGAAGTGAGGTTGGCAAACATGAAGCCAGTCCTGTCCTGTGCAGTCTGTGAAGTTTCCAGAATATTTCAGTGCTCCGTCCTGGACTGGAAACACCTACTGATTTCTAAAAATATATTCAGCTGGCTGCGAGGTCTATCATGAATCAGACGAGTTTCTGTAAATTGTTTTTATTGTTTGCAGAATGGTTAAAAAATCTGTTCTGTTTTTCATTTTATGGACAGTATTTGGCCGTAGTACAGATATACAGTGGTACCTCACCTTACGAAATTAATTCGTTCCAGAAGTGGTTTCATAACGTGAATTTTTCGTAAGTTGAGTAGCTATTTCAATGGAAAAAGCCTGATCCAAGTTTTTTTTTATAGTGTTAACTTTTTTTATAGTGTAACATTGTGTTCTGCGTAGAGACTGTAGACCCAGGACTAAACGTGGACTATACCAGGTCTAGACCAAGGTCTAAACCTGGACTAAACCAGGACTAGACCAGGTGGATTAAAGCGCCGCGTGCGGGTCTATTTCCTGGTTTCGTTTCGAGTCACGGCTGAGGCGAGCAGCGAGGGGGAACGCACGCAGTCTGAGCGCATGAACGAGACCCGTGCTCAAACCGTGCCTCCTCTAGACCTCCTCTAGACCTGGTCCAGACCTGGTCTAGACCAGGTCTCTTGCATGCGTTCGTTCATGCGCTCAGATTGCGTGTGGTCCCCCTCGCTGCTCGGCTCAGCCGTGATTCGAAACGAAACCAGGAAATAGACCCGCGTGGGGCGCTTTAATCCACCTGGTCTAGTCCTGGTTTAGTCCAGGTTTAGTCCTGGTCCAGTCCTGGTTTAGTCCAGGTCTAGACCTGCTGGCAGCTCTGCGCCGGGTCATGCTGCGCTATCACACGTGTCCGCGCGCAGTTTTCTCCCCCCTCCCCCTTCCCCCCACACTTCACTATTAATAATTTTGTTGAAAATTTATGAAAGTTTGAGTGTTTAAACGAGAGACAAATGTGAGAAAAGTTTAAATTCAGTCTGAGAAAAGCGTATAATGTGTGTGGCTGAGCGCGCATTATTTGAATTTTTGAGATTTCGCGTTTCGTAACTTGAATTTTCTTTCGTATCTAGAGACCAAAATTTAATGTGAAGGCGTTTCATAACTTGAAATTTTCGTTTGTTGGGTCTTTCGTAAGGTGAGGTACCACTGTATTGTATAAGCAGCTCTTTAGGTCAAAATAAGTCAGCTGTGTACTGTCTGCATGTAATTGTAGAGTGTTTCGTTTTTTTGTGTGTGTGCATGCTCATTGTTGGTATCCTTGCAGGTTGGTCTCAGAAAGTTGTGAAAAGTGCTTTTAAAGTCATTACAGCAAATAATTAGTATGCTCTGAATGCAAAAGGTAATTGCGGAATAACTTTGAAGCACTGCAAACCATTTAAAACTAATCAGGTCTGTTTTTCACAGACTCTGTTACAAAAATGAAGTACGGCACGTTATTGTATGTTTGTATTTTCACTTTTATTATGTTATGTCAGTGTTCTCATAAATCTTAATAGCTACCTTCAAAGTGCCTGTTTGTCATTTTTGGATCAACCAATGTGAGAAATTAGAAATGTTTGCTAGGCTATTCACATTTTGTCATTTACTCAGAAGCAAACAACATTTTCAATGTAGTTTCTAAATAGTGTACAGTCCTCAGTATTGGCAATCATTTGTTGAAAATATAATAATAATATATTAAATGCCGTAACAATTTGCACTTAACTCAATTGAAAGTGTCATAAACGAGAACACACTGACAATAAGCCAGCTCTTTATCAGACTGGCTTTTTTATTTATGGTGTTATGAGCTTCTGTTATTATTTAAAATGTCATTATGGCTTTGACAGTGCATATGACCTCTGTATGAACTGTGCCAATCATTACAAACATTTATACTAAAGTGAGTGAGTACTATCAATTTGTTAATGGTTTCTGTTCTAATGACCCAAAATGCTGCAGGGCTTTAGTTTATATCTCCTTGAATGTGGGTAGAGGTGTAAACAGTTGTATAGGCCTAATAGTTGTTCTTTAAACAGATTTAATGTTTCACTAGTAAAAAGAAAATCAGAAATAGATTCTTCAGTGCTCCCTCTCTCTTTCTCTCTCTGAGTTTCTTCATTTTATCCAACTGCAGTTGTTATTAAAAGCCCGCTGTCACCCTCCCAAGTGGCTTTTAACCAATATCGTGCGCTGACTGCTATAAACATACAAAGCTAATATGAAAAGCCAATAGAGGAGTCAGCTGCAGGTAAAGCTCAAGTGTCAAGACTCAAGTGTCCAGTGAAAAATCAACCTTACATAACATAGATAGTTTAAATGTATTGCTTTAGATTAGTATTAAGTGTTGAGTGTTAAAACAAAAACAAAAGCAAAAAAATAAACAAACAGCAATTACATTTAGGTTTTTTGTTTGTTTGTTTGTTTGTTTGTTTGTTTGTTTGTTTGTTTGTTTCCTAATAAATGAATATTTAGTAATAATCCAAGTAATTACAAAAAAGAAAATAATCAAATGCTTGATTCCTGGAATTACCAAAAGAGAATAGTTGCATCTGCTGTGGAGGTTTGGCACCAGTGGCTGCAGAATGGAGATTCACTCCATGACATCGGGTTCCAAAAAACATTTTTTTAAAAGCTGGGAACAATTTATTAATTTATAATGGCTACCCTACTCAGAATTACTGGTTTGTTTTTGTTGCTGGGTTTCAGATGATATCACAAAATTGTATAGGCCAATAATATTTAATACAGATGAGGTAAGGGAAAATGTATATTGCTAAAATTCAGATTTTTGTTGTAATATAGTGCGTTCTTGGGTCACTCATACAAATGATCAGATCCAAAATTTGATACAGGACGATGATTTTACGTGACATTCTGTTCTGTATTAGTGAGTGTAAGACAGGAGCAGATTCTGGTCAGTAAATAGTTGACGCACAGATGCACACAGAGAAGCAGAAGTCTCCAACTGTTAACACTTTTAGGTGAATGCTACAAATACCTGTGAGTTATCAAGATTATTGATACTAACAAACTTAACACAATGGGAAGAAGAAATAACCAGAAAAGATCTAGCTTTATGGTGATCAGTGAGAACCATATTTCCAAACAGCTTGTTAAGACTGCTTTAGGCCATTGTCTTGAAGCAATGGAGGAAGGCCTTCAGACAAGCATAGATTCTGTGCAGATTCTGTCCTCAACCTGAAATCCACATTTGTCCGGTCACAGTCGAAGAGACAGACCAGGAGATGATTGCCCAGTCTCCACAGGCTATTGACATGGCTCCAAATGTGGACAGTGCAGCCAAAAATGAGAGATGGGAAGCTTACTCAACAAGGAGAAGCAAAAAGAAAAGGCTCCAGCACCTAAAAACCCAGCCCCAAGAGGAGGAAGAATACTTTTCAATACTAGACAGGGAACAGAGAGAAAAAACAATGATGGAAGACCAAGTTGTCATAAAACCAACAGAGAGACAGCCCAAGGTCCTAAAAACTGGAGAAAAAAATTATAGGAAGATAAAGGCAATAAATCCCGACCAGATATGGAGGGACCAAAAGTCAAAAAGGCACAGACTGAAGCAACACAAGCTTCACAGGAGCAAGAAAAGCCTAAGTTTGTGCCGGCTCCTCCACCTAAAGAGTATGTCTTGTTTAAGAAAATTGAAAAAACATGGGAGGACAATCCACCCAGGCAGGCTGCTGAGGAGGTTATAAATGTAGGACAAAATTGGTGGAAAGCCCCTCAGCCAATTGAGTATTGTGTATCCTTCAGAGCCACCAAAAGAACAAAGACCACCAAGATGTCTTCCAAGAAAGGCAGTTGACTGCGAGAAACCAGCTCCAAAGCTTGAAGCTATTGAGGTGGATCCTTCTGACCCACTGAAAGAACGTCGAGTCTTCCGAGAAGGGCTGGAGATTATAAGCCCACAGCAGAAAATGTTTGTCCGTCGCTCAATGTTCAGACACCTCAAGCAACACAGGTCTCAACACTAAAGAATGAGCTTGTGATTCTTTCCATCTGCCTGATTAAGAATAAACAGGCTGCTAACACCACTACCAGAGATGGAGGTTGTACAAATGCAATTATGGAGACACAAACTCCTAAAAAAAAACAACCTTGGCAAGAGTAGTAAACAAACTTTGAGGTTACAAGCTCTCCTGCTCCATCAGCAGTGGAGCACCAGCTCCAATGTGGTCAAAGAACTACCAAAATGTACAACATCTGAGCCAAAGGACACTAAACTGTGTTAGGTTTTATGCTGAATTACCAGACGAACCCGAGGCAGCCATCACAAGACCTTCAGGAGCTCAGCAAACAGGAAACAAATGAAGAAAACCAAGGCCGAATTCCGCTTTTGTTTCGATGATGAACCCAAAGGTGATGATCTACCTCAACTAGATTCACCCCCTTTCACCCTTCCTACCTTTCCCCCTTTGCCCCCTCCCTCCTCTCCAAGCAAAAAAAATCCCCTCTTTTCTCAACAAATTTTTGGCATGAGCCCCCAAACACCTAAACATTCCCGATCTCCAGTAGACAGCTTATAGTCAGGTCTGAAGAGCAGAGGAAATTCTACTGTTGACTCAGGTGCACGCTATAATTGTCAATTCAACAATGAATTGAATAGTTAATTTGGGTGTTCATTAGGATTTTCTTGCACTAACTGGCATTTTACAATGCTGTCTAAACTCATTTCCCATTAGAATTGACATATCCCAATACCAGCAATAAAAAAATGTAATAAAAATTTCAAAAACAATGTAGAGATTTAACTTTTCTGTGACAATAGAATCTTGTGTCTGTGTTTTAGCTTAAACTAGAGTTTTTTTGTGAATGAATGCAGTCTGTTTGTGAGGTTTAAAATATAATTGATTACCACATTACCACATCCTAGTGAAATCTGCAGTTTATACAAGCTTTCACACCCAGTCCCCAGGGGAAGGAGGACAAATATGAATAAAAAGCACTGCCAATTGTGCATGTACCACAGTTTGATAACCACTGTGCTAGACTAGAGTTTACCACTATAGACTTTATACCACTTGCCTCAAGTGGAAGAGTTCAAGTATCTCGGGGTCTTGTTCACGAGTGAGTGGAGGATGGAGCGTGAGATTGACAGGCGGATCGGTGCAGTGTCGGCAGTGATGCCGTCGCTGTACCGGACCATTGTGGTGAAGAGGGAGCTGAGCCGAAAGGCAAAGCTCTCGATTTACCAGTCAGTCTGGGCACTCCCTTAGAGATAGGGTAAGGCGCGCAATCACACGGGAGGGCCTCGGAGTAGAGCTGCTGCTCCTCCACGTCGAGAGGAGCCAGCTGAGGTGGCTCGGGCATCTGTTCCGAATGCCTCCTGGACGCCTCCCTCGGGAGGTGTTCCGGGCATGTCCCACCGGGGAAGACTCAGGACACACTGGAGGGACTATATCTCTTGGCTGGCCTGGGAACACCTTGGGGTCCCCCCGGAGGAGCTGGAGGAAGCGTCTGGGGTGAAAGAAGTCTGGGAGTCCCTGCTTAGACTGTTGCCCCCACAACCCGGCCCCGGATAAGCAGAAGAAAATGGATGGATGGACTTTATACTGTTGTTGGCTGGTTGTTGTTGATAGTGCCCCCTAGCTGTCATTTTTGGCATCGGGTTCAGGTTGTCATACTCTTTGATAACGATAATGTGATATTGTCTCTTATTTAGATGTGATGTTTGATAGTACAGAGCAGATGGTGATGGTATTTCAAATGTATAGTATGGAGCGAATAATAATAAGTTAATAAAACAACCCATGAACCCATTGTATTTAGCTATTATTTACAGAAGTGCTTTCTTGCTTTCAAACTTCACAGGGTGCATTTGTGTTTCTGTCTTATGCATATAGTAATGATACTTACTCAGCACAAAACAATGGTGTCATACTGTGTCTTAAAGCTCTCTGACCTTGCACTGTGTTTCATCTCAGTACCAACATACTGCCATTACACGTTATAAGGGCATCCTGAGTGCTTTTTAATGGACGCAAACTATAGTGCAAAATATACCTCCTTGTAGGACGTTTCTCCTCCCTGTTGCCACCAAGTTGGGACAGACTGTAGATTGAACACTTCTTGACACCGTTGAGTGTCCGAGTCGATCTCGAGTCCATTTCCTAATGCACAGCTGTCACACCGTGTCCTTCTGTGATGACAGATGCAGGCGTCCTGCATCTGTCCATCGTCATGCATGAGTGACACAGGAGCGCAGCCATAATGCTTTTATTCAACTAACGGGTCAACGGAGACTGAACATCACAGCTCAAGGTGGTTTGTGTCATGGTGGCTCAAACTCAGCCCCCTGCAGTTCCAGACAGGTACAGGGGGCAAATAGGCCTGTCACAGTAAATTTGGAAGTGTGATAATTCATGCCCATATGAGACTATTTTCTGATCTTAATAATGCTGTTCCCTCATCAAAAAACTACTATGTTATGTTTTGTTTAATTCACTTTTGTTGAATACACAATCCCTGCATGTTTACGCTGAGTTAATCTCTCAAATGGAAAACATTCCACCTTGTGATGACATGTGGTAATAAAGTAAGTGCTCCACTGTGTATTTAAACTCCATACACCTTCACTAGATTCATTTGGATGATTTCAGCCCTCGAATTCCCAGTCTGTACTAAACAAAGGGTAAATGGTAAACGTGGAACAGAGCTTGAGATGTAGACATTCTTACATGACCGAAAGCTAAATGTAAATTTTGTGTAATATAGGGCTTTTAAACAACATGATCTGCGATAGATAAATGATAACATGATCTAACATGAACTATATGAATCCTAAGTTTTAGCTGAGTAGTATTTGCTTATTGTATTCTGTTACATTTGATCCCTTTTTATTTTTAGATGGAGATTAACACGTGGCACGCGAGTAAAACTAATCTTCTTGGCTAAATCTGGCATATTTACAGAAATGTTCATTGCTATACACTCTCCCCGAAATAAATAAACAAATAACTCAGCTCACAAAAACAAGATTTTCCCACTAAGAGAAAGTATCTGTCTTATAGATTGTTTCATCTATCAAAAGTCAGTAGTTCGTGACATAGGGGCTTGTGGGCCATTGAGCCTTTGTCATTCACTTGGGAAGCTCATAAATCACCACACACTTCCATTGTAAAGAAACAGCGCACAGACCAAAGCCACTAGTTGCGGATACCTGAGACCCCCACTGAGTCGTATCATGATATATCGCTGTGAAATCTAAAACTGGCAAAATTATGATTCTGCCACCGGGTTTCAGCAAGAATGCACCATGTAATTTTTGTAAAGCACAAACTTAAAAAAATAAATAAATATATATATATATATATATATATATATATATATATATATATATATATATATATATATCCTGAACTTTTTCAGAAGTTGTAACTTTAAGTTCAAATATCACACTAATAGGCACAATAATGTCACAAGGAAAGGTGATTTGCACATTTAATGCTTATAAAAGTCTGGCAATGTGTGTAGAAATGCACAAAACCTCTATTATGTAATTTATTATATACTCATTTGAGTAATGTGCAAAAAAGGCTAAATTACTTGAATCTGCAATAATTCAATCTGTATTCAATCATTATCATAATGTGTGGTTTTACACAGTCTCCAATGTCTCCTTTTAAAATGTACTTCACAACACAAACTTATCACACATGCTACAAATTAGCGATAGATCAATATATCGATTTTTAGCTATCCGCTTTTGCCTTTAAATCACCAATAGAAGTCTGTTTGGTCAATTTGCTCCCTAAAAATACACAAAAAGCTTCATTTTAAAACTTTAATACGAATAATACCATAACTTCACTAAAAGGGACTACACAGCTCTTACTGGTTTGTGGTTTTAAAAAAAAAGGCTTGTGGGTGAGTTTGTAGTGAATTTAAATTACATAATTTGAGGAAAATAATCTAAAATGGGCCTGCATGTCAATCCAAAAAAATATCAGCAGTATCAGATGATCTCTGCTGTAAATCTTACGCTGTACAGATTAACCCCTGACAGTGACATAAACTGATTTGTATTTGATAATGAGCTTGTGAACAACTGGTAACCTAGTAACACATCTCTGAGCCAATTATTCTGAATGTACACTGGTATCTCGAACTGTCATCAACTTTTCAGGAAAAAAAAGTGTTTATTATCTGTTATAATGACACTCTCCAGACCAATATCTTTTTATTGTGTAATGTGAAATATATATATATCTTTGTGTGTGCGCTTATGCATGGATCCGCCTTTGAAAGAGAAAGGGGAGAAGGCGAGATATCCAGCCAAACAGACAGATCAGATAGGAAGTGGACCGACAGCGGAAGAACTGAGATGGAAGACTGATTTTATCACCGCCCCGATGTTACACTGAGAAGATTACTATTTGAATCTTGGCTTGAGTCCACACAGCGCTGAAATTAAGGGCTGAGCTGCTGTATTTGTGCTAAATTAATGGACAGTACATTTAGGAATAAAGGCAAAGAGAAATATTTGATGTCAAATGTTTTAAATAGGTCTTTTGTCAGGGGTTAATGGTGCTCTGAATTGTTCAGAAAGATGTATAGGGAATAAGATTGGTCATAAAAGAAAAAAAGCATTTATATTTTTATGCTTTTTAAAGCACACAAGCTGTTCTGTTCTGAAACATGATTGACAAGGCCAGATTGGCTGTAAATACAAGTCTGTCAGAACTCCAGAATAAAATCTGACTGAATACATTTAATTTCATTTGTAATTATTTTACACAATGTCACACAGCTATAAAGTTTCATGAAACCTTCTCTATATTTAATCACTTCTGGACGAATGAAGGATTACATTGACACCTCAATAATGTGAAGGCTTATAGGAGTTTGTGACGATCGAGGTAACATGACTGCTCCTGTGTTGAGAGGTCTAGAGTCCAGGCTTCAACTACAGGATGAATGTTTCTCCCCATCCCCTTCCTATTTCACTTTCTATCATTTTGTCTGATAATTCCAGCAAGTTAAAGATGCACTCTGTAACCTGGGGGTCCACCACTTGCTTATCTCAATGGAAATGTTATTGTTTTGCCTGTAATGTTCCACAGTAGAGCATTAAACATATCCACCTTGCATCATTGCATAATGTCCTCAATTGTATAGGTGGTACTAAAAAATGTAAAAAAAACAAAACAAAACAAAACATGCTGTCTAATTTGGACAGCATATTTTGAAAGGACACGAATGACAGATGATTTTTGATTCCACAGTGGTTTTTATTTAGTTTTGTGTGTGATTTGTGTGTGGAGAAAGGGGTGGGTGGGGGTTCTTTTTTCTTTTTTTTTTTTTTGTTATGTAAAATAAAAAAAATAAAAAAAACTTTGCCACTTCACAGATCTGACCTGTAACTTGGCCTGGTTGTCACAGTTACATCCCTTTAATCTGTCATATTTATAGAAATGAAAATTTTAAACCATCTTTCATTAATCTTATAGTTTTATTTGTCTACCAGTTGACCAAGTCACGACTCCTCACTGAATAGCTCCATGTACTGTGTCTTTATTTTCTGTAGATGTTTGGCCTTGAACAGCTTGAATTCTCTGAACTCTGTAGTTGCATTAAAGTTGTAAATGCAATACAGTGGCCTGCCCATCCACACCCTGGAAAAACTGTTGGATTTGTTTGTTTCTGTGAAAATATGGGTTTATCTGTGCGTAAAGCAGTTGTGTTTGTCTCTTTCTTGCAGTTCTCTCATAAGCTTCTGTCGCCACATAATGGTGTTTTTATTCAAAGCTCAGTAATGGCTTTTCTGCTCTAGGGCCACCACAAATCTGCCAATTTCCTCACTCATCTCATCAAATGCTTTCAAATGTGGAAATAGTGCATTGTTATATGCGCACTTGCTGCACCTGGTCATTTCCACATCATGATAAGCACACGATGAAATGTCTATCCTATCTCTATTACAGCTCATAGAAACATAGTGTAGTGTCTATGTGTGTGTGTGTGTGTGTGTGTGTGTGTGTGTGTGTGTGTGTGTGTGTGTGTGAGCGGGGGCTTTGAAACGGAGCAGTCCATGTTTGACCTGAAACCTTCGTCTGAAATGAGACTTTAGAGGACCCAGGCTCTGAAATGGGCCACAGCGAGACTCTATTAATGCAGCAGACAGGAAACCACCACTGCGTGAGCTGGCATTTCTCCAGCTCGTTTGTGACTCAAGTTGAACGATAGTTTGAAATTAAAATGTTTGTGTAAATAAGTTAGATGCCACTGCATGTTTAAAGATCCCATGACATGGTACTTCTTGATGGTTTTATATGGCGCCTTACTGGTTCCCTAATACTGTAAATGAATCCTTCTCCAGAATCAAACTTCAGTGCATGAGAGCCCCATGAAGACAGTCAGAGTCATAAATATGTCTCTGAAACACTTTATTCTGGGTGTTGTTGCTTGAATGCAAATGAGAAGGACAGAGACAGGCCAGTGCAGCGGGTGGGTTATGGCCAAATACGCCGCTGTTTCCTGGGTTAGCGGTGCGCTGTGCGCTGGCCCCACTTCCGCGTTTTAAGTGCGGAGGAAGATATGAGACGCTTTCCATTTTTAAAAAAACACATTTCCACAGAAAATAAAATAAACCACTGCTGTTTCAGAGGTTCGGAGGCTCGGATAAAGGACAACCGGGCCTGGAAATACTCTCACGTCTCTTCTGGCAAAAAAAAGAAAAAAAAAGAACGCATCCCGCATTTCATAGCTCGTTTGCGGTCCAAATTCTCTGGGCGTGATTTCCAGAGACGGGGTGGACATCCAGACGGGGGGTGGAAACCTTTCCCCGAGTGTGACATCAGAAAGTTCCCTTGTTCAGAATCGCCCGTTTGGGCTGCCTTTTTTTCAAACGCAGAAAAGGATCGCAAATGCTCAGGGTAGGTGCTCAAACAGGGTAGGGGAGCTCACATTAACGTTCAAAAACCTCAGAAAGTGAAAAATTCATGCCATGGGACCTTTAACAATTTTTAAATAGGTTCGAGGTTCTCCATTTGAATGTTGTGAGTCATTTGAGTGTTATGATTCAAATGAAGAATCACTTGCTTTTATGAATATAATTTAACAGATCCATCCATCATCAATTTAACAGATATCAGCAAATAATATTCTTGTTGTTTTATCAGTTCTTCAGAAATCCCTTTTACTGACAGATGAAGATTATCCTTTTGTGTTGGCACCTGCTGGCACCTGCTGGCACCTGTTGGAAGGTGGAAAATACTGGGCAGCAAATGAGCTTTTTGTCCTCAGGGCTGATCTGTGATGACAGCAGGGTCTGTGGTCAGCATCTATCAAAGTGTGCTCCCAATCACACAGTGGCCTGTCAGTGGAGGTGTTTACAGCAGAGAGGGCTGCTGCAGGCCAACTGATGAGCTACTATAGAGCAACTTCAAAACGTGTTAATGGAATACGCTGAGCTGTTTTTATGCGTATAGAATATATGTATGCATAAATTATATGCAGTGTTGTCCCTGAACGCGTTAACTGAACGATAGTTCATGAACGCGTTCATATTTTGGGTGAACGTGAACTGAACGCTCTGTATTACTGCCTGATGAACGAACTGTGAACGAGTTCATTCTGGTGTCTGTGAACGACACGCGCTATCTCTTTAACTTTGTTCAATAGGGTCTCAGATTTCTGATCCATCCATCTGAAATTTCCGATCCATGTGTGTCTGTCTGCTGTGCTGTTTTTAGTGTTTATTATAAATCACACTCTCTCATGTCCAAACAAAATTTCTCTCCTGAAGAGACAATAAAGGCTTATCTTATCTTATCTTATCTTATCTTATACCATATGGGGGTTATTTAATTATTTTCTTTATTATGTTGAATTGCAGGTGTTTTATCATTATGGGGACCGTTATTTATAGTTGGATAAGGATGTGAAATTGGATATGAAGATGGAGATAACACATGAATAACACATAGTTTGATTGTTAAAACTGATATAATAATTGCTGTCTATGGTTCTATATGGGCTTTGGCAATGATATTGAAAAATAATAGCTCGCAGCAATGTATTGGAAAAAAAAACTATGAACTAGTTCATTTTTTGGAACTATGAACGAACTACTAACTATAAACAATTATGAACTATGAACTAACTAGTTCATTTTGAAATGTGTGAACTGAACTTTGAACTAGTTCATGTAGAAAATGAACTTTCCCAACAACTTTTCCCAACGCACAAACATTTTCATAGCTCTAAATTTGAAGTAGCAGCCCAATCCTTGAGAGTCTCTCTTAGATCAACAAGTTTGTTTTCTAAAACAGCCCCAGGCCTTCGCACAATGTGCCTCACAGTGATGCACCCCAAATCCCCCAAACTCAACTTCACTGAAAAAATACAGTATATGGTTGAAATTGGTCTTCTTGCTTTAATGTCTGAAGCCAGAAAGCAATAGTCTTTCTTTCTTCTCTAAAAACCATGTGTGAGAATTGGGTCTCAGGGCACATCTTACTTGACTTATCATAAATTGCTGTGTGTTTTAGCGAGAAGATTACGATTCTGCATAATTATCCAGGAGGAGCCAAAGGCAGAAGCTCAGTGCTGTCAGCAGGAGCACGCACTAACTCACATCTGAGAAAGTGACAAACAACAAACAACTCCATCCAAACATTCACACAGGGCAGGTTTTTAGAACTCACAACATAAAGCAAATCTAAAGACAATTTGCCTCAAAGCTTTTGTTGTGAAGTGGAGCACTAACCATCTTTAAAGGAACATTATGATAATTATTGGGTGATTGTGGTAATTCAAGTCTACTCTTTGTATTTTTTATTAATCTGCTGAAGGTAAAGCAATAGTCAGATGAATAATAGAAAATAGCTTTAGTCCAAGGCTCCGAGTAAAAAAAAAACATGGTGATGACGTCCTCGAGCAGTGAAGTTTGCCTCTTTTCTGTCAGAAGTCGATATGTTCACCTGGGGTTTTCTCAAGTGTAAAACGATGGGTGTAGCGGCTAACACTAGAGTTAGCCTCCTTGTCTGTCTCTGTCTCTGAATTGTGATGTTCAGTGTTAAACTCCAGCCTTGTGCTTCACTGCAGCAAAATCATGGGTCAGTGCTTCGTATAAACGGCTCCATCTGTAACTGATTGTGGAGTTTTCTTTTGGCAGCCCACCTTTTCTTTTGCACCTGTTCTTCTGCCATACATATCAGGCCCTCGTGAAATCAGACAATATAAGCACAAAAAACAACAAGAAAATCCAATCCCTATCTTGTTCAAATGAGAAGGGATAATCTGGCTGTAGGCTGACAGAGGAATTTTACTTTCTAAGCAACTCTTACAGCAAAATTTGTATACAAAGTAAAGTACATTTCAAATCATAATCTAAATAAAGAATCATAATTATTAAAACAGATTTCGAAAGCAGTCAAGAGTGTGTAACATATGCAGCAATTAAATTAGAAATTCAAGCTTCATTGAGTTCTATGTTTGAAGTGTCATTAATGCTTTGTGTTATATTTCTATCAGCAATAGCAGATGCAGCCGTTTGGTGTTCTAAGTTATTATTTTGCTGAAAATACTGTGGTAAAAATATTATATTAGCAATTACTTATTTCTTAAAGGTGTGTGGGATTTCCTTCTTCGATTTATGTGTGTATTTTCATATAAAGATATGCATTCTTATGTTCTCTGAATTCAAGTACAGTACTGAGAGCTGTGTTTTAGCTGTCTGGGTGTAATTGGATCCACTTGTTTTTCTCCTTCTATTTCAAGCTGTTGTTGGGTAACTCAAAGACCCTCCTATAGGTTTTTGGGAGCTACTCTACAGGTCTCCTTACAAGGATGGGGACTATGGGCAGTAAATTTGGAACACTGCATAGCTCAGCATAGCTCAGCACTATATAGGTGACCACAGTGGTCAATTCTCTCTGTGTGTGGTGTGGGCCGAGGAGAAACGATGTCGGTGTGTGGACGATGTGACAACTGAAGATGTCTGATGTCATCATTACGTTTGTATTCTGCTGCCTAATTCAACATTAAATGCTAATAACCTCAATCTTGAGTCAATGCCTTCTTCCGATCCCGTTTCCTAAAACTCCCAGGTGCATTGTGTAATGTAATGCTTTTCTCCATAGAGATGTTATTGCCTTGTTTGTAATGTTTCACAGTATGGCATTAAACATTTCTATCTTCATGGAGACTAAACCAGACCAAGATACAGGTCAGATCTGTAGAGCGGCAATCCCACTTACCCTCAGAATGCAGTTTTTTTCTAGGTACTTCTAGGTATTTTTGAGAAATAAAACCACCTGTAATTGAATAAATGTACGTTAGGCCTGTCATAATGTGGAACATTCCAGACAAAGCAATGAGTTATCCATAGAAACAAGCAGGAAACGGACACCCAACCAACCAAAAAGTTACACAGTATACCTTTAAAGTTATTTTTGAGTGTAATATGCAGTGTTTCTAGTGTCTCTATTGTTATTTTCAGCCACAGTTGTCTTATCTTTCCTCAGTGCCATGTCTGCCAACATTTTATTTCTTGTGAGTTTAAAAACCTCTCTCAAACAAAACCGTCTTTGTGTGCTAGCTTTGAGTGCCTGGACAACTCTCATAATGACTCTTGACCAGTGTCCAGCCTCCACAGCCTGCAGCTCTCTCCCCATCTCTTTCCTCTCATTGCAAACAATGCTCACATTCTTCTTTCTCATATCTACCTTTGTGTGTTCCCAACCATTTGGATGTTTTACTTGGATAACTACACCTTTGTCGTCAGGTGTATTAGCTTATGGGCTTGTCATGGTTCTGTGCTGTTTAGACCCTTTGAGAGTTCACACTGCAGCTTTTGTACATGATCTTTTTGTGCAGAGACAAAACTCAAGGCCCTCGGTTCAGCAACTGTGACACTTAAACATATGAGTATTGCTAAGAAGTCCGCGGTGCCTGCTATTGTTTAAACAGTAGTGAGACAGCTCCCTGGATGAGTCGCTGGGCTGGAGAGAAAAGCAGATTTAAAAATGTTTGTCAGAATTGAAAGTGGGGCTTGACTCTCATGAGATTTGCCTCCAGCACACTGGCACTCCTGATGGCTCACTTCACTGAGTCAATGGGAAGGTTTGACAGCAACTTTGATCGAATTAAAGACCCACCGCTTAACTTTTTAGCGAAAAAATAGTCTTCTTTTGATGTTTTTATTTCACTGAAAAACATGTGTCTTTACTGTGAGCTGGCATGCATCTTCACAAACTTGACCACCCCCTGAGGACTGCGTGTCTCCATGGAAATGTTCCTTTAGCTATAATCCTTCACACTGTATCATAAAATCTATGGAGAATATTCTGGAGAATGGAGGATTACCTTTCTCTTTCTATGGAATCATGGAGGTGGCGTGCCTCCTCCAGAAAGATACATGGTGTTGCTTTATTTGAAATTGGAGCCACTATTTGTGATATAATTTATGTTTATCCCATACTTTTCACTTTGCAGCTCTGTCACAAGTTAAATTGTTGTTTAAACCATTTTAAATGAGTCAGGATGTCATACTTGAGTAAGCTTTTATAGTTTCATACTTGTATAATGTAATCTTAATTGGTATTTTAGACATGTTTACAAAGCTGCATACCATTTGTAATCTCCTTGGTCCTCAAAAATGAGCTGGATCAGGTATAGGTTACATGATAACGGTTACACCAATACCCTGATTGAGTCTTTAATTAAATGTAAAAATACTATTTACAGGCTGATTTTTGTCCTAGAACGTCTCACAATGTTGAACTTTTATTCATACAAAGCTGTTCAGTCGTGATTTGAAGGATAAATATGAAAAATGTTGCATAATACAGTTGAATCTCTTATGTTATACATTAATTGTTGCCATTTTCTGTCCCCACACTGGTATTGGTTAATATCGGATATCGGCATATACTGGATATATTGGATCAGTGCAGCTTTACTTTAGACATCTTTGACGTTTCTAAAATAGTTATTATACTGTATTTTGCCATTACTGCCGTCAAATTGCTTCACCACAAATTGCCAATTCCAATGAACAAATTGAGGTGAATTTATAGTCGCACATAAGACAGCACTTATGTTAATTTGAAGGTGGCCGACAGATGACTCACCACTGCTAAGAGTATTTCTATAGCCTATATGTGTACACAGTATGGGAGTCATTCATGGCCAGTCAATAGTGTATACCTGCTTCATACAGTCAATTAAATTATATGTGAAATCTTTCTTGGTGATATTGTTGCACCGGCAGAACCTGTTAGCCTCGGTCATTGTAAATTCAGTTTAATACCTGCAGTATGGCTTCGCAGACAGATACCTCAAGGCTACCTTATCCAATTACTACAATGTATTTTTCTTTCTGTTGGACTTTGGAAATTAATCAGAAAATATTGAATTTGAAACCATTTAGCACAGAGATATGACAAACAATAACATTTGCATAGAAGGAATTTGTTTTCTTAGTTCTGAATGAGTTGTCAATTTAATTTTGAATGTTGTCTTGCGTGGCTGTTAAAGGTGTAATGCACAACTTTTCTGGTGGAGGGTCTGTTACCTGTCTCCATGGAGATATTATTGCTTTGCAAGGAAAGGTCAATGGTATGACATTAAACACATCTATCTTGCATTTATTCCTTACAGGCGCTTCTATTGCTCAAAAATACAACAATTGTCTTTATGAATAGGGTACCTAATGTATAGATGGATAGGTTTGATCTCTACTGTGAAACATTCTAGCCAAAGCAGTAACATCTCCATGGAGACAAGCAGGTGGCGGACCTTCCATTGAAAAGTTATGCACTGCACCTTTAGAGTTGTAATATCACTGGTCTACAAATTTTTGGACTCGATCTGCTTCCGAGATAAAAGTGGCTAAGTCTCATTTATACTGATAAGATGAACTGAAAATCAATTGATAACTGTGCTGGTTAGCTAATGTATTCAAGATATTTAATGATATTGATATGTACATCAAAATCACATCTGTTTATACAATAGATTTAGGCATTTTTGCTTAAAGGGACAGTGTGTAAGATTTTTACCCATAAATTACCGAAATTGAAGATACCCATTCAAAAATACAGTTTTTCAAGCCTTTTCACTTCCATCATGAAATCAAAGTATTCTTTTGGACTTAGATATAGTCACATTAAAGGGGGATCTTCCCGATATAGAGCCAGCCATTTTGAATACGAGAGCCGCAGAAGGACATTTGGGCTCATCCTTCGCCTTCGGCAAGGCTCGTGGTAGCACCGGAGGCAAAGCAGGCGGAGCACTCGGCACAAGAGAGAAGGACAGAGGGAGAGAGGTGCGGGTGGGGTGGGGGGAGGCTCGTAGTTTTGGGTAAACAACAAGCATGCTGCTGTATCACACGTCGTAATGGATCTAACACGTGTTTTGGACTAAATTGTTTTACTGGATTTTATTCGCTGGATCCTTACGGACATATTGATACCAAGCTTGTGGTGAAATACAGAGTTTGACCTGTGCAAGGCCTTCAAAGGTAAGCTAAGTAACAAACCTCGTTTTGTGCTTTTCTGTATAAAAGCCCCATGTGCTCAGGGAGTGATTGTTGTGCCAGGAAATGAATTGCATAGTCAAAAAGAGGAGACTGTAAGGTTTCATTTGATATGTAGATTATCATGGTACACGATCGGGAATGTGTGCTTTCATGCGAAAAGAAAAAAAAAACTGAACGGGAGACCGCGTTTTATTAATACCGTTGTTGTCGGCCGGGTGCGCGGCAGGTGCGTGTGCGTGAGCGGCGCGTCCGGGTGACCCTCGAGGTTTGCCGTAGCTAAAACAGGAAGTGTCATAGCCACTATCCACCTATGCACCACAAATCCTACACACTGGACCTTTAAAAATAATCTTAAGAAACATCTTAAGACATCAGGTGCACACAATTTCGAGGCATCTCTCTTTAAAAAAATATTTGATGTTAAAACATATTAAAATGAATGTATTGGAATGTGCAGACAGGCTTTCAGATAGAACTGGTTGCTTGTAGACACACTGTACCTTCTGATAAACTACCGTTTTTGCCTTATTTTTCATAAATTTCCTATTTTGACCCAATACTACATCTTGGAAACTATAGCCAATCAGCACTTCTGACTTCTGACCAAGAAAAATTTCACTACTTTTGTTCTGGAAGCATTTTGCTTGTAGACCATTGTATTGAATTTATATTGAGTCCTCGGACTAAAAGGTTCAGTATTCAGACCAGCTTCCATATAAATAAAGACATACCAAAAAGTTATAGTTGTAGTCAGATTTTATAAACAAACAAACAACCCTCATAATGCAAGTACTTGAAATTCTCATTGCATAAAACATAGTAGTAGGGCTTGGCAATATGAATATAAAAAACCTGTGACGATATGCCATTTTGCTGATATCCTTATATACTCCTTATGCACCTTTGTATTTTTACTCACTCATTCATCCTAGTCAGCCCTCATCTGTGAAGTGTGAAGTCTCACAAAATGGTTTCAGTTACATTTTGTCAGAAATATAAGGCTAGTGTACATAAATTTATAATACAACTGTTCTGGCTCTAAGAAAATTGTGATATTAATATTTTTTAGCATATCTAACCCACCCCAACTTAAAGATTAGACGTTACGTACTATTAAAGCTTTGGCATATCTAACATCAAACTACATATATTATGCAAAGCACGATCTTGTCTCCATTTGCATAGATTTGCATTATATTTGCGGTGAATTATTTTGAGTTAGAATGATTCCACTAACTTTTTAAAATATTTTAGTGGTGCTAGTTTAATGGTGTTACTCAAGCGGTAATTTAAGGACATCATTTGAATGTGGTTGCCATTCTGTACTTATTTTTAAATAACTATTTTTAAATAACTTAAATAAAAGGTACTTGTTGACTTTGACCTTTGACTCACTGACATGCTGGCGTATTTATTTCAATTTTATATTATTTTATATTGTTTTATTTATTGGTTTATTCAGTGCATTTTAATATTGTAGCACTTTGTTCAGCTTAGTTGTTTTTAAGGTGTATTATAAATAAAGTTTCAGTTGTCAGCCATTATGATTGTTGTGCATAATAAGATTACTCTGGGACCCAACTAATCACCTTCAATAATGCTTCTTGAACTCTTCACTATTGCAAATTAGGTGATCATATTTTTCTTTTGTTGCGCTAGCTGTTCAGCCATAATTGAGCTCAGTCCTTGTGCCAAGAAAAACACAGCACTGTTGAATGTAACATTGTGTAACTTTTTTTCCGCCATACTTGATTCTTTTTACAGTTTGACAGCTTAGCAATTCACATGACAAGCTCCAATGATAGAGCTGTACAAGGCATAGCTGTGCTTTTATGCTGCCATAGTGTTTCACAGTGCCCCTTTCTCCTTCTTTCAAATCCCTTTGGAGGTTTTGCGTATAATTGGTTGGCAGTGTGCCTCTCACCATTCCCCAATGCGGTTGTGGAGGGTCAGATCGTGTGGCAGTAGGCCTCTTCGCACAGAGGCTACCCACTCTGCCGGGGGTCTCGAGTGACTAATAGTGCCATTCTCCGAGTGATCCCAGCCGCTAACACCAGGCCAGAGTAAAGAGGCTGCAGATTCGCACAGCAGGTGGACGAGTGAAGAAGCAGCCTGGCCGAGAGAGGAGAAGAGGGATATGTGAACCAAAGACAACCAAGAGAATAGGATAGAAAGTAGCTGTGTTGGGTTATTTGCAATTGAGTGGTGAGACATGCATTGTGCTTTATATAAAGAAAGAGAAAATAAGACCAGCGTGACAAAAATGAAAAGTACGTGGTTAGACGTGGTTATTGTATTGGGTGTTTTATATTGCAGATTAGACACTTGCAAAACACAGAAAGACAATGCAGTCACATAGAGAAACTATATGCTCACTAATGTATTATGGGCACATACATTCTCATTCAGTCAAGAGCTGTTTCTGAAGCTGCCCCACGGCAAATTGACAGAGGAGTTGCAACCAAACGCCTATCTGCAAACACAGTCTCCAAGCCACTGTAAACTAGAGCATGAACTCCCAAGCTTAGTTAAGATTAGTGGGTGATAAGCACTAGACCTCTTCAGAAACGTTCATCAGTGTTTTTAATGGAAGTCACGGACGTCAGTGAATCCAAGGAGCACTGCACAGTCCAGGACCCAAGAGCTTCTTGCTCTGAAGTATGAGTGTAAATCATTATGTCCCTCTGCCTTTAAACATACAGTCAAGTCTTCTGTGAAGTGGAATCACACAAACTGAGCAAAAGACAAACTACTTCACAAAGCTCATTTTTCAAATGAACAGCTCTAATCAATTCTTGGCAATTTATTTAATCACCACCCGAGTGAAAATGAGCGCAGACTAAGGGAGACATGAAGAGCAATTAATATGAGAACAGCAGAGAGCATCCACTTGACAAATAAAAAGTATCATTTGTTTTATTTTAATTATAAAGCCGCTCATGTGGACTGCACACAGACATTTGACCAAATACAGAAGGAGGCAGGGGCTGTGACCATGTGTAGTTATGACTTAGTGTTTGTTTACACTTGGAGCCACAGGGGTCTCACTGTGTGAGGCCAGAGACACAGGGGGCGCTGCAGCTGGAGTCAATCCATGTTTATTGAACCAAGTCGGCACTTCAGCAGTGCACAGTAACACTATGGGACAGAGGGCAGGTATAGGAGGGCAGAGGGTGACACAGCATTGACCTCTTATAGATAACATTGCTTTGGCACCACAGAAGTGTCCCTAGCTCTTACAAACCCTTTAGCACATCATTAATATCCACATGTTTGCTAAAGTGAAACTGGAGTGGACTGCCTTAGTGCAGCCAGTCTGAGCTGCTGTGTGTGAAATCAGACCAAATATTGTGGTTTTGTCACAATTTACTAGATTTTAGCTTTTTACATGTACCTACTCATATACTATCATTGGAAACCAAAGGAATAGCACAATTTTATCTTCACTACCTTCCTTACTGCTGTCTGAAATCACATCATCGTAACAGAGCATGCTTGTGGACAAATTCATAACTAAAATTCATAACTCAATGAAGGAAATATTTCAAAGCTTTACAGATTATAAGAGGTTAATTAGGAGTCGAAGCACGTTGGCAGCAGAACAGTGTCAGTGCATGCTGGATGTGACATGCATATTCTCCTCTGCACTGTCCCACAATGGCCCCCTCCTCTCTCTCCTCTCCCTGTCCCTCTCTTCTCTTTCTCTCCCTTTCCTCTTCTGCCCCTCTCCTCTCCCTCTTCTCTCTCTCCTTCTCCATCTTCACTCCTTCTCTCACTCCTCTTCCTCTTTCCCTCTCTCTCCTCCTCCACATTTCCCTCTCCTCTCCCACTCCTCTCCCACTTCTCCTACTCCTTTGGCTCTCTTCTACCTGTCTCTTTCCTCCGACTCTCCCTCTCCTCTCCTCCACCTCTCCCTCTCCTCTCTCTCCTCCATTTTTTCTCCCTTTCTCTCCCTCTCTCGTTACTCTTCTCTCCCTTTCTCTCTACTCCTCTTCCTCTCCTCCACCTCCATCTCGCTCTCCTCTCTCTCCTTCTCCATCTTCTCTCCCTCGATCTCTCCCTCTCTTTCTCCTCCTCCACCACCTTTCCCTCTCCGCCCCTTCTCCTTTCTCTCCTCCCTCTCCCTCTCTTGTTCCTCTCCTCTTCCTCTCTTGTCCTTCTCCTGCCCCTCTCCTCTCGCCTCCTCCCCCACTCCTCTCTCTCTCTGCCTCTCTTTCTCCTTCTTCTCTTGCTCTTTCCCCTCTCCACCCCCTCACCCCTTACTCCTCTTTATGCAAAAGAAGGCAAATTCATGCCACCATTACAAAATACAAATAAATGTGTGGCCAATAAAGACACATTACATGGTATTTAGCCATGGGTGAGATTAGGAGCAGCTGGAAACTGTAAAGTGGAAAGATTTGCCTTAAAGTTTAACTTTGTAAATTGTCTCATTTCTTCTCAGTTTTTTGATCCTACTCTTTGAAGTAAAACAAATATGAAATTCTTAGTTATTGCTGTGCTGTATTGATGTTGCTAATTAGGGTTTTGCTTAGTTAATGTGTTATAGCTGTGTGTATATACTGTGTATAGTTCATCTGGCACATATCTTGTACATATTGTTCATACATATCATATTTATTCACTTGTTCATGTCTCATCATATATATTAATAGCTCTACTGTATACTTGTTTATAATGTTTATATCCCCTATATAGACTAACAACAAAGTACTCCTACATGTTCATATTGTCCTATTTATCTGCACATAATTCTATAACCATACTGTATATATTGTGTATACTGTATATTGTACTGTATATTGTATATACTGTATACAGTAATCCCTCGTTTATCGCGGGGGTTAGGTTCCAGAAATAACCCGCAATAAGAGAAATCCGCGAAGTAGGACAACTTTATATTTTATAATTATTGTACATGTTTTAAGGCTGTAAATGCCTCACCACACATATTATACACTTTTCTCAGACTGGAATTAACCTTTTCTCACATTTCTCTCTCGTTTAAACACTCAAACTTTCATAGATTTTCAACAAAATGGGGGGGGGGGGGGGGGTCACGGCCCCGGAATCCCCGCCAGACGCGCGGAGACATGAGTCACTGGATCCGCAGGAAGCACCGCGCTCATCCAACGGTACTGCCACGTCCCGGGATGTGACGCGTACCAACCCCTTGGAGAAGTGTGCGACACGTGCACCCCTCGTCGTGGTCAAATTCGTGACAGAGCAGCACGACGGGCGCGAGGCCGCACGTACAACGAGGCTGCGAGCACGAGATCGAACCGCGGCGCCCGGACCGCGTCCTCTCAGCCCGAGCCAGAAACCAGCCGCACGAAACCAGCCAAGAGCGGCACGTGGTGGTTTAGTCCAGGCCTAGACCTGGTCCAGTCCTGGTTTAGTCCAGGACCAGTCAGGTTTAGACCTGGTTTAGACCTGGTCTAGACCTGGTTTAGTTCTGGTCTAGACCTGGTTTAGTCCACGTTTAGTCCTGGTCTAGTCCTGGTCTAGTCCCGGTCTGGTCCTGGTCTAGTTCCAGTCTGGTCCCGGTCCCCCCCGTGTCCCTCATCTATCAATCAGCAAAGATCTACAGTCTCTTAGCCAATCAGGATGCAGAACACAATGTTACACAAAAAAAAAAAAAGTTATACTATTAAAAAAAAAAAAAAAAAAAAAATCTGCGAAACAGCGAGGCCGCGAACAGTGAACCGCGATAGAGCGAGGGACCACTGTATATCACACTTGCTGCTCCTTGCACTTCTGATTAGATGCTAAACCTTGTTTTGTTACCTGTATTTACACATGTGTAATGACAATAAAGTTGAATCTAATCTACTCTTAATGAATCCATGGCAACTTTATATATATATATATATATATATATATATATATATATATATATATATATATATATATATACATTCTCAATCAGGCTCCTATAGATCAAATTGTGACAGATACAGGATTACATTCATACCATACTCCACACAACTGTACAACTCACTCTTATGTAATAGATAACCTTCTGTCCTGTCAATCACTATTTGCTCTTTGCACAGTTTCTCCTTACGACCTCCTGTATATAGCTGAGAGATATTTGTATTTCTATAAATTTTTTTACTTGTACATATACAGTACATTTATATAATTATGCCTTATTTGACACCTGTCTCTTGCTACTTATTTTGAATGTATTATTACAATTTATATTTTTGCTCTTTTGTTATTATTATATAATATATTGTGATGTGTGAGCTAGTGTGTCCAAATAATTTCCCCTGTGGATTAATAAAGTTTGTCTAAGTCTAATAGTTTTATAGTAACTACTGATCACCGGCAGGCATAAATGCTTTTGATTAATAATGTTAAAGTACGCCTACACCACAATTACCCAAAGCACTTGCTAATGAGGCCGGTTTCTAACAGATGGTAGTTCATTGTGTTGGAGAGGGTGTAGCAGGTGGGTCTAGTAGGGTCAGCACTTGGCTTCTTGGCAAAAGTCTTACCCTGGAGCAGATTGGTTGGAAGGTGCAAATTCTAATATGAATGTTGTATGAGGAATAGCCCATTGAAACACAAATAGTCAGTCTTGTTTTGTGATCCTGAATGAACAACTGCAGGATTTTCAGCTAGGATGGGTCAACGGTGATTTGAAAAGGGAAGTTGGCTGACTTCTGCTTCTAAATAATGAAATTTGAGCCTTGGGGTTTGAATTGACAAGTACTATAATAAGCATCCTCACAGGGCTATTGCAGAAGTCCCTTTACAGCGCAGTGTGTCATTTCGGTATGTCTCAGCTAGATGGATGCCAGCAGACATTATTCTCTGAGCTGGTAAGTAAAAATTCAGAATGAGCCAAGAGAAACTGGTCCAATTGTACAAACACCAATTAACCAGATCTATGCTATGCCTGGGAATTAATCTGTCCATGCACAAAGCAATTGCTACTCAAATTATGTGTGTAATTTTGGTTGATTGTTTATCTTTAAAGGTCCTATATTATGCAAAATTTACTCTTGTGAGCTTTAATCCATGTTGTTGTCTCATCAAAAACATACCTGGAGATGTGTTTTGTTTCATTCACACATGTTTGACACACAAACTCTGCATATTTAGGCTGAGTTCTTTTCTCAAACAGAAAACACTGTTCAACCTTGTGGTGCCATGTGGTGATACAGGAAGTGCTACACTATATTTTTAACTCCATGCACCTTCAATAGAATCATTTCAATAATTTCATCCCTGGAATAGCCAATCTCTATTGAGCTAAAGGTAATGTTCAAAGTTCAGAGTCAGCTTTCTTGTTCAAAGTTCAAAAGTTCAAAGTCAGCTTTATTGTCAATTCTGCCATATGTGTTCAACATACAGTGAATCGAAATTTTGTTTCTCTCTGGCCAGGTAGTGCAAAAAGACAGTGTACAAAATACAATATGAAGACAAAACACAACAAAAAACTATCTAAGACAGAGATCTAAGTTAAAACTAAAGTCTACGGTCTAAAATCTTAAAACAGTGCAACATAATAAATAAACTATACTATATACAGATTTCCAAAGTGTGCAGTGTGCATCAAAAATGTGCAATGGAAGATACAGCAGTGACTTGGTCATGTGCAGTAGAATGTGCATAGGAGTTAAGATAAAATAAAAATAAATGTGCAACAGTAGTAATTCTAGTGCAGTAACAGGAGTAAACAACAGTACTAAAATTCCAGTAGTCAATGTGCAATAACAGTAGTAAACAACAGTGCAACGGGGGTAAAATTCAATAACAGGAGTAAACAACAGTACTAAAAATTCCAGTAGTAAATGTAAGTGTGCAATAACAGTAGTAAACAACAGTGCAACAGGAGTAAAATCCAGTAGTAAATGTAAATGTGCAACAGTGCAACAGTAGTCCTTAGCAGCAGTTTTTTTTTTTTTTTTTTTTAAAGTGTCTAGAGTGATAGGTCTTTTTATGGAATACAGGTTATGCCAATATGGGGGGTGGGGGTGGGAGATGGGTAAGGTGGGAGTTCGGGTGTGAGTTCGGGTGTGAGTTCAGCCTCCTGACAGCCTGGTGGATGAAGCTGTTTGAAAGCCTGGTGGAGTGGGCCCGGAGACTCCGGTACCTTCTCCCCGAGGGCAGGAGGCTGAACAGGCTATGTGCGGGGTGGCTCGGGTCACCCACAATGCTGGACGCTCTGCGGGTGAGCCGGGTGTTAAAAATGTCTAGGAGGGAGGGGAGAGAGACACCAGCGATCCTCCCAGCTGCATTCACTATGCGCTGCAGAGCTTTCCTGTTCTGTTCAGTGCAGCTCCCGTACCACACAGTGATGCAGCTGGTCAGGACGCTCTCAATGGTGCCTCGGTAGAAGGTGGTCATAATGGGTGGAGGGGCTCCAGCTCTCCTCAGTTTGCGGAGGAAATAGAGGCGCTTCTGAGCCCTCTTTGCCAGTGATACAGTATTCACTGTCCAGGAGAGGTCCTCACTGATGTGCACCCCCAGGAATTTGGTGCTGCTCACCCTCTCTACAGCAGCACCATTGATGGACAGTGGGGGGTGCTGGGTGGGGCCTCTCCGGAAGTCAACAACAATCTCCTTGGTCTTTTCAACATTAAGAAGGAGATTGTTATTGCTGCACCACTGGGTCAGAAGGCTCACCTCACTCCTGTAGTTTGTCTCATCGTTATTAGAGATGAGACCCACCACAGTCGTATCGTCCGCAAACTTCACTATGTGATTGGTGCTGAACGCTGGTGAGCAGTCGTGGGTCAGCAGAGTGAAGAGCATCGGACTGAGCACACAGCCCTGGGGGGCTCCTGTGCTCAGTCTAATGCAGCTTGAGGTGTTTCTGCCGACCCGCACTGCCTGTGGCCTCTCACTGAGGAAGTCCAGCAGCCAATCACACAGTGAGGTCTGAAGCCCCAGGTGGTCTAGTTTGATAATGAGCTGCTGTGGGATTATAGTGTTGAATGCTGAACTGAAATCTATGAACAGCATTCTCACATATGAGTCTTTATTGTCTAGGTGGGTGAGAGCCGGGTGAAGTGCAGAACAGATTGCATCCTCGGTAGAGCGGTTGGCCCGGTATGCAAACTGGTATGGGTCTAGGGTGGTTTTGTCAAAAACCATATGGACTACAGGAAGTGCTCCACTGTGTTTTTAAACTCAAAACACTTCTACAGTCATACAGTATGGATGATTTCAGCCCTGGAATTCTCTACTGAACAAAAGGCATCTGTTAACTTGAAAACTACCGTTTCATGACATCACAAGGTGGAACAGAGCATTTTGAGCTCTGAGCTTTTTGTTTGGACTACTCCTGTTAAGCAAGGGCCCATTTTTTCTTCTCTTTCATTATTTTTGTTTGCAAACAATTAAAACAATCTTACAAGCACATGCTTAGACTGATCATGCTGAAATCACTAATGCAGGAATGTAATATACTAGAAAGCATATGAAAAGTATAGTCCATAGCGCCCCCTACCATGCAAATGCAAATGAACCATTAAAGATCCCATGACATGGTACTTCTTGATGCTTTTATATGGCTCCTTAATGGTTCCCTAATACTGTAAATGAATCCTTCTTCAAAATCAACACTCAGTGCATGAGAAACAGAGATAAGATGAGAAAGAGTCATAAATATCTCTCTCAAACTCTTTATTCTGGGCGTTGTTGCTTGAATGCAAATGAGGAGAAAACAGCTGGCCAATAGTAGAGGGTGGGGGCGTGGCCAAACACTCCGCTCAGAGCTCAGAGCCCACAGCTGATCCATTTCCTTGTTTTTGCACGGGGGAGAGATTTGAAGCGTTCCATTGAAAAATAAACACATTTCCACATAAAATAAAATTAAACCACTGCTGTTCAAAGGTCCAGAGGCTCAGATAAAGGACTTCCGAGCCTAGAAACACTCGGACGTGCCTCCAGGCAAATTAAAAAACGCATTTCGCATTGCCTAGCGCATTCGCAGTCCAAACTCTCTGGGTGTGATTTACAGAGACGCTGAGTACAGACAGACGGGGGTGGAACTGCATTTGCATTTCTTTTTTCGATCTGACGTCAATAAGGTGCCTTGTTCAAACTCGCCCGTTTGAGCTCCGATTTTTTGTAACGCAGAAAAGGATCGCAAATGCTCAGTTTAGACATTTCACAACTTTTAACCATGGGGGGGGGGGCCTAAACAGGGTAGGAGAGCTCACATTAACGTTCAAAAACCTCAGAAAGTGGAAAATTTCATGCCATGGGACCTTTAAAAGTAAAAGCTTTTTTCCCAGATTTTTTTTTTACACACACATATATATATAATATATATATATATATATATATATATATATATATATATATATATATATATATATATATATATATATATATATATATATATATATATATATATATATATATATATAGTTTTTTTTTTTTTTTTTTTTTTTTTTCTATTTCCACTTCCAATTAATAAAAATCAAGCAGCTGCACCTGTGGCTGGCATGTGAATTCAAGTTTTGACATCTGAAACACTAAACATGAATAACAACCACAGACATTTAAGATAACAACATAATGTTGAAACATTTTTTGTTTTATTTTTGCATAATGCAAAGGGTGTGAGGCTTTAGCGTTGGTAGTAGCGCTGGAGCACCCTCTTCTGCTCCTTCACTGCAGCCCATCCTTGTGGGCGGCTGAATGGCTGAGCACTTTCACTTGCACGAGAATTTCAGGAGACATATCTCCTCTCGTGCTGAGAAGAGTGCAGATGACCACTCCTGCACCTTCCTGGAGAGTTCTTTATTGTCTTTGTGGGTCTCCACCAACTCCAGTACCACTGGTTTGAGTGGTTTGGTTTCTCTTGCCTTCTCGATCCAGCCTTGTTTCTCCTCTCAGCCAATACATTTTCCTGAGCTTTAAGTTGTCTCTTTATCTTTTTCAGGACTTTTTTGTTGCTGGAGAGCTCTTGTTTGAGCTGCACAGTTTCTGCCACAGAAGTGTTATAGAGACAGCGGATCTCTTTGTACACTTTCATGTGGCCTTCCAGCTCTTTATCTTTTTTTTGAAGAGAAGCTTTGAGCATCTCCAGATGATCAGTCTTACTCCTGGCTCTTTTGAAGTTTGCAAGCTCTTGCATGAGCTGGACATTTTCCTGCACCGTAGAGTTATAGAGGTACCAGATCTCCTTATGTACCTTTACCTGGTCTTGCAGTTTTTTCAGCTCCAGGTCTTTTTGTTGTTGATGATCTCCTAAGCTGCAAGATTGGCCCTTGTTTGCTCCAACTCATCACAGAGTGCCCTAACAAAAGCACTTTCCTCCAGGTGTGGAAGATCCTGGACCGGGGATGGAAGGTCCTGGACCAGGGGTGGAAGGTCCTGGAACGGGGGTGGAGGTACCTGGACAAGACTTCTGTCCTCTGGGCTTGAGGGTTCCTGGATGTCGGGAGACACCATTTGGGTCTCCTGTGGCTCTTGACCGCTCCCTGTTGGTGTGGAGCAAAGAGCCTCCAGGTTGAAGTCCTCATCGTAGAGGTGAGCGTCGTCCTCTGGAGTGTAGAGGTACCAGGGCTTGCTAGAAAAAGACGTGGAGCTCTCCATGTTCGTGTGTGATCGCACCAGTAGTCTGAGAGGTTATGTTTCCATGGTGATCAGTGGCCAAGGGTTCTATATGCTAATTATGGAATGATTGGCAGATTAACTAGAACTATTCAAAACAAAACATATCCTAGCACAAATGGTAAAATTTGTGCTAGGATATGTCATTTATGTCATTTATGCCATTACCATTTAAAATTACCATTTATGGTAAAATTCCTTAAATGGTAAATAAATGGTGTTTACCATATCCTACCATAACACTATATTATATTAATATCAATTTGACACCAAACACTAAAAATACATCATTATCCCTGTGTTGGGGGAAGGGTTAAGACAGTATTTAAGATCATCTACGTTCATCTGTGTTGAAAATATATGTGTGTGCTCTGTGTATGTACAGTATGGATAAATATTACTAATATATGCTTAGTCTGATCATGCTGAAATTTGACTCACTAATGTGTGATCTTGGCCTCAATATAATATGTACAGGTTGCACACACAGGATTTGAAATTGCAGCGCTTCCTAGGCCCACAGTGAACATAAAACATCTGATAACAAGACAATAAACACCATGACTAAAACATCACATATACCTGAAGCAAAAGTACAGTAGACTTGTATATAATACAAATAGGTAAAACACACAATGTGTAGTGTAATAAAGCTCAGTAATAAGCAGTAGTGTCAGTGTCATTTAAAAGGTAGTTGTTAACTTGAAAACTTCTGCTACATGTTATCATATGATGGAAGAGAGCATTTTAAGCTTTGGAGTTTTACTCAAACACAGTGTGAATGAGAAAAACACAAGTCCAGGTATGCTTTTGATAAGGTACAACATTATGAGTCAATTTTGTGTAATATATGACCTTATATATAGTGTTGAAGTTTCCAGGAAAAGCAGTAATATCTCTATGGAAACAAGCAGATGGCAATCCCTCTACCAGGAAAGTTACATAGTGCACCTTTAAGATGCACAATGTGTTGTATTTATGCATTGTGTTGTAGAGGGACTGACATTGAGTTCTCCTTCTGATAACACCCCACACACTGAAGACTCTCAGACTTTTGTGCCCACACACGAAGCGCTTTGGAAAGCAAGTCATTCTTCTCTTAGACACTTTTTTTGTCTCGCTCAATTTTTTTCCCACTGATTTGTTTGGCTTTTCTCAGTTTTTACAATGTGTTGGTACAAATCGAAAGGAAAACAGTGAACAATGGTGTGATTGAGACCTTGGTTGTTTAGCCATGATACATCAATTGGAGCCAAACTAACCAGAATGTCATTGCTTTTTCAGATAAATTTGGAAAATATTGAACAATAGGGGAGATTTAGCTACCAATGCCTGTCAAAAACAAAAATTGCCCACCATATTTAAAGCTGGCCATTACTATAGCCATTACTACATGGGCAAAATAAAGATGCACCGATCCGATACTGTTATCAGATATCGGTGCAATGTAATTTGCTGGATCGGATACTGGTTTTCTAATATCCTGGTTAGACATATAAATTGGTGTAATTGGCCCAGAAAGTCTCATAATGTTTTAACTTTTATTTATACAAAGCTGTTCTGTAGTGATTTGAGGAACACATTTGGATAAATTGTCTTATTTTGTTTTAGTTTAAATGAAATAAATGCTGTTTTCAGTCTCTGCACTGGTATCGGTTGTTATCAGGTATCGCAGATACGTAAAGCTACAGTATCGGAATTGGTATTGGAACTGAAAACTGAAAATTGGTAAACTTTTTGAACACAAGCCCACACCTTGTTCTGTATTTTGGCCAAAGCTATTGACGGCAACTGAAAATACAATGGACCAACAATACTATTGTCAGTGTTGGGCACGTTACTTTGAAAAAGTAATTAGTTACAGTTACTAGTTACTAACCCAAAACAGAGTTAGTAACTGAGTTACTACACTATAAAAGTAACTAGTTACATACGTAACTAATGCGTTACTTTTTTTTTTGTTAAAAAATGTCAAATAATTTGGATTTTTTACAGTGCATTATACAGCTTTTGCTGCTTGGCTGGCGTGGCTCCGTCACCGTGGCCTTCATTGCTAACGGCACCGAGCTTGCGATTATCATCATGGGGCCTGCTTCTTCTGCCCCTTCCTCTCCTCCTCCTCCTCTCCTCTTCCTCCTCCTTTCCTCTTCCTCCTTTCCTCCTCTCCTCCTACTCCTCTCTCCTTCATAGCATGCGATTATCATCATGGGGCCTGCTGGTGGCCACTAGTTTAACAGAAGCGTGCGCCGTCCAGAGATGCTTCATTAAATTCGAATTGCTTACACTAGATGTGGACAAAGTCTTTGGTCTTTGACACAATGTGCACGTAACATGTAGGTTTTTACCTTTTACCTCGACGAGGTTAAAATACTGCCTATACTTCTGTCTTCGACTCGGGACTCGCCATCTGACACGGGGTGTGTGTATTGTGTGTGTGCGCTACTACTGTGTGCTGGGATTGTGTGTAGATACCGGCCCACTGCCCACTGGGTGTCTCTGATTGGCTCAACATGAAATCTGACTCTGCTTTAGCCAATCATCATTACTTATCCTGCCCTTACCAAAGGGAGAGAAAAATTCCCCTGTGCCTATGCGAGTCGCGCACATGATGCCAGTTTCAAAATGAGCAGGTTCAGTAACGCGGTAACGCGCCGTTTAGTAACGGTAATTGAGTTCCTTTATTTTAAAAGTAATGCGTTACAGTATTAGTTACTGTCAACAGTAACGGCGTTACAGTAACGCGTTATTAGTAACGCGTTACTGCACAACACTGACTATTGTATATTGCTTTCAATATAACACATTTTTATCTCTAAGAAATTCAGTCTATCCAAATTAGCCATATGCTTTACATTCTCTAAAACTTCCAAACAAAATGTAAAGTTTGCTCACAGGATGAATATATTAAGTGCAATGTTTTCGAAGCTGATCTACTTTCTGTTCGTTCATCCCAGTCGATGTTTGAGGTGCATACAAGGATAGGAATACAATCCACTAAAGTAGTCAGTAGTTATGAGCTCACTGTTTGCCCACAATGTTTTGCTAACGTGCTTCTGCATTCAAAGCAACAGACTGAATGACAGAGTTGGGAGTTTGTAATTCAGACAAAATATCATTGACAAATGTTATGAAGCTATGAGAAGTTTTCATCCCTCAACCTGAATAAAATTACAGAGGATTTATGGTCCACAGGAGAGAAGGAGGAAGCTGGTAATTGTGTAGCTTCTGGCTTCGTGATATGATCTTGTCCTGACATCTGCACACTGTGTATTGATAACATGAACAGAACATTGAGCTTCATTAGGGATGTTCAAATAGTTGTTTATTGTAAATTAGATCTGTTTCAAGATCTTTAATCTATGTATGTAACTTCTCTGGTGGTACGACTGCCACCTGCTTGTCTCCATGGTGATGTTATTGCTTTGTCTGCACAATCTTCATTGGCAATGAGCTTATCTATCTTGCATGTGTTTTTTCAATTACAGATTTTTTATTTTTTTAATTGGTGAAAGTACCTCTTATTGTAACGAGGGCTCCTCACTTCACAGATCTTGTCTTCATGGAGATAGATAAGTTTCATGCCACACAGTGGAATATTCCAGGCAAAGCAATATGTCCATAGAGACAACCAGATGGGGGACCCACCACCAAAAATGTTACATATTGCTCATTCAAAGCATTATAAAGATGTAGGAGATGTAGATGTAAGTATACTTTACTCTACAGGGACAAGATGAGCAGAATGAGCATTGTAAAAGTACCAAAGGTGCAAATCTTACCACAAATGAGACCCATGATTACTAAGTGGAATTAAGACATTACAATTAAGAATTACATACCTGTCTCTATCTAGCTGGCTATCTCGATATCTAGGTTGCATTCACAGTTTCCTTTGCCATTGTGAGATAGACCCAGTGCATTTTAAGTGTATCCTCCTCCTCCCTGTGCCTCTAGTTTTGTCTTATTTTCCTGCATTCTCACCTTCCATTTGTCTCTGTCTCTTACTGATGACAGATGGCAGCTGATGATGATGAATAGGACAGGAAGATATGAAGGCACCCAGGCCACTGCAGGAGATGATACCTATGTGTTTCCATTAAAAATGCCTTTGTCAATAATTCTCTTATTGCACAAATAATAATCCAATGAGGAGAATGCCATTGGCAACAATACAATGTTTTTATTGATATTCTGCAACAACATCACAGTTGTGTGTATTTCTATACAGTGGGATGTCCAGTAGTTACCTTGCTGACAGAATGCATACATTAGCTAACTCATACTCATACTCATACTCATACTCATACTCATACTCATACTCATACTCATACTCATAACTCATACTCATACATTAGCTAGCTAAGATGAGCGCTGTCTTGGGCAAGGCACAAGACCAACCTCATCCCCAGTGTCTGAGTACACTGGTGTATGAATGTGTGTGTGAATGGGCAAGTGGTTTCTTGATGTAAAGCGCTTTGAGTGCCTTGAAAGTTAAAAAGCACAATATAAAAATGTGACCATTTACCAGAAAAGGCAAAATAGATTTAAATAACACATTTTCAGGAGCCTGTGATCAATACGAGTGTTCATGGTGTTGTTAAGGTGTTTGATTTTCAACAAAAATGGTGAGAGTGCCTACCTTAAAAACTGTTGGCTAATGCTATCTATCTTGTGACTCTAATTTTATGTCTAAGAGACTTGTTTACCAGCACAAATCAGCTCACCTGTTGTAGTTCTACCTAAACCAACTCTTTCTGGTCAGGTTGTGTTAAAATAAACCTCAGATGAAACTCCAGTTAGCATCACACCCTCATGGTTACTAAGTTACTATGTTTCACTTCATCATATTTTTCACTAATAGGACTACATTATTTTTGTAATTTGTCAGTGCAGAAAGACAAACATTTTGGTCAAACGTGTATTATACTTTTCTTTCTCCACGGTGATGTTATGGCTTTGCCTGAAATGATTCACAGTATGGCATTAAACATCTACAATGATTTTCCGCCACCTGTTTCTTAACCTGTCCCTGCATTTGCCTCTCCACAGATCTAACCAGTAACCTCCCCCTCCGGGTAGCAAGCCAGTAACAGAGTAACTGGCGGGGGGCTATTGTTCTTCATCCAGTTCTTCTGTATGATCATTTTTCAGAATCAGAATCAGAAAGGTTTTATTGCCATATGAGTGAACAGGTTCACAACATTAGGAAATCGCTTCGGTACTTGGAGCGGAATGTAAACAAACACTTAACATGCAACAAATAAAATAGAGTAAAATAAAGTAGAAGACCAGTAACCTATAATATAACACAAAATTTACAAATTTACAAGAATATAACAGTGCAGGTAATGATCAGTGCAAACAGACAGGTGCAAAAAATACAGCACAGGGTCATGTGACAGGGTGGGAACAGTCCTAGTGTGATTATTCAAGAGTCCAGCAGCAGAGGGGAAGAAGATGTTTTTATGGCGAGAGGTTCTGGTCCGAATGGACTGTAGCCTCCTGCCTGAGGGGAGCAGGTCAAAAAGTCCATGACCAGGGTGAGAAGGGTTGGATGCAATCGTGTCCTTGTCCTGGAGGTGTACAGGTCCTGAAGAGATGGAAGGCTGCAACCAATCACCTTCTCAGCAGAGCGCACAACACGCTGCAGTCTCTGTTTGTCCCTGGTGGGGGCTCCAACATACCACATGGTGATGGAGAAGATGAGGATGGACTCGATGATGGCAGTGTAGAACTGCACCATTGTCCGTGCTGGCAGGTTGAATCTCTTCACCTGCCTCAGGAAGTAAATCCTCTGCTGGGCCTTCTTTATGACGGAGATGATGGTGGGCTCCCATTTGAGGTCCTGCGTGATGGTCCCCAGGAAGCGGAATGAGTCCACAGTGGTGATGGGGGTGTTGGTCAGGATGATGGAGGGGAGTGGGGCTGTGTGCTTCCTAAAGTCCACAGTGATCTCCACTGTCTTCTGGGCATTCAGCACCAGGTTGTTTTGGCTGCACCAGGACACCAGGCGGTCAACCTCCGTCCGAGATGAGTCCAATGACCGTGGTGTCGTCTGCAAACTTGATGAGCTTGACAGACTGGTGGGAGGAGGTGCAGCAGTTGATGTACAGGGAGAAGAGCAAAGGAGAAAGAACACAGCCTTGGGGAGAGCCGAGACATTCTTCCCCAGCCTCACGTGCTGCTTCCTGTCCGTCAGAGAGGATCAGGCACGTTCATCTGGGACAGTTTGCCTTGGAGGAGGTCTGGGCGGATGGTGTTGAAGGCAGAGCTGAAGGCCACAAACAAGATCTTCCCATAGCTTCCCGGGGAGTCCAGATGCTGCAGGTTGAAGTGTAGAGTCATGTTGATGGCATCATCTACAGATCTGTTAGCTCTGTAAGCAAACTGCAAGGGGTCTAGGAGGGGGGCCGTGAGGTGCTCCAATGACTTCATGACCACAGATGTCAGAGCCACAGGTCTGTAGTCATTGAGTCCAGTGATCCTTGGCTTTTTGGGGACAGGAACAATGGTGGAGGTTTTGAAACAGGCAGGCACATGACAAGCTTGCAGTGAAGAGTTGAAGATGCCCATGAACACCAGGGCCAGCTCGTTAGCGCAGTGTCTCAGGGTGGCAGGAGGGACACCGTCTGGGACAGAAGCCTTCCGGGCATTCATCCTTTTGAACTGCTTCTTCACATCTGCCTCATGAATGTGAAAAGGTGGAGATGCCTCTGGTGGGGGGAAGCGAGGGAGGTGGGGGGATGAGTGTCCAGGTAGTCTCTATTGTTGGGATGGTTGCAAACAATTGTGTTTTTGGGCCTGAACGTCAACAAAAAGTCCCCAAACCAGGTATGGGATTGCCCAGTCTGGTGAATAATTAGATAAAATAGGCATCTCGACAGTTGAAAGTAATCCGACTCAACAGCACCACCTAGAAGTGGACCCCTATGGGATTGGGGACAAGCAAAGTTTGGCGTAGGCAAACTATAATTTTGACTGCATATTTGTAACATACTACTAGTCCCTGGTTTTGGTCCAAATGAGCTCACATTTGGTATGTCACATCTAGACACAAAAAAATCTTTTTTGGGGGGTGTATTTCTTAAGGTGTGCTCGTAGCACAGCGGTGAAAAACACCTTCATTTCCTGTTTCTTTAATGACCTCTCACAGCCGCATTTTTTCTAGAGAGCTTAAATTCAAATCACAGTTGTGGCCTGAATGTAATGCACTATGAAATCTAATACAACTGAACACTATAGCCCCCCCTGCCAAAGTCATGAAATATCAACATGATCAGATTTGTACCAAATTTGGGAATTATATTCTATGAATGACTACAAGCAAAAAAAAAAAAAAGTATTTCGGTCATGGGGCATTTTTCACTGTCGATCAGTAGGGGTGCAAAGATTGCAAAGAAGTAAACATTTAAAGGTGCACTTTGTAATTTTTCTGACAGAGGATCTGCGGGCCTGGGCAGCTGTTGGGAAGGGACAATAGGATGCCGGACGATCGTGTGGGAGGGACATGCATGCCGCAAATTACACAATGCTTATGCTACACTGCACACATTTACACTTGTCATGAAATCAAAATATACTTTAGAATTAGGCTATCCATAAGTCCATAATTCATTTTATCCAGTGTGCATCTCCGTAGCAGATTCTATCTATGAAATGAACAGTGCTAATAATACCTGTGTGTGTGTTTTCAGGCACGGTCTCACTGAGTGTGTTCCTGGTATCAGTCGTTTTGGTGTTGTGCGGCATTTGGCTTGTGGCACTCTGTGGAGTCTGCACCTGGTGTCAGCGCAAACTGGTAAGAAGTGCTTGACAATTCAGCACAATTATCGTGGAAAAAACTCAAGAGGCAATTACTGGCTTTAGTGCTCTGATTCTGTTTATGTTGGATATGCATATTGTTTTTAATGAGGTAAAAAGGCCAATTAAGGTGTAAAGCTGTGATACATTCTAAAAACATAGGCAAACAGAGGGTCACAATGTTAGTCAGCACAGTAAGATTGTGCAGTTTTATTTGTTAGTCACTGTTTGATGTTTCATGTTATATTTCTTTTTGGATTTTATCACAAAACAACCCAGTTTTATACAAAAAGTACTGTGAATAGATTTCTTTTTTTAATATCAGGATTTTCTTCACTGTGCACAGTGGTTAAATCTCGTGGTCAGTGTCCAATCTCGCTGAAGAAGAGCAACAGTGGCTCAAGTGCAAACTGTTGTTGTTTCCTTAGGCAAGACAATTAACCGACCTTGCTTAGTATGAATGCTAAATTGGCTTGCTTTTGTCAGGCTACCCCCAGGGCAGCTGTGGCTACAGTTAGCAGCTTACCACCAGTTTGAATAATGCACAAAATTGCACAAAAAAGATTAAAATGTCAGTTCAATTAAATAATAACAGAATCCCTATACATTTCAAAACACATTTGTAGGGGTCTAAACTACAGCCTTTTGGCTTAGATTAAGATTCCACATTTGATTTGATTGCAGTTAATTATGCAGTCCTATTACCCAGGGTATTATATTGTATAATGTCTGTACGCTTATACATCACAGCATGTTCTGTTCAAGGGCATCATTGCTTCAGTCTAGTAGAGGTAGACATATTATGTGTGAGACAATATTCACAAGATGATACACAACTTCTTTTTAAAGGAAATAATGACTTTCTATAAATTCCATATAGATCCATCCATATATTGTGTGTCTCTGTGCTCACTGCTCCTGTGTCCTTGGAGCCTCATATTGTTCCCTTGTTGTGTGTTGTTCAGGGATAGCTCCATGTTTTTGAATTAAAGGAACCACTGTGTGCATGGCCCTGGCTACAAACATGATCAGAAACCTGGGGTGCTTTCTGTAAACACATCTTCAGCTCAGTGCTTTCTCCCTGCAGCAAACATCTAAAACATACTAATGATTCATATGCTAATGGGAGTCAGTGTCTGCAACTGGTATCTATATTCTTGGTCCACTGCCATTTACTACTCACAAATTTGTTTGTCTGTTTTTCTATTTCTCACATCTCAGAGTGACTGTAGTTCCAAATGATTATGAATTGTGACAGTGATAAGAAGGGGTCAGCAAAGGATAAGAAGTTGTGTGATTTGTTGAATTGTTTACATTTTCAGCCAAACTGGAGAACCCATGTTTACTTTTTGCCAAAACCAAGCCCAGTTTCTATCTAGAAGTGTGTATGTGTGTGTGTGTGTGTGTGTGTGTGTGTGTGTGTGTGTGTGTGTGTGTGTGTGTGTGTGTGTGTGTATGTGTGTGCATGTGCGTGTGTGTGTATGTGTGTGTCTGTGTGTTGTTTACAATATGTACAGGGGGTCCTCGGGTTACGACGGTCTCGGGTTACGACGTTTCGTGGTTACGAACGCGCCCCCATTAAAAAAAATATGTATATATTGCGCGTCATTCCGTCTTACGCGGTTTAGCGTGGTAAGAGATGTAAACAAACGTGAACGGCGCACGGCGGAAGAATACGCTCTGTTGTGGTTGTAGGGAGAAGACAGCCTCGTGTGCGTGCCCAATGTGGGCGGAAGTACCTGATGTAGGCTCTGATCTGCTCCTATGAAAGCGGCAGTGATAACCAAGCAGCGTAGTGGTCTAATTATTGAGATGGAAAGGTTATTGGTGCTTTGGTTGGAAGATCAAAGGCAAAATCCGGCTTACGACGAAATTCGGGTTACGGCGCGTCTTAAGAACGGATCAACGTCGTAACCCGAGGACCCCCTGTATGTAGTATGTTTATTATAATTTTTCTCTCTGTGCACAAACCTGAAATAAAAACAAATCAATCAATCAGAAAGTTAAGCTGTGTCTAGCTGTAAGCAGAGCCCTTACAATGAGTCTTTCTTTGCCGTGTATTTGTGATAGGACTCCCACCCACTCTTCACCCAGCTCTCACCCACCTGGACAATAAAGACTCATATGTGAGAATGCTGTTCATAGATTTCAGTTCAGCATTCAACACTATAATCCCACAGCAGCTCATTACCAAACTGGACCACCTGGGGCTTCAGACCTCACTCTGTAATTGGCTGCTGGACTTCCTCAGTGAGAGGCCACAGGCAGTGTGGGTCAGCAGAAACACCTCAAGCTGCATTAGACTGAGCACAGGAGCCCCCCAGGGCTGTGTGCTCAGTCCGATGCTCTTCAGTCTGCTGACCCACGACTGCTCACCAGCGTTCAGCACCAATCACATAGTGAAGTTTGCGGACGATACGACTGTGGTGGGTCTCATCTCTAATAACGATGAGACAAACTACAGGAGTGAGGTGAGCCGTCTGACCCAGTGGTGCAGCAATAACAATCTCCTTCTGAAT
Source organism: Paratrypauchen microcephalus (assembly GCA_036785185.1). Classification (NCBI taxonomy): domain Eukaryota; kingdom Metazoa; phylum Chordata; class Actinopteri; order Gobiiformes; family Gobiidae; genus Paratrypauchen; species Paratrypauchen microcephalus. The sequence continues at coordinate 4,225,886 of JAVJIX010000039.1, forward strand.
GTTGAAAAGACCAAGGAGATTGTTATTGACTTCCGGAGAGGCCCCACCCAGCACCCCCCATTGTCCATCAACGGTGCTGCTGTAGAGAGGGTGAGCAGCACCAAATTCCTGGGGGTGCACATCAGTGAGGACCTTTCCTGGACAGTGAATACTACATCACTGGCAAAGAGAGCTCAGAAGCGCCTCTATTTCCTCCGCAAACTGAGGAGAGCTGGAGCCCCCCCACCCATCATGACCACCTTCTACCGAGGCACCATTGAGAGCGTCCTGACCAGCTGCATCACTGTGTGGTACGGGAGCTGCACTGAACAGAACAGGAAAGCCCTGCAGCGCATAGTGAATGCAGCTGGGAGGATCGCTGGTGTCTCTCTCCCCTCCCTCCTAGACATTTTTAACACCCGGCTCACCCGCAGAGCGTCCAGCATTGTGGGTGACCCGAGCCACCCCTCACACAGCTTGTTCAGCCTCCTGCCCTCGGGGAGAAGGTACCGAAGTCTCCGGGCCCACTCCCCCAGACTGTCAAACAGCTTCATCCACCAGGCTGTCAGGAGGCTGAACTCTCACCTGAACTCTCACCTTACCCGTCTCCCACCCCCCACCCCCCATATTGGCATAACCTGTATTCCATAAAAAGACATATCACTCTAGACACTTTAAAAAACTGCTGCTAAGGACTACTGTTGCACTGTTGCACATTTACATTTACTACTGGAATTTTACTACTGTTGTACTGTTGTTTACTACTGTTATTGCACATTACTACTGGAATTTTTACTACTGTTGTTTACTCCTGTTATTGCACTACAATTACTACTGTTGCACATTTATTTTTATTTTAACTTCAATGCACATTCTATTGCACATTACCATTTCACTGCTATATCTTCCATTGGACATTTTTGATGCGCACTGCACACTTTGGACATCTGTATATAGGTATTTATTATGTTGCACTGCTTTAAGATTTGAGATCTTAGACTTTAGTTTAACTTTAGATCTCTGTCTTAGATAGTTTTTGTTGTGTTTTGTCTTTATATTGTATTTTGTACACAGTTTTTTTTTTTTTTTTTGCACTACCTGGCCAGAGAGAAACGAAATTTCGATTCACTGTATGTTGAACACATATGGCAGAATTGACAATAAAGCTGACTTTGATCTTGATCTTTGACCAAAAGCCACAGCACTAACCAATGGCATAGGATTGTCAAAAATTACCAAGATATTAATTGATACTAAAACTAGTATTGAAAAATTACAAAACCTGAATAGTTTTAGAATGATCTGTATATATCAGAACTGGTAACATGAAAATATTAACTACTGTTGAAAATGTCATGCTATTGTTCTAAATAGTATTGTTATTATTGTAGTATCAAAATTCGAATGGTGAAACTTTTCCTTGTTACTGAAAATAAGTTTGAAATTTTAGTAGCGTAACACTGTTTCGAATTTACTTCATATGCTGTTTAGATGCATATGTTGTTTCCTCCCTTTTTCTAATCTGTGTCTGCCAAGCTTCACCAATCTAAATAAAACACAATCTGCAAATATTTACTATTCCTCCCAACTTATACTTATGTTAGATCTTCTATAAAATCCATTTGCTGCTAAGTTACAAAAGCACTCTGAAGCAGACAAACAAATGTGTGTCTTATCATTGTTTGCCCTCACACTATCTATGTCTGTGTCTGTTTTGGTGGCACCCTCCTTCTCTGTCTTTTCTGAATGGTTCGCTCCAGATTCTTCTCCTTGTTACTTTATCTCCCTGCCTTTGTCACAATGTCACCCACAGATTCGGCCCGCTGTCTGGCTCACCTCTGCTGATACCTATAGTTGGCCTATGATCCTATAGATCCGTTAAGTCTGTAATTGGCCCTATACAAAATAAAAGCTAAAGTGATGAAGGGAAAGACTCAAAATATAGGTATTAACTGTCCTGACATGGCCAAGTTACAGGTAAGATCTGTGTAGAGGCAAGCTCATAGTACGAATGTATGCTTTCAAGGTATCATTTGGCAATAAATCTTGAAATTGAATCTTTTATTGAATACATGTGATTAACATACAGTAAGTTTCATTCGCAAGGACCACGCCACGACAATGAAATACGATGTGATGGCTCTGTCTTCAATCCAAAATGGTCACCCAGCTGATTCAGAACCCCCCCTTCTTAAAGATGAAGTCTTCAGGCTGAAGGATGGATGAGAGACAGGGGGTGGGAGGAAGGGGGTCGAGAGAGCTGACATGGACGGTGTTGTCGGGATAGGCTGTGTAAATAGGGCTTCTGGGTAATTGAAGGCGTGGTCAAGATGTGCTGTGGTTAGCTGGCGAGGAGGTTGAGGCATGGTCCAGTTCCTGAATCTAAGTTAATCATATTAACCCCACTTAAGAAGGTTCCACTTTCAACTCCTGGGGCACCCATGCCTTTCTGTGCAGAATTTGCATGTTCTCCCTGTGTTTGGGTGAGTTTCCTCCAGGCACTCTGATTTCCCCCATCAACCCAAAACATACACAATAGGTACAATACTCCAGCTATGGTGGTCCAGACTAAGACTAGTTCACCATCTGGTGATAGGTCCCTGTGCACTACAGCAGCTCACTGCTCCTGTCAGGGTGCTTGAAGGATCAGTAAAGTTAAACTTAAATTAAACTTAATCTTACCCATGGAGACAAACAGATGGTGAACTACTAAACCAGAAAGGTATATAGTACATAGCTTTAACATAGCTTACACCAATTCTCATTCTAAGAGTAAATGCCTTTATGAACCATATAGAACTAAATAGAACCAAATCTGACCCTGGTCGGGAGTGTCATGTTCAGACAGTGCAAAGTCATGCATATTTGTCCTTAAAATGGTGCCACTGTTTTGTTTACAAAAGGGTTTATGAACATTTACACCTGAGAGAGTGAGAATCATCAGGGTGTAAAATGTGACATTTTGGAGGTTATTTTCTGCCACAATAAACGCAATTGTTTTTCTAACAATTATTGATTATGACTGAATCCATTAGGGCTGAAAAGTGCATTTCATCCAGATGCTTCAAGAAATATGAGGAAATCCTGCTTATAAGAAACTCTGCAGCTGGAATAAGATGGCATACAAAATGTTTCCATTTAAATAGTGTAATGTTTTTGCCTTATGCCTGATTTTTTCATGTGATATAGCATTGTATAATAAGCTTTTAGGGTCAAAATCAGACCACAGAGAGTTTTTATTGATCGCAGACCTATAATGTGCCCACTGTTTGAAAAGGGCAAAATCAGGTACAGGGCCTTTAATCTTGTTTGCCATTGGCAATATGGAGATTCAAAGTAGTTAAACATTTTTTAAGTACTTTCAATCTAATTACAAAAAAGAAAATGGAAATCTATGAAAGCTTTAATTTTAAGTTTATGTGCCCTATGTTTTTTCTCATGCACCATTTCAATTAGTAGTTGTTGTATTTTTCATTTCAATTAGTAGTTGTTGTATTTTTTAATCTATTACTTCTTATTATTTGATTTACTACTTATTTTTTTAAATTATTATTATCACCTATCTTTATGCCTTTTTTTGCCTGCATGCACTTGTCTTCTTGTTCAAACTGTCCCTACCTGGAGCTACTGTGACAAGTAAATTTCTCCTGTGTGAGATCAATAAAGTCTTATCTTATCTCTATCTTATCTTATCTTATAATGGTGATTCATCTTCAACACCCGGAATACTGTGGTCCCGATAAGACCTCAACCATCCCACCTTTTACCCTGTTGTTTTGAGCTGCCTCTGTCTTGTCCCTCTGGTCTGTGTCTGCATGCACCCCCCCTGCATTAACCTTTATTCTCCAACATTGTACCCCCTCTTTCCCCTCCAATGCCTCCTGCACATTTTATGATAGTGTTAATCATAGATGAGCTGCTCTTGATAGCATATTCCTGACCAGAAGAACCCATCCCTCTCTTCCCACTTTCTTTTCACTATGCCTGTGTGGGTACTTCTGAAACAGCAGTAGCTCGGTGTAAATCCAGATTAGGTCAAACCTCCAGCATGGCCCCTGATTGAACAGATGTGTGCCTCTCTGGATGTAGAAATGTAAGCTGGTAAATAATACAGTGCTTTGTTGATGCATTAGTGAGAGATATAGGCCACCTGCCCACAGTGGACTCTGTAGACGCTGGGCACATAAACAAAGAAGTCAATAATCATGCTGTTCTTGGCAGACGTTGGAATATTTATAATACTCAAGTGGTTAAAGGTCCTATATAACACAAAATTGACTCTTACGAGCTTTAAGCCATGTTATAATGTTACCTCATCAAAAATATACCTGGAGTTGTGTTTTGTTGCAGTCACACAAAGTCTGCCTACATCTCCAAAGCTGTTTCACCTTGTGATGTCATGTAGTGGGTTTTCAAGTTAACAGCTACCTTTTACCTTGTGTTCAGTAGAGATTGGCAATTCCAGGGCTGAAATCCTGTCTTTAAAAACACAGTCGAGCTTTTCCTTTATTACCATCAGAGTTTCGCACAGAAAATTGTTTAATCAAAGTGCTGACCGGGGGGTTAACTATCTTACCTTCACATGTCCTTCCCATGACGACAGGCAGGGCTCTCAACTTTCAAGCGGGGTCGTGCGTGTGACTGCGTAATTTCCGGGGGGAGGGGTTGCGAGTGACTATTTTTTTTCTGCGAGGAGCGGGGGGTGGGAGGGTGGGGGACGAATGGCGCTGAAACCGCGTGGTGCCTGAACCAATTTCTGGGCACAGAAGCGCTGCGCTTGAATTGCATAACTAAATTTCAGCGTGAGAAATACCATGTGTTGCGTGTGAACACGTCAAATTGCGTGTGTCACACTCTCAATGCGTGAGACTTGAGAGCCCTGACGACAGGTATGCTATCCAGCTATCCAGATAATTAGCTTAGCTGTGATAGATGGCGCAGTAACATATTTAACCAACAGATGCCGCTATTCAGCCTCATCGCAACGCAGCCTCACTGTCTATGTATGCAAGGATGCAGGGACGTAGTCAAGGTGGAGGGCAATCGCCCTACCTAAAGCGCTGTGGGAAACACTGACCATGTGACATCACAAGGTGGAACAGAGCGTTTTCTGGTTGAGAGAAGAACTCAGCCAAAACATGTAGGATATGTGTGTTAAACATGTGTCTGAAATAAAACAAAACTCTATGTATGTTTTTGATGAGGAAACAACATTATAACATTATATAATTAGAAAATAACGTAATATGGGCCCTTTAAGGAAAAATAGTTTAAAAATATAAACAGGCTATGTACAGATCAGTAAATAAATCATTAAACAATTTTAGATTAAAAGCAGTAGTTGAATTAATTAGTCTCTTGATGTCTACATGGCCATTAGTTGCTAATGTTTATGTTGAGATAAATGATCAAGTTAATGGAGTGGTAACTGGGTACTAAATAATGCTCACTGCTAATGCAGCCCTTATTAAATGAGGGGGTTGAATCCATAGACGATATATATACACACACACAGTATATAAATGGACATAGCTAACCCGCTAGTCAACCTGAACATGGGGGCACTTTTGGCTCCTTTGGCTCCAATTGACTTTACATTGAAAAATTGTCACCCATGTCCCTGTAAGTGCTGCAGCGAGCCTCAGCATTTTGGTCTTAAAATGTTCGTATTAACCCACTCTAGATGATCCTGGTGTTTTTATTTAGCTATTTTGTTCGTAAATAAATTAATATTCCTAATATGGAACTGGCTTCAAATTCAGCCCTATAATCCCTAACATCGTGAGCTTCATTTGACTGGAGCTGAACACTATGGGTGACGTCACAGTCCCTTAGTCCCCTTCTTTATACATGTCTTTGGTTATGTCAGGTTATGAGCAGATGAGTATTATGCTTTTGAGGGTTGTCAAAAAAAAGTGTTTTTATTAATCTCTTACACAAGTATTAAATAATACAAATTATACATAAACCAGGCAAAGTCTTTCTTGAATAGTTTTAGTATGGCCTTGATTTATTCAGAACTATTACAAGATTACATAAAATGCAAGAAACCTTACTATTACCATTTTGAGTTGAAAGTTACATGAAACATGTGTTTGTTTGTTTTTTGTGATTGTGGTATTGAAATTGTCAAGCATGTACTCTAGTCTAGTCGAGTCAGAGTTTGAAATTTTAGAATCATGACAACATCATATCTTATATCAGAGGTTATGCACAATAACAAAACTGAACTACAAATTATAAAATTCCAAGCATAATGTTTACAACTTTGAATAAGGTTCAGGATCTTATGTCTTGATAGTATTTTTACTTTTATTCTAGTCCTTGACTAGATACTGTCATAGAAGGTCTACTCTTACAAAGCACTTTTAAAACTACTTGCCAAATACAAGTTTGGGTAATAAATCATTTTTTAACTTTAGAGTACATAAAACAAGCTACATTAATTTCACAACATAAGTTGGGACTTCATTTTATCCTCCTCCAGTGAGCGCCTCTGTGAGTTGTATGTGTAATTAATTCTGGTCCCAGTTTACTGTCATTTGCTTGTTTTCATTTTTCAGACATGCAGCTATATTTATTAGTACACGTCTGTTCCCTCTGATACACAGCACAGCACTGGCTTCTCACCAACTCTCTCCTCTTATTTCTCACATTCTACAACCAGAAGATTAGGGCTGAATGATTGCAAGATATTTAAGTGTGATTTTTCTGAAAAACATTGTAATTACAATTATATTTGTGATTAATATTTTTTGATAGTTGGATTCCGTTCCAAGTGCACATTGTAAACATGTCCAGAAGCTATAACCTTTGAAAGAAGACTGATAGGAATTGATTAATTTAATACAAGTGTCAAAAAATAAAAAACACATTTTTAAGACCTATTGTGCTTGTATCTGCTTTATAGTTATAATCTGACACCTAAGGATTATTATGTTTTCAATTTAAATTGCAATATTCATCTAAAGAAGTAAATAAAAGAAACAAATATGCTGACCTTCGTGTTAGAAAACTGCATTGCCCGATGGGACCTGACATCGCCATAAACGTAATCACAACAAAGAGTCGTGAAGTTGTCAACACCTTTGATGGTTAGCTTCACAGTTAGTGAGCCGTAGATTTTTTTCCCCATTTGTACCAAAATGACTATCCGACACTACCAAGTCCTATGTGTATCACAGACTGAGAAAATTAAATTGGAGAACAAAGTAAGTACAAAGCAGTGTGTGTACGGGAGTTGAATGCAGTTGAAATGTCTTCTTGAAAATAGATGAAAAGATAACTGAAACATGCACAAATCACTTAAAATACAACTTTGGGTGTGTAAATGGGGAGTGGAAACAACTACAGCGGGGTTAGAAGCTTCGAAATGCTGATTTTGCATAATAGATCTGCTTTAAGAAAATAAGACATCTGTTGATATTGCTAATTGCGACTATTCAAACTGGGAGTTCGATTTTATTGTGATTAGTCCTGCAGCCCTACTGAAGACAGCCGGAAGTCCCCAAATGAGCACTGAAGTAGCTGGAAAATATTTTTGGTACGTGATAGTTTTCTGATCCACCCACTTGCCTCTGCTCTTTGTGTGCCTGTCTTGTTGCAGGGGAAGAGGAATTTGCCTGGGGTGGAGGCTGCCAGCTCTCCCGAATCTGTGAGAGGTCGAGGGGAAAATAAAGCCATCAAGTAAGTGTCAGCGGGTTGTGGATGTATGGAAATAGGATACACTGCGGAGATACTATCATATTTTAACAAGCTATTTCAGACCACAAAGCTAGGCTAGCTGGCAGCACCCCGCGAGGTCAGAGACAATGCCCTGAAGTAATGCCCTCATTTGTTCCATATAGTGTTGGCGGGACTGTATATATTTAGTACATTATTGAACCTTGTTATATAAAAAAGGCCCATTATGAAACGCCACATGCTGCAGAAGCTGTATCGATGAATATTTAAATGAGTAATTAGTGTAGACAGGCATGTCCAAACTATGGCCCGTGGGCAAAATACGGCCCTCGGACAATTTTTTCTTGGCCCTCAGGCTTCCAGGTGAATTGGTCCAAATTACCTTGAGAAGAACTTTCGACTACAAGTTTTTTTGTTTTTTTTATCTACCTTGATAAGACAATATTTAATATTTATTGTGTGGTTTTGAGGATCTTAGCATGAATAAAGGACTGATAGCTCATTCTAATGTGTTAAACATGCATATTTCAATTATTCACCGTACTGACCACCAGTCTTTGGCCCTCGATCGGCCCTCTGCTTCGTCTGTGTTTAGATATGTGGCCCTTGATGAAAAAAGTTTGGACTCCCCTGGTGTAGACAGCCCAACAGCAATGATCATGAATACTGCATATTTATTAAGGACATCCTAAAACAACCCCCATAAATAAGCCAGATCGTATTTGTTTAACACCAAATATTAGGTAAATCAGTTTTCTAGATGTTTTATGAATAGAGATGGGAGGCGGTCTAACCGGGCTGACCCATCTATTGCATATTGGAGTTTTGCACCATTTTTGCACCAGTTTGGCAGTGATTGTGCAAAACCGAAACAGGTACAGATACAGGCTGCCTGTATTGTCCCCCAAACTCATATACGCATACAGCTCTGGAAAAAAATAAGAGACCACTGATTTTTTTCTGAAATCAGCATCTCTACATGTATTACAGCCAGTGTTGTGCAGTAACGCGTTACTGTAACGCCGTTACTGTTGACAGTAACTAATACTGTAACGCGTTACTTTTAAAATAAAGGAACTCAATTACCGTTACTAAACGGCGCGTTACCGCGTTACTGAATCTACTAATTTTGAAACTGGCATCATGTGCGTGACTCGCATAGGCACAGGGGAATTTTTTTTCTCCCTTTGGTAAGGGCGGGATAGCAGGCATTTCCAAGAGAAGAAAAATCCTTAACTTGCTACGTTAATGCTACGTAAGAAGGAACTCTCGCCTCGGGACACGGGATACGTTCGGGATTATGTCCTTTTCTCCGGAGCTCCGGATTATTAAAGACAACACGGCAAACTGTTAGAATGGAGCTGACCGCATTCTTATGAGTGAGTCATATTATCAGATTATTTCTGCATCTATTTCGGCACTAAACCAGGACTAAAACAAGACTAAACCAGGTTTAAACCAGGACTAAACCAAGACTAAACCAGGTTTAAACCAGGACTAAACCAAGACTAAACCAGGTCTAAACCAGGACTAAATCAGGTCCAAACCAGGACTAAGCCAAGACTAAACCAGATCTAAACCGGGTCTAAACCAGGACTAAACCAGGACTAAACCGGGACTAAACCGGGACTAAACCAAAACTAAACCAGGTCCAAACCAAGACTAAGCCAGGACTAAACCAGGTCTAAACCAGGTCTAAACCAGGTCTAAACCAGGACTAAGCCAGGACTAAACCAGGACTAAACCAAGACTAAACCAGGACTAAGGTGTGTGTGTGTGTGTGTGTGTGTGTGTGTACGTGTGTGATAACATATATCCTGTGTATTATTGAATTATTGAATGATTATATGGACTTTTTGTTATAAAAGCATTTTCATTTTAACAAAGTACCTTCTAATTCTGCCCTGCCCTGAAACACCACAGTGATGTCAGTGATGGGGGAGGGCCCCCCCGTTGGTGAAAAATTTCACCATCCCCCCTGGTTTCATTTTACAACTCGACTACTGAGTATAGGCAGTATTTTAACCTCGTCGAGGTAAAAGGTAAAAACGTACATGTTACATGCTCATTGTGTCAAAGACCAAAGACTTTGTCAACGTCCAATATAAGCAACTCGAATTTAATGAAGCATCTCTCGACGGCGCACGCTTCTGTTAAACTAGTGGCCCCCAGCAGGCCCCATGATGATAATCGCATGCTAGGTGCCGTTAACAATGAAGAAGAGAGGAGTAGGAGGAGAGGAGGAAGAGGAAAGGAGGAGGAAGAGGAGAGGAGGAGGAGAGGAAGGGGCAGAAGAAGCAGGCCCCATGATGATAATCGTATGCTCGGTGCCGTTAACAATGAAGGCCACGGTGACGGAGCCACGCCAGCCAAGCAGCAAAAGCTGTATAATGCACTGTAAAAAAATCCAAATTGTTTGACATTTTTTAACTAAAAAAAAAAGTAACGCATTAGTTACTTTCCTAGGTAACTAGTTACTTTTATAGTGTAGTAACTCAGTTACTAACTCAGTTACTTTTTTGGGTTAGTAACTAATAACTGTAACTAATTACTTTTTCAATGTAACGTGCACAACACTGATTACAGCCATTCCATTCCTGCGTCTGTTGAATTTCAACACAAACACAAAGCTGAGCTACTTCAGTTCTTACACCAGGAGTGGAATAAAGTCACACAAGAACAATGTGAAAGACTTGTAGAGAGCATGTCAAGACACATGAAAGCTGTGATTAAAAATAAGGGTTATTGCACCAAATATTGATTTCTGAACTCTTCTTAAGTGTAAACATTAGTATTATGTTGTTTTAAAATGAATTTGATCTTGTTTCTTTGCATTGTTTGAGGTCTGAAAACATGTATCTTTTTTGTTATTTTGACCATTTGTCATTTTCTGCAAATAAATGCTCTAAACAATAATATATTTATTTGGAATTTGAGGGAAATGTTGTCAGTAGTTTATAGACTCAAACCACAATATTCCTTTTGCCCAAACACATACCTATAAGTAGTAAAATCAGAAAATCTGATCATTTTGCGGTGGTCTCTTATTGTTTTTTTCCAGAGCTGTATTTAAGGTAATATAACATTAACAGTTACCGTGTGTCTTCTGCCTGTCTCCTTGAAGTAGCACTGTTTAACCTTTCTGGTGAAGGGCCCTCTACGTTGCTTGTATTCCTAGAGATGCCATTGTTTTTCCTAGATTGTTCCACAGTATGTCATTATACATATTTATTTTGCCTTTATAACCTGAAAGTTTAAAGCCTCACTGTGAAACATTCTAGGCAGAGCAATAACACCTTCGTGAAGACAGTGAGGTGGCAAACATTCCACCGGAAAAGATACACAGTGCATCTTTAAGAAGAGATACTCTTATTTTTGCTTTTTTATATGTAAAATTGTCCTATAACCTTCTGTCTGACCGCAGTGACCTAGACAGAGACTTCTGGAACAACAATGACAGCAGTAATGTACAGCAGCGGTGGAGCTCATACCCACCCAAAGAGTTCCTCCTCAACATGTCCCCCTACGCCCCGTACGGAGACCCCCGCCTCACCCCCAAGTGAGTCTCACACACGGACGGGACTAAATGTTTTCATTCGGGGACAAAAATATTACTTTGCTCCAGAGATTACAATTGTTTCATATACAGTTGTGGTTAAATTACAATCAGCAATTATAATCAATTATAATTAGCAACCCTCCTACAGTAATTAATGTATACTAAAATTATTTTTGCTGCTTTGATCAAATCACTATATGTATAAGGACTTTCTAATGTTTTCTCAGAATGTAGCTTTAATTGAGTGGGTTTCAGTCATGCCAAATATTTTCATCATTCTTAGTATTAATTTAGTACAGATTTAATTCCTTCAACTACAATGTTATAATGTTATATATAGTTTAATTTTTATAACACAATACATGCAAATTGTGTACAGTGTAACAGTAAAAGGGAAAACATCAATTATAGGGACTGCTTTTGCTTTTGCTTCCAAGAAATTAAACAATTGAACAATGTGGAGTAATTAGTTTAAACCTATTGAACATAAAAGTCACAGAGAAGCTTCGTGCTAGGATTTATGCTGCTTCCTGTATGTTTTAAACAAAGTCTCTCATCCTTTGTAATCCTCATGTTTTTTGCATTTGGTTATATCCAGAGAGAACAGGTGATTAGTATGCATCGCTGGTCATGCCGTACCTGGTATAGATGTGCTGCTCCATCGCTCTATACAGCTCTGATGGCTTGGTCTGCCAAAAATATTAGGCATAAATTACAACCAATATCTTAATGAGCACTTCAGATACAAAACTGCTGAAGCTGACATAAAAAACACATTTCAGATTTCTTTATGGATGCCCTTCTATAGAGCATTGCAATTATATGCAAATGAACACTTTTAAATTATGAATTAATATTGTATATCAAAGAAAAGACACGTGTCAAATGTGAAATGTCCACCCACGTTTGAATAAAGTATTTAAAACCAGATAGAAAAAGGCAAAAAATAAAAAAAAAAAGTACCTAAAGATAAGTATTATTGGTTCATTGAAGAAAAAATTTTTTTGATTACTTTGTTTCTCCTACGGTGTCACAAATTGCAGCAAGTCTTAATGATAATCAAACAGGGGAAATCAGCTGAATGAAAATTTGACGAAAGATTGCGTTTCCAAACAAGACAATACACATTAGACTTTCAAACAGGACAAATGTTAGTATTTTTGCCAGGTGGAGCGTGAAGGCCCCCGCTGCACCGCTCACCTCTCACCTGCAGCCCGTAGAGCATCACCATGGTAACGGACAGCCCTCAGCTTGTACCAGACCGTAGCCTTTTTACATTTGTACAACTCCAGTATTCAAATGTCAAAGAGTGCTGACACCAGCCAACCCACAAGATCTGCTGTTCTTCCAGTACAGGATAGACAGTGTATAGATATAATAACAGAGAGTATAGAGTATTTTTTATATGAGAGTTATTTCATTATAAATGTGTAGGCTAGAATATAATAAGTAGGGCTGTCAGTTTAACGTGTTAATTAGATTAATTAATTACACTGCAAATTAACGTGTTACAAAAATTAACACAATTAATTATGAGTGGAAATTCAGTGCGCTTGCATTTTAAATTTGGCGTGTGGTGAGTAAATTGCTGCTCGAGCCTTTGAACGGCAAGTTTATTTATAAAAAGAACAAAGACGGGACGATCAGCAAGAACGTGGTGATTTGGAGCTTTTGTAAAAAATAATTTTCTGATCACTGAAGCTGCTCCAGCCTGACGGATCATTTGAACGATAAACACATCAAGTATCATTGTTACCGGTGATAGTGCGCACTTCACCAAACCACCAAACCTCCAAACCACCAAACCAACAAACCAACAAACCAACAAACCAACAAACCAACAAACCACACTGCAGAATTTGGGAAACGAATGAGCAAAGCGACCACAGAAAAACTGACAAACTCAATCGTGAAGCGGATTGCCTCTCTCTCAATCTCCCTCTCTCTCAATCTCTCTCTCTCTCAATCTCTCCCTCTCAATCTCTCTCTCTCTCAATCTCTCCCTCTCAATCTCTCTCTCTCTCAATCTCTCTCTCTCAATCTCCCTCTCTCTCTCTCAATCTCGCTCTCTGAATCTCTCTCTCAATATTTCTCTCTTTCTCTCTCTCTCTCTCTCTCTCTCTCTCAATCTCTCAGTCACTCACTCTCTCTCTCTCTCTCTCTGTCTCTCTCTCACAAGATTCAAATTAGATTAATAGATTAATTAATTACAAATCCTGTAATTAATAAGATTAATTTTTTTAAATGGCCTGACAGCACTAATGATAAGCCTTGCAAAAAACATGAATTCACTTTTTTCAATGCTCTGTCTTGTCTTGCACATTAATGAAGTAAAAAGTATGAGAAGTGCCTATGCAGTTTTTAAAACTTAAGCTTTTTGACACTTTACATGTTGGGGTCTGTTCAGAATCCTTTTAGTCTAATCCTGTGTCAAATAGGTAAATGTTTGAAAGGGGCTAATTTCTTCTTTTGGGAGGGAGTTTTGTGTTGTGTTTTTCGTCCTCATCTATTCACAGTGGAGTTGTATGTTTTAATTTTGGTAAAAGAAGGATCCTTGTAAGGGTTGGCAGATTGGCTTTTGTCAATTGGAGTATGGATTATGGGGTTGTCTATCTTTAAAAGTACACTATGTAACTTTTCTCATGGAGATGTTATTTCTTTGCCTGGAATGTTCCTCAGTAAGGCATTAAACATATCAATCACCAAAGAGTCAAGCAGGAAATACCACAAGGCCAAGTTACAAGTCAGGTCTGTGGAGAAATAGTCCTGCTCAGAGTAAGAGTGCACATATAAGACATATAAGTTTAATGCTATCCTGTGGAACATTCCAGGGAAAACTATATCTCCATGGAGAAAAAAACTGATGGCAAATCCTCCTCTAGAAAAGTTGCATAGTGCAGCTTTAAAGGGCTGATCTACATTGTAATGTTTCTTCATCAAAAACATACCTGGAGTTGTTTTGTTTGATTCACATGTTTAACACACAAATCCTGCATATTCAGGAGTTCTTCTCTCAAACAGAAAACACTCTGTTCTACCTTGTGATGTCATGTGGTAATACAGGTGTTCCATTGTGTTTTTAAACTCCATACACCTTCACCCAAATCACTTGGGTGATTTCAGCCCTGGAACTGCCAATCTCTACTGAAGAAAAGGTAAAGGGAGCTGTTAGCTTGAAACCTAACACTACATGACAAGGTGGAACAGAACATTTTGAGCTTTGGAGACTAATTATAAAGGTCTCCTCAAAAATGTGTGAATGAAACAAAACAGAACTCCAGGTATGTTTTTGAGTTAACAACATTCTAACATTGCTAAAACTCTTTCAATTTTGCGTAATATAGGACCTTTAATGTTTGTTCAGTATTTTCTTACTTCAGTTCCCATGATGCTGCATTATATTTGCCTTGAGTGATCTGCTGCTCTCTGAAGTCCTAAGAATCTACTACCCCATTCACATTCATCTCAAGGTGCTCAGGCTTTTCCATTAGGATACGCTCTAATTACAACTCACTTGGCTGTTTCAGAACCACAGGCCCATCAGTTAACTCTGTATCAGTGCAGCCATGTTGAAAAAGGTCTCTAAAATAAGTGAGTGATTAGTTGTTGTCATTTTATTTTATACAGTTATTGGCTTCATTATTCTGATAAAATGGTGTTTAGTATATGGAACTGTGTAATAGAAGTGACACCGATGATGAAGCTGTCAATCTAGAAGGTAATGGAAAAAATAAGTGCAAGGATACTGTAGTACGTATTGTTTGCCATTAATGTTTGGAGAATGAAATCTTACACGCACCAACTCTCTCCAGCACTGGGGTAGACTAAATTACATTTCTTTCAAATCTAAGTATGTCTAATTATTACATATTATAGTGACATGATGTTTTAATTACACTCAATTAAAACTAGGAATGCATTGATTATTGTGAGTAAACGCCTCATGGTTTTACAATTTTTCACGGTTATTAAAGGTCTCATATTATGCAGAATTTACTCTTGTGAGCTTTAAGTCACGTATATTGTTACCTCCTCAAAAACTTCCCTGGAGTTGTGTTTTGTTTCATTCACACATGTTTGAATAATCCTGCATTATTATATTACTCTGTCTTCTCCAAAGCTCCACCTTGTGATGTCATGCAGTGGTAGTTTTCAAGTTAACAGCTACCTTTTACCATTTGTTCAGGTGATTCTAGTGAAGATGCATGGAGTTTATAAACACAGTGGAGCATTTCCTGTATTACCACATTATTATCATCACAGGGTGGAGCTTAGCGTTTTCTGTTTCAGAGAAGAACTCAAAATATGCAGAATTGTGTGAATGAAACAAAACACAACTTCAGGTATATTTGTGATGAGGAAACGGCATTACTGTATAACAGATCAGAAAATAAGTCTTCCATTCATGTTAATTCATACTGTATGTCTAAACCATAGATCACCATTCTTCCTCAAACTTGCCAAAGTATTGATAAGTAATGTAAATGAAGTATATTATTTTTGCTTCTAAAAATTACATGATTACAATTTTATTATTATATTGTACATTAACTCAATTACAGATTAACTGAATAATTAATGAAAAAAAGTAAAAAAAAATTGGTCCTGGCTCAAAAAATCTGTGTAAAAATATCTTTTCCACCAAGCCTCATTGCGTCCTCTGCTGCAGTGTATGGTATCATTACTGTATCTCCTAGAATGTGTCTCCTCTGTGTAGTCTTTGCTCTGGAGTCAGTGTCTGTTTATTTCTGTATGTATGTTACTGTAGGTCAGTGGGGTGGGCACTGTTCTGAAATATAATGTAGTCTATTTTAAAGCACTGTGCACGCAGTGAGAGCCATTGTAAACAATCTGATTTTCAGCAACTCTGTTTGTCTTCCTCCACAGAGCAGCAGTCCAGAGATGGATCATTATTAGCACTCTGATGTTACCAAAGGCACGCGCTCTGCAAATATATATATAACACAATATTTGCATCATTATTTAAGCACTATCCTGTATTCACAGTGGTATTTTTCTGTTCCCATGTGGGTTCAAGAATTGTATTACATCCATAAAAATATGTGTACGGCTGTCAAAACCTAAAATACATTTCTTATTCATGTGCACTATGCAACTTTTCTGGTGGGGGTCTGTCACTCTCACAGGTGTTTTATTGCTAAAAAATATACATTACTACACTGCTTTCTTACAGTATGCATGCTTGCCTCACCAGAGATCTGATCTGTAACCAGTGATGGGAATAACGGCGTTAAAATAAACGCCGTTACTAACGGCGTTACTTTTTTCAGTAACGGGTAATCTAACGAGTTACTTTATCTATCGTTATAACGCTGTTACCGGCACCAACACGCCGTTACCGCGCGTTACTGAACCTACTCATTTTGAAACTGGCATCATGTGCGTGACTCGCATAGGCACAGGGGAATTTTTTTTCTCCCTTTGGTAAGGGCGGGATAAGTAATGATGATTGGCTAAAGCAGAGTAAGATTTCATGTTGAGCCAACAGAGACACCCAGTGGGCGGTGGGCGGGTATCTACACACAATCCCAGCACACGGTAGTAGCGCACACACAATACACACACCCCGTGTCAGATGGTGAGTCCCGAGTCGAAGACAGAAGTATAGGCAGTATTTTAGAAGAAGCAACTTTATTGATCTCACACTGGAGAAATTCTTCTCTGCATTTAACCCATCCTGTTATTAGGAGCAGTGGGCTGCACATAACCTTGTCGAGGTAAAAGGTATAAACGTACATGTTACGTGCACATTGTGTCAAAGACCAAAGACTTTGACCACGTCCAATGTAAGCAACTCGAATTTAATGAAGCATCTCTCGATGGCGAACGCTTCTATTAAACTAGTGGCCACCAGCAGGCCCCATGATGATAATCACATGCTAGGTGCCATTAACAATGAAGGCCACGGTGACGGAGCCATGCCAGCCAAGCAGCAAAAGCTGTATAATGCACTGTAAAAAAATCCAAATTATTTGACATTTTTTAACTTTAAAAAAAGTAACGCATTAGTTACTTTCCTAGGTAACTAGTTACTTTTATAGTGTAGTAACTCAGTGACTAACTCAGTTACCTTTTTGGGCTAGTAACTAGTAACTGTAACTAATTACTTTTTCAAAGTAACGTGCCCAACACTTGTCTGTAACTGACCTGTTGTCTCTTAGGAGATAGGGAAACGACATCCCTATGGGGAGAAGAAGGTTTGAGGATCCTCCACCAGAAAAGTTACACAGTGCAACTTTACTGCAGAGAAATCTGTGTTAAATTTACAGCTAATTTGAATTAAATGTCAAATGTAGCCAGATGTGTTTTTACTGCACTCTTGCCATAACTGAACCTCGAATGTTGTTGTTTTTTGAGTAATCACACATTTTTCAACACTTTTTTTTTGTGTGCAGAAAATGGGCAGTAATTGAATACTTTCACAAACTCCAGCATTGCTTATTTCAGAATGGTGGTGATGGTAGCCTTGTGCCTTCAGCAAACTCACAGAGAAAAGAAAAGTTTGAAGGCAATTTCTCAAACTGACTGTGGCATGCGATTCACTTCCCCTTAAAAATTTCAAATATTTCACGGGAACAAATTGTCCTAGTTAGTCATATTATTGTGGAGTGGCGAACAGTTTGCCTAGGTAAAAGTTAAGACTTGTGTGGCTGGTTTGACTAACTGATGGTTGTTACTTCTCTGGGTCCTGTGCATCTGTCCGTCTGTGCTCCTCTCTCCTCTGTACCCTCTTGGCGTTGTGTCCGTGTTTCTCTGTGGATTTTGTGGATACCCCGGTTTGTCCCAGTGGGGCAGAAAAGGGTGGTCAGGCTGGGCCCAGTGACGGAGGGGGTGGAGCTTGTTCTGGGACGGGGGCAGGGCCGAGTCGCAGTGACAGCGTCCGCAGCATGGTGACGGGCGGCAGCAGGGCAGGCCGCTGGCAGATGGTCCAGAGCCACTTGCATGCCGGAGGTCTGCGCTTGAGCAAGTGAGTGGAGCATGGAGAACGATGCATGAGGGGCACCCTGGAGGGCTCCACTCAGCATGGTATAGCACTGGTGTAATGAGGAGTCTATTAAAGCACTGTATATTCTGACTTTCAACAATGACAATATACTACTGACCATATATTCATTGTTGTACTTAAAGTCACTATAATGGAAAAGCATGCTGCATAAAGCTACTTAAATAATTTACCAAAAATGTCCATGTGCCATTTGATAATTAAACATTAAAGGTCATATATTATGCAAAACTGACTTATGAGTTTTAAGCCATGGTAACAAGGTATTACGTCATTAAAAACATGCCCAGAGTTGTGTTTTGTTTCATTCACACATGTTTGAGTAATGCTTTATTATTAGTCTGTCTATATCTCCAAACCTCAAAATACTTCCACCTTGTGATGTCACATAGTGGTAGTTTACAAACATGTATCTTTACCTTTTGTTCAGTAGAGATTGGCAATTTCAGGTCTGAAATGATCCAAATGATTCTACTGAAGGTGTATGGAGCACTTCCTGTACTACCGCATGACATCACAAGGTGGAACAAAGTGTTTTCAGTTAAAGAGAAGAGCCTAAATATCTAGGATCTGTGTATTAAACATGTGTGAATGAAACAAAACACAACTCCAGGTATGTTTTTGATGAGGAACCATTACAACATAGATCACAAAATAGCTTAATATAGACCCATTAAATACATTTCTTGCAGCTTCCTGTCTTCATAAAGATCCTCAGAACATTAAATATGGTTTGTTGTTAATTATAATACAGTTCTTTCTAAGGCATACCTAACATACTGTAGTAAAATTGTATTAATGATATTAACTGAAATGTTTAGAGATGTCATAAAGTCTATATGTATCTACATACATTTAAAATATATAAAGGTGCTCTATATAACTTTTCTGGTGGAGTGATCTGTATCTTCTTATATCTACAGAGCTAATACTGCTTTGTCTGGAATGTTCCACAGTATGGCATTGAACTGTCTTGCAAAAATAGAATAGAATGCCTTTTATTGTCCCCATTCATATGTACAATTTACATCATACATACTCACAATGAGATTGAAAGCGTCTCACTTCAGTGCAGACATTTAAGTGCAATATTTACAACACAGCAGGATATTTACAACACAGTATAGAAGGAAAAAATAAAAGAAAATAGTGCAAAAAAAAAAAGTGTAAAAAAAAAAAGTCCTGTACTACGCATTAGTTGCCAGGCTATTGCAAGTCTTGCTCAGATAAGAAAACATAAAAAACACGCCTTCTTACTGTGAGCAATGTTGCCTCTCCATAGATCTGACCCGGAACTTCTCCTGATTGTCTCAAGTAAGCAAGTAAATGCCATACTGTTGAGCATTCCAGGCAAAGCAGTAACATCTCCATAGATATAAGATGGTAGCGAACCACCAAAAAAGTTACATAGTGCACCCTTAAAACCAAACTGATGAATAATAAATGTATCCATACGTGCATTAACTAGACACATTACTGAGATTAACTTGTATTGTTGTGTGCGCTCTTCTTTCCGCCTTCAACCTGTTTGTATTTCTCATTCTGAACTGGTTTCTATTTCAGGATTTAATGTGTTCCCCTCTGACTGTGCTCACTGCTGCTATTTTCTCTCTCTCTGTCTCTGTCACCTTGTTTCTTTTCTCTCCTCAATTTTCCTTAATTACAAAATCATTCAAGGTTTATAGTCATCTTAATTGACTTTCAAGGAAGACGAAATGTGAAAAAAATAACCCCACCAGTCAGTAATAGGATACAGCTGATAGAGGGCTAACGCTCACAGCATATGAAAAACCCACTGAACTACTCTATACTGTACTTAATGATTATAATAGAACAAAGACATCATATACAAAAGAGGAATGAGTATTGAAAAATGTAATTCAAAATCCAGCCATGTGACACCCAACAAACTGCTTCGATTTATCAGCACATGCACTGGCTCCCACAAGTCTGGCCTATTGCCTCTGTGGATTCAGCCAGATGCATTGATTTATAAAGATGTCGCTTACGATGATACGTTTGTTGGATCATTTGCAGAGAAGCCATTTTGATGTCCCCCTGGAAGGTTGAATTCATGTGTTTTATCTGCACGTCAGAGGAAAGGCGCTTTGTGTTCAAACAGAGAGAAATTAGCATTATGTAACAGGTTAGAACAAACATTTTGTACAAATTTATGAAAAATGTGTATGTTATATGTATAATTATCAGAAAATATGTATTATTAAAATTCATAAAAATATATTTGATTGATTTGCTTATGATTAAAGGGCCCTTATTATGCTATTTTCCATTTATAATGTTGTTTCCCCATCAAAAACATACCTGGATTTGTCTTTTGTTTCATTCACACATGTTTAACACACAAACTCTGCATATTTAGGCAGAAAACACTCCACCTTGTTCCACCTTATGATGTCATGTGGTGATAAAGGAAGTGCTCTACTGTGTTTTTTAAACTCCATACACCTTCACTAGGATCATTTGGAGGATTTCAGCTCTAGAATTGCCAATTTCTACTGAACAAAAGATGAGAAGTAGCTGTTGACTGAAAACAACCACTACACGACATCATAAGGTGGAACAGGGCATTTTTAGCTTTGTAAATGTAGACAGACTAATAATACGGGATTACTCAATCATGTGTGAATGAAACAAAACACAACTCTGTTTTTGATGAGGTAAGAGCATTCTAACATGGCTTAAAGTTCACAAGAGTTGGTTCTGCGTAATATAGGACCTTTAAACATAATACTTGTGCTGTACATGACATTGGTAAAACAAAAGTTATGTTTTTCATTTCATCTCACCGAGTGTGTACTTTATAAGCATCTTGAGTGTGAGAAACCGCAGCTTCAGATGCATTTTTTATTAGACAGTTAGCATAAATATATAATACCTCATACTGCAGCCATATGGTGCTGGAGATCAAGTAGCAGGTAATTTAGTTTTATTGTATTTATGACTATTCTTAGGTTGCTGGTTTGAAAAAATACTTTTAAATAGCATGTTTCATTTGAATGCTATTTACAGTCATTCCTTTACTCTTTTAAATGTACATTCAAAGTATGTAGCATTAAAAGTGCGTTGTGTAATTGTTGTGTGACTTTTTCTATGTCATTGCTTTGCCTGGAATGTTCCACAGTATGATATTAAACAGCTTATCTTACATTTATTCAGTTACAGGTGGTTTTATAGCTCAAAAATAACAAGAAAAACAGGCATTCTGTCTGTGAGCAGGGTTGCCTCTTCACAGATCAGACCTGTTACTTGGTCTGGTTTGGTCTCCATGAAGATAGAAAGGTTTAATATGATACTGTGAAACATTCCAGACAAAGCAATAACATTTCCATGGAGAAAAGCATTTGACAGACCCTCCACCAGAAAGGTTACTCCATGCATCTTTAATTAGCTAATTCAAATAGAAGATTCTACAAAATCCAAGTGCTATACTCAAAAGTTTCTCTTGACATTGCACTCATTGTGACTGACATAAATTCAACACACTGAGTTACATTTATTCATTTCAGACATTATGCACCTCTGACCTCTGGGGCTGGCTAGTGGGCTGATGTACTGTATGTGAAAGGAGAGTGCATAGACTTGTGTTTACTTGATTCAGCATCTCAGCTCTCCTCGGGGGGCTTGTCTCTAGGCTCCCGAGGTGAGTTTGCTCTGAGTTAAAACCAGAGGGGTATGCTAGCACAACACTAAGCCCAGTCTATAAATCCTCTAGCACACCATTAGACAGAGCTGTTTAGTAGCAGCTTACAGTCATCAGGGAGACCAGTGATTGAGGGGAG
Source organism: Paratrypauchen microcephalus (assembly GCA_036785185.1). Classification (NCBI taxonomy): domain Eukaryota; kingdom Metazoa; phylum Chordata; class Actinopteri; order Gobiiformes; family Gobiidae; genus Paratrypauchen; species Paratrypauchen microcephalus. The sequence continues at coordinate 4,247,931 of JAVJIX010000039.1, forward strand.
GATAAGAGGTGAGCACTATTACATGATTGTGCGAGTTGTGGGTAGTAATTAAGAGACTGTGCTTTGAAAAAGAGTGATTGGAAGTGTGTGGAAATAGATGGATGAAGGAAAAGGATGGAGATTGGAGACAGGAGTGGAAGAGTGCACAAAGCAGAGGAGGCAGTAAAAGGAATCAAGCTCAAAAAGACCAGGGAGGAGGCGCGAGCACATCTAGGTCAGGCCTAATTAAAGAGAGGTAATGTTCAGAAACAATTTAGAGGAGTGCACAGGGACCATGGAAAAGAGATTTCAACTGGAGTTAAACTTCATTTCGAGCATGTGCTGGTTTATACTGTGCAAACCCATGTGCAAACTGTGATGTCCATCAAATTTATATCATAAAACTGTTATTCTTACAGAAGTTGCAACAATTTGTGAGTATTCTCCTTGATTTGCAGCTTCTTATGCTGTGCGTTGTTCAGATCCCCCGATCCTCTCCCACTTGCATATTCCCACAACAGTGTATTAGCACGATCTCTGCATTCTCGTGTCTATTTTTAATCATCCCTCCTTCTACAAGTTATCATTTCCTGGTGCCTGTATTATTCATGTGTCTTTCCTTGTTACATAACTCTGACTGATGTTCCCCTTGTTCTTGTGTATGTGGACAGTTTTGGGGACACCTCCCTGTCATCTGCCTCCACTCTGGAGCACATCCCGTCCTCTGCAGTGGCGCGCCCTCGCCCCCTGGTCCGACAGCAGAGCCTCCAGCAGCCGCTCACTCACCAGCCCCCTCCGGGCCCCAACGACCCCCCAGTCACTTCACAGAGCCTGGGTCAGCTGCACACAGGCCCGGGCTGTGGGGGGCATCGAGGGGGTCCTCGGGGGGTCCGGGGGAGTCCGGCCGGAGCATCCCGGTACAGAGGCACGGGGACGGGCCGGTCCAGGTCTAACCCGGGCAGCTGGGATCACATGATGGAGCAGATCCGTCACAGAGGACTGGATGTCAAGTCATTTCTGTGAGTATCCTTTGTGACAGGATTATGAGACTTCAGTGAATGGAGCACTGGAACGTACAGTACAGACAGTGTGCCCCACTGTCAACACATCATCTTTGCAAATCCCACATTTTTATTTCATGACTTAAATTTGCAAATATTTTAATACTCTATCCTGCTGCCCACTTTATGAGGCTTATGTAACTGATTTGAGCCTTCGCAAAGGTAAGGGATAGTGACACTAAAAACTCAAGTTAACTAATTGAAAGAATTTATAAGGAAAATGTACTTTTGCTTGTATTTGACTGCACACTTTTTTGCTTGCAGTTTTATTCTGTTGGAAACATAAACAGCTTTACTTTGACTGAATACAAAGATACTGTACATCATGTCCTATACAGTGCGTGATCTCATAAAGCCTCCTCCGCTTTTGCCCTGAACATGGAAACTCATGTTCTGTCTCAAGGTCAAGGTGTGCATGTCTTCTATTATCACTGTCCCTCGGCCCCTTACCTCTCTTCCCATTTGAATCGTCTGTGGAATAAATGTTAGACCGTACACAGGGAACAGCTTTGGCCCATTGTCACAATCACAATATACAGCAGAGGTCTAAAGAAGTGTGGACTTGTGAGGTGCAGCAGCTTATGTCTGAACCAAGATGTGAAAAAAAGGACAATATTGATGGATGTAACGATATCCAAATCTCACGATATATCACAATATGCATCTCACGATACAATATTTATTGCAATAATTTGGAGAGGCTAATAGAATTGTAGATAGGTTTTGCTTTTAAAATGCCTTGAGAAGACTTTGGTGCAAATCATTACTGTCATAGTCATGAAGAAATGTATTTTTTCATGTTGTCTGCCCTGAAATGAATCATGGTGTATGTAAGAGATAAGATAAGATAAGACAAGATAAGATAAGATAAGATAAGACTTTATTGATCTCATGCAGGAGAAATTTACTTGTCACAGTAGCTCCAGGTAGGGACAGTTTGAACAAGAAAGAAAAGTGCATGTTTCTTAGTTTCTTAGTTTATTAAGGACAGTGTGCAGTTTCATTAAAAAGATGTCTGCACCAGATTTAGCTCATAGCTAATTTCCATCTGCAGTCCTCACATCATAAAATACAATACAAAAACACGATAAAGTGCAATTATAAATACAATAAAAATACAATACAATATAATAAAAGAAAAGAAATCACATATCAAATACAAGGTACAATCTTAAAAAGCTAGTGCAGGATAAAATCTTAAAATATAAGCACTTCTAAAATAAACAATCTCAAAACTGCAGGCAAAAATGGCATAAAGATAGGTAATAATAATAATAAAATAAGTAATAATAGAATAAGTAATAATAATAAAACAGTAACAAGGAGAGTATTGAAAAACGATATTGCACATTGGAAAAACGATATTGCACGTTAGGACCATACAGTGGAGTTATACTTGCCTGGAAGAATCCATGACTCATCGATGTACCAGCGGCGAGTCTGGTAACGCTTGGTCCAGAATGCGCTGCCGTTGCGCTTAGACAGACAGCTAAGTGAACCACTCAGAGAACAGTTAACGGACAGCGACGTGAAGCAATGCAAAAACATCTTTTTTGAAAAGAAAGGCCTCTAGAGCTGTCAGCTGCTGTGGTTTTAAGGAATCGATGTGTTTTAGGTCATTTAAGACCAATTTTACAGCTGAATGGAAGGGACATTGCGGGCAAAGGCGGGTGCACTGACGTCACCATCTTTGAACGAATCAGAATCGCGGAGTCCGTTGTTAACAGGGGGAGCGAGGGTGGAGCGAGGGTGTCCAAATGGTATCGCGCTGTATAGCAAATACAGAGAGATATCATTTGGCTGGCCAGGTAAGAGTTATACAGTTCCCTATATTTATTAGTTGCTACTTTAAAACAAAGTATTTAAGCAAAGCAACTTGTAATTTGATACATTTTGACAGTTAACAATATTATTGTGAGATCTTTGATGATAGGATATCACGGTACTTTGGTTATTGTTACATCCCTCTGAACCAGCATAGTATAAATTCATAATTCATAAATTGTAAGACAGTTAAGCTACAAAGCAGTACCTTCAGTCTTAACATTAAAATAGGTGTACCTGATTTTAAAACCATAAAAGAAGGAGGAAGGTATTTAAATTGTCTCTCTCTCTCTGTCTTTAAATTGTTCATTTGGCACACCGCTAGTGTTCAAATGCATTCATCTTTGGGTGCGTGCTACTTCGGACTGCAAATCGGAGCTGGAGTTCCCAGTCAGTATATTCTTTTGCCAAAGTGCATGTCAGGGACCTGTCAGGCTCTTATTTGAGGCTTGGATTGTTTTATAATTCGATGCAGACAGCACACAGTGGTTTGATTTGGTCACAAAGTGGTGTTTTTACAATACATTGTCTATGGCATAAAAAGAAGAATTAATTTGGGTACCCAAGCTTTAATGCAAATTCTTGACTAAAAATAAACCAAAATTGTTGCCTGAGATCCAGAATACACACTTCTTCAATGCTTTACAAAGATATGAGTCTGTTCATGGCGAATCTCCCTGTTTTCAAAAGGGTGCGATTGACAGGTGGATTAGCCAATCAGGGACACGTATGGTCTGTCTGTATCGGAAAAAAAATCATCCAAAAAAAAATCATCGAAAAACATTGGGGATTTCTGCAGAATCAATGATCGAAGCACTAAACTCGAATACAATACGTAATACAAAAAACAATATTTGTATCCAACTATATTTAATTAATCAATGTCACTCAAATATTCTTGTTCTACATAGAAAATATGTACGGCAAGATATTTATTACATAATATTTCACACCAACACAATATAGCCTCAAAATTACGGCTGAGAATACTAACTTTATAGAGGCAGTCACTTGAAGTTTGAACAGCTGATCTTTTGCTCCACTTTTTCTGCAGCATTGCCAGCACATCACCTCCCATACATTACTGATCAATAGGAGTAGTGTAGAGAGTAACGATTTCTGCATCTTCTCGACTTGGAGTACACTTGTCTTTTTTTGGTCGTCCATACAAATCCATTCACCATATCGACAGGCCCCATGTTGGTACTGTTTACACATCCCCAGTGGGCTGCTGTCTCTCAAGTGCTAATATGTGCCTCGCGTGGTCAATATTTCTACAACAAACAACCAGGTTTTGAGGTGACCAGCAGGATGGAGGGATACAAGTGGGAAATAGAGTGAGACGGAGAGATAAGAGGACCAGACGAAAACTGAGAACATAGATCAAGTTTGAAATCCGATGCTCCTGCTATTGATGTGTGGGCTTTGATTTTTGGTGACACATTTACAGTATGTACTATGCAAATCTCACATAGCCTAATGCTGTTGTTGTCTATAACTTCAACAAATGCATTTTTTCAGAAAGATTTGTGTTTATGTTTTGCAGTATAATACAAATATTATATTCTATTATGACTATTATATTATATTATGTTATTATACATGCATTTTATTTGAAAAGAACAGAGACTGCCAAGACAAACCCTGGGCCAAACAAAGATTAAAGCTTCACTATGTTGCTTCCGTATTGGGGTTTCGGGCACCACAGAAAGAAATTGCTCTGCTTAGAATGTTCCACAGGCATTAAATGCATCTATAATATGTAAAACACTGAGTGCCTTGAAGGTGGAAAAGCGCTATATAAAAGTGTGACCATTTACCATTGTACCATGTATTCAGATACAGCTGTTTTTCTTGCAAGAATACATGGAAAAACATGCTTTTTTCATTGTTAATGTCAGCGGAGTCAACTCTCCACAGATCAGACCTGTAACTTGGTGATGCCACCTGCTTGTTTCCATGGAGAGAAGCAGCAGAATTTTAATGCCATACTGATGAACATTTCAGGCAAAGAAAAAACAAGCAGGTGTTTAATCATTAAATTCAACTACAAGTATACTGAAACAGTACTATAGATTAAAAAGGATTAAATTAACAGCTCTGGAAAAAAAATAAGAGACCACTGCATTTTTTTTCTGAAATCAGCATCTCTACATGTATTACAGCCATTCCATTCCAGCGTCTGTTGAATTCCAACACAAACACAAAGCTGAGCTGCTTCAGTTCTTGCACCAGGAGTGGAATAAAGTCAACCAAGAACAATGTGAAAGACTTGTGGAGAGCATGCCAAGACGCATGAAAGCTGTGATTAAAAATAAGGGTTATTGCACCAAATATTGATTTCTGAACTCTTCTTAAGTGTAAACATTAGAATTATGTTGTTTTAAAATTAATCTGATCTTGTTTCTTTGCATTGTTGAGGTCTGAAAAAATGTATCTTTTTTGTTATTTTGACCATTTGTCATTTTCTGCAAATAAATGCTCTAAACGATAATATTTTTATTTGGAATTTGGCGGAAATGTTGTCAGTAGTTTATAGACTCAAACAAAAATGTTCCTTTTGCCCAAAACATAATTTTGCAGTGGCCTCTTATTTTTTTCCAGAGCTGTACAAGCATTAAACTATGAACAAGAGCTAAAGCAGAACTTACCCAATATCAATATTAGTTTAGACATTATACCTGACTTTAATTTGAATTTTACAACTGTTTTATTTTGCATTCAAACAGTTAATATTTAAAGATGTGAGCAAAAACACCAATCACACAGAGATTGCCCTTTAGGAAATGACTGTAGAAGTGAAAAATGCTAAAGAAGAAAAGGTTGTCCTTGGATGAGAATGTTACATAAGAGGCTTTTCAATGGAGAAACGGCATAACAAATGAACAGAACCTTGTGGGTTGTCAAGTCAAAACTGTGAAATAACCAAGGTCTACACTGGACAATTGTTTCTTTGCTGAGGTCACAGTTTGCATGGCCCTTTCCAATTCACACAGCTACACACTCATCTAAAACATAATTCTTAACCCTGGACTTGGAGGCAGAAGAATTTGTGAAAGTAATGCTTTTGTCTTTTTCTCTGTTTATTTCTATGCTTAAAAAAAATAAAGATGCACTTAGTTTCTTTTTAATACGCTGCCTTTCATAACATAAAATGGAATTGCTTTTGTTACTGATCTTTTAGTCCTAATGGATTTTAAGAGCATTGTGTAAAAAAAAAACATAATAAAAAGATCTGTGTGCTTTTGATCTCATTGGTTGGCTCCTGATTACAGATAGTGCATTTGTGTAAAGTAATATGTGCTACCAGACCACATGGGAAAGAGCATGTTCTGTTTTCATGTGGGATTTTTAGTAGCACATATGTGGAGGAGTTCAATATTTGGCAAGTACTGGCACAATAGTCCGTGATTTCAATCTGTTAAAGCTGGAGATATACAGCCGATGTATTGATAGATACTACTTTTTAATTACTATTTAATTTAGCTTTACTCAAAAACCTTCTGATAGTACTGTATATGTAGGAGGTGATCACACCACTGGTAAGATTCTCCATTGGTTTCCTAAATTATTTATATTTCAAAGGAAAATTGGATCAAGGAAGTCATTTTAGGACTTCAGTAATGGTGGAATAGCGTTGCAAGTTTTAGTAGTCAATATTTTAGATAAATCAATTTGTGAAATGATCTATTGATTTGAATCAAATAAAGGCTGAAATATAGTGACTCAAAGTTTCTACTTAGAGAATATTTACAAGTGAAGAGTGTTATTAACAAATATCAAAATACTATAATGATTATTTTAATAGTTGACAATTATTTTTGATTAATCATTACATCATATTGTAGCTCAATGTTTGAGACAAGCCAGCGAAGCCCTTTAGCCCCTTGGGTGTATCCACAATTTAAAATCTGACAGAAAAATTGGGACATCAGTGACACACAGTGACAATTGTGCCACTTCACTTGTCACATATTCAATTGCTTTGCTCCATGTTTAACCTTCATATTGTCTTTTGCAGCTCAGGTGGTCATAATCAATAACCAATTAACCATAATTTTTTTTTCTGTTCCCATATCTAAATATATAATTCAGTATTTATGAATTACTATGCAGTCATTTTCATCTAACCTGCTGTACTGTGGTTAACACTGTGCTCTGTGTTTTGTGTTGTGCTTGTGCTTGGCGTGGTCATGTGACTTCATACGTGCGGTGCGTGTGTGTCCAGAGAGGGGAAGATGGTTGTCCTGTCTCTAGCAATCGGTGTGGCTGAGCAGGATGACTTTGCCAACCTCCCAGATCTACAAGAAGCACCAGCCAACAAAGAAAATGAAACCACGCCAGAAAAGAGGTAGAAAATAAGAGAAAAAAAAAATCACAAAAACAACAATGTTCTTTTGATGTAAATTTGAATTTCTTTTCTGCATGGTTTTAAGTTTGTCCATTATCTCTACTGAGGGCCTTTAGAGCCTTTACATGTTGGCGTTGTTGACACTTTGTTGGTGCATGCTGTTTTCTCTTCATAAAAACAAGGCTTCTTTGGTTTCATTGTTGCGTATTCTCACTGACATGCACACAACCTGCTGCTTTTGAATTGAGTCTCAATATTTATTGTCAAACATTCTGTGTCTGTAACATTGCTACACAATTACCTACTGGCATTGTAGCTGTTGCACTGAATGTACTGAAAATGTTTTTTGAACCATTTCATTTTTTTCAATACAAAACTGTATGAAATGACCCTGCTGAAATATAGATGTACAATAATAACTACAAGAATGTGTCTTTGGAAGTTATATTAAAACCAAAGCCATTATTTCATATTTACATGTACAACACATTACATTTTATTCAGGGCATTCTTGCACTATGAAACTACTCTGGTTAAGGTTAAGTGTTATTTCTTTTCTGGAATGTTCCACTGTATGGAAATAATATTATCTAGCTCCATGGAGACAAGCCGGTCTTGTCACAAGATCAAGTTACAGGTCATGCTGTGGAACATTTCCAGGAAATCATGCATTAACATCAAGCAGTTGCAAGAAGTTCCATTATACACTTTTAAAAAAGTGTCTGGATTTTTTGTTGCTTTACAATGGCGTTCAAGTCCTCTCTGAAAATATATTAATCGGAATATAGGATTTTCATTGATATCAAATATCTTTGCCTGCACATGCGCGCGGCCCCTCCCCTGGCCACCTCTATCAACTGTCCTTGCTTGGTCAGAGGGAAACAAAATTTCGATTCACTATGTTTCGTGTACATATGTTTTTTCGACAATAAAGGTAACTATGAACTATGAACTGTGAACTATATCTCCCACAATATTTTTAAGAGTCAGACATTCTCGAAGTTGTCTTGATAAAATAGTCTAACCTTCCAAACCAAAGCTATAGTTGCACTATTTCCACTTTTGTCACAGAGAAGGCACAATTGCTGCTGCTCAGACATGCTTGGACACAGCACAGATTGCCTTCAGAGTGAGAGCCTCTCAGTCCAATGGAATATCTCCAGGCTCCAGTGTTTTCATAAATCTCAAAGTGATGAAGGCTTAACCCACTGTCTCAACACTAAAAAACGAACATAAACCTGGTGCTGTCATCCGTAAAGCCACTAAGATATTTGGTACAAGAATGTCTGATTTAAGTTTTCAAAGCCTCTTTGCTGTGTGTTGTTCAAAATGGGTCATACGGTATATCTGGCTCTTTAGCTGATGAAAAGAAGCAGAATGTTGAAAAAACATTATAATTTTTGTGGTACAAATGCAATATTAGAAAGACATGTAGCTATGTAACTACACTTTCATAGGTATTCTGGGATTTTTCTGGTTGAAAACATCAATATGGTGGTTAACAATGCACTATGTAATTTTTTAATGTGGAGGGTCTGCTACTTGCTTGTCCCCATGGAGATGTACTTTATTTGCCTGAAATGTTCCACAGTAGAGCATTAAGCATATCTCCTTTGCATTTGTTCAATTATAGGTGTTTTATAGCTCAAAAATACCTTATAAACAATTCTTACCATGTGCAGGTTTGTTTGTCCATAGATATGACTATTAGCCTATCTCCATTATGATTACGTTTATTTTCATACTGTGCAATAATCAAGACAAAACAATAATATCTCCATGGAGACAAACAGGCAGCAGACCCTCCACCAGAAAAGTTACAAAGTGCACCTTTACATTTGACTAATGTTTTTAATTATTTTAATTTTTAGAAAGAACACATAATATGACATGGGTGAACAAAATAATTCTTCTCAAGCACTATTATTGCATAGCCTATGTCTCTTTTAGTTCAATAGCAATTTTATAACAGACTTATTAACCAAAATCAACTTTTTAGAGCTTTTAATCGTGTTATAGAAGCTTCCCCTTCTCATACACTCATGTGAAGTTGTATTTGGAGTGACTTATGGATGTTTCAGTATTCAAGTCATGATATCATGTCATTGCTCTGTGCTTACTTATATATTTACTGAAAGGGTACACAGCCCAGCACTTTATGTATTGATACTTTGCAGTGACATCGCGCTGGAGGTGTTCTACATGTCATTACCCTGGTGACACAAGGCATACATCAGAAAACACTGACAAAAAAGTTTTTAAATTATCTGATTGTATTGTCTGTGATCAATAGACGCATCCATGGTTCTGTTTAGCTACATAGCCAGCTTGTGACTGTAATTTTATGTGTGAGGAACTTGTTTAACAGCACAAATTAGCTCACTTGATTGGATTAAAATAAAACTCAGATTAAAGTGTAAATTGAGCAGATTGAGTAGTACCTACATTTAGCATCACACAAAGGGAATGTCAGATGCAAAGTATTAATAAGCTCTTTTCGGCCTCTCCTATTTTGTGAATAAGTCTAATATATTTATTTCTATTGTGCTGGGGGTCTTTCGGGGTCAGTAGTGCCAGCCTTTACCTCACATTCCCCAACATCCTACTTTCCCCATCACTGTCTGGAGCTGTGTCAAGCACTTATAACTCTAATCAAAGGGAGGCGGCATCAATCCTGTGCCCATCCGGAGGGGCAGAGCGCGCCAAGTCGTCTAGTGTCCTTCCACAGCTAATAACAACCCTCTGTCATCATCTCTGTCGCTCTCATCGCTGTAGTTACGCCTATAGAGCGTTCCGCCTGGCCCCTGCGTGCTGCCGGCTGTTTTCTCAAAGTCCAGTCAACTGCAAAGTATGGGACTGCATCATACTGCTAGGACTATACATGACAAGACAAGACGCTGTCACACACTGGAATAACAGAGAAGAGAGAAAAACCTTCGACTCTCTACATTCTAGAGGTATATGAGGGAGGATATCAATAGAAATTGATCTCTGCAGATTTGTTTATGGAAATTATTCAAGTTGTAGTGGTAAAAATGGTGTTAGCAGTAGTAGTAGTACCAATGGATGTTTACTTATATTTCCCAGTAATCATTTTTGTCATTTGCATTTCACCAATCTTTTGCCATGGCCCTTCTGCTGGCCCAGATCATGACCCACATACTAAACTGAATCAGCAGTCATCCAGAGAGAAACCTTCGCAAAAACATTATAAAAAGTAAACAAAACTGATCAAATGTTGTGCAATTATTAATTCATTTATCTATAGAGTCAGAATACTTTTAAAATGTACTAACTTTACACAATATCGTATACTATCCACAATCCCGATCTTTAGAATATGGTTTATATTATCTGTATATATAGTTTTATTTTGTATAGTAGACATCCCATACATTAGTGTTTCCAGTAGGCCATATTGTGAGTAGTAGTAATAGCAGTTGTAATTGTCGTCTTAAAGGCAAATTAACGTTTTTTTACAATCTGAGCCTTCTTTCGGCAATAAAACAAGTAGTTTTACTCACCCATAGCATTTTTCTGTCAATTGGAGCAGTATCGCAGAACTTATGTTGAGCCGTTCTGTTCTACTAATGATCCCGTATCCGTTAACATGGTGCTCATATCATATGCTTGGGGCATTAATTTGCGGTGTCCAAATAACACAAACTTTAGCACTTTTCAAATCATAGAAGCCCGATGTCTTAATGTAAGATTTCGTTTGAAGCAAAAGTGGCCTGTAATCCGAGATTTATCCATAGTTTTCAGCTTTGCGTTTCATGTTTGGGTCCCGGGAGCTGATAGCACAGTCCGCGCATGCGCACTGGCGTCCTCATCTACTCGAAACTATGGATAAATCTCGGATTACAGGCCACTTTTGCTTCAAACGAAATCTTTCATTAAGACATCGGGCTTCTATGATTTGAAAAGTGCTAAAGTTTGTGTTATTTGGACACCGCAAAGTAATGCCCCGAGCATATGATACGAGCCCCATGTTAACGGATACGGGATCATTACTAGAACAGAACGGCTCAACATAAGTTCTGCGATACTGCTCCAATTGACAGAAAAATGCTATGGGTGAGTAAAACTACTTGTTTTATTGCCAAAAGAAGGCTCAGATTGTAAAAAAACGTTAATTTGCCTTTAAGACACACTTTTATTCTCTGGCTTTTAATACCGCGTGAGTTGTCTGGTTTTTTTTATAATTGCTTTTGTTTTTAGTTATTTTATTATTATCACTTTATTTATTGCTATTTTAGTAATGTTTTTATAATTGCTTTAGTTATTTTACATAAGATAATCCTTTATTTGTCCCACAATGGGGAAATTGCAGTGTCACAATGCAAGTTTCAGAAACAGTTGGAAAAAAGAGCATGCATCAAAAATTAAGATAAATAATAAGTATGTACAATCAACTAAAAAACACAACACTGTAAGGTTAAAGGCACAGGAACGCTGCACAATAAATGTCTTTGATTCTGAGCAGTGAACAAACAGCAGTTAAAGTGACTCCAGTTCAGTAATATATAATATCACTACAATAAAGTGACTCAGATGATTGTGTACAGTGCAGTGATGGGCAGTGGTTGTTAAATAAATAAGTAGCAGGTAAAGTGACTTTAAATAATATTGCACATGTAATTATTACTATGGATATGACACATGGTTGCTATGGAGATGAACATGACTAGCATTGATCATTGTACAGTCTGACAGCAGCAGGAAGGAAAGACCTGCGAAATCTCTCTTTAACACAGTGAGGGTGAATCAGTCTGTCACTGATGCTGCTCTCTAGAGCCGACAGAGCGTCCTGCAGGGGGTGACACTCATGGTCCAGCATAGACATGAGTTTAGCCAGGACCCTCTTGTCCCCCACCTGCTGCACGAGTACAGAGGACAGCCCAGGACGGAGCTGGACTTCCTGATGACCTTGTCCAGTTTCTTCTTCTCCCTCTCTGTGACGCTGCTGCTCCAGCAGACCACACCGTACAGGATGGCTGATGCCACCACAGAGTCATAGAAGGTCCTCAGGAGTGGCCCTCTCACTCCAAAGGGCCGCAGTCTCCTCAGGAGATAGAGCCGACTCTGGCCCTTCCTGTACAGTGTATCTGTGTTATGAGTCCAGTCCAGTTTATTGTTCAGATGAACACCCAGGTACTTGTAAGAGTCCACTCTCTCAATGTCTCTTCCCTGGATGTTCACTGGTGGGGGGGGCAGTAGAATGGCGTCTGCGGAAGTCCACCACCATCTCCTTGGTTGATGAGAAGGTGGTTCCACTGACACCAGTCCACAAAGTCCTGCGTTAGTCCTCTGTACTCCTTGTCATCATCGTCTGTGATGAGACCAATTATGGCGGAGTCATCGGAGAACTTCTGCAGGACACAGCTGTCAGTGTTGTGTCTGAAGTCTGCAGTGTAGAGGGTGAAGAGGAAGGGCGCGAGGACCGTGCCCTGGGGCGCCCCCACACTGCAGGTCATGAGGTCAGACACACAGTCCCGGGCTCTCACAAACTGGAGCCGGTTCGTGAGGTAGTCCAGGATCCACTCAGCCAGGTCATTTTATTATTATCACTTTATTTATTGCTATTTTAGTAATGTTTTTATTAAGTTTTATTGATTTTATGTGCAGCACATTGGAAACTGTTTCTCTTTATAAAATGTGCTATAGAAATAAAGTTGGATTGGATTGTAGTTGTAGTAGTAGTAGTAGTAGTAGTAGTAGTAGTAGTAGTAGTAGTAGTAGTAGTAGAAGTAGTAGCAGCAGTAGTAGTTGTAGCAGTAGCAGTAGTAGAAAAAGCTGGGACGTCCTTACTGAATCCTTAAAATAAGTTCAGACTGGAGAACAATGAGAGAAGCTAAAAATAGCAGTGTTGTGGGAGTTTTATAATGAAATGTATTCAAAACATTTCCTCCAATAGTGAAGGAAAAATAGGATTAAATCAGAACCTTTGTGCATTCTGCGAGTGGTGAGATCCATAATTTAATATGGGTTCCATGACTGTATGGTAGTGTTTTGATCATTTTAAGTCAAGGGAAATAGAAAGTGATATTGCAAAAACACGCTCAGGGCATTTTGTTATCGATGCGTTATTGTGCATATATTTGTTGAAAACTTGTTTCTAAAAGAATTTAAGAAAGTCAAATGATCCATTGTAAGAATGTGTACAGTGAACCCTCGTTTATCGCGGGGGTTAGGTTCCAGAAATAGCCCGCAATAAGTGAAATCTGCGAAGTAGGACAATTTTATATTTTACAATTATTCTACATGTTTTAAGGCTGAAAACGCTTCACCAGACACATTATACACCTTTCTGAGACTGGTATTAACATTTTCTCACATTTTTCTCTTGTTTAAACACTCAAACTTTTGTAGATTTTCATTAAAATATATTAATAGTGGGGCGGGGGCACGTGACACGCGGGCACGTGCGCGCGGGCACGTGCGCGCGGACACGTGCGTTTGTTTTGGTACCACATATCCATGCCATGTGCGAAAGTCGAGTGGAAAGCGACCTGGATATCATTTTGGGCAAGACTCAAGCCAATGCTAACAGTGCCGAACCGCTAACAGACGCCTCTGAGCACCACAAGACCAGGTAAGACCAACCTGCGCTCACAAGAGTTGGTTGCATTTCACCCCGGCTCCAAAATCAGTCCGCTATCAATGCGTCGCCAATACTCCACAGCTCTCTAGGACGGGGTCGGGTTCGTCCTCTCGTCCTCTCACGGGGAAGAGCCACTGTCTCCTCTGTGCGCGCGAGTGTCCTCTCCCCGCTGCGGCTCCCCCGGACGCTCCATGTTGATTCTTGGCTCTTCCATGGTCCGGCTCGCACTCTCTTCCATGGCTCGTGCAAGTAAACAAAGGCCACACCTCCTGTCACCCAGGCGCTCTCGTGAAGGACATCAGAGACTCTGTCCCTACCATCCCTGGTCTAGACCTGGTTTAGTCCTGGTTTAGACCTGGTTTAGTCCTGGTTTAGACCTGCTTTAGACCTGGTTTAGTCCTGGTCTAGTCTCTTAGCTAATCAGGGCGCAGGACAGAATGTTACACTGTAAAAAAAAAAAGTTACACTATAAAAAAAATTGGAAAAAAAAAAAAAAAAAAATTGGAAAAAAAAATCCGCGAAACAGCGAGGCCGCGAAGAGTGAACCGCGATACAGCGAGGGTTCACTGTACTTAAGAAATAAATATCCAAGGTACGGTTATATTATTATTGTAGTATTTCATTTTTTGTATCCTCCAAGTTTATTCTCCTTGGCATCAGGTAGGGCTTCTGATGTAAAATTGAAGTCAAACTATATTGAAGGGTCAACTGAGCTGACTTTTATTTCAAAGACTATTTAAGAATAAAACACATTAAAATGATTACAGTATCAGTGTTGTATAAAGTACTGGAAAATCAAACTCAAGTAAAAGTATAGGTACCCCTCCCAAAAATGACTTTGGTAAAAGTCGAAGTCACTGACTGAAATGTTACTTGAGTAAAAGTCTTAAAGTATCTGGAACTTCTTGTACTTAAGTATGACAAGTCATGTAAAAATAAATGTACTCAAGTAATGTAATTAAAAGTACAAGTAAAAGTATCAAGCAAAGGCAGTCTGAATTTAATATTTTTTAATGTCGTCCCCCCCTTCCCCCCAAACCTTTGTGTTTTTTTTTAAATAACAGTGCTAAAAATAAGGCATACATAACACCACTGAAGGAGTGTTTTTGGAGGAAGGTTTTTTGCAATTGGACCCTTAATTCTACTGTAAAACACCATGTTCGGCTCACCCATGGTAGTTTGTGTCATATGGAGCACTGTCGAAGATATTGGGTTTGGTGATATCCATGAAACGCCGTCCTATGAGCAAGTAAATGCAGGCACAAAATACGTTATTTGTAATTCCATCAGGGATGTTGATTGATTAAACTAGCTGCATAAAACCAACAGGTGTAGGTTGATTGTCATGCGCAAATAGCAAACAAGCCCAGGCATGCTCTGACTTCCTTGCAGTCAGTAGAGGGTTTTTTTTGTAACGAGTAACTAAACGGCACATTGAAAATGTATCTGAGTAAAAGTATGCAATTCAATTCGGAAATGTAGTGAAGTAAAAGTTATAATTTTTTTTTAAAACTCAAGTAAAGTACAAAGTCTCCCAAAATGTACTTAAGTACAGTAGTGAAGTATTATTACTTCATTACTATACAACACTGTACAGTATACAGTACTTTGCAAATATAAAAGTAAAGGAACACTACCTATTTATTTACCATTATATTGTTGTTTTAGTGTCAAGGAGGGGCTTCTGCTTTAACAGTTATGCTGACAATGAAATTATCCAAATGACTCTAGTGAAGATGTGTGGAGTTTAAAAACGCATTGAAGTGCTTCTCATGTGAGTGTTTTCTGTGTGAATTAATTAAAATAGAAGTCCAGGTATGTCTGTGATAAGGAAACAACATTATAACATAGATCAGATAATAGCGATATATGGGCTTTTTAAATCACTGACCATAATAGGATTTGTTGTGGTGACCCTAAAGGGAAAGGGTCAATATGAATGGCCTCATGAGCTCAACAACAATGTGTATGTATTTTATGTGCAAGTGATGTTGAGTAGTAAGATAACTTTGATTCATACAGTGTATTGAAGGTTGAGGACAAACTGTGATAGTGATCTACTTTACATCTGTCAGTCACTGTAGTGCTGTAGCTGGAGGCCTAGTTCATATGCTGACAGCAGTAATCACATCTGCAGATAGTCAACACTACAGTACACCCCGTCAGTGTAAACAGATCATTATCACCAGCACTTTTGGTTGCCTCTATGTTTAATGCAGTCTGTGAATAGGGCATACAACTGGAGTGCTTGTCTGACTTGTCTCAACATATTGCTTTCAACAACAATATATTATTATTACAGTTAATTACATCAGCGACTACGGTCCCGTCCGGTTGCCCTCACTCCCATCCTCATAAAGTTCTTCCAACGGCTAGTCATGTAACACATCAAGACATCTCTCCCCTCCACCCTGGACCCATTTCAATTTGCATACCGGTCTAACCGCTCGACCGATAATGCAATCTCCACAGCCCTCCACTCAGCCCTCAGCCCACTCATATGTTAGAATGCTGTTCATTAACTTTAGCTCAGCATTCAACACAGTCGTCCCCCAGAAACTCATAGTCAAACTAGACAAGCTGGGGATCAACACCTCGATGTGTAACTGGCTGCTGGATTTCCTGACAGGAAGACTGCAGGCAATACGGTTCGGCAGCAACACCTCCAGCACTATCATACTGAACACGGGGGTTCCCCAAGGATGTGTGCTGAGCCCCCTCCTCTTAACTCTGCTGACTCACGACTGCACACCGTCACGCAGCTCCAACCTCTTCATCAAGTTTGAGGATGATACAACTGTGTTGGGTCACATCAGCAACGATGATGAGACACACTATAGGAGCGAGATGAGCCGCCTGGTCAAGTGGTGCAACAACCTCTCCCTGAACATGGAGAAGACAAAGGAGATTGTCGTAGACTTCAGGAGAGCACACACACAGCACGCCCCCCTCACCATCAACAGAGCTGCTGTGGAGAGAGTAAGCAGCACCAAGTTCCTGGGTGTGCATATCTCTGAGGACCTCTCCTGTTCAAAGAACATTGCATCACTGGCCAGTAAAGCCCAACAGCAACTCTACTTCCTTCGCAAGCTGAAGAGAGCCAGAGCCCCAGCTCCCATCATGTGCACCTTCTACAGAGGCACCATAGAGAGCATCCTCACCAGCTGCATCACTGTGTGGTATGGCACCTGCACATGGCAAAAGGCTACACCGAGTAGTGAGAGCAGCTGAGAGAATCGTGGGTGTCTCTCTCCCCTCCCTGCAGGACATCTACTGCACCCGCCTCACCCACAAAGCCCTTTACATTGCAGGTGATCCTACTGACCCATCCAACTGCCTCTTCAGTCTACTGCCATCAGGAAGGAGACTGAGGAGCCTCAGGGCAAAGACTAGCAGACTGAAAGATAGCTTCATCCACCAAGCTGTCAGGATGCTGAACTCTCTCCCTGCCCTGCCCTCCCTCCCCCAATGACACTGCTGCTTAAATGACACTTAAATGACACTGACACTGCTGCTTAAATGACACTTAAATGACACTGACACTGCTACTTAAATGACACAATTTGAGCTTTATTATGCTACACATTGTGTGTTTTACCTATTTGTATTATATAAAAATTTACTGTACTTTTGCTATGGGTATATGTGATGTTTTAGTCATTGTGTTTATTGTTTTGAACTTTTGCTACAGGCATATGTGATATTTTAGTCTTGGTGTTTACTGTCTTGTTTATCAGATGTTTTATGTTCACTGTGGGCCTAGGGAGTGCTGCAATTTCAAATCCTGTGTGTGCAACATGTACATATGGTTTTTGACAATAAAGCTGACTTTGAACATTGAAGAGTTGAGTTTGGTCATTTTGATACCATCATTGTTTTGATACCAATAACGATACCTGGTTTTGTTCTAAGACAAGAATATTTATTATGGGGGACAAAAGTAGTTTGTATAATGTGCTGTGACTGCTTGGAAATTTCATTGTTGTCCCAGATTGCTGAGGGGGGATATGTGTACCAGTACTAGTTTTCAGTAATACCTTGAAATGGTACCCAGCCTTAGTTTAAACTTTTGGATCTTGTTGCCTAGTAAATTATCTCAAATTGTTCTCTTGTTGTTGTTGTTGGGTTTTTTTTTGCTCTTTTTTGCTTATTTTGCTAACATGTCAAGATTGAAATGTTATGCTAATTATATCCCCTCGCTAAGGAGATCATTATGGCATATAGAAAGTTGATTTTTCTTTCTAGCATTTCACATGACATAGTCTGTGACTTGGCTAAGTGAGTTGTCCTCTGTTGTTGACTTTGACATTATGTAAGTGGTTTGGGGGCACTGTGCTGGACCAGCCAAGGCCCTGTGGTGGAGCGGACCTAATCACCCACCTGCAGATAACTACCACGAGGGCTCCTAGACGTTTTGTGTTGTTATTATCATCTCAGAAAGCTGCTGTTGACTTGTTGAGTTGAATTTTAATAAGCTTAGAGAGTGGGCACACACAAGCACACACATGCAAGCACACACAGATGCAAACTAAACATAAATAATCCAAAGGAGCTTATTTGGCCCCAGACATTTGAGCATGGGCTGCATAAAGGCCGTAATGTCTTGGAAACGGAGCATATAAAAGTCCATTTTCATTTAGTTATTTTAGATGAGGGAGATAAAAAATATATTTGAAGCATTTTCATACATCTGAAATTAGCTGTTATAAATTACATGTTTTGAGTACTGAAATAGTGTTATGAAATGCTTTTGAAAAGATACATAGAAGAAATCCAAAGTAAATGGTCTGTAATTATTTCACATCTATCAAGACTGAAGTGTCCATAACAGACAGATAAAGATCCTCATTGAACGGTGATATCTTTTTAGACAGCCACTGTGTCCTGAAGGCCACCTGACCCAAAGGCTACACCAGGATGTGTGCAGAATACAAAGCATGTTTCAAGTTTCAAAATAAACACACAAAACTAAAGGTGCTATGTATAAAGACTGTAATAGTAAAGCACAATTTCAAGGATTGTGGAAGTCAGTTTAGATTTTTTTTTAAATGTATTGATTACATACAGTTAGCCATACATTTACAAATAATATTTTTGGTATCAGTTATTTAAAGTGATAATAAATCCTTGTAATAATGATGTTTTAGTTTTTGGGTTCACATGTCTGCTGCGCTCTTAAAGGGTCCATATACATATTTTCTGGTATATATATATATATATATATATATATATATATATATATATATATATATATATATATATATATATATATAATGTTGTATTCTCATCAAAAACATACCTGAGTTGTGTTTTGTTGTTTTTGAGTTGTTGTTTCCACATGTGTAACACACAATACCTGCATATTTTCATAAAGAGAACCATGCCACATGGCAATAAACTCAATCCACCTAGAATCATTACAATTATGGATCATTTCAGCCCTGGAATTGCCAGTCTCTACTAAACAAAACAAAAAAGAACTTGAAACATTGAAAACTACCACTACATGACATCACAATGTGGAACAGAGCATTTGAGCTTTAGAGATGTAGACAGACTAATTATAAAGGAATACTCAAACATGTGTAAATGAAACAAAACACAACTCCAAGTTCTGTTTTTGTTGCGGTAACAAAATTCTAACATGTCTTAAAGCTCACAATGATCATTTGTATGTCTGTTTAGCTTGGCCTTTGATTGACTTCCGTCGTCTGTTTGCTTGTCTTTTGTTTGTTCTATTGTTTGTTTGCTTGTATATCTGTTTGTTGTTTGTTCGTCTGCTTGTTTGTCTGTTTGCTTTTTTTTTTTTCCTGGCAGCACGGTGGCTGAGTGGCTAGCACTCATGCTTCACAGCAAGAAGGTTCGGGTTGCACGGGCCTTTCTGTGTGGAGACTGCATGTTTCCCCCGTGTCTGGGTGGGTTTTCCGGGTCAAATATAGAAACAACTTCTCCTGTGCGAGATCAATAAAGGTCAATCTTCTAATCCTTGACCACTGTAAGGCGCTTTGTGTTACAATTTTGTATGAAAAGCGCCTTATAAATATTGTTTGATTGATTGTATAGTACAGGACTTTTAGGAGTGTAAAAATATTCAATTTCACCTTCTTTTATAAAACCATTCCAAGTACCCCTTGATAAGTGCTGGCTTACCCACAGGGGTCTCCGTACATCTGGCTGCGTAACAGTGCAGTGTTTAGCATTGTTAGACTTCAGACGGATTCGTTTACAGTAGATATAGGTTAGACCCAATGTTCCCCCTAATTTTTCATGTGTCTGAGCAAACACACCAACTCCCTGAGCGTTCCTTGGACTCCTGTGAGCAACATCCGACATGCACACTGTGGCCACACCAGTATCACACCTGAGATCATGGCAAGTTACAGCTTATGAATCAAATTACTGCTGTTATTTCTGTTAGATTACTTTTAATATAACTGATTTTTTGGTCCACTTCTCAAAAATCTTTTCATGAGCTTTGTACATGTTGTATGTCAGTGTGAGGGTCCTGCTGTGGTCAGTGAAACATTGAACATTACAATATTTTGAAAAATAACCTGTGTATATACACAGTGTATGTACCTGTGTATAAACCTAGGACACTATAAGATGGGTCTTTCTCAAAATAATGATCTCCAAAATAAGTATACATTTTTATCAGTTTATATCTTGCTTTTTAATCATTACCCAGTTTAAGTAATTTTGTGAGAGTGACAGAGCTCTGTGGTTTAACGCTCTGGGGAGAGGATTCACACTTCACACAGAAAGTCCCGTCTTTTTGCTCACAAAAACCTATGGCTTGGACAGAAACAAAGAAAACAGCCGAGGATTACATTATGGCTCTACCTGTCTCCTCTTCTGTGCGGGCGGCGCTCCCGTCGGCTGGTGCGGACCTGCCGCTCTGACCCACGGCGATGCGCACGACAACTATGGTCTTACTGAAGGAAGCGAGCGAAATGCGATCGAAATGAATCCGTTTGTAGTTGGCTTGTCCCTAACGCATGTGCACATTCACATGTGCAAACTGAATCTATCAGACTGGATTCCGTGTGTCAAACCAGCGCTGAGTTCAGGTTAGATTTTATTTTATGCGCTGAAAAGGATTTGATGTGCGCGCTGAACGTCTGGGGAGTGCGCGATTGCGCACGCGCGCACCTTAGAGGGAACACTGGTTAGACCAGTGATGTGCGGTCAGGGGAGGCAGGTGAGGCCATGCCTCACCTGTCATCACAGAGAAAAAAAAAGGAAAATGAAAAAATAAATGGTTATATTTATCCAATGATTTGTACTATAAAGTTATTTTCTATTTAACTTCCCCATTTTAATTATTTTTTATTCAAAATTGCTGAATTTTCACTTTTACCGTTCAAATACTGAGAAGAGACGTGCAGAGAGGCACCAGCCATTCGTGCCTCACCATGGACTGACTGTGCTCAGCAGTGACAGATACTGCGCTAAAGCTGCTGTGAAAAGGCGCCGGGTGAGGCATATAGTTACCTGGCCTCATGGTAGAGGCACTTGTGAGACCAGGGGTTCTTCTGCAACTCCTGGGGCAGCAGATTAGAATAAGTGACAGCAAGCTACAATTTAGAGTTAGCAAGTCAAGTTTAGCAATCCGTTCACTTTTTTCTTCTTGTCTGGCCCTACTTTTTAAATGGAGGAAGTTTTCATATTAAAGCAGTTTCTAAACTGGACTTTTGGTCGAATCAGGATAATTAAAGGAAGACCATCGCAGGAGCTAAAGGGTTTGCTCCAGACTGCGGGACGAAAGACTCGCTCTTTTCAAACAGCGTGGTACACACGAAAAGGCTGGCTGTGTGGATGTCCAGTAAGTAATCGTCTTTTGTGCTTTTCCT
Source organism: Paratrypauchen microcephalus (assembly GCA_036785185.1). Classification (NCBI taxonomy): domain Eukaryota; kingdom Metazoa; phylum Chordata; class Actinopteri; order Gobiiformes; family Gobiidae; genus Paratrypauchen; species Paratrypauchen microcephalus. The sequence goes on from JAVJIX010000039.1 coordinate 4,269,603, forward strand.
GCCTTCTTTTCTCAACCTGCTGTGACAATGTCTGGACTCAGATGGATATTGTGACCTGAAAAATTTGCAAAGAAGCCTTGTTAAACATGAGCAGTCCACTACTCACATTCAGAGCCAGATCGCGCTAAAAACATCACTATTTTAATTTATGACGCTACTCGGTGCGTTCTGGAAAATGCACTGAACAATAGTAATTAATTTTCAGCTTCACATCAAAAATATTATGAGCTACCAGTCACTTATAGGGAGAGAAACTGGCCCGGGGCCAAATTTACTTGCCGACCCTTGGTTTACATAATTTGTAAATCTGATTGTGATGACGTCAGTGCCTCACCAGCCATGACCGTCACTGCACGTCACTGGGTTAGACCCTAAACATTTTTTGGATTACCAAATTTCAAACCCCACGTTTATAACCTTCAAATATTTGGTAACTGTGTAACGCTGTTGCACTCCGCTGCACAGGCTTTAATATGGTCTGAGTGACATTGATTTTTCACATTCTTTGAAACCGGCAGCAGAACAAAAATAAAGCAATGTCTAACAAGATTCAGGCTGCAGGGCAAGAGCAGAAATCTTATAGGAGCAATATAAATCTCCCGCACAGTCTTTATATACAGTTATAAAAGAGATAGACAGATGCCTCTCAACTCATCCTTACATTTGATGAAGCTGCTTCTCATAGCTGTCAAACTGCCTGGTGGTTTCTACAGAAATCAAAGCTATAATCTCAGCAGGGACACCCCAATGCTCTTCCTGCCTGGTCACACAATACCAGAATTGTACAGTAATAATCAGACAGGAAGTTGTTGCCACTCTGTATCAGCTGGCATTTCCGGAGCTTTCACTGGTGCGTCTGAGCTAGCAATCACAGTGAGTCAAGCCCCCTAATGAATCTTTGGACCCCAGCCACTGCCGGTCCCCATGGCAGCCTGCTTCTCCATCCAGACCCAGGGGGACGACATGATTGGAAAGAAGAAAGTGATGTAGGTCAGCACAAATGAGGCATCTTTAAAAAAAAAAAAAAAACTGTCAGATACATGTGGAGAGCCCATTCAACATTTCTGTCGTCGCCGCTGGGACTCCGAAGCAGGGAGTTGATTTGGGGAAGGCCAGCAAGGGACAGAAGAGCAGAGCTGACACTGAATATGATCACATTTATTCATTCCTCTTTTTACAATTTGTACCATTTACCACCACAGCCCATACCTGGTGTCTGTGACCTGTGATTTTAGAGCTACAGTGCATTTGGGGGCTGTTCTCCTTCTAGTAAAAGATATAGTTTAGTCTTTATTTAAATGTGCTCTAATTCTGGATTGGTCTTGGTCATGGGTTTCAGCTTCTTGTTGCAACATTTTGAGGACCATTCATAAGAGATACATATTTTTTTAGATTTAGACAAACTTTATTGGTCCACAATGGAAAATGGACACAGTAGCTCACAGTAGCTGTGCGTTTGTGTGTGTGTGTGTGTGCGTGTGCGTGCATGTGTGTGTGAAAAATCAAGTAGAAATGTAGTAATACAAATATATCTCAGAGCTATATACAAGAGATCGTAAGTAGAAACTATAGCAAGTATAGCCTTAATTTTTCATCATTCTGAAAACTATGGATTAACCTGATTTAGTTCTGTCTGTGTGTTAAGCTCTAATTCAGGTCCTGGTTTGGTTTGGTTTCAGTCATCACATTCCCAGCAAACATACAATAATTCCACCCAAATTGTCAGTCACTCTTTACGGATGAGATGTTTGCGGGATTTGACTGTTTAGATCCAAAAGGTTAATCTATTTTATAAACAGCTGCATGCTTCAGGATGCACAATAACCCTGCCTGTCATACATTATGAAGATATAGCTGTTGACAATCTCAATTTGGACAGTAGATTGATTATAATTCATATATTCTTCTCCTACCTTGAAATAAACATGACTTGGGCCAATCTCACGATCTATGGGTAGTGGAAAGTGTACACATAAATATACAGTATACAGTCTCTCATTGAGTCACCAGGTGCTGTTTATAGTCTCCACTTCACCTAAACTAACCCCCAAATCTGTCAAGTGTCCTGAGTCATAACAGACAGATAAGGACTCTCATTGTAAGGTCATATCCTGCTATCTCTCTGCAGCCACTGTGTCCTGAAGACCACCTAACCTCAAGGCCAAACCTCGCTGTGAACAGAATAATAATAATCAAATATCCGAAAGGGCAAAAAAAAAATCTGATTTATATATATATATATATATATATATATATATATATATATATATATATATATATATATATATATGGCTGTCAGTTTATCGCGTGAATTAGATTAATTAATTACACCGCAAATTAAGTCGTTATAAAAATGCAATTAATTATGAGCGGCAATTCAATGCGCGCACATTTTAAATTTGGTGTGCAGGGCCTTTGAAAGGCAAGTTTATTTATAAAAATGTGACGGAGCGTTGTCCCCGGGGAGAGCATGTGAATACTCTTTTCTCCGTCTCCCGAACCGGTTCCCCTCGGTTGGACTTCTGACCCCTGCCCCCCTCCGCCCTTGCCCCCCTTGGCCCTTATACCCAGTGGTGTTTGTTCCCGTGCCCACATCCCCCGTTGTGACTTCTGAGTACTTTGGGAATGTTATTTTGGTTTTGAGGATATGTAATTTAAATAATAAATTTTTTTTTAAAAGACACCTGCACCCGTTTCCTTATCTGAACCCTTTTCATTATCAACCTAATTCTCATAACCTCTGCAGCGTGTTGTGTCCCGACGAAGGGTGCACACTTAGAAGCGCCAGTTTTGTCCTTCCAAATCGCACTAAACCCGATCATTTACTCACCCGCGCGCGGCCGCCTCCTCCCTCCTCCTATGGTGTGATCTACCTGGACACATCCGCGCCGGTAGTTTAAATCCTCCAGTATTTGTATTCTCTATATATTTGAAGCTTTGTATATTATTTATTGACATTGCATGAAAGCTACTGTACGTGCTCACCTTTTAGCACCAGAAATATTCGCCATTTCATAGTGGAATGGTGTATATAAGCTTTCGAATGAATGTTATGTCATGTGGGAGTGGGAATGGGGGTATATAGGTGCACTCTGCAGGTCTGCCAGCAGTCTTGTCTTGGTTACAGTGGAGGTAACATGCATGGAGAGAAAGAGAGTGAGCCAAAGACTGAAAGACTTAAAGGGGAAGTCTACAGTTTTTTTTCACTGTAACACTGTAAATATTTTTTCACGCACATGTGACACCTTTTTTGCACTGTGAGAGAGCACAATAAACCACCGAAAAAATTTATTAAAATGTGATTAATTAGATTAATTAATTACAAATCATGTAATTAATTAGATTAATTTTATTAATCGCCTGACAGCACTAATATATATATATATATATATATATATATATATATATATAGATATATATATATATATATATATAGAGAGAGAGAGAGAGAGAGAGAGAGAGAGAGAGAGAGAGAGAGAGAGAGAGAGAGAGAGAGAGAGAGAGAAGCTCACTACACTCCATGAGCACCTGAATCACCCTGAATGGCTAACCCAAAGGCGTACGATCCTGATCTTGAAGGATCCCTCAAAGGGGTACGGTCCCATCCACCTATCGGCCAATAACCTGTCTCTCCACAACATGGAAGCTCATGTCAGGCATCACTGCAGCTAAGATAAGTGGTCACAAGGATCAATACAATACAATACACCAGTAGAGATGGGCATCGGCAAAAACACCAGGGGAGCCAAACACCAACTCCTGGTTGACCAAACAGTCCCCCGTGATTGCAGAACCGATCAGACCAACCTGTGCAATACCTGGATTGATTACAAGAAAGCCTATGATTCAGTTCAGTGCCACACACATGGATCACTGAATGCCTGGAGCTGTACAATATCAATCGGACACTAAGGGCCTTCATTGCAAACTCAATGCGGTTGTGGAATACCACCCTTGAAGCCAATGGCATGCCACTTGCACAAATGTCCATCAAATGTGGCATATACCCAGGCCCGGATCTAAACTGTGCAGATTGGGGGGGCATTTCAAAATTTTGGTGGGGCATACACATACACACATGCACGCACGCACACACGCACACACACACGCACGCACACACACACGCACACACACCGAGAACGGGCGCACACGGGCACACGGACAGCGGGCTGCTTCCAGTGCACGTGGAGCCTGCTCTGCGGCTGCACGTGAAGATGGACCCCGGGGTCACGATGGAGCTGTGGGGGTGAAGCGTCGTGAGGGAAAGAGGAATACTGAGGAATGCTGTGGAACAATGTGGAATACTGTGGAACACTGTGGAATACTGTGGAATACTGTGGGTTTCGCTTGGATTCCACGGGCAGAGCTGCACACAAAGCCCGGAGCGGAGGAGCACCGTGCAGCGCGCGTTTTCATGCAGACAGCGGGACGCGAAGCAGATCACTAGGTGCTAGGGTAAGCGGCTTGGCGAATCAGAAGGTGTGGAATTTTGGCGGAGCAAACAAGAAAACGTGATAGGCAGGTTGAAATTACATCAACTACAGCTGACCATTTGGGTGTCAGGAGAACATTTTGGGTGGGCATTGCCCACCCCTGCCCACTTCTAGATCTGGCCTCACATATACCAAGGAGACATACTGTCCCCACTGCTGCTCTGCATAGGTCTGAACCCACTCAGCCAAGTTATCGACTGCACTGACTATGGATACTGACTCAGAAACGGGGCCACCATCAACCACCTCCTCTACATGGATGACATCAAGCTGTATGCTAAGAGCGAGCGAGACATCGACTCACTGATCCACACCACCAGGATCTACAAGGATCTACAAGCACAGACACTGGAATGTCAATCAGCTTGAGAAATGTAATCGGATGATGACAAAGAGAGGGAAGGTAGTCCACACAGAGGGGGTCTCACTCCCAGAGGGAACAATAGCAGACATTGAGGACAGTTACAAGTACCTTGGTATTCCAGAAGCAAATAGCAACCTTGAAGAGGCAACAAGGAAAGCAGCTACGGCCAAATAAATAATGAGTAAAGTAAGGTAAGAAGCCAGCTCAATGGCAAGAACAAGGCCCAGGCAATAAACAGTTATGCCCTGCCAGTGATCAGATACCCAGCAGGAATCATAAGCTGGCCAAAGGAGGAGAGACCACAGATGTTAAGACACAAAAGCTCCTGACCATCCATGGAGGGTTCCATCCCAAATCCAGCACCCTGAGACTGTACGTGAGCCAGAAGGAAGGAGGCCGAGGACTAGTGAGTGTGGGAACCACTGTCCAGGATGTAACATCCAAAATCCATCAAGTACATCAAGGAAAAACGCCTCGACAGATGATGTGTCAGAGAATGTCTCAGACAGTAGAGCTCAGAGGAAGAGGTGCTAACTTGACAGGGCTGCTCTGAAGGACAGCACAAAGGCCCTCATTATGGCTGCACAGGAGCAGGCATTGAGCACCCGAGCAATGGGTGCAATTACCACACCAGACAAGACCCAATGCATAGGCTGTGCAAAGAGGCTCCTGAGACAGTCCAGCACATAACTGCAGGGTGTAAAATGCTGGCAGGGAAAGCATACATGGAGCGACACAACCAAGTAGCGGGCATAGTGTACAGAAACGTCTGTGCAGAGTACGGGCTGGAGACCCCAAGATGAAGGTGGGAAACACCTCCAAAGGTTGTGGAGAACAACCGAGCCAAAATCCTGTGGATCTTCCAGATACAGACTGACAGAATGGTGATGGCGAACCAAGCAGACATAGTGGTGGTGGATAAGCAACAGAACAAAGCCATGGTGGTGGACATTGCAATATATCAGTGGTATATATCAATGGTAATATCAGGAAAAAGGAACACGAGAAACTAAAGAAATACCAGGGACTCAAGGAAGAGCTGTAGAAAGTCTGGAAGGTGAAGGATCAGTGGTGCTCGTGGTGATCGGAGCACTTGGGGCTGTAACCCCCAAACTGGAGGAATGGTTACAGCAGATCCCAGGAAAAACATCAGACATCTCAGTCCAGAAAAGTGCAGTACTAGGAGAGGGCCCGAGCTGGATGAGGGTGAGAGAGACCAACCACCATGGAAGGTGAGGAACACTCAATGTGACCAAAATGCTTTAACCAATATGCTTTACATTAAAATCAACACAAGGTAAAAAACATGCAAAAACTTGAAACAATAAAAACTAATTAAGACAAACAAATTGTGCAGAGTGTCACTGCATTACAGAGTGTTAAAAGGCAGTCTGAATAAATCAGTTTATAAATCTGTGATAGTGCACATACCAGGGGGCAGTTTGTTCCGGAGTCTGGGGCCAGCGACAGAGAAATCCCCATCACCCCAGTGTTTGAGTCTGGCTCTGGGGACTTCAGTAAAAGCTGGTTGTTTGACCTTAAGGCCTTGTTTGAGCTGTGGATAGACAGGAGTTCAGTCATATAGAGAAGTGCAAGACTGATAGAGCTTTAAAAACAAACAATAACATTTTAAAATCAATTCTAAAAGAAACTGGAAGCCATTGGGGAGATAAAAAAGTCTGGGGTAATGTGATGATGTCTGGGTGTGTTGGTTAAATAAATAGAATAAAAAGTAAAATACATCTAAGGATAGCACATAGAAAATTCCATCCACTCACATGTTTCTCAGGGTGATACTAAATTGGGTCCAAGTGGCATCTTACACAGTAATACATATTCAAACATTTAAATATGCAAATGACCCAAATTTGACAAAACCAAACCAAATTTATTTATGGCAAATGAGTATGCTAAATGCTCAATGTCTTTAATTTCACAGGCTCATTTTCAGAACGCATCGGGTCAGCACCAGCTGAAACTCAAGCTCAGCCATAGGAAGTCCATTCTAAGAGCCTGCCCCAGTCGGACACTGTAGATGCCTCCATTAGTCGTATTAGCTTTGTGTGGAGGGGTCCGGTCATTTGTTCTGTTGGGGGTGAGCGTGGAGTGGGCTGACATGTTAGCCTGAACCTCATCCATCATGGAGCATTGGACCAACATTGTGTTTTGTACTCCTCCATAAGGTTGGTTTTATATATGATCAGAACAGTATATTTATATAGGGCAGGGGGGCTTGTTTGTGAGTTATTTAGGCATCATAATATTCTCTGAAACAACCTCTCTATCTTCTGCAATTGCTGTACTTTAGACCTCAGTAAACCAAGTGTTTTTAAAATTTGGATTATGAAATAAATCTTGCTTATTTGAAAAATGCAAGTCATATCAAAATTATAACTTTGGATTGTCAACAAAAATCACTGCACATTATTCGTACTGAAACCAGTCATTTGTAAGTAAGCATCGATACAGGGGTAAAAAAAAAAAGTTATTTCACTGTCCAAAATTGTGGTATTGAAATCCTTACTAAGTATCATTTTAATTTTTGCATTGTCACCACTAATCACAGTACAAGCCTGAAACATTGCAATCAGAATTGATCAACCCTACTGCTTACCCTCTTCCAAAATATTTTGCAATATCTTGTTTTCCATCAACCTCTCTCTTCCCCCTCTTCCCTCTCTTTCTCCAATCCTATCCTATCAATTTCCTCTCATGGCTCAATGCCTCTGAGCCCCTCATTTGGCTTGGTCTCTTCATCTGTTCTTCATTCTCGCGTACCTCTGCCTCCTGCCTTATTTTGGCCTCCCTGTTTATTTAATTGCATGTAGTAAAGTTGTTTTCCCAGTTTATTCACCCAGTCCACACGTCTTGGGGCTGGTTGGGGGGCCGTACAGTGATTGAATGATGCCACAGTGCCTCCGTCAGTGTAAATAGCTCAGCTGCACGGACAGATCAGTCAACTCTGCTGAATGTAAGAAAAGCAATAAGATTTCCCAATGGACCATTTTATGTATGTGCGCTGCGCGGCGCAGTTGTGCGCCGGAGGAGCTGCTACGAAGGACGCGCAGAGGCGGACGTTACTTTTTTGTGCTGTGCAACACTGGAATTTCCCCACTGAGGGACTAATAAAGGCATATCTTATCTTATCTTATCTTATTATCCTGCACCATGTAAGCGCAACACACCCACAGGAAGCATTACTGGAATCTTTGCTTTTCCACATACCAAAAAACATATTTATAATGTAAATTATGCGGATTATTCAAGTAAGGGTGAAAGTGGTTATTTCTAATGATTAAAAACAGGAAAACTCAGATTTCCTTTGCATCAGTTTCATAAGAAAACACCCTGCATCCCTATGCTGCACTGGATCAGCCTATAAAATATGTAGCCTTAAGTTAGACAAAATAATAAAACATAAAACAATAATAATGTGCCTTTGAGTGTCTCCAGCCCCATACCACCATTGCATTCATATATTGAAGTGTCTTGCCTAAGGACACAGTGACAGTACGCACTGGTTCGAGTTGGAATAAAATTGAGCCATTGTTGTTTAAAAAATGCAGTGATCACTGGCTCATTGTCATTGGATCAGTACATAATAAGTTTTAAGTGCAAATATTCAGTTACTTGCCTGGGATCCAGAATACACCCTTCTTCGATACATTACGAAGTTGTCAGTCTGGTCACCAGTGAATTTCCCTGTTTTCAAAAGGGTGTGACTGACAGGTGGATTAGCCAATCAGGACGCATGGTCCATTTGTGACGGAAAAAAAATAAATGAAAAAACATCACAGGCGGCTGAGAAACATAGCGGATTTCTGCTGAATCAGTGAGCAAAGCATTAAACTCTGTTACTCTGAGGTGTGATAAATTTGATTTTATTTATAAATGGTATGTGAGTGACAAATGAGCTCCGTCGTTTCATATGTATCATTTTTGACTGGGCTTGAGATGCAACAGAGGGCGCGGAGACCAAACTAACAATATATGTAGAGAGATATCATTCTGGGTTTGCCATTCAATAAAGTTAAATGAGCATATCTTCACAGATAAATGCTTTATACCTTGAGCTCCATTATGCTGTACTTTAACTTTATGTACTCCATTGCTTATCCATTTAACAACAAGATTAAAAGTAACACTAACAAAAGATAACGTCGAGTAGTGGTTAATATTCAGATGTAGTCATAAATTGGATTTGAAAATGAAAACGCTTTTAAAATAATACAAAATGAAGTGGCCATTTGATAATTTTGCTAATTTTGTGACTCCCCATTTTCCCGTTTGGTATGTTTTGCATTGAAGTGTTTTACTCACCGCGATCCGCTCCCATCATCAGCAATTACTCACATTATCTAAATTTATCAGCCTGCCAAACCAAGCTAATTTTCTTACTCTTTATTCAACCATTTCCTAATCAGCCTTAAATAGACTTTGCTGGAAGACAAAGCACTTGACATACAGAGGGAGATAAAAGGTCTGCCCCATACAGCACCCTTGGGAGCGTACAACCTGCTCTGTCCAGTTACACACAAGATGGCTCAGTTTAGATTGAGGGCACAGGGTCAGGAGTCATGGTTTTGAGTTTCACCTGCTTTGATCCAATCGTGTTCTCTGGGGATGTTAGCCTCAACCTCATTCAGGAGTGCGTGTGTGTTCATTTGGGTTTCCCTGTTATATGCTTGGAGACAGTTTAAATCAACAGGAACTAGAAGACCCCGGTAAAGCCTATTTCTGCCATTGCTGATGTTGGTTAGCACTAAAAAGGTAACATTGTTGGAGGCATGTAATAAGCCAAGGGATGCAGCTGGGGTTTTAAATTAGCTGTGCAGGGAAGATAAGATAAACTACTGGAATGGACCAAATAAATGTTAACGTTTTTGGTGAAGAGTCTGCTACTTTCTTGGGTCCATGGAAATTGTATTACTTTGTCTGTAGTGATTCACTTTATGGCTTGAACTCATATGTAACACTTCTCTGTCATAGATTTATTCAGTTACTAGTGTTTTTGCTCTTGCTACAAATACACTGAAAAAATAGCCTGGTAGCATGACCCTCTTGTCTCCGTGGAGATAAATAAGCTTAATGCCATACTTTGGAACATTCCAAGCAAAGCAATATCATCTCCATCGAGAGAAGCAAAGAGGTTTTTAATCTCAATGGGATTTCTCTGGTTAAATAAAGTTATAATAAATAAAAGCAGGTGCTACAGAAAGGTTACATTACACCTTTAAGTTAAATTGGCAGAAGTCAATGTGTTACGAAAGGGGTTTTGTTATAAAGCAATACAACTGATGCAAAATCAAGAAATGACTTCAAACTGGGTGTACGGGATTTGCTTTGTGCATTGAAATCGAAACATCAACATTTAACATCACAACTTGATAGACTGTGACATGACATCAAACAGACTGACAAAGTATTCATTGTTTAGTTCATATTGCATCATTGTGTGATATTAGTTGAAAAGTTTTGAAATAGAAGTTTCCTAGTTGAAGCCTTGGTCTTGGCAATATTTCTCAAAAATTGCAGGGCCACTGTCTTGAGCCCATGCGTCTTGCTCCTACTGCTTGTACAGCTCTGGAAAAAAATAAGAGACCACTGCATTTTTTTCTGAAATCAGCATCTCTACATGTATTACAGCTAGGGGTGGCACGGTACACAAAACTCACGGTACGGTACGTACCTCGGTTCAGACCCCACGGTTCGGTACATTTTCGGTACAGTACAGGAAAAAAAACATAACCAGAAAGGCTGTTCTCAAAGGCAGCATTTTATTGTTTATATCTCCAGCTGAGATAGCTGCAACTTAAAACCTGTAAGTAAAACAAGTGAACACGCAAGCACCACATTGAGTTGTCATATATTGATATACTGATTGGTTACTGAGCTGGGTACATCAGTGAAGTTTTAACACATGGGTACCTTCACATACAATACACACAAGTACCTAAACACTTTTTTACATTCACATAGCTCAGTGAACATGAGCTATAGGCCTGGCCTATATCACAGATAACAACATAACGCTGTTTTAAACATGTGCATTTTGCAATAACAAACTGTGTACAGGTGTGTACACCTTCATTCAATTTTTCAACCATGGGGTCTTTTTTTTTATATATATCTTTGGAATTTTGTTAAGAAAGCTTTTGGGTATATATATATATATATATATATATATATATATATATATATATATATATATATATATATATATATATATATATATATATATATATATATATATAACTATAATATATAATATAACTAATATATATATAACTTCTATTAAATTCTCGTATTAAACTTCTTCCGCGCGAGCCCGTCTAGAGCTGGCGACACCACACGTCAGCGAGCGAGCGCAGCTCTTTCGCACGTGTAACCTGTATCATAGGGCAGGTTAAACTTTATAAAACACCCTATCTGTCCGTGCCTCATTTACCGCCTTTTCACGCTCCCTCTCCTCCTGTTCATAGCGCGCATAAGCTCCTCCTCAATGCGCTCTGATTAGAAGAGCAAGGGGGAAGGGGGGGGGGGTGTCCGTGACTTTCCGCTTTTTTCATGACTGATGACTCATGGCTCGCAAATGGCAATGGTTAAAGAGTCCTCAAGGAAACCCTTGCAAAATGAAAGTCCCGTGGTCAGTTCAATATTAAACTTTTGTACCGTATATTCTCCGTCAAAATGCGCACACCGAACCGTGACCCCTGTACCGCGACGGTTCAATACGAATACATATACCGTGCCACCCCTAATTATAGCCATTCCATTCCAGCGTCTGTTTAATTCTAACACAAACACAAAGCTGAGCTACTTCAGTTTTTGCACCAGGAGTGGAATAAAGTCACCCAAGAACAATGTGAAAGACTTGTGGAGAGCATGCCAAGACGCATGAAACCTGTGATTAAAATAAGGGTTATTGCACCAAATATTGATTTCTGAACTCTTCTTTAGTGTAAACATTAGAATTATGTTGTTTTAAAATGAATATGATCTTGTTTCTTTGCATTGTTTGAGGTCGGTCTGAAAACATGTATCTTTTTTGTTATTTTGACCATTTTTCATTTTCTGCAAATAAATGCTCTAAACGATAATATTTTTATTTGGAATTTTGGGGGAAATGTTGTCAGTCATTTATAGACTGAAACAAAAATGTTCCTTTTGCCCAAACACATACCTATAAGTAGTAAAATCATAAAAACTGATAACTTTGCAGTGGTCTTTTATTTTTTCCAGAGCTGTATATGCATATCATGTCAGGGTATTCTCCTTTCTCCTTTCACCTCTTCATAAATCTGCTCTGACTGGGAAAAGTTCAGAGGTGATTTTCTTCAGACTCAGGTTGGAGCGTGAGGAAGTAGAGTTCTGAGGTGCATTCCAAAGCCTTTGTAAACGCTCGGTTCCTTTAGCCCGTGGGCTGACTGCTACTTTGAATGCGCTTCTCTCACTGCAGCTTCATGATATTTTTTAGGCTCCTGTTACTATGGCTACATCAGTTCTGTGTAAAATACAACCTGAGAGCGTTGCCATGGTTACAACCATCTCAAGGATGAATTATGTAACCACTATGTTATAGATACTCTGAGGGGCAACTTAGGCTTATCTGATGTACAAGTATGCCTTGTGTTTTTATATCAGTGAAAGAAACTGCAATTGTGATGATCTGCAATTTATTCAATTAAGTGACATCTTTTAATTCAATTATTTTAATGTGCATTTTTGCCTAAATATACCATGCATACAGTAGGTATCATTGCTAGCATTGTATGTAGCCTTGTATAATTTTACACAGACAATAGATGAATGAATAGAATAGAATAGAACGCCTTTATTGTCATTATACACAGTACAATGAGATCTGAAGCCTCCCTTCAAAGTGCACACAGCGCAAGTATAAAAGTATGAATAGTGTACTAATAAAAACTATAAAATTACTATAGTTTTTATTAGTACACTATACTTTTATACTTGCGCTGTGTGCACTTTGAAGGGAGGCTTCAAATCTCATTGTACTGTGTATAATGACAATAAAGGCTTTCTATTCTATTCTATTCAAATTGCACTTTATTACATCAGCTAGGGGCCATGTGTGATTAAAGATTTATTTGAAATTCAATCAACTACATGCAGAATTATGAATATGAATAATCACTCCATCACCATCATTAAACCTTTCCTTGTTCTTTTTGGTGACTAACAGATGCCTAATATTCAGTGGCTGTTGCATAAAGAAGCAGAGTTTTAAGGTCAGCCCAATAAAGATGTAGAGTTGGAGTTAGTCATGTTTTATGACTGTGGCCCTGTGTTTGTTAGTGTGTGGTTGTCATTCAGGTGTAATACTTCTCTATACGCCTTTGAAGGCTTGGTTGAGTCTTCATCAGAACCATGGCTATCGAGCTCACTCATTGTCAACAGTGCTGATTTGGGGAGACTGAGACTCTGTTCATATGTGCTCCTAATGTCAGCGGGAGTTAATCTGAGAGGAACATGACGCACCCATGACAGCTCCAATAATAACCTCGGAATCACTGGGGAATGTGGAATTACTTTGGTGGACCCTCATACAGGTGGGCAACTAATGGACTAGAAACTGCAGGGAGATCATGAGACTGAATATTATTTTAGAAGGAAAAAGGCCAGTGAAAAAGACCTGAACATTGAATTGTGATGTCTAGTGATTTCAGCTGCAGCTCATTTCTGTGCTGGCCTCAGTGTGGTGAGACTGATTCCAGAACAATTTGCTGAATGTCTCTCCCTGTTCTTCACTTCCATTTTACACCTATATCTATTGTGGCATTTAAAGTACACAACCAGACCAAAACATTGATTAAATTAACACAAAAAGGTTTTTGGCTAATTTGTTTAATTGAACAGGTCAAATTAAACAATAATGGTTTAAGATCCAGACTTAGACACTGGTGTATTTATTATGTACAATAGTTTGCACGGTTAATGGCCCAGCTTGGTTGTTCTGACAAAATTTTGTGCTTCATTCTCCACTTCCACTTCTCCTGAAAGATGACTCCCTTGAAGAATGGATCAAATGAGCCTTACTTAAAGAATTTCTCATTGCTGAAATATGTGGTTAACTTTTAATTCAGAAGCATTTAGTTTTCAGCTCATAGTGTATTTCATGCTGAGGTACACACTACACAGAGATTTCCTGATAAGCAGATACAAAAGCCTGTAATAAAGTGGTAACAACTGATTATTGTGTGATATTGTTTCCTTTTATTATAGGGAAGAATCTTCAGAGTGTTGTTTTTGTATTTGTGGCATTTTACAACTTATTTGCTAATGCTCTTTTGTTGAATCTCATCATGCAAAACTCTAACAGATTCTAGTTGGGTCAGAAATAGGTCTAATCAACTTAGTGATAGTGATATTATAATATGTCTAGCACTGTAAACAAGCATTCAATCATTTTCAGCCTCACAGCCTTATTATGGGGACTGTGCTTGGGTTTTGTTGGGTGATTTATGACATGATTCACTGCAGCATACAGTACTGTGCCTTATCCAGATGTGTACGGTGAAAGCAAAGGAAATGTCTTATGCAGTAAATGTAAACAGACTGTCAAAGATCCAGGCCGTGTCCGTCCCATGTGTTGGGAGTTGATTTAGTAGACTTCAATTGGCTGTCATAGAGCCAGCCACTTCTACAAGTAAGCATTTATAGACTCTTTGGCTGGAGGCCCATTTGACAGGCATATACTTTATTATGGTTGCTATAGTCAGCTGTGAGACTTCATCCACAAAGCTGCAGCAACTGTAGTCAAGAGATGTAATCCACATATGCATATTTAAGTTACGGTTTGCTAACTCCAGGTCTCACATGAAAAAGAGTTATGACATTATTATGCTGAAACGAATAACACAGATTAGACTTTAGTCCCGACTCGACTTGACAGGTATTTAAACTGTACTGCTGACTGTGTTAGAAGAAAGAAAATGAGTGATATTTTGAGTAACTTGATGGCTTCCAGACTGGGACAACTACTCAAAAAATGAATTTTCATGATCAATCAATGAAATGTCAATCATCAAAACTTACCTTTAAGACTACTTACCTTGTGTCTTTTAATTTTTCATTCATTCATTTTATTTATTTTTTATTCAACCATGCAATTTAATTTGCATTTAAAGATCCCATGACATGGTACTTCTTGATGCTTTTATATGGTGCCTTAATGGTTCCCTAATACTGTAAATGAATCCTTCTTCAAATTCAAGACTCAGTGCATGAGATAGCCCCATGAACACAGTCAGAGTCAAAAATATGTCTCTGGAACACTTTATTATGGGCGTTGTTGCTTGAATGCAAATGAGAAGGACAGAGACAGGCCAGTGCAGCGGGTGGGCCGTGGCCAAACTCTCCGCTCTTTCCTCGTTTAGCGGTGTGATGTGCGCTGGCCCCACTTCCGCGTTTAAGCGCGAGGAAGATATGAGACGATTTCCAGTGAAAACTAAACACATTTCCACAGAAAATAAAATTAAACCACTGCTGTTTCAGGGGTTCGGAGACTCTGACATCCGAGCCTGGAAACACTCTCACGTCTAACAGGGTCTAACAGGGTAGGGGAGCTCACATTAATGTTCAAAAACCTCAGAAAGTGAAAATTTCATGCCATGGGACCTTTAACAAAAGTACATTTTGAGTCAACACATGGGTGAATAAGAGCTTGAAGACCATGTCTTATTATTACATGCCCCTTTTCTCAAACAGAATGAGACTATTGAGATGGTCAGCCATTACTCATACCATAAGGTCACTAATCCACCAAAAACAGTTTGACATAATGGTAATAGCTGTGATATGCATTCCTACTGCTGTACCATCACAACTGTACCCATTCCATAAGCTGTCATATACTGAAAACACGTCACCTCACAAACTTGTAAAAGCAAAAAAAAATCTTTATATAAAATATAATTATATAAAAATATAATGTATTTGTTAATCAGTAAACATTACATTTGTAATGTAATCAGTCAGGCTCTAATAATGTGATGTCTGTTTGACCACTTTAGTCACTACATAGTGGGCTCTGTCAGACTTAGACTAGCACAATTTATATGGAAATTGGCAAATGGAAATACATATGCTTTCTTTTTAGCAGTACTATTCATGCAGAAATTTTGGTACTTTACTTTATACTGTTTCCTATCTAAACAAGCCCGTATGCCCTATTGCACTCTATCCACAGTGAGTTAAAGTTTATCTTGCATAAATAATGAAAATGGCAGCAGCAGCAGTTTGATGGACTGGAGCTGGTGGGAGTTGAGTCAGTGCTCCTGTCAGGTGCTGTTTGTGACCTCCCTGTGTTATGTAATTACTCTGAGGTAACACATTGTTCCCTTATGGGTTGGAGGTTAATATTAAAAGCTGTAATTTCACCTCCATGTGAATATTGTGCATTGATGTGTGTGTCTTTTTATTGCCAGCATTGATATGCAATTTTGGTCCTATTTTCTGCACCCTTGCAACGTGTCACTCAGCTTAGTTGGCCTGCTTTGGGAAATCCGAGGTTTACCCAAATCTTATCTTTTATCTTTTATTGTGTTTCCAACCCTTACCCTGTCTGTATTTTCATCTTGATCTCTCGCTTAGCTGTATGTTTGTTTATCTCTTCTGTCTCTTCCTCTGTTGAATCTATGTTGTTCCATATTCTAATCCTTTGAGCCCTAACAAAGGCAAATCCTCTCACTCATTTTTGCACACCAGATAAACTTTAAGCGTTTCCTTTCTGGATCATCTTTCTTAAAATAATCATGTACGATTTGTGTTTTACAGCTTATACGAAAGATATACATCCACCTCACTGACTCTTTAGTGTTGTTATTAAACACAGTAAAGAGTACGATCTGTCCATATGCGTGGACTGTTATCTGCATTAATAATGATAAAGAGTTAGGCATACTTTTTACTTCAGCCAAAACCCTTTCGGTCATGACCCAAATGGGGTTGTAGTCTATGTCTATGCAGTTGCAGTGGGAGCTGTTGTTGTAGTGCTACAAATTATCAAATAAACTGCCACTACTACTAAAATACTACTACTAAATTACTATTCATTGGTTCCTGAATAGATTTGTTTTTTTGAATTGATTAAAGTTGGAGAGGAGAATCTTATATAATTAAAATTCTGAGACAATACAACATTGTATGCATTGTTTGACTGCATCAAATTTGTAAATGTAGACATATAAATAGGCATATCCCAGCGCACAGAAGTCTACCTGCCAGAGTCTCTCAAGCCTTGTTTGTTTACTATATCTGTTTACCTATCTTACAGCAGACCAGGCAACAAACCTGGCAGCAGCCCCAGAGGCCAGACTCCAGACGAGGCCGGGCGTCGACAGGGTCAAGAGGGACACTCGTCAGGCAATGATCTCGCCAATTCAGTCACCAGCGACATGCTCATGGTAAGTCTCAAAGGGGAGGTTATATTAATATTTATTCCATTATTTATAAAGTCTTTCTCAACCTCACTCTTCATTTTGTTTTCCATAAACTGCTTAAACAGATACAGGTAATGCTTGTTTAATGTATTCTTTAGTCCTAAGGTGTTTTTAACCAGTCCAAGGAGATATTTTCTTCAAACTGTGGTTGTTTTTGTATGGTTGGCTACATTTTTGTGAGACAAATATGCAAAAACTTTCTTGTTTCTTTTTTAACCTTCAGGGTTATAATGGCGTAAAACATCTCCTCTCATTTATACATCTTCAGCATATACTTAAAAACAAGTGCATTTCTTGACACAATCCTGCATCCTTGTTCAGGACTGGCACAGAGTACAGTACTGTATAAAAATGTATATGCAAGACTGACATTGCTAGTAGGTTTACTACAGTGAAATATCCAATTTGACATTCACAGCATGACATTTCATTTCCCGAGCTCTACAAATGGATTTCACTTTTTGCCACAGAAACATTCTGTTTGCTTTATAAAAATGTGAAGGGCCTTGCGAACTGCATGCCTACACTACAGTACCACTCAAATGTTCCCTTCTAAGTTGCTTCTCCTCCTCACTTCACTTTCATTGCCCAAGAGGAGTGTCCTTACCACGGCTCTTATGACACCTGTGGGCCGGTGGCACCAGCAGCAGCCCCCTGTACTGGAGACTGTGGGAGAGCTTATTCAACAGGCTTTGGTAATTAGCGGTAAGAGAACATGCCGTGCTGTGGGTGCTGTGCACATATACAGGAACAGAGATGTCTAAGAGGACTGTGTAATTATGTGGGCCTCATGGTGAGTCTGAGGATGGCACAGCGGTGGGGCTTAATGACAATACTCGTTCTGGGCAGTGCTGCCAAAAGGCGGCTATATCTTACACAATTGTTCCTCTGAAGCTAATAATACTTATCTTGCACATTTGAGCCTTTATAAAAGTAATGACGGGATATATCGTAGACTGGAAAATGAAAAGTAGGTTATACATAGTATTATTGAATTGTAAAGGTCTGATCATGGCTATGAATAGTTGCTGTACCACTATTCAAATGGAAAGTTTGAGAGGTTGATAGATTATAACTGATTTGCAGATTGATGATTTATCCAAACTTTACTGATCCACAAAGGAAATGGACACATTACAACATAATAACAAAGAGCAAAAAAGAAATAGTAAGAAACAGAAACATAACTTAAAAATAATTTAAGTAGAAAATATACTTAAATACAGGTCTGTATATACAAATATACAGACTTATATGTATATGTTAAATAAAATATAGTAATAATAATAAATTATAGATGGACATAAGGACAGAAAATAATAATAGTTGCCCCGAAATGGACTGGAATATCAGTTGATAATTCAAATTTTAAACCTGACTGAACAATATTACACTACAATTTACTAGTCACGAGCTGTTCTTGCTTACTATTATTACTATTATAGGCAATGGCAGTATAACAGATTTGAGAAGAACACTGATGCCCTATAGTGGAGTATACAGTCCTTTGGGGTCCATAAGGGGCAGAGGTTGTAGGGGAGATTCATGGAGGTTTTGCCTGGTCTTGCACTCCAACACCTCATTCATTCTGTGTGAGTCTCGCATAGGCAGGACCTGCACTGTACTACCTGTCTCTTCACACTTCTCATTTTCCATGGGTTTTATGTTTTATTTGTTGAAACAGGCATGGAAACTCTTCTCACCTGGCTTTGGTTAGCTGTATTTTGAGCATTTTGTAATGGAATAAGAAGTGATGACATTAAGAAAAAGAGAACTGCAAAATATGGCTGAAAAGCAATTTGGTCTGGGCTGCATAATGAGATGTGATAGTTTTGAGCACAGGGAATGAGAGGGATCGGTCTGGACATGGTAATATAAAATTGGATATTACATTTGTGGAACTGCTCTTTGAGTAATGTCTCTACAGTAGCTCTTTACCATCAGATAACACATCAAAAATTAAATTTCTCTCCATCGCCACAAGGCTAAGCCACCATCAGTCAGAAGATCGCTCCAGCTGTAATAATCAGGCTCTCATCTCCACACTGCATGTACACATTTCGCCCCTGTCACACCAGAGAGGCAGCCCACATGAGCTATAACATTAAGCTGCTCTTCAACTTCAGAGCTGCCTTATTTTCTATGTTACGGTGGATTGGATTTTTACTGTAATGCCACCAGTTAGGTACCCTGCAAGTGTTTCATCTGTCTGTGAATATGCCATGCACTCTCCAGTCTCTCAAGAGCAGCGTTATCTGATTCATACTATATCACTTATAGAACTCAGATAAAGAGCCACACTGGTAATAATGTATGTTATTATGTATGTTATTCCACGGTTCTTTAAGGGAAATTTGGGACCATGTTGTATAATATAAATGCCAGTTTATGCAAATTGGTTATTACAAATAAAAAATATTATATGTGAGGTTAATATGGAAATCACTGAAAGTAGTCAGTGGAGTGTATTGCTCTTGTAAGTTTTGTTCCAACTGAATAAAAAGGTATTGTTTGTATATCAGTGAAGCTAGGGCGACATTACTATCATGACCTTGGAAACTTAATTACACTGACTCTTTTTTGTTGCTTTATCTGAAGTTTTAATTCATATGTATTTTCAGCAGTAAATTTAATTTTCTCAGTTGCCATGGAAGTGGTGCACCCTGTATGTATTATCTCAACGCATATTTAGAAAAGTGAAGACCTGGATATGAAGAGGCTATGAAAATCAATGGAGACTGCTGTGTGTCTATGACATATACACTGTTCAGTGCCCATATGGTATCATGATGGTGATTCATCATTATTGATTAGAAGTAATTTATGTACTACTATACATGTGTAAAACATGAACACCAGTTGCATAAAGTCGATAAAAAGAAAATAGATTTTACATACAACTGTTTAAAAGGAGTCTGTGTACTCTGAGCCCAGCCTTTATGGTTTGGAGTGTTGCGAGGCATCTCTTTTGCAGACCTTGAACGTAAAAGCAGTTTGTGTTTCAGCAGTTTGTGTTTTTATTTTGTTTTGCATCATGATATATATCTTGCTTTGTAAGCATTTGAAGCTTTTATTTCAAAGCATAATGACTTGATTGTTTTTCAGCTATCTCCTGGTTCAGAAGAGGAAGACCATGAAGGTCCAGTGGTTGAGAAACTCGGTCGGATTCAGTTCAGCGTTGGATACAGTTTCCAGGACTCCACTTTGACTGTCAAAATACTCAAGGGCCAGGATTTGCCCGCTAAGGACTTTTCCGGCACTTCAGATCCGTTTGTCAAACTATACTTGCTGCCGGATAAAAAGCACAAGTTGGAGACGAAAGTGAAAAGGAAGAATCTCAACCCTCACTGGAATGAGACCTTCCTTTTTGAAGGTATGGTGATTTTTTTAACCCATATATCTTTTAAACAAGTGTAAACCACCAATTCACCCTTGGATGTAGTTTCTGTTTATTGTTTTTATTGCAGTAATTTAACAGTTGCTTACACTGCCTGACAAAAGTATTAGGACGATTGTGTATTTCTGAACTTTCATAAATAATGATAACAAGACGTATTGGTAATGACAACAAATCAATTTATTGATATATTAAAGCAAATTTCATCATGTGTAAAGGCATATTATTGCAAAAATGGGGACTCATCGCAGTGTAGGTCTAACTCAGGTCTAAACCAGGACTAGACTAGGACTATCGTCTTAATACTTTTGTCAGGCAGTGTAAATGTAGTAGAAATATAAATGTTTGTGATAAAACCTTTACCCCATGGATGAAATGTGATACAGTCTGAGCTTGTCTTGGTGTGGCCCTGGTTTGGCCCTGGTTTGGCCCTGGTTTGGGCCCACCTTGAGCACTAATGTAGACTTGGTTTGGCACCGTTCTAGTCCTGATCTAGTCCAGGTTTAGTTCCTGGTTCAGTCTCAATTCATTTAGCATGATAGAAAGCATGGCCCTGCTCAAAGAGGTTTTGTAACTGATGGTGTAATTTGGCAATTTAAGACACATGCATAATAAATTTCTGTTTTTAGGTTTTCCATATGAAAAAGTGGTCCAGAGAACGCTATATCTCCAAGTTCTCGATTACGACCGCTTCAGCAGAAATGACCCCATAGGAGAGGTGTCTATTCCAATGAACAAGCTTGACCTGGCCAACATGCAGACCTTCTGGAAGGAGCTGAAACCGTGCAGCGATGGCAGTGTGAGTGAGAGGAGGCAGAGCTGTGGGGGGAGAGAGGGGGGAGCGGAGCAGGAAGTAATGGGTGATGTCATCGCTGGCTGTCTTGGATGTCCCTGGGGAGACTGGTGGTGTGTGCTGGTGGGAAAGATGAGATAGTGAGGCAAAATGGAGGAGGGGGGGTGGGTCGGTGGTGGAGGGGGGCAGGTCGTGGGTGGAGGAGTGACAGGTGGATTGAAAAACAGACAGACAAACACACGGCATGCAAAAGAGGGGTGGACAATAAGATGGAGCTATGATTGTCTTTGGTTTGATATCTCCAGGGGAATCGCGGGGACCTTCTGGTGTCTCTGTGCTACAACCCCACAGCCAATACCATCACTGTGAGCATTATTAAAGCCCGAAATCTCAAAGCCATGGACATCGGAGGCACCTCAGGTAAAAATTATACAATCAGTTATAATCGAGTGAACTTCAAGCATTCATTTAATTAGTGGTACCATAGTTAGAACATAGTATTCCTTGGCAGAGACTCTAATCACTGATTGTGGCTTGTTGCAAAACACAGGGCTGGCATGAAGATGTGTTATGTTATTGATTTATTGTGGCGACCTTTAAAAACAGCACACAAAAAGTAAATGAATGCATTTTTTATGAGTTATGACCATATTATTTTGATTAACCTAACCATAACCTCATAACACATAAAAAATTAAAATTATAACGCTTAACAATATTTAGTGTCATAAATCAATACATAGAACTATCCGGGCTTGGCTTTCTAATACAGGTCTAAATTGTTTGCAATCAAGCAGTAACACAATGTCTTATATCTTATCCCTGTAAGCTATCATTAAAGATTCAACCATCTTTACT
This sequence comes from Paratrypauchen microcephalus, assembly GCA_036785185.1. Lineage (NCBI taxonomy): Eukaryota > Metazoa > Chordata > Actinopteri > Gobiiformes > Gobiidae > Paratrypauchen > Paratrypauchen microcephalus. The sequence continues at coordinate 4,291,972 of JAVJIX010000039.1, forward strand.
CTTTCCCTCAGATCCCTATGTGAAGGTGTGGTTGATGCACAAGGACAAGCGTGTGGAGAAGAAGAAGACGGTGGTAATGAAGCGCTGTCTGAACCCTGTGTTTAACGAGTCGTTCCCCTTCGATGTGCCTGCCCACGTGCTGAGGGAGACCACCATCATCATCACCGTCATGGACAAGGACAAGCTCAGTCGCAATGATGTCATAGGAAAGGTATCTCCTCACATTTCTCCTGCTGCTTCCTCTTCTTCTTCTGCTCCTCTGGGGCTTCTCACAACATCAACAGCATGAGAGGCAAATCACACATCCAGTCTCTACTGACCCCTGCTGGGAGCAAATGTCTGTCAGGAGTATGTCCCAGATGTATAAAAATAGATTTAGACATTGCATTATGCAACTCTCAGAGGGATTCACAGAGACAGTCAGATTCTCGAACATATTGTGTAGTTTAATAACACTGCGACTCAATACGCCTGTTTATAACAAGATTTAAATCATAGTCAAATTAGGTGGTGAAATATGTATAGTACGATTTTAAAAAGGATTGCAAATTTGGAGCCTATTACAATTAATTAAAGGTAATTAGAGCGAATGAAAACAAATTAAAGGTGATTACGAGGAATGAACCAGGGAAGTGATTTTACTAATCAGGTGTGCAAATACTTAAATGGGCTGTAGAATAAGTGAGAGACCTGAAAACAAACCTTTAATAACTAAAGGCATCTTGGGTGACTGCACAGTTGACCAACACTTGTTAGTCCTTCACATAAAGTAACAGAGAAAAGCTTCTAATTAATGTATTACTTTAACCTTTTCTAAACAAATCCATGTAACTTATAGAGCCGAATTGGGACTTTACTTTATTCAAATTACTTAATAATACTTATAAGTAAAGTAAAGTAAAGTAAAGAAATATAATGATTTGAAAAGCCATTAGCTGGCATGAATATTAATGATCAGCCTGTTGTAGGGCTGGGTATCGTTCAAAATTTCCCGATGCCGATACCAATATCGATACCTTCATTTCGATACCGATTCCTGACCAGTACCTTTTTCGGTTCCTATTTTATATTAAATCTAGGAAAAAAAATAATTTCATTACATATTTTATTCCACATACTGGAGTTTATTTTCCGTTATTCAAGTTATTGAAGTAAATGAACAACAACACAACTGCACATCATCACATTATCTCTCTCTCCCACACACACACACACACACACACATACATATCTAACAGTTTTAGATACAACAAAGGAAGATTATTTTGATTTAGTATTCATTTGGGTAAATTATTTTCAAAGAAACATATTCTTTATTTTTATGTTTAACTAATTTGAGTTAAAGAAAAGAGAGAAAAGCCTGAGAATTAAATTTTCAAATTAAGGAGATGAAATAAAATGATTTTCATTTAAAAATCTGTTGTGTCACGTTCTCTACTGGAAAATTATCAACACGTATGAGTGAGGGGGTACTCGGGGTATGACAGAAGGGCTCAGGGGGTACACAAGACAAAAAAGGTTTGGAAACACTGCCATAAACAATAGTTACTCGCTAATATCCTACAGTACCGTTAACATACATAGGTAAACTTGCAACAACCTAGCTAGCTCCTACCTTAACAAACAAAGCAGATCAACAGAAATCGCGGAACAAACTTACCCGATGAAATATCAGACACAGCGCTGTGCTCAGTACTTTCAGATGAATCCGAGTCTGGTCGTAAAACATCCTGTAGCTCTTGTCAGATATGCTGCACCGCCAGTGTTGTCCCTGAACGTGAACTGAACGCTCTGTATTACTGCCTGATGAACGAACTGTGAACGAGTTCATTCTGGTGTCTGTGAACGACACGTGCTATCTCTTTAACTTCGTTCAATAGGGTCTCAGATTTCTGATCCATCCATCTGAAATTTCCGATCCATGTGCCCCCCTCCCCCTTCCCCCGACCGGCAGCTCTCTCCCTCTCTCCCTCGCGCAGCGCGCACGGAACGGTCCGCCTGGTTCGCCTCAAACCTTTCGCTGCTATTGCAGGACTGCTTACAAACTGTTTCCCCACTATCTGGACTCTGTTCCCCACATGCTCTCCCTACCTTCTCCTCCGCGCTGCTCTCTGGTTTAGGGGCCAAACTGCAGCACTTCCTGGTCTTGCAAGAAACAGCGCAGAGTGGTGCGCTAAAGGGGGCCACATTAAAGGGGAATCACTAATGTTAATTTGTGGGTTTATTTTTTCTTTTCTTAAGTCTCTTAGTTAATTAAGTCATATCATATGGGGGTTATTTAAGTATTTTCTTTATTATGTTGAATTGCAGGTGTTTTATCATTATGGGGACCGTTATTTGTAGTTGGATAAGGATGTGAAATTGGATATGAAGATGGAATCTAACACATGGTTTGATTGTTAAAACTGATATAATAATTGCTGTCTATGGTTCTATATGGGCTTTGGCAATGATACTGAAAAATAATAGCTCGCAGCAAAAAAAAAAGAACTATGAACTAGTTCATTTTTTGGAACTATGAATGAACTACTAACTATAAACAGTTATGAACTATGAATGAACTAGTTCATTTTGAAATGTGTGAACTGAACTTTGAACTAGTTAATGTAGAAAATGAACTTTCCCAACACTATGCACAGCGCAGTATTAGAGTCGGTCTTACGAAAGTATAACCACGCTTTCGGCTTCGGCATTTTTGTACGGTTTGACGACTCCGCAGCCAAGCTAATTGATTAGCTAACTTATTAGCCCCCTACAAGTTAGGTGAATCTCGCCTTGCCTGTGAACAAGGGGCGTGACCACGCTGTGTTTTTCATACACGCAGACGTTTGAGCCAATCTCAGGAGGTGGCATTATCAGGCCATAAGCACACAGGCACATATCTGAGCCACACGTGATTAACCTCTGGGTATCGAAACGTGGAACCGAACGACGAGGCATATTTCGATACCCAGAAGAACCTAAGCATTTCGGCCGGTGCCATGGAGGAACCGAATTTCGATGCCCAGCCCTAGCCTGTTGTTTTCACACATCTTGCTTGCTTGACACATCCTTTGGAATGTGCTTTTATTAACACATCTCCCCCTGTGTGTGCTACATGAATGATCCTACAGAACAGTTTTTATTCACTGACTTGTAGGAAGCTCAGATAAATTATCTTCCTGCATGCACCAGTCAGGCTTAAAATAACTGGCTGCTTTTTCACAAGTGAAAAAGCTTGTACTGCGTGACATAAACTAGAGTTCAGTATCAGCTCATTGTGATCTTTTTGTATCAGTAATAGTATTCAGACTTCATTTGTGTGAGTATTCTGTCTACTAATGGTTTCTTTTAAGAGTTAAATTCACATTAGGATTCTGTTTTGTGTTTTCTTTTGCAGAAAGCTTCTCACCATTCCAATATGAGGCAAGAATAGTAGATGGGGCCCAGTTTATGCTAATCCTTCATTTATTTTGTTGACATATAAATTTTAGTGGCACTGTGATTGCTATTCACAGCAATAAGCTCCTGGGTTTGGCCCATATTGGTGGCGCACACCGTTGCAGTCTCTCAGGACCAAAATATCATATAACTATCCTCGAACTGTTGACTTAAGTACTGTCAAGGGCCCTCAGATAATGAGCTAAAACTATTTTTATTTATAACGTTGTGAGATATATCTGCACATACTGTATCTGAGCTCCCAGATATGAGATGCAGATACAGATGCTTTTACTGATAACAATCGTAATGGACTTATTTTCTTATTCTTATTCTTATTCTAAATTACAAAAACATTGGTGATGATCAGTGCTGAAATGCCTCTCTCTGATCTGAATGGTCACTACCTAAACCCCAGCACCTGCAGCCAATCATTAATCAGAGCTAGTGCAGCCTCTGAGGCATGCCAATATATAGTATAAGAAAAAAAGTGTCCTCCTTGTGCAGCTTAAGACACAACCCAGGTTCACAGTTATGATTGTTGTTCCTTTTTTTCACCCAGAGCGCATGATAAATACAGTTCCTTTAACTATGGATTGTATATAATTTAGCACCAAGTAAAATGTAAGTATATTAAATAGCAAATGATGCTGATACTTACTTAAATGCTTACAAAGTGGAGCTATATCTACAAAACTGAAAAACTGAAGTCAATGTTTAGAGGATTTGACGTGTGTGTATCACCTTACCCTCTCTGTTTCTGTCTGCAGATTTACCTCTCATGGAAAAGTGGCCCAGCGGAGGTAAAACACTGGAAAGATATGATGGGGCATCCTCGCACCGCTGTGGCCCAGTGGCACGCCCTCAAAGCCTGAAGGGGATCTCTAACCCACCAGCTTACAGTCACCTCTGCTCATAAAGTGACATGTACCCTCCACCCTCACCACACCTCTGCTTTAGCTGTCTGCAAATGTCATTTCTTTGTTCTCAGGCCTTTGATATTTCTTGCCCTCATTACACCCCTGTCTAGCTCTAAATCCCACCTGAACACCTCGATCTCAAATTAGAAATGTCTTTGATCACTTACCCCTCTTTTATAGGCACTCAAATCCCCCATGGCCTTCTCTCTCTCCCCTTCATAACTGCACACTTTAGTGGGACCATTACCTCCATCGCCACCGCTGAATATTAATCGTCAACCAAAAAATTGATAACTCAAAGTCAAACCATTTGTCCATTACGTTTTTACTGTCACTGCCTAGTCTTGAAAAATCAGGAAAAGAAAAAGATTTGATGATAGATGGACCTGACTTGTTGATCTCGTTCTGTGGCGCCATTGTAATAATTCTCCATTGGCTGGAAACCCTTTGTTGTCCGTGCGTACTGTTGGTGATGTGCTGTAATCCCAAAAAACAGATTTAAACTTTTGGATTCTTGACGAGAAGAAGTGTAAAAAAAAATAGACAAAATATGGAAGAGATTTGTGTTGTCTTTTTGTTGTTTGCAAAAGATGTTAGGGAATCATCTTGTTCTTCCAGTTGAAGACAATAAGTAAAAAGTTCCAACTAAGAAAGTGGGCACAGGGCAAGTGGGGCTGTTTTGGAGTTACACAAGAAGGTTTTAAAACACAATGGCCCCAGTATTGAGGGTAAAATAGGCTGTTGTATCACTTTATAGAGGTGAAGATAGTTGAAGGCTTAGGGAGGTCACTTTTGTTTCTTAAAAGTGAATCAAACTGAGTCAAAGAAAACAAAGGGGGTGGTTTAACTCAAAAAGATATAACACTATAGTTTTTATTCTCGCCTACCTCCTGTTCCAATACATCCATTGTAATAATAAAAGGCTCTTGAACGTATATGTCTAGAAGAAGAAGAAGAAAAAGTGACTTTATTGATCTCACACAGGAGAAATTCTTCTCTGCATTTAACCCATCAGCAGTGGGCAGCACATTACTGCGCCCGGGGACCATCTCCATGATCTTCTTTGCTTCGGTTTGGTCAGGACCAAAGCTGGAGGATTTTATCTATGGTGCATGTTTTGGGTTGGTGGGGGAAACCGGAGTGCCCGGAGGAAACCCACCCAGACATGGGGAGAACATTCAAACTCAACACAGAAAGGCTCGGGCGACCCGGGGTTCGAACCTGGAACCTTCTTGCTGTGAAGCATGAGCGCTAGCCACTCAGCCACCGTGCGGTCTAACTTGTCAAAATTAATTATTGATAAAGTATTTTAGAAATTGAGAGGTTCATCCACCTCTTATACAGTATGGATATACAGTACATATTTTCTTACATTATATTTTATCCATATACTGAACTATAATAACTATAATAATATAACTATAACTATAATGTCACACGTCCTCTGTTTGGAGTCACAGGTGGCTGAAGCCATTAATGTAAACTCAAAAAAAAATCCTTACCCCTGCAATGATTCACTATGGCAACTTATAGTGAGAGCTCGCCAAGAGGTTTTGGACAGTGAGAGTTACGGAACAGAGACAATGTTTGCTAACTTACTCCCAAGTGCCCCATAGATATTTATGTTTTAAATGTATTGTAACATATGCTGAAACATTTAGTTTTCTATAAGTGCAATACACATCAGGGACAGGTTATGGTTACTGACAGATTTGTTATTGAAATGTCCAAATGTTCATTCTTTTACCTTGCCACGTTTAGCTTTACATTGCACATAAAAAACAAATCAAAAGGCAATATTCTTGTCATGACCACGTTCAGTGTGACCTCCCTTAAGTCCTGTAGAAATGTACTGAGTGAATCCTTCTAACTGAAGTAATAATACCTGGGGGTAATGCTTTTACATTCCACTGTTGATGTATATGTACTGTGTGTGCGCGTGAGTGTCGGTGTTTGAGTGTGATTGTGTTAACTGTGCTTTAGGTTCTTCTGTGTGTATCTGCACTGACTTCCAGTTTAATACTGACCCTTGTTTACCAGTTTTATTTTGTATGAATTTTACGAACCCAAAATGTACAGAGAAGTATGCTGTTGTTGTTTTTTTGTTTTTTTTTAATTGTCACATCTGAAGAGTCACTTGACTTATTGATATTGATGCTGGACCAAACCTCTCTTCATAGCAGGGTTTATTTCTTTAAGTGTGTTTTATATTCAGATACATTTAGAAATAGTAATGGTTAACAGTATCATGCTGATGCTGTTTTTCGTATCACAAATTTCTAAAGCAGCTACTAATATTCTATCCTTTCTTTTGCTCTCTGGACCAATTAAATGGGCTGGTGCCAAAAATTGAACATAATAAGACTACAGCTGACCACCCTGCCGTGCACACATGTTTTCTGGCACAAAATGTCCAGTGTGTGCCTTATAGGAGCCACACCTTGCGCCTCGCCTCTGTGTGTGGGCGGGACAGAGGGAAAGGTGGGTGAGGTATAATCGTCACCTCACTGCATCACTCAGCTGCATCTCAGGTCAGAGCTTCCCAAAATAAACCGGGAACACAGTCGTCTGTCTGTCTGTCCTGATGGCTTCGTAACAGCGGCCCTGAAGGTCATGCACAACCACAAATCACAAAGCAAACAAACATATATTAAGTCAAAACAAAGTAAACACTATGTAATACAACAATTCATTACAAGATAAACAAGAGATACCAATGACCACTGTTTTAAGCCTTCTTCATTAGTGGAGTAACATTTGGTATAGACAAGGGTATTTTTCTAAAATGAAACTTTAATCTTGTTTGCTTTATGGTCATTTTGTTTATAGTCCTAACTATATTAATTTTGGCCCATACATTTTTGTCTGGTGCATCTTGGCAGCTTATATAATATTGTGATCACATTTTGCATTTGTGATTCATAACCACAGCCTGCCTTATATGTAGATCATGTCTCTTCTTGGGTACATGTTAACAGTGGATACTCTATAGAGACTACAAGAAATTATAATCTGAGACCTGGCCTTCAGGGTCACTGTGCTTTGTGCATTAAAATGTAATACATTCCAAAGACCTAAGAAGTCATTTTCATTCAGGGTTTGGTGGCATTGGATTTAAATAAATTAACAATTGTCACTATAATAATCACTAGCCAAATACTACAATGTGGTAAATCTTTCGTGGTATTTCTGAATCTCGGGCATTCTTCTTGGGGGCAGTACTTGAGACAAAGAGAGGTTTACCAGCAACATGTATTTGATATAATGTACAAATGTATGTGAAGTGTATGAAAAAAGTGAGTATTGACTGGGCTTGTTGATATCTGTGTGTCTTTGATATCATTCAGCCCCCTTTTTCCACTCTCTGTTCCCTTTATAGTTACACATTTGTGGAGTGCACAATGTTAATATCAACCATTTATTTTTTTTAAACCTGTACAGTGTATATAAAAATATAAATGTGTATATAAAACAAGATATTTCTGGTACATTTTGTATTCTTTAATTCAATCACCCTTGAGAACAGGTAAGTTTAGGGTAAGTATAAACCTCATGTTTCATTATGTTGATGTCATGTTCCAGTGACATCTCATGCCTATTGTATGCTTTTAAATCCGCCACCCGCTCTAAGTAAGAACTATGATTTCATGATTTACATTTTTAGCAACAGAAATACCTGTAGTTTAATAAATTCAAAACAGATCAGGTTTATGCCATTCTGTGAAACATTCAAAGCAAGGAAATGGCATTCCTATAGAGAAAAGCAGGTAGTGGCCACCCCACCAGGAAACCTTTAACTTATATTTGTGGTTTACCATCTTCAAAAGTTTGAAGGTCCTATATTATGCAAAATTGACTCTAGTGAACTTTAAGCCATGTTATTATGTTGTTACTTCCTCAAAAACATACTCAGAGTTGTGTTTTGTTTCATTCACCCATGTTTGGGTTGCCCTTTATTATTAGTACTGTACTGCACATCTTCAAAGCTCATAATGCTCTCTTTCACCTTGTGATGTCATGTAGTGTTAGCTTTCAAGTTAATAGCTACATTTTTAGCTTCTTTCTCAGTAGATATGGGCAATTCCTGGTCGGAAATCATCCACATGTTTCTAGTGAAGGTGTATGGAGTTTAAAAACACATTGGAGCACTTCCTGCATTGGCACATGACATCACAAGGTGGAACAGTGTGTTTTCTTCTTAAGAGAACTCAGCCTAAATATGCAGGGTTTATGTGTTAAACATATGTGAATGAAAAAAAAACACAGCTCTAAGTATGTTTTTGATAAGGAAACATAATAACATGCATCAGAAAATAGTGTAATATGGACTCTTTAATGTACTTTGTGACTACCTCACAAACCGGCCCCAGTTTGTGAGAGCCCGGGACTGTGTGTCTGACCTCATGACCTGCAGTGTGGGGGCACCCCAGGGCACGGTCCTCACGCCCTTCCTCTTCACCCTCTACACTGCAGACTTCAGACACAACACGGACAGCTGTGTCCTGCAGAAGTTCTCTGATGACTCCGCCATCATTGGTCTCATCACAGACGATGATGACACGGAGTACAGAGGACTAACGCAGGACTTTGTGGACTGGTGTCAGCGGAACCACCTTCTCATCAACGCGGGTAAGACCAAGGAGATGGTGGTGGACTTCCGCAGACGCCACTCTACTGTCCCCCCACCAGTGAACATCCAGGGAAGGGACATTGAGAGAGTGGACTCTTACAAGTACCTGGGTGTTCATCTGAACAATAAACTGGACTGGACTCATAACACAGATGCACTGTACAGGAAGGGCCAGAGTCGGCTCTATCTCCTGAGACTGCGGTCCTTTGGAGTGAGAGGGCCACTCCTGAGGACCTTCTATGACTCTGTGGTAGCATCAGCCATCCTGTACGGTGTGGTCTGCTGGAGCAGCAGCATCACAGAGAGGGAGAAGAAGAAACTGGACAAGGTCATCAGGAAGTCCAGCTCCGTCCTGGGCTGTCCTCTGTACTCGTGCAGCAGGTGGGGGACAAGAGGGTCCTGGCTAAACTCATGTCTATGCTGGACCATGAGTGTCACCCCCTGCAGGACGCTCTGTCGGCTCTAGAGAGCAGCATCAGTGACAGACTGATTCACCCTCGCTGTGTTAAAGAGAGATTTCGCAGGTCTTTCCTTCCTGCTGCTGTCAGACTGTACAATGATCAATGCTGGTCATGTTCATCTCCATAGCAACCATGTGTCATCTCCATAGTAATAATTACATGTGCAATATTATTTAAAGTCACTTTACCTGCTACTTATTTGTGTAACAACCACTGTCCATCACTGCACTGTACACAATCATCTGAGTCACTTTATTGTAGTGATATTATATATTACTGAATTGGAGTCACTTTAACTGCTGTTTGTTCACTGCTCAGAATCAAAGACATTTATTGTGCAGCGTTCCTGTGCCTTTAACCTTACAGTGTTGTGTTTTTTTAGTTGATTGTACATACTTATTATTTATCTTAATTTTTGATGCATGCTCTTTTTTCCAACTGTTTCTGAAACTTGCATTGTGACACTGCAATTTCCCCATTGTGGGACAAATAAAGGATTATCGTATATTATCTTAATCTGCACCTACAGGAAAATGTGCTAGACTCACACAATTAATACTTTTATTTGTACATCAGTATTAATTGTCTGAGTTAATTTGTGCAAAATCCATTTAATACTAGGCCAAGTAGACTCACGAGGGGAGCAGATGGGGTTGACTCATTTGAAACATTCCTTTCTTGTACATAAGCTTATTTGTCATTTTTCTGGATGTTGTGCAGTGAGCTTTGGCTGTATCTAGACAATAGAGAAAATAACATGCAGGCGAGTGGCAGAGAGGCTGGGGATGAAACAGAGTTGGCAAGACATGAAAGCAGGCAGCAGCAGTGGGGGATGACAGGAGTGACTAGCAGTGCAGCAAGTGTGTGGGAAAATGGGAAAAGCATGGGAAATACATTACAGAGCAATAAGGACAGCCATGTAAAATCCACAGGTGGTGGTTTCATCCCCACAGTCAGTAGGTTCTTTGTAAATATGGAGGCTGATTGCCTTATACTTACAGAGACATAGGAGCAACATCAGTGACCAGTACTTCTGATGCTATTAAAAATTCAGATTCTGTGACATTATGCAACCTGTCTCATTGATGCTCTCTACATACCATAGCTACACAAGAGGCTTGCATTTCTATCATAATTTGGAGATTGGCTGCAACAGTGCACTAGTATACTTTGTATTAGGATTCTGAGCACATCTTTTGGATCTCAGGGAAATAATCCCATCAACTAACATGATACACAAACAGCCAATGATGCAAATTAATGAGGAAAAATGAAGAATTTCAGACTATACAATATTTTAATGCCAATGAAATACTCCCATATGAGTACATTTTGGTTTCCACATTTACTAACCATTTTATTATTTTAGGATGATTCGCACCTCTAAATTTTGCAACACTGAGAATTCGCTTAAAATAAACTCATAAAAAGTGATCTGGCTCCCCCTGGTGTCCATCTATCAACATGGCAGACGAAATACAGATTATAAAACACTCGAAAATGAAATAATGAGAATATGATGTAAACCTTGCCAAAAGTTACAGAGACCATCTATATATATTTATTAAATAATACAAGGAAAAAACATTTTCAGTGAACAGAAAAAAGCCAACAACTTTATATTTGAATAGCTCTTTTACAAGGTATATATACTGAATGCAGTCTAGGATTAAGCTTGGGCTTTTAGCCTTTATTGGTCTCACACACAATGACACACAGTGACACACGGGAGAAATTTGACTTCTGCATTTGACCCATCCTTTTTCAGGAGCAGTGAGCAGCCATCTTTTTCGGCGCCCGGGAGACACTGCCCTGACAATGTGTAGGTCAGCGTTCAGTTTTTGAGGTTTATAAAAGGTTTACTGGATTTCCTTTTCCAGATACTCCAAATTGGGCGCATCCAGCCTCTGTTCATGATCACGGTTTTTGGTGAACTCCTTCAGCATATCCATAACCTCACCTTGGTATACTTCTGGGGTTGGTACCGCTTCTACATAATAATAAATAGACAAGTAGGCTATTCTGAACACAATTACAAATCTTAAATATTAATTGATAATAATATATAGATACATAAGACAAAAAACATACCTGTGGCCCAGTAGTAGATGTCCCAGTCATTACTTGGTTCATTTATAATTCTGTCATACTGTTGCAGCTGTGTCTCGTTCATTGTGTTCAGGTATCTCTTTGCAAAAATACTACAAGGAGAATAACGAATAACATTAGCAGAACACATTATATTGTTTTATGGTTGTGGCAATCGAACTATGCACAAAATTCTGACAAAGGAAAATGATTGAACATCACCATTGACAAGCTGCATACCTAAGCAAAATACAGTTCTCAAGCATTCCTCTCTTGCGACTCTCGTAGAGCAGCCGTCGCCTCTTTATATCTAGAGGTTCATTGTGTTTGGCCTCCCACGGTGGCAATGGGATCTCAATCAAGTCCCCTTTAGTGTCATCTGGTGCAGAACCCCGGTATCCACGAAATGAGATTGTCACTGCTGGTCTCCATACTCCATGCAGCAGCCCAGGAACAATCTTGATAACAAAAAGGCAATTATAAATAAAATATAAATGGTGACTACAATGTGAAATCATCATTTACACTCCTAGAATGAAGCAAATCATTCAGTGTCTCAGAGGACATCAGGAGTAGTTACATCACACCCCACCTTGGTTGTACAACAGCACTTGATGTCAGTTTGTTTAAGTGCCCTCTAGATTCTATAACACAGGAGGAAATAGTAGCGATAGAGAGGGATTTCACCTGATTTTAACAATATTGGGACAACTAAGGAAAGAAGAAACCTCAATTGTTATTAATCATATTTCATTCACTTTAGCTAAAACATAGCTTAGCCACATGGTGCTAAAGGTTGCATTGTACCCGACAGTTCGAAGCAAATAAATATGATAGAGAACAAAGAATGACTTACTCTTTTTCCAGCAATAGAAGACAGCATATTAGTCCTTTTTACTGTGTGCTAATGTCCCTCACATCTAAATGACAGACGGTTAAATAACTCAAGATTTTTTTTCGTCAGCGACACGAAAGGGGGGCGGAACCTCTATGTCTATGGGCGGAACTAAACGGCACTAGTAGAACGCAAGTAAAGGCGAAAATAAGATATAATAAGACATTTACAAAGTATTTTATTCACAACTAAAAATCACATTTATATGGTTATAGTGTAATTAAGTATAAGTTCAAGCCAACACACATCTCATCAAGAAAAAAAAAATCTTAATAGGAACTAATGTTGTTGTAGTTTCGGTCCGGTGAGAAATACTCGACACACAAAACGGGAAAATAGCATCTTTAGCATTTTTCGTGCAAAGCAAGTATACGTGTTCCCTAAATAACGTTGATTCGATCATTTAAATCGTAATGGTTTCATATATTTAGTTTTTTTTATTATTTCAATAAAAAGACGGCAACTGCCTGCTTCCAGTTAACTGATTTTTAGAGACCATTTGTTACCGTAGCGTTAAGCTAGCGGTTAGCCGAAAATTTTGTAAATATTAGTATAAGTGTGCATCTCTTCTTCACCAACAAGATCCCTAAAATAGATTGAATAACTGCAGCACAACATTCATACGAGATGACTGCTGCACAGCCTGCAGCCAAAGAGTTGGATTTAAATGATGAGGTTAGTGTCGCAAATGCGTACAATGAGTGATTACGGTTTGTTTTTTATCTAGCTATTTGTACTACGTGTTTTGGTTTTGTGAAAAGTATTGATATGTTTTTTAAATCATGTGCAGGACGATCTTTTTGATGCTGTGCTGACTGGGTCGGTGGACAAGGATAAGATATTTCCACAAACACAGAGCAAGACAGAAGTTAAAACAGACAATAATGCAAAGTCCAATCCTCCAAAGACATCAAAATCTACGCCATCATCAAAAAGAATTGGGTTATACATAGGAAAATTCCCTTGGGTGAGTGACACATTTTATTGACTTGCATACTTGTATATCAATGTATCAGTATTTCTGCAAACGTATTTTAATTGGGATTGCCTTTCATCTGAATGTGTAAAGTGTACATGAAACTTATAGATTTTTGCTTTACTTAAAATATTTGCAGTGGGTAACAGAAGACGACGTATTGCAGTTGGTCAATAATCTTGGTGTGCTGGATGTAACTGAGGTTAAATTTGCAGAAAACAAAGTGAATGGACTCTCCAAAGGGTAATGAGTAATCATTAATAACTAATTATTAACTAAACTAACTTACTTATATTTTCACTAACTTTCATTTCAGGTTTGTTAAAGTAGTGGTGAGCTCTCAGTCGTCAGTGAAAATACTTATGGATAAAGTACCAAAATGCTCTCTTGGTGGAGAAAAGATTAATTGTCTTTATGCTAATAACTGCAACCTGTCATTTTTTGAAGACATGGTCCAACAAAGTAAGGATGCAAAAATTTAAAACATTTCATACATTGTAATTTTATTTTGTCAAAGCAATGTGCTTTCTTCATTCAGGTGGTTCAGGTTTCCCACCACGCGAACCTTCCTATAACATGAATGATTCAGGCTCTTCATTTTTACCACAGAACCCATTTGATTCTACTGTGCCTCAACAGTTTTTGCACCCATTTGCCAAGACGGCTGTTTCTGTACCCCACCCATTTCTGAGCTACCCACCTCCTCCTTTACCACATATGCCACCCCCACCCCTGCGACCCTTCATGTTCCCGAACTATATGAAACCTCCTGTCTACCCACCTCAAAATCAAAATGCAAATGTCGAAACTGCTGGCACATCTCAGGAGGGGCATAGCAGCAGTACATGGAGCAGGGACGAAAAGTAAGCAACTGTTACTCAAGTGACGATTTAAAATAAAAATATGCAGACTAAAACATCACGTGTAATGAACTCAACCCGTTTTGTATATTATTAGAACAGATGATTTTGAGGAACTAATAAATAGGAATCGAGCAGTTGCTAGTAGTGCCATCAGCAAGGCTGTGTCAGGAGCAACAACAGGTAAGTGCTGATAAGGATAATGGAGAAGCTAGGTAAAATCATGGTACACAATGTCCAGTCTAAATGTCATATTTCTTTACTCTTAAGAGGTTTACTGCTGTACATTTCAGGAGACTTGAGGGTGGCTATGGAAACACTTTTGACAGCAATTTCAATCATCAAAAAGTCCAGAGTGTATCAAGATGACCGCTGTCAAGCTATGGTTACCTCTCTGAAAGACTGTTTAGTGTCCATTCAAGAAAGTTACGGCTTCACCAGGTATGTACTAACAGCAGCATACTAGGGAACAGGGCTGCACAGTTTATCGCAATTTCAGTTGGTGCAAAAATCTACTTGCCAAGGCTGTCATTCGAGAATAGAACATGCCTGGGAAAGATCCGGCCCAGGCCTGTTTTGATGGGGCACTCTACAAGTTTTTGATAATTATTAGCATAGTAATAGATTATAGTAATTAATCTGATGTAGATTAATTTATTTGAAAGGAGACAGTGCAATTTAATAAAATACTTGATTAAACAGGAGTAAAAACTCAGAAATTCGGCCCCCCCCCAGTCCCCTGGACTTGTTACACTAATGATTGTGTTAGTCTGGCCCTCTGCCACATGCCTCAATTCAAATATGGCCCTCAGGGGGAAAATAATTGCCCACCCCTAGAATAGAATTCCTTTGGAAGGAACAAAATAACTGGCCTCTTTAAGAAAAAGTTTAGACCTTTACAAACATGTTTTGAAATTCATGGGATTCTTGCATCATCAGTTCCCTTTTCAGTTTGTTTACAATTTTCACAGAATCACACTTTTTAAATATATTGCAAAGCTAATCGCAACAATTGTCAGATGAATCGCAAATGTGCAGCCCTATTAGAGCTGAACATTTTGATTAATAAGTTTTCAGTAATTGCATATTTTAAAGCTTAAGATTTTATTTCTAAAGGCACAGTGAAGAGAAAGAGCGGGATAGACGGAAATTGTCAAGCAAAGAAAGACGACGTTCATCTCAGGGGGACAAAGATCGATCCCGGAGCAGTGAAAGAAGCAGTCACTCTAAAGGGCGCTCTCGAGAACGTGACAGATACAGGGACAGAGACCGATATTACTAAAACTGCCATGAGAGTAAGCCACTTTGTGAATGGAAAATGCTTTAATTTCCTACTTCACTAGCATATTGCTTTTGTTTTTCCCCCCATAGACGGAGTTTATATTACCAATACAATGACAGGACTTTATTTCTTCAGTTAACATCTGAATGTACATAAAGGTGAGACTGATTGGAAACCTTCCAATGAGATGTACCTTTTTATTTTATCTCACAGTCCCTTTTATCTATTACAGTTGTAGACTTGATGCCAAGATATCAGGTTTCACTACTTGCGTGTTCTACACACATTTACTGTTCTAGTATTGTGCTGTTTTTTTTATTAAATCTAATCATAAATTGATATTTCTTTAAGTTCATTGTTGGCAATAGAAATTTTATATTTATACTTTACAATTAGTTGTAGTAGTGTATAGTGGTGGACACATGCACACTTTGTCTTGGGGAAACAAGAAACACACATCAGTGATTGTGGATGGGTTCTTTATTTAAACAAAACTAGTGCTCATGCTTGAATATTTTCTTCAAAACATAAAATGTCCATGTATTTAATGTCAAGAGGGGGGGTGTTCCATTATTTTTCTAATGGAGCATAATTCAGCAACTTTTCTATAAGATCCACGTGAGAAAGAAGCATCCTCCGACAGCAGTATCTCTTCAAGCCCAGGGCATCAAGAGCGTCACTAAAAATGAAAAAATATAATGGTCATACAGCACATTTACGGCATCTTAAATTGGGTAACAATCCTACCTAAACTATAATGTTTTAAAGTGAAAGTGATTCGATAATTTAGAGCCTTAGCCCATATAACTCAAACTAGTGGCTTTGTATTCAAAAACAGTCGATGTTGTTCAACTTACCCCTCAGTATATTCGGCTTGGAGAAGACCGAGATATGCCTCCCACTTGTTACCGACGACCTTCCCACAGGTGAAGCAGCGGATTGGGATGATCATGGTCGCAATTCCTACAAACAAATAAGATTGCTTCTACGATATTAGTACAGACACTTCTCAACTTACGAACGAGTTACTTCTGAACGGCTGTTCGTTTGCTGAATTTGTTCGTAAGTCGTTATAGGGCATTCTTTAGAAGGGAATGTATGTTTAAGGCTTGTATAAGTAATCTATATGGATTTGTACTGCATTTAAATAACACTAAATAGTAACAAAACAATATGCTTTTTAAAAATATGGAAAACTGATGAGATAAAAAGAAGAGAGACACACAGAGGCAGACGCAGTAGACACAGCTGAGAGAGAGAGCGAGCCAGCAAGCGAGAGAGCGTGTGTGTGAATGTATGTGTGTAGCCTTTTTTTTTTTTTTTAATGCTTGCGTAACACCGCAAGAGATACGTCTGAACACTTGGGTAGTTTCAACTGAGTGGGCAGAGGAGAGAGTGTGATGCTTGGGGGATGCTGGGCACATGATCGCAGCAGCGCCCTGCCTGTGCATCAGCGGCAGAAATACGCACTACTCGGAAGTCGGAATGGGCGCGAAATACAAAAACACTTACGTACATGTACAGCACTTTTGCCCAAACATTTAACTTTTTTTTTTCAGATTTTCGACCTATGGACAGTTTTGTTCGTAACTCTGAATGTTCGCAAATCGTCTGCAACTCGATTTTGGATTTTTTGGAACTATTTTTGGGCCATTGATTATTTCCAGGCACAGATTATTTCCAAGACGAGTACAGTTCTCAACTAACGACAGTACATACAAACATATAATTTCGCAGGCTAATGAAGTTGGCTCAACGTTTGATGTTCGCTTAAAATTCGGGGTTTAACTTTGTGGAAATAAAATCCAAAACAAGCATTTTGCCTAAATAACTTGACCTAGGTTAATGAAAGAGCAACTTATTAATGTCCATCATAAAACTATATTAATAGTAACGAATAGTAACTATCGATTGACAGGCAAAAAACACTACACACTAAGCTCCAACCTTCGTTCCACGGCTACTGTCTCTGTTAGGGACCATCTACAAATGGTCATCACACACAAAATTTGCCCCCAGCTGATATTATAGTGAATCAGGACACAAATACATGGGGGAAAGCTGCAAAGCCGCAACGCTGACATCAAATATTTACTTTAAAAATTTAGCAAAAATCAACCAAATGACTTGCTTAACTTCTGACGGTCTACATACTACACACAGGTTTCCACTAAGTCATCTTTCAGCAACACAGATGGCAAAAATTTCCTTCAAAAATTAACTTAAAATCAACCAAATGACTTTCAACTTCTGATGGGCATAGTAGTTGCCCATCTATTGGGTCTATATACCATTTGCCCCGAAGTCATTTTACCACAAAGCAGACGTCAACAATTTCCAACAAACATTCACTAACAATCACCAAAACGACTTTTTACAATTTTGATGTAGGGTGTAGATGCCTATCAATTGTGTCTCCACACTACAGGATACAAAATAGATAAAGAAAGAAAGCTATGCCTTTATTCGTCCCACAGTGGGGAAATTCCATTTCTGC